>CP126890.1:2025000-2719166 GCA_030440675.1 Furcifer pardalis
TGAGTTTGAGGGTGGGCAAACTGCTAACTCAAGGTGGGGAAAGCCCACCCTGGACACCCCCTGGCTATGGCCCCGTTTGCATCCTTAAATCTTCAACTACTTTTCATTTATCGGTACTAGTTGGTGCACACAACCTAGCCGTGTGGCATGGGGTGGTTTGTGGAACCACAGACTCAGTGGCTAATGCATCAAATCCAGTTCTTCCCTTTTTCTTATGTATGAACACACACTAGGAAAAACAGTCAATACCTTGTCTGGGTCCGGTTGGTTGCACAGGTCATTATTAACAAGGAATGGCTTACACAAGAACTGCTAAGAGAATCAAGCTACCCCATTATTAGAAGCTGTGACTGTGGTTTGTGAGGTGAAATAACCCGGTTAGGGTCAGGGCAGTGTTGCACTCTTTTTCTCTGCTCTAATCTGATACCCTGACCTCCCTTCTAAGGTCAGGGCAAAGGGAATATCACTGGCTTTCTAACAGGACAGTCTATTCTGCCCTGTGCTCTGGCAGTACCAAAGATGTTGTTTCTAATGATGCCTGAAGGTATTGACAGCTTTGATTGATCAGATCAAGCAAGTCATACTTCTGAAATTATTAGCACAGAGATATTTGAGGAAAACCTTTGTTTAATGAAGCTTGGAAAAAGTTCCTTCTTTCCACTGTTGAATAACACGGATTTCACCTCATGTGACTTTGTGGGATTTGTTTTGTTTTCTTCTTGTATATTAGGTTAAAGGTTAGCATTTTAAATCTGATGTGCTGCTACAATGTAAAGAGTAACATGGCCCCAAAATGGGTGAGTGAGACTAACAGGGCAGTCCTATGCATGTATGGCTGTAGATCAATGGGATTTTGTTGCTAGTAATTGTCTCCTTAAGGTTATGACTCCCCTCTTTGGTTATACTGTCTTATTCTGACCCTGGCTTACTGCATGCAATTGATTGTAATTGTTTTAATTGTTTTGTTGTGACCTGCTCTGAGGGTCCATTTTAAACCCCAAAAGCAGCTGGGAAATGTTTTTATATAAATAATACACAAACTGTAGCGAGCTTAATGGTGTGATTGTATATGCACTTACCTAGGCATAAATCCCAATTGCCAGAATCTTATTTGCACTTGCATGAAGAAAATCACATATATGGCAGCAACAAAGAATTGTTCATTAACAAGATGTTGGTTGCTGCTTGGGCATGTGACAAATCAGTCAACTGGAAGCTTGTTTAGGAATGCAACCAGCACCTCAATAATAAATGGCAATTAACCTCTGTAACTTCTGTGATTTCCCTTATGCAAGAGTAAAATCATCAGGAGGATTATGACCAATGTATTCTAATATAGACATAGGAAGCACCACTGTAAAGCTTGAATACAACGTTCCTCTTATTTATTTTACAAAGAAAATGGTAAGCAACTGCTGAGAGTTGTTATATTTACCCTTAACAAAACCTACAGCAAACTGAATGAAGGTACTAAATCAAGTGGAAGTCAGTGCTAAGCATCTCAGTAATTAATTCAAGGAGAACCAAGGCACGGAAGAATGCCTTCCTACTCCCCTTTAGCCAATATCCAAGCTCATGGCAATACATAAATCATACCAAAGGCCATTTTAAGGGGCTAGAGAAGGGGTGAGGAAACAACATAACATTCTACCTGGTCAATAAACCTAGCAAAGGGAATTCAGTAACTTTTTTAAAAATCTACCTATGATCAGTCATCTTCCACAATGGGAAATGTGTCATAAATGTGTGCAAGTAACACAGCAAGCGACAGCATGCTAGTGTTCCCAAAGGTAATGAGATACCCAGTGTGATGTAGTAGATATAGTGACAGACTAGGATGTAGAAGGCCTGGGGCCATGACCCTGTTCAGCCATGGAAACTTTGGTGCAAGTGGGGGGGGGGGAGGCAGCAATGGCAAAGCCACTTCTCAAATACCTCGAACATTTTGAAAGTCTAATTAGGGTCACTCTACATCAGATGTGACTTTGACAATACATAGCAACAATATTCTTAAGGCACTTTCAATACATACTGGAGGCATACAACTGTTGTGTCTGATTTAACAGTCAAGGTAACCAATCCTAAGCAATCAGCTAAGGTTAGGCAAACTGCAGCTTATGAGCATCGTCACTGCTCTGCCAATATGCAAAGCATGGTTGAGAATAAACTAAAAGAGTGTTATCTGGTTATCATGTCTACATGACAAAGTTCTCCTTGCTCTATCTGCATGACAGGTTAACTAGAAGTTAGCTATTGCACTATCTGAAAACAGTGTTTTGTTTTGTTTTTAAATCAAAGCTTATGCACTACAGGAGCATTTCCTAAAAACTCCAATGAACTATATGCCCTGTCTGGAATACTCTACCTCTCAAAACATCATGTTCCTGACTTTGAGTAGCGACTAAGGTTCAAACAGAGATGGCACAGGTTAGCCAGGTTAGGAGAGCTGTAAAGGTCCTGGAAATTGTTATTTGACTTTTGGGTTATTCTTTTGGGACTATAAACCACAGCTAGCATGGCCATCACAGCATGATGGGTTCTAGCAATTGTAACCCAAAAAAATCACTTTTCTAAGCTGTGTGCCTCTCAACTAGAAATGTCTTCAGCAAGACCCTCTAGTTCACTAATCCACTCTAAGGAAAGGTAGTTTTAAGGTTCTCAACAAAATGATCCATGCATATCTGGAAAAACAAAACACACAGAAAATCACCCCTAACACATACCTAAAAGCACACTTGAGTCAAAAGTAAAAATGTGCATGTTACAAACAATGCATATGGAAAAATGAGAGAAATTTCCATGCAGAAATTTTAAAAAATAATCTTGCAATCTGATAGAAGCAAAGACGGGGACAGAAGAGCAGAAGGGAATTGGGGAGATGCAACCAAACATGCTCTCCAACATAATATATAATAACGATATGCCATCAAGTCAACTGAAATATGTGAAAGAATACAACTGGGATGGTTATGGGCTACAAAGGAGAAATCAGCAGCAGGTTACCATCTCCAGTATGGGACACAGAAGACACCAAACAGGCTGAGAACTGAGGTGACACGATGCAACATAAACCAAAAGAGGTGGGGCCACATTTCCAATGGTGAACAATGTGAATGTGACAAAAGACAAGACTTCCAACAAATTACTTGAACTGTACAATACTGAGGATTTGATTGAAGCAAATGACAGGGCAACTCAAACTGTTGAATACTGGGAAAGTAGAGTGTGGATATGTAAACATGGAGTTTATGTATGCATTTTAGATTGTTAGTGGGTTTTTAAAAAAATTATGTTGGTTATAAATGTTAATGTTTCATACTCAGATAAATAAATAAAGTCAATTCTGATTTATGGTGAGGGGGATGTGAGAAGAAGGAGGAAAGATAAGTGAAAGACAGAAAGTTAGAAGTGACCATATTTGGGCATTAGAACTGATGCGAAGGTCTGTATTCAGAGGTCAGGTCAAACAGAAGCATTATAATAGAATAATGCGTTAACTGAGCACATAGCAACATCCTTGTTGCAGTATATCTTTACAACAAACAGTCTGATTTATGCATTGTTCAGTTGTTGCTTGGAAAATTCCACTTCATACTGTAAAGGTGTAACTGACTTTATGTTCACCGAGATGCACTTCACACTTCTGGGTGCTTATTGTTTTATTATTGAGATTTACTCTGTGTTTTGTTTTTGTGGTCCCTCTCCCAGCTGCCAAACACAAGCTGGGCTGAAGGAGAATCGCTGACTCAGCAATGCCAATACTTTCCAGAGCCTTCTAGTTATTAGTTGTTTTCCATTCCTTCTTTTGGGGGTCTCTGTGGCGACCAGAAAGTCGGCAGCTCAGCAGTTCGAGAAGCGAGTGCTGCAGGATGGAGTGAGCACCCATCGTCTGTCCTAGCTCCTGCTGACCTAGCAGTTCAAAAGTGAGAAATTACAAGTAGATAAATACGTAGTGCTTCGGCAAGAAAGGCAACAGCATTCTGTGTGCGTCAGTGTCAAGTCATACCTCCCACATGACCATGGAAACATCTGCAGATGAGAACAACACTGGCTCTTTGGCTGTAAATGGAGACGAGTCCCCTAGAATTGGACACGACTAACATTTGAGCAAGGGAGAGACAATGCAGCTTGCCCAAGGCTGCACACTGGGGAGTTGAATTCCCAGCTTCTGACTCTGCAACAGTTTAGGCACACAGTTTACTGAACTGCCTGAAAGTAGCTTGCTGGAGCAAACACACATTGTCCAAGAATTTGCTTCTACAGCCTAATGCTAGTGGGTTGAGAATAGTTTTGGCTAGATATAGCTCAGTTCTTCATTGACCCTTCTCATCTTGGTGACTTCCTGATAGCTTAGTCAAGGTCACCTTTGCTCAAAAGCCAGTCCTATTTGGGGTACTCTAGGGTTCAGTGCTCATCTCTGTCTATAGCCAAAGAGCCAGCACTGTCTGCATCTGTAGATGTTTCCGTGGACATGAGGCAGGCATGGCTAGACACTGGAGTGCATGGAATGCTGTTTATCTTCCCACCTATTTATCTCTTTGCAATGTCTTGCTTTAGAACTGCTAGTTTGACAGGAGCTGGGACAGAGATGGAAGTTCACTCTGTCATGCAGTACTTGGGTCTTGAACTGCTGACCTGCAGACCTTCCAGTCATCAAGTTCAGCATCTTAACCACTAAGCCACTGCAGGCTCTCCTAATAGCTTGCTACATGGTAACTAGAAGAACTGGTACAAACTGCAAGATCTAAATGATGGGGCCCTCAGGATTAACATCATCCAATCACTAAAATGTTCACCTTTCTCTCTATGCAGTGGATTGCCAGATAAAGGAAACTGCTGGTCAACATACAGAGACATCTATTGTAGGTGTCTCAATGCAACTTTAGCAAAATAAACCAATTCACATTACTTTCTTATATTCATTCGTTGTATTTTCGTATTCTTTCATTCTTTAAGGAAATGGCCTTCAAGAGTTATGCAACTGATAAGAGAACAATTGTGGAACAGGACCTATTTTTATAATCACCATAAAGAAAGCTATGAATAGATTGTTTTGCTCATAATAAACTAGTCACTCAGCTAAGTTTTCAAGTGGGTTGGTGGTCACATTTTAGGAACGGGAAAGAGAGGAAACAGGATATTGTTCTTTGTCTTCAGACCGTAGAACAAATTGTTTGTCTTCTGATCTATGGATGCATTTGAAAGGACTGTGTTTCTCTTTGTGACTTCAAACAAACTGTTGATACATGGTGAAATTTTAGAAATGCGCAGAAAGTAAGTTTACAAAACTTGTATATTTCAACAACATGTGCAATTGTTGAAGACTGTCAGCTCAACACTTGAGAATTTAATGTGTATCTCAGCAAACTCAGGGGTTTGGAGCTTGTGAATTGCGAACAAGGAAGTCCCTCTTTCAAACCTCCCATCACTCACACTTGTTCACAGGAAGACTTAAGTAAACAGCAATTCTTTAGATCTGGGACAGGGAACCAAAATACACAAAATGTATAATGTAGACACTTGGGAAACATAAAGCATAAGCTTGTTTCCATGACTTGCAATGTTGACCAGAACCAAAATGGAGGGACTTTGTGTGAATAGGAATGTTGGTGTGGAATCCCAAAAGGTCTTTTGTGGGTGGCAAAAAGCTCTGCTTGCAAAAGGAGTATCAGCCAATTTGGTGGGGATTTATTTCCCATGGCCTATATCAGCGGTGCCCAAACTTTTTTGGCCGTGGGCCGATCATGTGGTTCAGGGAGCCAGTCACTAAGGCCCGGGGGCCGGGTGTGGCCCCCGACACCAATTCACCCGGCCCGCGAAGCCCTCGTCGCTCCTGGAAACGGAAGTAAAACGCGCCCGTACGGGCGTGTTTTACTTCCGTTTCCAGGAGCGACGAGGGCTTCGCGGGCCGGGTGAATTGGTGTCGGGGGCCACACCCGGCCCCCGGGCCTTAGTTTGGGCACCACTGGCCTATATCATAGCCATCTTCACTCAACAGAATCCCTCTGGCACTTCATTTGGAGGGAGGCTGTGGATAGAGAAGGTATAAGTGATAGCCTACCTAAACAGATATGAGCCTCAAGTCCGCCAGCTCAGATCCAGGAAGAGTTTCATGACAAGAACAAACATTCTAGAGCAGTGGTCTGCAAATAGTGGCTCTCCAGGTGTTTTGGACTTCAATTCCCAGAAGCCCAAGTCAGCACTACTGTTGATCGAGGCTTCTGGGAATTGAAGTCCAAAACACCTGGAGAGCCACTATTTGCAGACCAAGGTTCTAAGGGTACACAAGAGCAAAACCAAATTAGAAGATGGAGGAAGGACCTCACTGGACGAGGAACAACATTAAAGGAGGATATATTTTATTTATTTATTTTTATTTATTTATTTTAATTTTTTTATCGCCCTCCTCCCAAAAGGGACCCAGGGCGATTTACAACAACCATAAAAATCACTTTAAAAATTTAAAAACTCTAAAAACTTTTAAAAAACTTGGTATTAAAAGCCTAAAATTACAACACAGGCATACTGGGGGTCACACCAACCAATTGGTTGGGGAAATTGAATAGATTGTGTTGCTCATAATAAACTAGTCACTCGGCAAAGTTTTCAAATGGGTTGGTGGTCACATATAGCTGAAGACCTCAACCTCACCTACTTCACTTGAAGGACTCTGAATAGGCCGAGGGTCGGAGTTCCTAAATGCAAGACTAACATGCTCAAGTGGGGGATGCTGGTGGACAACAACACACGGTGTGAATGTGGAGAGATACATTTATTGGTCTGCCGGTTGCTGCCTGAGGCATGCAGTGTTGAGGACTTGGGTTTGGGCAATGACAAAGTGAAGAAAGTTGCTTCATTTTGGCCGCCCAGAGTTTGATTGGGACATGGAGGAAGAAAACCTGTGCACACATTCATTTGGATCCACACCAAGTGTTTATCTGAGCCAGAGCAATGTATTGTAATAAACACAGGTTCTATACAATTCTCTTGAGTAATTCAGTGTTTTACCTGAAAGCACAAAAGAAAGTGAAGAGAGCAAAACATGTACTGTGTGTTCCGTTATTGCTCCTTCTTCTTCATCTTCATACTTGAAAACATGAAAGTATATCAACCTCCTGGATCTTAGCTTGTCACATTCCCTTCCCCTTCCTGGCCTGGAAAAACCTGGATATATGCATTAGTTTCCTAGCTGTGTAGCAAGGAGCTATTGTTTGAGATGGCCAAATCACTGTGTTAGCAGCAGGGGGAGAAAATCCATCCCAGTTTGCTAAGAGATGAACAAAAATGTTTATCCACCGAATAAATCTTCCCATAAACTGGGAGATCCCCAGAGGACAACAAAGGAGCGGTGCCAGTTTGACCCAATGAGTGGCTCACAGCAGCAACAGGCTGTAAAATACAAGATGCAATTTGCTATTGACCTTCTTGGCTAGCTTGCCCATAGGAAGACAAACAGCAGCTTCTTGATCTCATCAGCTAATGATCCCCAGAGGCTGTTAGCTTGGGTGAATAATGGATGGCAAAATTTCAGTCTCACCACAGCTCAAATCTCTGTGTTATCTTCCTTGTGAAGTGCTGGAATCATGTACTGCTAATCAATTTGACAGCTCCGCGTCCACTCCATTGGGCCGCCTGCTGTTTTTTTTAAATGTTGACTCTTGAGATGCTGCTTTTTGAATGCCTCAGAAGGGAAGTGCTGTCCAGACAAACAATAGCACAGGTCAGAGGGATAGCCTGCATTTATTTCTCATCTTCTATAGGAAAAGCTGTTAAGGAGATAGCATGCAATGCGCCAAATCAGCTTGAAAAAGAAGAAAGAATTGGGGGGGGGGGGGAGAGAGAGAGAAGAAAGTGGAAGATCATTCCTTATGTGGAATGAATCTATCAATAAAAATGCCATGCATTGAGAGCTCTAGAAAGTTGAATGACGTTTCCTTTGGAGGACACTGTCAAATTCATGCTCCTGAACATGGAGCTGGTGAGTAGAAAACAGATGATGCTTTATTAGAGGAGATGGAGGGAAAGGTCTGAAACAGGGTTTCAATAACAGCAGCTTGAACAATACAAGTCACAATATAGTTATAAGTTGGTATAAATCAATGGTGCCCAAACTATGGCCCACAGGCCAGATCCATCCCGTGGCTCCAATTAATCTGGGTCACACGGCCATCCTTACCACTCATGGAAGCAGAAGTAAAATGTACATGCATAGAACGCACCTGCACATGCACAGATTGCTGCCATAAATGACCCACAGCTGTCGTAAACGCATTTACGCCAGCCGCGGGTCTTTTTTCAGCAGCATTCTTGGAATGCATGGGTGCGTTCTGTACATGAACGTTTAACTTCTGCTTCCAGGTGGGAGGAACCACATGACTGGCATGCTTGACCACGTGACCGATCCACAACCCAAAAAGTTTGGGCATCCCTGGTATAAATAATAGATAATACAATTTGGACTTCAAAGTTCTTTACGTTGACAGATATACAGTCAATTGTAGGCCTTTTAACCCAGTGTAAGAGTCTAATTTCACTTTTTTCCTATTCTGTGTCTGGGTCTTCACATACTAATGTAATGTATATACAGCCTGCATAATTAATTGTGTGCTATCGAGTCAACTCTGACTCCTGGGAATGCTTTCCAGGGTCTTCTAGGCAGAGAGTACTTAGAAGTGGTTTACCCTTCCCTTCTTTTGTGGGTCCCCTGGGAATATTCAGCTTGCCCAAAGCCATGCATATTTCTTCTTCTTCTGGGATGCAGAAGGGGGAAATGAGTTCCCCACCTCTAGCTCTAAATCAGGGATCCCCAACCTAAGGCCTGTGGGCTGGATCTGGCCCTTGACACCATTTCATGTGCCTCCATCTCTCCATGGGCATTTGAGAAACAAAATGGCCATCCCTTTGAAGCTGTTGTGACAAAATGGCCACTCCCATCATGCAGGAAGGGCAAAATGGCTATCTGGCCCTTGAAACTGAGCCATCCAGGCAATCTGCATACATAGGTACAAAAATTCGTCATTCTGTACACATTTGAACTACATGTAACATTCAGTGTTTATATAATACGTGTATCCTATACAAAGGTTGCTAAGCTGCAGATTTATTCACATGTAATATATACATATCAGAATATAATATCAAAGGATATTAATTCTAAAGAATTGTAATATTAATAGTTACATTGTCCTGTATCCAGTGATGGGATGTAACCAGTGATGGGATGTAACAGGTTCTAACCAGTTCTCTAGAACCGGTAGTAACTTTCCCCAGTGTCCCAAAAAGCCGGCAGCAGCTTTTAGAGGGAACCACCTTCGGGGCCTACCTTTTCACTGTGCATGTGCGCCAAGCACTTGGTGTGCATGCACGCCTACAGTGCTTGGCGTGTATCCACAACCTCCTGGCTGTCCTCCCAAGCGGGGAGGGGGAAGAGAAGCTGCTAGCCTGAAGCTCCCTATAGCCTGCTCTCCAGGGCAAGTGACTCACCTTTGGATGTGGTGTGTCTGTGTGTATTTTAATGTGTATTTAATACCTTTACCTATAGTGACATACTACCACAGTTCCTAAAAAGGCCTGGCAGCTGGCAGGCCTGGCTTGGGGTTTTTAAGCAAAGTCTTGGAGTTACCTCATCAATAAGCTACACCTGTGCTGTTCCAATTGCTGTTCCAATTGGAGAACCCTTAAGAAGGTACAGCTGTTTTACATTTACATTAAGGCATATTATCCTAGAGAACTGGTTAGGCAAAGACTTAGTACCTAACTTCTTTAACTGTTGAAAAGTTGAAAAGTGCCAAAATGAAGCCAATCTTGTGGTGAGTTCATTCTGTAGTTCCTTCCAACCTAGTATTTTATTTTTAATTATTTTAATTATTTTTTCTTTGGCCCCACCCACAACATCATGACATCATGACATTAGCTCTGCCCACACTGTGATGATGTCAGAGTGGGGTAGTAAAATTTTTGACATCCCACCACTGGATGTAACCGTTTCTCACCATTTCTCCAGAACCAGTAGTAACTTTTCCCAGTGTCCCGGAGAACCAGTAGCAGCTTTTGGGGGGAACTACCTTCGGGGCTTACCTTTTCACTGGTTCCCCTACTGTGCATGTGCGCCAAACACTTGGTGTGCATGCATGCCTACAGTGCTTGGCGCGTATGCGCGGCCTCCTTGCTGTCCTCCCAAGCGGGGAGGAGGAAGAGAAGGTGCTAGCCTGAAGCTCCCTATAGCCTGAGGCTCCCCAGGGTAAGTGACTCATCTTTGGATGTGGTGTGTCTGTGTGTATTTCAATGTGTATTTAATACCTTTACCTATATTGATGTACTACCACAGTTCCTAAAAAGGCCTGGCAGCCTGGCTTGGGGTTTTTAAGCAAAGTCTTGAGGTTACCTGATCAATATCCTTGATCCACGTAAGCTAACAATAAAAATATAGCAGTTAGTCTTTAAAGTGCTACTGTGTTTTTTTATTTGATTTTATTTTGTTTATTTTGTTTTGTTTTCTGAGATGCCTCATCAATAAGCTACACCTGTGCTTTTCCAATTGCTGTTCCAATTGAAGAACCCTTAAGGAGGTACAGCTGTTTTCCATTTACTTTAAGGCACATTATCCTAGAGAACTGGTTAGGCAAAGACTTAGTACTTAACTTCTTTAACTGTTGAAAAGTTGAAAAGTGCCAAAATGAAGCCATCTTAAGATTTAAGCTCTGGTTGATTTGTGTTTGGGGTGGGTGGGTGGCTGTATTTTAATGTATTTTTTAATTTATTTTTTAATTTATTTATTTATTTATTTATTTATTTATTTATTTATTTATTTATGGGTTTGTGTTGTGGGTGGATTGAGGGGTGTGTGTGTGTGTGCGCACACACTTATTTTTATTTTTTATTATTATTTTGTTTTTTATTGTATTTGGCCCCGCCCATGACATTATGACATCATGATATTAGCTCCACCCACACTGTGATGACATCATGGTGGGGTAGTCATTTTTTTTGACATCCCACCATTGCCTGTAACCTTCTTCCTATTCAAGGGAATTTCTTTTGCTGGAACAACATGAACAGAATAATATAATCCTTACCTTGCAGGTCTAGTGTTCATGATTTTTTTTTATTAAGAAATAGCAGAAATCAGACATTTTCAGGCCTGGATTTTTCAATAAATGAAAACAGGAGCTCATAAAAGTATTGCTGCCAGCATACCCTAGAGCCTAGTGCGTTCAGTTGGAGTTGCATAGAATTGTGTCCAATGGAAGTGATATTGTTTTTACCTGTAGTATCTTTAAAAAGGCAACTCAGTTTGTGTGCCATATTTTTTAAAAAGTATTTATCCATGTAACTAAAGCAAGTTTATTATTTTGGTCAGATATTGTCCTACTAGCCCAGGGGTTGGCGATCTTTTCTTTTTAAGTAGGGGTCTGGATCATGCTCCCTTGGACAGTTCAGGGGACCAGACGGGTGGCCCCCCTGCCATAAATGCTGCCATAAACACATCTGCGGCTGTTGTAAATGCATTTAAAGCAGCCGTAAATGCATCCGTGGCTGTCACATTTATGGCAGTCATAAACACGTCTACAGCTGCTGTAAATGCATCCATGGCCGCTTCCAGTGGTAGCGGCAGTGGTGGAGGCAGCAGAGATGGTTGGATAAACAGCAGAGGCCTGATGATTTGGTACTGTGGGCCAGATTTGGCCCACGGGCCGTAGGTTGCTGACCCCTGCATTAGCCTTTTATAAAACGTAGAGAGACAATGAAGGAAAAAGATGGCATAAATCATGTTAGCAGGTGAACAAGTAGATGAGCCCCGATGTAATTATAGACATTCACATTTCCACCAAAACATTAGAGGCTTATTAATACATGCAATCTATAATAGCCTTGATAGTGTAAAAATAAATGGACACAAATCTGAATTCAGAAATAGCAACATACAAAAGTCAGTTTCAGAACACCTTAGCCTCCCAAGTTGGTTTGTTGCAGAATTCAAAGTAATTTCTATGGAAAATATGGGATATTTTAAAGAGAAATAGCTGATGAAGGTTACATATACAAATTCTAATGTGAATCAAGAGGATTAAATAACAACCATGGATTTTTAGCATACTATATTCATTTTATTGTACCCATAATATTATCCATTATTCAGATTTTCAGCAAAATAATTTTTCCCATTGCTTTCCACACAAAAATTTAAACTGATGTAAGCTAGTGAAAGAACACAGATAGCAGCAGGCATACCAGAAGTAACTGGAAGTTTTATAGTTATCCAAAAGCAAACTCCTTGAAACTGAACAATCACTCCCTCTCTGATATACTTTCCGCTAATGACAATATTGAAAGAGTCAGTGTAGTGTAGCAGATAAAATGTCCTAATAGGACTTTGGAAGCTTGCATTCAAATCTCTACTCAGCCTGAGAAACTTGCTCAGAGGTAGCAGAGGTAAACTCATCCTTGAACATCTCACGTACCCCCAACCTCTATTAGGTGTGCCAGATGTTGGAAGCAAGTTGATTTCTGATTGTTAGTGATAGCTGCACGATAACTGCATAATGATTGGTTTTTGGGAACGTTCATTTCTGACTAACTATTTCATCATTCTCTCCCATTAGGTGCACTTCGCTCAATCACCATACCTGAATTTTGAGTTACCGCAGAAATTTCCACTGGCAATTGCCAGTGTAACCCATCGTCCCTAGTTAGCATGAGGAGGGAAAAAATTGCCAAGAGAAAACTACTTTGGCAGCTCTTTGTGGAAAACTGTCACTTTACACTACATCTGTGTCCTGTTCATTGTGGGTCTTCAAGGTTTGGAGAACAAAAGGGAAATTCCATGCATGTTTTATGTTCCTGAAACATCTGCTCATTTGAAAGAAGACTGCTACAATGCATACAGGGGTTCTGTTTATACAAGCACTTATTCCAACATAACCTACTAAAACCTTATCTGGAAAAGTGAAAGATGCAGTTAAACAAGAAATATCAAGATGCTGACTGGGAGGCGGAAGGTCAGCAGTTCGATTCCCGAGTACTGCAGGACGGAATGAGCTCCCGTCTTTGTCCCAGCTCCTGCCAACCTAGCAGTTCGAAAGCCAGAAATTGCAAGTAAATAAATAGGGACCACTTCGATGGTAACAGTGCTCCTTGCACTCCGATGTCTAGTCATGCCTGCCACATGACCACAGAAACATCTGCAGAAGCAGACAGTGCTGGCTCTTCAGCTTTGAAACAGCACTAAACCCTAGAGTCAGATACGACTGGCTTTCAAGCAAGGGAAACCTTTACCTTTACCTTTACCTTCACCCCACTTATTTTAAATGTGAACCTTTTAAGTAAAGGTTCAAACAACCTCTAAGTACAGTGGAACCTTGGTTAACAAATGGCTCAGTTAACATAAAAATCGCATATCAAAAGAAAATCCATAGAAAATAGTGGCTCAGTTTATAGAATTTTATTCGGAACAGATTAGTTGGTTTTCAATGCATTCTTATGGGAAACTGCATTTTAGTTAATGCATTTTGGTTTTCAATGCATTCCTATGGGAAATTGCATTCAATGAATTTGTATGGGAAATTCGGTTAAAGTAATTTTCGCTGTAAGAAATATCAAGGAGAAAGCATTAATTACGTTAACCGAGGTTCCACTGTATCAGTTTTGGGATTCTTTTTTGCTTAAACTATTTCCCCCCTAGCATCATAATCTGCTAGATCCTTTCTCAGCTTTCCAGTTGCACATCTGTACCTTCTGAACTGAATGTGTCACCCCTTCTTCTCAGAAGGTCCAAGGCAACTCACAGATAAACCATGGTTTGGATTCAAATTCAGACTGTAGAGGGTAAAAAAAAAGGATTAAGATTGTGAGACTTAGAGAAAAGGTAAATCGTAAGCAGCCACACTTCTTCTTCTTCTTCTTCTTTCATGTCCAGAGCAAACTGGACTGTCAAAAGGAAGCCACTTTCTTGGCTTTGTCATTGGCCAAAATGAAATCTTCATCAGCACATGTTTCTAGTAGTAATCAGCAGACCAGCAAATGAGCTGGATTCTGTATCTTTCCATATTCACACAGTGTGTTGTTGTCCGCTAGTAGCCCCACTTGAGCATGTTGGTCTTGCATTTATGGATTCCAAAATTCAGCCAAATGACGGAGGGGAGGTTGAGTTCCTCAGCCATTTCTTCCTTTAATGTCATTCCTTGTCCAGTGAGGTCCATTCCTCCATTTTCTAATTTCGTTTTGCTCTTGCATACCCTCAAGAATATTTGCTCTTAGTAAGCACACTAAGTAACTCTATGTAATCTGTTCATAGCTCATTCAGTTGAGAAACTAAGGTGGGAACCTTTTATTATGGTGCCGTTATTTTTTATGAATGCATGAATTTATAACTGAATTCTCTCTTAAATAATTATCTACTTTAGGAGTTAGCAAACTTCTAGTCGTTAAATAGGACACTTCTATCTAAGCTTTTTAAGAGGGAAAAACAAACAGAGAAACATAACCTTAGTGTATTGCATATACACTATGTATAAAATATTTTTGAGCCAAAAAGTTTCCATGAACTGTCAATATTTTGCTGAGATCAATTCCTATAATTTTGCAAATGGGGCATTATTATATAGAGATGGAAAGATACAAGTTATTACCTCTCTCAGTTTCTTCTTCTCTACCTTTATACCCGTGAGAATTTTTCATGGCACAATATTTACAGTATTTTTTAACTTTCTTGCCTGAAAAACACACACCATAATAACATTTTCATGTATTATTATATATTCCTGGTTGTGACCCTGTCATGTTGAGGTCATTTCAGATCAACACCTCTCAATGCTACCATTGAAAGGATGCTAAATGAATTCCATCATTCCCTAAATCAACTGTGAAACGAGGGGAGGGGAGGATGAGGAGAAAGGCACAATATGTTTATAAACAGACATAGGCCAGGTGTGAGCACTGCTCTCTCAGTCATGCTCCCTTACTTACCAAATTCCCAGAGTTGCTAGATTTTATTGAAGTTAGCAAATGGGGTACAAGAAAGGGAAGGGGGATGACCACACCCCATTCCACCACACTGTTGTGAGCGGGGCGGGATTGGCTTTCCCAGCCCTTTGTCAGATCCGGTCCCTGCCTAATCCTGAGCTCTTCTCACTAGGGTCAGGCTGCTCACGGTCTGTTGATAGTGTCAGAATTTAAGCAAGGCAACTTACACTTTTCAGTGATGGTTTTAATAGCTCACCACAATTTGGATTTCCCTGGCCTCACCTGATGCCAGCTCTCATTGTTCCTTCTGACGCTTGCATCAATTGCAGCTCCCAGTGAGAGTGGGGACCGGATGCTATGCCAGGCACTAAGGTCTCCACAGAGTGGTTACTGGAAGTGTGGAAGGTAAGGGACAGAAATTCAGCATTTCTCTGACATTTCCTCTCTCTTTGGCCACTGGGGATGCCACCCAAACCTCAACCAAAGGTTCTACATAAGGGAATAGCCTACCATTCCAGAGATACAGAAGATGAAATCTAGCCCCTCAGTCTTCTCCCTTCATCTCTGATGAGCCAAACAAGCTGGAGACCTTCTCTTCCTCTTTCTTCTATATCCTTGCTTTCTGTCATCCTAGCTCTCTGTCTCCTTGCCAAGGTGAAATCCATCACCCTCCAGCTTCTCTAATTCACCAGGATCTTATCTTTCCTGTTGGTACCCTCTTGGGCTTGAGTTCTGGAGTTTACATTGGACCTCTATCCATGTCAGGGTGCAGAGCAAATTTGGACAATCTGCTAGGAGCACCAGAAGATACCTCCTCACACTGAGCTTCATTTATATTCAGTAAAAGAAGATAAATTTATTTATTTATTTCAAATTTATATACTGCCGCTCAATTTGAACGAATTTCAATGTACAGTACAACATAGATACATCTAGACGCATGGATTAATGGTACTGAACAAGCAAGTCTATCTAAGTCAGTCTTGGAGATATCCATCTGGTAGCAAATATTAGCATCCTGTTCTCTCTCACTTGCACTCTCTCTCTCTCTCTCACTCACTCTCTCTCTCTCACACACACATTCACACACACTTCACTGTTTACCTCGTTCGTTTAAAAGAATGAAGGATTAGGAATGAAAGTTGTGCCTTGTGCTGTTAATATACCATCCAATGTTGATATCTAAGTAAACATGGGGTGTGAGACATGTTTGGGAAATGAGCTTTGTACATAGATTTGGTTTTCACATCTTGTAATCTGCTCTGAGCCTTTGAGAAAAGAAGAGATCAAAAAATCGATGCGGCTTAATCATGTGCAGCATGATGCTTCCGCATAATTTGCTCACCACAAGCAGGCCAGCAGCACCCGTAGAGGTTTCAAATGGCCACTGATCCTCAAAAATCCCTGCAATTTGGCTCTGATTTGCTTTTCTATTCACCCCACAGGGGCATATAAAATATTTTAAATTAAAGGGAAGTATGGTACTTTCCACCGCTTCTGCTGAAAGGAAAAGGGAAATTGCAGAAACTTTCTTGCCGTCCTTCTCTTGCTTCATGAGAAATGAAAAAAACAAATACATAAAATAAAGCAGATCAGAAATCTAAGGAAGCTTAATCTTACACAATTCATTTCATTTTCATCTTAAACTCACTGATGTGCAAATGTTCATCATTTGAACTAATCTGAAAGTAATAATAACCTTTCTAGATCTAACCAAGTTCCTAGCTTGAAACCTGTTAAAGAAAGCCACACATGCTTTTTAAGAAACACTATTTTCTCCCTAAGGATTGCAGTGGTTCAAGTGGCTAAGATGCTGACTGGAAGGCAGGAGGTCAGCAGTTCAATTCCTGAGTACTACAGGATGGAATGAGCTCCCGTCTTTGTCCCAGCTCCTGCCAGCCTAGTTCAAAAGCAAGGAATTGCAAGTAGATCAATAGGGACCACTTCAGTGGGAAGGTAATCAGTGTTCAGTGCGCTCCGGTGTCTAGTCATGCCTGCCACACGACCATGGAAATGTCTGCAAAAGCAGACAGTGCTGTCTCTTTGGCTTTGAAACAGAGATGAGCACTCAACCCTAGAGTTGGATATGACTGGCTTTCGAGCAAGGGATACCTTGACCTTATTTTCTCCCTTGTCTTATTTTCAACATTCACATATACATACAACATGCACTGACACCAGGCCAGGCCATTGTCCTATGCGAGGGGAAAGTGTTGCTTAATTATTCAAGTTCGTGAGTTCTTATGCTAATGCTCCCCCTGTATTTGTATTGGATTTTAAGATAATATGTTGGGGCCAAGCAGAACCAAGCATATTTCTAGACAGACTATTCTCCTCTTGAGGAGCAGGAGAGACAGAAGGCTTATGAAGGTAATGGACCTGTAGTTAGTACAAAAAAGATCAAGCTTAAAGCAAGCTCAAATGTTGACTCTGTGCTCCTTTGGGTTTTAGCTTCAGCTGTTGTGTTTCATCCCAGGCAATGTAAACTTCATTGTTCTTCACAATCATGGTTGGAGGGAAAGTGCCAACCACGCAGCTCACACTCTTGCCCTGTCCCTCGTTCTACATTGAAGCGCATAGTTCTTCTTTTGACAAGAGAGCTTTGAAGAAAAGAACACACCAAAATAGGCCCAATGGGTTATTTTCCTTTGTTTCCACCCTGGATCTACTATGCCGAACCCATAAAGAGTCCCACAGGAAAAGCGGCACTTGTTTGCAAACTTTTAGCAGTCTAGCAAAGATATTGCCCACTCTTGTAGGAATTCATTTATATAGATTTGATTGTTATTATACCTGTGTTATAGATCATAGACCTGTGTGATGAATTTTAGTAAAGTGTGACAGCTTGCTTAGAACATATTGTTAGGGCTTCGTTACAGCAGAAGCTAGCAGTGTGATGCAAATAGATAAATGTGTTCATTGAACATCCTGTGTTAAAGATAAGGGATTCAGCTCCAGCCTAAAGAGAAAGAGGCCTCTCAAAAGGCAGATGTTATAAGGTGATGCAAAACTGCATGAGGAAGGAGTTTGACCCACAGTATATTATAGCTTGCAAATATATATTCCTTCAAGGCAGAGAGGCTATTATAAATGTGGTTTTTATGATTAGATTATAGAGGTGTTTTCCATCATCCACCCCTATCCCACCCTTTCTTACACCCTCCTCCTTCTTTCTCCTCCTCCTTTTGGGTAACACCCTGCAAACACCCTGTAAACACCCTATTATGTACCTCCTCCTGTGTGTGTCTCTATAAATATGCCATGCGGTGCATTGCTTATCAGAATATGATCATCAGTTCAGCCTAGCTAAGCAACTGCACAGCCAACCAGAACAACAGACCTGCTTGGGACGCCAAGCTGGTTAATAAAGGCTATTGCATTGGATACAAGACTGCAGTCTCCCTTCCTTCGCGCCTATTGTTGGGGCAGGGGTCCTCGACAAGTGGTGCCCCGTTGTGAGGCCAACGCAACGTTCACGACACTGTGGGGCTTGAGGCACAGCCCACAGCCGTGTGAGGCGACACAGCTCGCAACCAACGGACGTCAGCGCTCCACCAACGGACGCCTACGCTCCATCGTCTTCACTTGCCCGACCGGAAAGGTCTTCATAGAGCGCTCTTCTCATCCTTGAAAAAGCCTTCTTCAAGGGTCCCAAAACGGTGAGTGAAGATTGTAAAGTTAATTAGACACATTAGGACACACCATGGGTAATTCTCTGTCTTCTCCACAATTGAAATATTGCCGCGACCTCCTTTTTCTGCTAAGCAAAAATGGCCATAAGGCAACGCAGAGAGAGGTCGAAGATTTAATTAGAACCATCAATGAAATCTGCCCTTGGTTCCCAGAAGACGGTTCTCTTCATTTGAAAACCTGGGATAAAATCGGGACTGCTTTCCAAGACCATCCCAGGGTCACCATTCCGGTGCAACACACATGGTGTAAAGTCCGAGTGTGTCTGCAAAGTCTCACCCCGAAGAACATCTTATTGGCACAATTACCAACAAATAATTTGCCACAAATTCTCCCGCCCCCGTCAGAAGGCAGGATGAGCCCACTACCCACGGCGCCACCGCCGTACCAAGAGGAGGGGGGTAGTGGTCCGGGGAAGCCACCGGATCCCCCAGAGAGGACTTCCCTCTACCCGGACCTTGCCACCCTGCCCTGCGTTGAGCCCGCTAGACCACAGCCCCCTCAAAATGGAGGGCAGTCTGAGCGTCATGCAGCTTTCTCGGATGCTCTAGCGGAGGTCATGTTAGAAACTCCTGGCACTCACGCCATGGCATTTCCTGTCATCCGGGGCACACCGGCGGCTGCTGGAGTGGCCCCTATTCCTGACCGATGGGTCCCATTGACCTACAAGCATATAAAAGAACTAAAAAACAGTGTCACAGAGTATGGGCCAGATGCTCCGTTTACTAAGGCTTTGCTGGGAGGAATACTATCCGTTAAACCGATCCCAGAGGACTGGCGTACGCTAATCAAAGCCTTGCTTCCCCCGGCAGAGGCACTCATTTGCCTGCAAGAATGGCGTGATCTTGCCACTCAATACAATAGAGTCCGCCCTGCACTGACCGTGAATATGATCATGGGGGAAGGCAACTTTGCAGGAATACAGCAACAACTCCTCCTCCTTGATGCAGAATTGCATGTCATAGGGGAGCTTGTCCTCCGTGCCTGGAACCGAGTGCCTGCTCGTGGCGCTACGGTAACCGGCGGGTTCGCTGCCACCCGCCAGGGGCCACGCGAGCAATACACCGAGTTTGTGAACAGACTCATTGTGGCTCTGACTCGCCAAGTGGAAAATGTTAATGCCCGAGAAATGCTGTTGAAACAACTAGCTTTTGAAAATGCCAATGATGATTGCAGACAAGCTATCACGCCCATCTACGCCCGCCCTGAAACAACCATAGCTGAGATGTTAAGAGTCTGTCAGAACATAGGGTCACACAGCCACAAAGCCCAACTGTTGGCAGCAGCAGTACAAGTGCAAAGAAATCCAGCACAAGGCAAAAAATGTTTCGGTTGTGGAAAAGAAGGACACTTTAGAGCTCAGTGCCGCTCCACCCCCAGACAAGACCCCCGCCCCTCCAAGAAATGCCCCATATGCCAGAAGGGATATCATTGGGCCAACCAGTGCCGGTCAGCGGGGCGGGATGGATCTGCATGGCGGGACGGGGAGCGGAACGGGGTACGGGACGGAGACAACGCAAGCCACCCCAACGCCCAGGGAAACCGGCACTCGGGCCGTGCTCAGGCCCAGGACAAACAATAGGGCAGAAGAAACCATTTACCGTGGAGGAGGCAGGATTGCCACTTTGCACAGAGGAAGAGGTAGACTTTCAAATCCCTTGGCACACTACAGCAATAGAAACGTCCTGCAAGGGCCCTTTTCCTCCCACCTTGATGGGTCTTGTACTGCCCCGTTCAGATCTGTTGCCACCGACAGTTCATGTAATGGCGGGTATCTACCCACTGGAGCCTGAAAAACAGTTGATTTTGCTAGCTAATGTAACAACTCCAACTAAATTGCCAAAAGGCCAGGAGGTGGCACGCCTTTTTCTAATTCCCCAGAAATATGCCTCTCCACCCGAAACCCCCCTGCCTGCACATCTTGCCATGGCTGTCATCAAGGTTACAGCAGACCGCCCCCAGATGACGTTGCAAATGGGCGGACGCCCTGTCACGGGGATCGTGGATTCGGGGGCGGATTTAACGGTCATGGCTTCTAAAGACTGGCCCGCCCATTGGCCTACCAAATCGACCCATGATGTGCTGGGGGTGGGTGGATATCAGCCGGCCCAGCAAAGTATACACCCTATCATATTTGAATCAGCTTCCGGGACTGTAGTCTCCACCCATCCACTCATCCTTGATCTCCCCACAACCCTGTGGGGGAGGGACATCCTGTCACAAGCTGATTGCGTCATCCATTCAAATTTTTAGTACGGGCCTCTCCGGCAGCTCCACTGTACGCACTTCCTATAACTTGGAAGGAGGGTCCACCAGTGTGGGTGGATCAGTGGCCGCTGAACCATGAAAAGCTCCGTGCGGCGGAGGCCCTTGTCATGGAGCAATTGGAAGCAGGACACATAGAACCTACCACTAGTCCATGGAACTCTCCTATTTTTGTAGTCAAAAAGAAATCTGGCAAGTGGAGATTGTTGCATGATCTCCGCAAGGTGAATGAACAGATGTACCCAATGGGCGCTCTTCAATGCGGACTCCCTAACGCCAACCTGATACCCCAAGACCATCAGGTAGTTGTCATTGACTTGAAAGACTGTTTTTATACAATTCCGCTAGCTCTGCAAGATAGGGAAAAGTTTGCTTTTACCCTCCCGGTGTACAATAACAGCCGTCCTACTCGCCGTTTCGCATGGAAAGTGTTGCCACAGGGGATGGCCAACTCGCCTACTCTTTGCCAGATGTTTGTAGACAAAGCACTTCAACCTTTTAGGGATCAATTCCCTTCCATTGCTGCTTATCACTACATGGATGATATTTTATTACACGATAAGCAGTTATTGGAGTGTCATTTAACCTTCTTAACTACTGTGTTGCAGGCCCATGGGCTAATCGTAGCCCCAGAAAAGGTTCAACGGATGCCGCCCTACCAGTACCTAGGGCATAAGCTTTCCGCTACCGCCTCAATCCCAGTAATGCCTACCTTTGTGGCCCCGGAACAGTTCACCTTGGTTCAATTGCAACAATTACTGGGTAATGTTAACTGGGCAAGGCCATTTTTGGCTCTCAGTACTGCTGAATTGTCACCTTTGTTTGCAGCTTTAGTTGGGCGCACTGCACCAGCTGACATCATTCCTTGCACTCAAGATATGAAGACAACTATTCAGCTCATCAACCACCGCTTGCACCAGGTCTCAGTGGACAGGATCCCATCGGGGGTTCGCACATTGGCATGTGCCATCCTTGCAACACCAAAGGTCCCAACAGCTGTCCTCTTTGCCCCACAGGACAAACAGAGCATCGCCATTATAGAATGGCTCCATCTACCACATACGCCGCAAAAGAATATTTACTCAGTCCCTGAAGCAGTTTCTGACTTACTTCTAAAGTGCAGGGGTCGAGCAGTGCAACTCACAGGGTTTGATATTGACTATGTTTGCCTTCCTTTTTCTCAGGAACAGGTTACAGCCTTATACCAGCATTCAGAGGCTTTCCAGGTCGCTGTGGCGGACTTCCAGGGCTCCGTTCGCCACAATCCGCCGAAGGACAGGCGACTCACGCTGCTCAAACAGATTTCTTACACTCTTTCTTCAGCCTTGTCTCCTATACCCTTGCATAATGCTTTGACTTTATTCACAGATGGGTCCCCGGATCGTGGGGTCCTAACATGGCAGGACTCTAAAGGTGAATGGCAAGTACTTTTCACTGATAAGCAGACGTCTGCTCAAAGGTCAGAGTTAGCTGCTGTAATCCTTGCCTTTCACACCTTTGCTGACACTCCTTTCAATCTAATTGTGGACACACAGTATGTATATCGCCTGCTTTTCACTCTTTCTGAGGCCTATCTGTCCCCTTCCATGGACTCTGTCCTGTTCACACTGTTCCAGCAACTCCAGACAGCACTAGTGTCACGACGCACCTTGTTCTTTGCTGCCCACCTTCGGTCTCACTCCAACCTCCCTGGCTACCTGATAGAGGGAAATGCCAGAGCCGACGCTGCGCTGAAGGCACCTACTGAGGCCTACCCCTTGTTTGATGATCCCATTGCAAGTCACAATGCTTTTCACCAATCTGCAAAAGTATTGCATAAACAATTTTCCATTCCTATGTCTCAGGCTCGAGATATTGTTTCCAGCTGCCCTTCCTGTACAAAGTCTCCTATCTTTCTGCCATTCGACGCTGTCAACCCTCGAGGGACGGGAGCCAACCAGTTGTGGCAGATGGATGTCACGCAAGTATCCCTGCTCTCTCCCCTATCCAAATTGCATGTTTGTGTGGATACGTACTCAGGGTTCATATGGGCCACACCCATGCGGGGGGAAACAGCCAGACATGTAATTCAGCACTGCATTCGGACTTTTGCAGTCATGGGCAAGCCACTGGCCTTGAAGACGGACAACGGTCCGGCCTATTGCTCAAGTTCTTTCAAAGACTTTTGTAAACAGTGGAATGTCAAGCATACACAGGGCATACCATATAACTCGACAGGACAAGCCATCGTTGAGAGGGCACACCTGACATTTAAAACGCTTCTTCACAAACAGCTCGGAGATGCTAAAGTACCTATGGCAGAGGTCCCAATGGCTGTAGCTAAGGTGTTATTCTCTCTTAACTTTCTGTTTGTTCCCCACAACAGGACCCACTCTCCAGTAGACTTGCATTTCAGAAAAGAAGAACACCTGGATCGGCCGCTGGTCACCTATCGACAACTCCCTGACCCGTCTTGGAAAGGGCCGGCTCATCTCGTCACCTGGGGACGCGGTTACGCAGCTGTGGCCAGCGATGATGGTGTCATTTGGATACCGGCGCGATGTGTCCGGCCTTACAGGGTGGGGTCAGAAGAGAAGAAGGTGGATTCCGCTGTTGATGTTCGGCTGCCTCTGGCTGATCACCCCTGAAGCTGTTGTTCTTTCCTGGAACGTACCTCATTGCGTTTGTCCACAATTGGGCGTCTCAAAGGTGCGCATGTCCAACATTGCCAGGATTGAATATCGCAACAAAACTTCGGCATGTTGGAAAGAAGAAATTATTATTCACTTAAAGAAACCCTCTGGCCAGCAGGCCAAAAAGGTCCAGTCAGTTTGTTTGAATCTCCAAAGCCCCCTTGGACAACGTTTGTTGACTGACATACACGCGAAAGCTAACAAAACGAACAATAAAGCAGCCATTGCAAAGGCTTTCCCCGATGAAGAAGAACATTTATCCCACCGGTTTGAATATAACATTTGGTATCGTCTAGCTGAAGCTTCTAACCAAACTGATTTTTGTTTAAGAGACAGTATCCACTCTTACCATTTGCTCAGTACCTGCTTGCTTCCTGTATGTTATACTCCCGATGCCCTAGCCCAGGGGGATGGGTCACCATTGTTTGGGTTCAACCTGACCAATCCCTATAACTTTAGTCGTCAGTGGGGCCGAGCAGTTCGGAAACTCCCTGCAGATGCAGTTTCCCTATATACCCCACTTACAGCTGTCAGCAATACCAGTAAATGTGTCAGAATTGTCAATTGTACAACATCAGGTAAGCTTCTGAACAAGCCCAAATGTTTAAGGGTAACCCAGGGGAACTTTCATTGTTCTAGCACTGAGACAGAAACCATATCATTTAATAATGTTCATATTGTTCTACCGATGGGCTGGTTTTTCTCATGTGGCGAAAGAAGTTGGAACTATATCCCAGCCAATTTGTCGGACACCACTTGCTGTCTCAGCCGCCTGACAGCAGTATTGCCCAAGAGATCCCTCTTTGAGTCACCTGCAAAGCATACGGGCCTATCCCGTGGGCGGCGGGACACTCAGAGACTTACTCTTCCAGAGGACTGTGATAGTAATGTGAACCTCTTGTCTACTGCCGAGGCCATGGCAATGACACTGAGTCTCATCGGAGTGCCAGGTTTGGCGTTCAGGAATAGCATTGTGCTAGGACGCCTTGCCTGCGCATTTGCAAAAGCCATCAATCATACGTCCGAAGCCATTAGCCTCCTTAATAAGGAGCAGGCTGAATTGCGCAGTGCGATTCTGGACAATCGTGCGGCGATTGATTACTTGCTTTTGCTTCACCACCAGGGTTGTGAAGCTGTCCAGAATATGTGTTGCTTTAACTTGTCTGATAACTCCAACAGGATCCAAGATCAGCTGGATGGGTTGCATGATATAGTCAATCACATCCAGCAGAACGCCCTTCCTGCATGGTGGGATGCCTTATGGGCGTGGCTCCCTGGTTGGGGGTGGCTCAGGAATTTATTCATTGCTATAATTGCAGTTGTGGTGATATGTGTCTTGTTATGTTGTGTAATCCAATGTATTCCTAATTTCATTTCCATTCTAAGATCTTGCTGCCCAAAAGTCCGTCCTACGGCAGGGCTGACTAAGAAGCAGATCTACCAAATACGATACTACCCAGTGGGGTCAGAGGATGATTCGGGAGGTGAGGAGATTGCTCACAAAAGGCGTAAATCTCCGTCATAAAATTTAATTTAAGAAAGTGGAAATGTAGGAATTCATTTATATAGATTTGATTGTTATTATACCTGTGTTATAGATCATAGACCTGTGTGATGAATTTTAGTAAAGTGTGACAGCTTGCTTAGAACATATTGTTAGGGCTTCGTTACAGCAGAAGCTAGCAGTGTGATGCAAATAGATAAATGTGTTCATTGAACATCCTGTGTTAAAGATAAGGGATTCAGCTCCAGCCTAAAGAGAAAGAGGCCTCTCAAAAGGCAGATGTTATAAGGTGATGCAAAACTGCATGAGGAAGGAGTTTGACCCACAGTATATTATAGCTTGCAAATATATATTCCTTCAAGGCAGAGAGGCTATTATAAATGTGGTTTTTATGATTAGATTATAGAGGTGTTTTCCATCATCCACCCCTATCCCACCCTTTCTTACACCCTCCTCCTTCTTTCTCCTCCTCCTTTTGGGTAACACCCTGCAAACACCCTGCAAACACCCTATTATGTACCTCCTCCTGTGTGTGTCTCTATAAATATGCCATGCGGTGCATTGCTTATCAGAATATGATCATCAGTTCAGCCTAGCTAAGCAACTGCACAGCCAACCAGAACAACAGACCTGCTTGGGACGCCAAGCTGGTTAATAAAGGCTATTGCATTGGATACAAGACTGCAGTCTCCCTTCCTTCGCGCCTATTGTTGGGGCAGGGGTCCTCGACACACTCTGTCTTTGGATATCTTACAAGGACGGCACAACCACTCCCCATTTTTGTTGGTCTAGGGAAGACACTCTGAATAGCTAACTAGGGCCTTCTTTGCAATGAAGCAAGGGCATTAACTATTGCCCCCAAAGGAGTAAAGCAAACTAAGCACAACATTTTCTTCCAGTTTGAGGGCAATAGTTATGAAATTATAAAAACCTGGCTGGCGGGATGGGTTTGGGGGATGGGGGGGTCTAATGACCCCAGCCCGTTGGCTAATCTGAGGCCCCTGTCCTCAATTTCTCTTGGCTGTAATTTTAGTTTACTTTTTAGTCTTTTGATCTGTTTTAGCTAGTTTTAACTTTTTAACTAGATAATTTTAAATTGGTTTTAACTGTTATTGATGTTTTCGTTGTAAATCACCCTGGGTCACTTTGGTAAGGTGGGCGATGAATAAGTTTGACTAATAAATAAATAATAAATAAAAAGTTTTAATTTGGCTGTTTTATTGAGTGCGTGAACTGAATTTTATCCGTTCTTGTATGACAGGAAGCTTATCACCTTTCTATGTGCCTCTGTTTGATAGCCAAAAAAAAAAAAAATGAGTTTTGCAGTTCAATATTGGGAAACAGCGTATGGATGCGTGCAGGCAAACACATGTGCTGAGTGACTGGCAGTCTTTTACCGATCAAGCCTGGGAAGGATGATTAAATCTATATAACCTGGGGCGAAACCTGAAAGTTGTTTCCTTGGTTGCAGAATCCATTTTGCAAACTGCTTTTGAAAAGAAAAAAAAAAGACAGCACGGCCCCTCCAGCTGCCCCCGGTTTGGGGGTGACCTTCTGTTGTGTTCTGCAGCTCTTCCCACAGGTCTATAATGCTCATCCGGAGAAAGAACCTGGAGGGACTTGAAATGTAATTCCTGTTTGTGAGATTGTAGTGGTCTAATAAACGTATCAACAACCTTCTCTCAAACACACACACACACACCCAATTGTGCTTCCTCAACTTTTCAAGAGACAAATCTCAAGGCAAGAGGCCCCGGAGGAGGAAACAGCTTTCCTTGCATTTGTGAGAGGAACGTCAAGCCAAAGCAGCCTCCCCCACCCATTGCTAACTGACCACAAGGCTTACTGGCTTAAGGCGAAGACATCTTCCTCTGTGGCATGTTTGTGGATATCAAAAACCAGGGCAAGGCTAGTGCGGGCGGGAGGAGCAGTGACTACATGCATTGAGGCTCATTGCCCATTTTAAGCAACGGAAGGAGTGAAGCCCGTGAACTCCAGCTTGTGTAGGGATGCCATACATCAGGGAAAACCAGGATTGTCCCGGATAAAAGATCAAAAAAATTGTCCTGGCTGGTTCAGTAAAAATAATGTTAAAATCCCGGCCACCAAGCCGGAGAGAGCGGCCTGCGCCTCAGTCTTTTGCCTGCACCTTGCTTCCAGTGAGTGTGTGCCTGGAGGAGAATGTGTGTATGCATGATTAGACCGAGCTTGACTCTCGCCAGTGGTGCGGCAATGGCTGGAATTATTAGGGCGAAGGTTGTTTTGTAGATAACCCGCCCATCATTTTTTCAATTAATTAATTCCACTTGTACCCTGCCCATCTGGGAAGTCTTCCCCACTCTGGGCGGTTAACAAACAACACATTTAAAAAAGGATACTTCTGTCCCAGATTTGTGGGAGAGAATTATGGCAACTCTCAGCTTGTGAAATGTCTTGTTTCATTCGCGAAGCTTCTTGTTGCATGCGTAGCGGCTGCTGTGGTGCAGAGCAGGGGGGGAAACGTCCTGTGGTCTAGTGCTGGGAAGTGCTGGATCTGGAAAAGTCCCTCCACAGTCACTTGGTTAAGAAAAAAGTCTCCCTTGCTCAAAAGCCAGTCGTATCTGACTCTAGGGTTCGGTGCTCATCTCTATTTTCAGCCAAAGAGCCAGCATCGTCTGCGTCTGGAGACATTTTCGTGGACATGTGGCAGACATGACTAGACACAGAACACTGTTAGCTTTCCCGTGGAAGTGGTACCAATTTATTTACTTGAAATTTTTTGCTTTTGAATTGTTACGTTGGCAGAAGCTGGGACAGAGACGGGAACTCACTCCATCATTCAGCATTCTGGTCTCAAACTGCTGACTTGCCAACCTTCCAGTCATCAAGTTCAGAGTCTTAACCACTAAACCATCCCAGTCCCTTGTGCTATAATTAAAACCAGGACAGATGGCAGTCGTAACTGCAGCTGCTGGATGCATTTCCCCACTTGCAAGGTACCAAAAACAGGTTGTTTTTGTTCAGACAGGGAATCGATTTTTAACTCGATTTTTGATCCCACCTATCTGGATTCTCTTTGTGCCCATTTCTTCAAACAGCTGGCCAAGAAGCAGCTCTGGCCTCTTCCCAATGTTTGCCTCTGTGACATTACAATGGTTGGGCTCTCTAGAATCTGGTTTTGTTACTATAGTTTCAGGAAATGGGATCCTGCTGGCTTGATAACTCAAGGAATTAGTATTTGAAAAGTACTGTGATTGCTCAGTGATTTAGGTATCTGGCTCAAGGGCCAGACGTTGAGAGTTTGATCCCCCACTGGGCCTCCTTGACAGGGGCTGGACCTGATGAACCATAGGCGCCTGGTCAACTCTGCAGTTCTAAGATGATGGCGGCGGCGGCGGCAGTGACAGTGTTTGAAAAGTAATTTGTGAAATTATTTTTTGCATAGGCCTTTATTTTTCTGTGGCTTTCTATTGCTTTTATTTATTCATCCCCCACAAAACTTCTCTAAATATGTGTAAATGCATTCTTTAATGGGAACTAGAAAATGTGGCTTATTATGCTAAGTAAAGGCAAGAGGATGATACTGTCCTCACCTATTATATTACTTTTGGAATGTGATTTAATTGTGACGCCCCTGCATACATACACACTTGGATCACTCTTCCTTGATTTCTCTTGCCTCCAAGTATACACAACCATTTGGTCTTGCGCAAGAATTTATTAGATTCTGGTGGTACAAGCCAAAGGAACCAACAGGCTGAAATAGCTGGTGGACAATATGAGATGGGGAGGGTGTATGCATAAAAGGGACTGTGGTGGCTTAGTGGTTAAGATGCTGAACTTGATGACTGGAAGGTTGGCATGTCAGCAAGACCCGAGTGCTGCATGATGGAGTGAGCTTCCATCTCTGTCCCAGCTCCTGCCATCCTAGCAGTTCAAAATCATGAAATTGCAAGTAGATAAAAAGTAGGTAATGAGTGTTCCGTGTGCTCTGGTATCTAGTCATGCCTGCCACATGTCCACAGAAATGTCTGCAGACTCAGATAGCTCTTTGGCTATAAACAGAGATGAACACTGAACCCTAGAGTCAGATATGACTCTAGGGTTTTTATGTATAAAGGTAAAGGATGACCTTTACCTTTGCTTTACGCATAAAAAACAGGGACACAATTCCACTTCAGAGATAATGCACACTTCTGGCTTCATATTAAAATACTCATAGTTACCCTACACTACTGATATGTATAAAGCCATATGTCTATGGATACAAACATGTATCAACCATGTGCAAACTAGACATTGGAAAAGGCAGGTGTCTTGATTATGCTGAGATAGCTCTGTACCTGAACTGTTATATGCAGAGATGCTCCTTCAGACCTTTTGAAAATATGGAGGCCTGGTATCTTCCCTTGAGTTTCAGATCTTTATGGAGTTCATACAACATTGGAAAGTGGCAGCTGCAGACAGAAATTGACATTAGAAGGAGTCAATAATTGGAGCTGAAGGCCCATTAATGCTCCAGAAAGCTGACTGAAGCAGACTTTCATATTTGTAGAATCAGAATTCAGAGGAATCTAGTGCTTAAGTCACTAAATAGCAAATAAATCTACACAATCCAGGAAGTAAGAGAAATTCCTGCTGAGATACCTCCGATTCTGCACACGTTATTAAGGATTTTGCTTTTCCAGTCAAGGGCTATCATGAACATCTGTTTCTGGCCTAAGAATCCAGGCACTGTCAGCACAGTTAATAATTCTGGAAGGACTTACAACTCCCAGAGAGTACATGGACACAAATGCATTGGGCGAGGAATTCTTAAAGCTTTAATCCACTCTGGCCTTTGAGATGCATAGCATTCTAATACATTCTTCCTTTCCCATTGGTTGTGTGTGGGAGGAGATGCAGAATATAAAGACAGTAATATCAACAGTTTAGTGCCATCATGAGCAGCCAGAGCATTATATCGTTTTATGGTTGGTTTTGCTCCAATTGGAAAGAAGGATACCTCTGTTCTCTTAGCCCCGAAGAAGAAAATACAGGCTCTGGGATTTTCTCTTCAGAGCAGCGTGAGCCATCAGCAGTCTACAGGGAACTCCCAAAAAAGAAACAAATAAAGGGGCCAATATAATATAATATAATATAATATAATATAATATAATATAATATAATATAATATAATATAATATAATATAATATAATATAATATAATATAATATAATATAATATAATATAATATAATATAATATAATAAGAAGGGGGCAGCCAAAAATATGAGATGGCTAGATGGTATTGTAGACACAATGGGCACAGAGCTGAACGAGTTGAGGAGGATGGTGGAGGACAGAAGTGCCTGGCGGACAGGGTTGGAATCGACTGTGCGACTGAACAACAAACAAATAATATAATATAATATAAAGGAGACAAAGCATACTCTTTCCCACCTTATTTGTTTGTGTGTTTGTTAGTTAGTTGGATGCAAAAGTGGTTCTTCATTTGCTTGTTATTTCTTGCCTTCCCCTTAGTTTCTTTCTTACATTTTAGCATTTAGTAACAGGATAGCAAGCACAACTAAGGAACTACAACACCTTACTTCTGTGAACCCAGAATATAAGATAAATAACATGAGAATCAATAAAGAGAAGACTGAGGTACTGCAATAGGAATTGGAAGGAAACAACATACTCTTTGAAATAAAGGAAACAAATATAAAACAAGTGAAGAAGGCAACATGGACAAAGAGATCAACATATGGTGTACCGAGGCAAACCAAATATCGATCAACACAAAGAAACACCGCATTCAAAGCATACTCTTTCCCACCTTATTTATTGATTTGATTTGATTTGATTTCTATCTATGTTATGTTACCAGTGTCAAACATGGACACTTACAACAAAACATAAAAGTTGGCCATCACAAGAATGAGATGTCTGAGGAAGCCTGCTGGAGTGACTAGAAGGGATAAAAACAGGAATGGGATTATAAGGGAAATAATTAGAATAGAACCAATCTTGCACTACATATAGAGACAACCAATAAAGTGGTTTGCCAATCTAGAGATAATGTCTTGGAATTCCATACCAAATGAGGAATATGTGGAAAGAAGGACAAAGACCATGAGGCAGACCCAGAGAAAGGTGGAGAGATAATAATAATTTTGTGTCAGAAATTATTCTGGGTTGAAAGGATTTTTGCTAGAGAAACTCCATTCAGGGGGTGCCTGAATGAGGCTCCTTTCATGTCCCCAAGAGTTGGGACAGAGATGGGCGCTCAAACCATCATGCAGTTCCCGGGTCTCGAACTACCAACTTGACAGCCTTCCAGCTAACAAGGCAAGTTTCTTAACCACTGAGCCACCGTTTTTAACATGACAGAAATACTACAAGAACAGCACATAACACAAGTGGAGGCTGCTAGAAGTGTCACAATAAGAACCTTGCATTTCCCTTGACACTTGATGGGGTAGAAGAGGAAGCAAAGAAGAAGAAGAAGTGACAGGCAAACCCTTCCTCACTTACACAAGTAGGGCTGTAAGCCACCTCTTCTGGCAGGGAGACAAACAGAAACAGGCTGACTGGGGGACGGGGGTACCTTGAAACATTATAGTCCTCTCTCATGGTGACACAGACCAGCCTCCAGAGTCCCATGGCCACCATGGAGGACTACAACAGAATTTCCATGATGACTTTGCTTTTGTCCTTTTATTTTGTGAAAGAAAAAAACAGGACACCAATGTTATAAATAAGTAAAGGGTATCACAAGTAGCAACAGCAATTTGTCCCAAACTGATACATGAACAGGACATGAAAACAGTGTTTTGAGTTGTTAATTTCAGAAAACGGGGAGGAACCAATTATGGTAGTCAAGAACAATCACCTCCGTCCTGCTGGGAGGAAACCTGGCCTCATTTTAGGCCTACTATCTGAAGTACCAATATGATTACATGTTTCCTCTCAGGAGCACCATCTCCAGTAATGGCATAGCAGAGCTGGAGTCAGGTGGGGTGGATTAAATGCCCTCCTTTGTTGTCAGGGAAACAATCTACTCTTAAATTTTTAATTCTTTAATTTAAATTGTTGCATGTTGAGCAAGGAGCTTCATTAAAATTGGATGAGAGGGGGAATTCTCCAACAAAGAAATGTGTCAACTATGGCAAAGTTGATGGAGACTATAATTACCCCCGGGTTACAAAGGGGGAGGGGAGGAATGCAGCTTTCATACAATACTGTTGTTATTAATGTTTCTACACATAAGTTATGATTAGAAGTGGGTAAGCCATTTATTATTCCTGTGTACATTTGGTAAAAAGGGCTGCTTGGAATAATCATTTACCTTGCGCATTGCAATTTTTATGTTAAAGACTAGAATTATCACAAGGAAAATGGCTGCTGCGTGAAAACAAATTCACAGTTATATAAATGGTAATTTGTGTCATATACTTTGGTAAATTGAACCCTAATTTAATCCATTCAGACTGGTGCAGAGGTTGAAATGAAAGTTGGGGAATGGATTTTCTAGAGTGGTTGTTTCTGAAAACAGAAAGCTTTCGGCAACTCAATGGACATTTGTTGTGACGCTTTCCATCGACACTATGGCAAAAATGAAAACAGGCCCCAGCTCTTTTGTTTGAAAGAGCTTCATTTCAATTGAAGTTCACACAATCCTGGGCACTGAGGGAACTATCACGGGACTACAATCTCAGCCCCTCAGTGGGAGATTGTGTAAGAGACAACAGGAGAGTATATTCCCTCTTTGAGGGCAGGGAAGACCTACTATCAAGAGAAGGTCATCTTTTGCAGGCACCCCATTTGTGAACCCTCCATAGCTCGCCTCTTCAATGCTACAACATGAGGGATTGGGGGCGGCGCATGTAGAGGCAGGTGAGGAAAATATTTAGATCCACAGGAACAAGGACAGATGAAGGGAAATAGTAAAGGTAAAGATCTCACTTGCTGAAAAGCCAGTCATGTCCTTCCTCCTTTACACTTTACCTGGGAATAGGTCCAGTTAAACTCACATGGGGTTTGTTCTCAGCAGACATAATGAGATTTGTACTCTAAGAATGAGTTTTCAGGATTGCTAAATTTGGAGAGCCTTGATTTTTAATGTTTAATTATCTATTCCAGTCCAGTTTATGGACAAGCTGAAGTTAATGGTCTATGAATAAAAGGTAAAGTGACAAGAAAGCTACAAAACAGAAGACCCTAGAAATTTTTGTCCTCAGCTTTTAGTTTTATTGTTCAGTCGCACAGTCAATTCCAACCCTCTGCGACCCCCTGGACCCCACTGTCCGCCAGGCACTCCTGTCCTCCACCATCCTCCTCAACTCGCTCAGCTCTGTGCCCATTGTGTCTACAATACCATCTAGCCATCTCATATTGGGCCGTCCCCTTCTTCTTTTGCCCTCCACCTTTCTCAGCATCAAGGCTTTCTCAAGTGAATCCTCTCTTCTCATTTGATGTCCAAAGTACTTTAGCTTCATCTTTACTATTTGACCTTCTAAGGAGCAGTCAGGGTTGATTTCTTCTAAGATCAACCTTTTTTTTCCTCCTCGCTGTCCAGGGGACTCTCAAAACTCTCCTCCAACACCACATCTCAAAGGCGTCTATTCTTCTGCACTCAGCTTTCCTAATGGTCCAGCGCTCACAACCAGACATTGCCACCGGGAATACAATTGCTTTGACTAGACGAATTTTTGTTTGCAATGTGATGTCTCTATAGTATATGGCTATTTAAAAACCATCCTGCCCTGGAAAGAAAGACAGAAGCCTCAGTCAGAATGAAATTGAACACAGTCATATGGGTAGCCCTTGAATATTTGTTTGTTTTATCAAATAACAAGTTGGGTGAAATTTGGATTGGGGTTAAGAGGGATTGGCTCTCTTTTCTTCAGCCATATTCTCAGATTGCTCCTTTCCCTAAAGTGACATCAACTGTATTTGACATCAACGGTAGCCTCAGTCTGCAGACAAATGGCTGCAGGAGAAAGACTGTCAATTAGTAGCTGAACAGGAAAGCGGTTTTGTAGCCTTGTTATTTAAGAGGTGGACCAGGAATGCCAGTCATGATCTGAGATTGTTGAGCTAGGCTTTTTTAATAGCAGGGAGACCCTAAAAACAGTTACTTCCTTTTTTGCAAGTTTTGACAGAATAGGAAATAAATAAAATAACTACAAAGTGCTGTTAGAAAGATCTTAGGCAATCCATGGAAGCACTTAGTTGATCAAATACCCAACAGCAAAAGGACTGGGAAAAGATCAAAGCATTAAAAATGGTTACTAAGGCTCACTTCTTGGCATCAATAGGTTAGGTGCTGCAGCAATGTTCATATGATAGAAGTAGGAAATCCAGGACACTTTTTTTTATTTGCTCAAGGGTTTATTTGATATGGTTCAAAAAGGCAGCTGTCACACAGGTTTTAATGGTAAAGGGATCAAAAATGTAGGTCATCCAGAAATTGGCTGGGGAAAATATTCATTCCATGGTGGACATGACATTATTATGCAGAAACAATTGCTAAGGTCTAGAAAAGAGTAACAGTAATTTTGAACCACGGTTATGTTGGTTTTCATATGCAGAAGAGGTCAGCAAGAGATTTACAGTGCTTGGAACAAAAACACCTTGATGGATAGTTGATATTACATAAGGTTATTTAAGTAGCAAAAACCATGTATTTAAATAATTTTGATTATCCAGCAACACAAATTGCTGCAATTTTTGAATGAAGTTTTCCAGCTTCCAGAATCATGGAACTGCCTACTAACTTCAGAAACAACCTGTGTCCCCATCTCACACATGATGTTTAAATATGTGAGAATACAACAGCGAGTGGAGGAAGATGGTGGAGGACAGAGGTGCCTGGCGGGCAATGGTCCATGGGATCACAAAGGGTCAGAATCGACTGTGCGACTGAACAACAACAAGAAGAAGAAGCAGGAAGCATCAGAGCCTGAAGTGTTTCTGTAGCAAGCCATGCTTACCTGCACTTGTCTGTTGAAAAGCAAGGGTGAATGATAGCTTGGTAAGACCCACTAACACGTCACCAATAGGTTAGCTTTTGAGGCCTGCATGATTCTTCAGCAGTTAATTGCAGCTAAAGAAGGTACACTGAATAGTTAATGTTTGCTACCTCAAGCTGATTTTGAACACTTAAGTAAAAGTAAAGGCCCCTCTAGCTTGAAAGCCAGTCATGTCCAAATCTAGAGGGTGTAGGGTTACCATATCTCAGGATTTGTCCTGAGATTTCCTGGGCTTCTTGGAATTGTAGTCCAAGAACATACTAAAAGTGCCTCCTGGGACCGGAGCCCCCCTAGCCCCCCCTAGTGATGCCACTGGATCTCGCACTGTTGAACTACTGACCTTCTGGTCATCACGTTCAGCATCTTAACCACTAAGTCATACAGCACTGCATTTGAACACTTACAGTTTTCATGTTAGCACATACTTTGAACAAAGAGAGAGCTTAGCCTCAAAACCTAGTCAAGATGATTCTGAGCACCCACAAGGTCTGTAATGCCCAGCCTGATGGGAGAATCTTGTATGACTTCAAAGTGGCCATTTTTTGAGATGGTAGTGATCTAAAAAGGATATCTGCCATCCTTGGTTTTGGATTTTGTAGAAGAATCATCTACCGCTTCTCTCCCCTGTCCCCAATGTCTGTTTAGTCATGGGGGGCTTGTTGGAAACTGTTGGGAAAAGAGGTGTCTAGGAACCAACTACAGTGTCTAGTTATGCCTGCCACATGTCTATGGAAATGTCTGCAGATGCAGACAGTGCTGGTTCTTTGGCTATAAACAGAGATGAGCACAATACCTTAGAGTAAGATACGATTGCCTTTCAAGAAAGGACAACCTTTACCTAGGAACCAAAAACCAAGAATGGAGAAAGTATTACTTTTATATTTTTGCAGAAAAATACCTTTAAAGCAAATAAATCATCCAAACATGTAAAGGGCAGATCCTGCAGACACAGACTTCTGAGGAAACAGAAGAGGTAAGATATTCATGAATAGTGAATTATTTTAAAACTAATTTTGCAATGTTTAACGAAACCACACACGCGAGACTTAAACTTAATCCTTCGCAAATACTTAAAGTCATGTTAATCTCCTTCTAAATAGTTCCCAATCTGCTCCTTCAGACTGTGACTTGCATTAGGACACTTTGGGGATGAAACATTGATTTGATCCATGACAATCAGGTCAATTGGGAGATCAATGATGTCATGCATAAAACCAGGGTACCGTTTGTTCTTTGCCAATAGTCTACAATTACTAGCCAAAGTCCTCTTCCATAGCAATACCAATGATGAAGCATATTGACCAAACTATCAAATCATCATAGACATTATCAGTTGCAGACTGAGTCATACAACACAGTATGTAACTGATAACAGTGGTTTCAACTTGGGAAAACATGCCTCTAATATTTACACTGTTATGTGCTATCCCAATGTAGCAAGGTAAGAGGATTTGGGCCACTATGACTATAATTTTCCCTTTGAATCTTCCACTTTCTATTTCACTAACAGGCATAAACGTCTCTCGCAATCTAATATGCTTTTATTTATTTACTGATTTAACTATTTATTCTCCAACCCTGTGTCCTGACTGTCATTTTTATCTAGTTGCTCCTCCAATTGTGGCACACAAGTGTGAAAATTAAATTAAATTAAATTGCAGTGACCATTTGTTCTGTAAAGGAGACAACTCAATCAATCAGTTTATTTCCCTCATCTTAGTAGCCTTAAATTATTACAATTAAATTGTAATTAAGTTGAAATAAGAGGTGTGCAGATTTATGGTCTTGGATTATGACTTCCAGAATCCCCAAGGCAGCTGTCTGACATCCCCATTTGTAATTACTAATTGCATTCCAATGTAAATGTTACTTTGATTCCAAACCAAGATCAAGAACTATATGCAATGTTTCCTATGAGGACTGTCCCATGTGTACTTAGGATCTGGCACAGGAATGAGGTGTAAAGGGGCGGGGCGGGGGAGAGAGGTTTAACCTGTGCTTCAACTTGTGCTTCAGTATTGACCCTGCTGCACTTCCTTCCACTGCAGTAGCTGTTCGCCACACACAGAGTGGAGGCATCAGTGCCAATGGCACTCTTGAGAACATGCTCCCATTTCAGATGCGACAAGAAGAAGAAGAAGAAGAAGAAGAAGAAGAAGAAGAAGAAGAAGAAGAAGAAGAAGAAGAAGAAGAAGAAGAATGAACAGCCCCCCCCCCAACAATAAGGCTCTATCAACTTGGGCTCTGAAAGAGGTTAAATTCTGTAATGCACAAGATTCTATTGTATTTTAATCCTTAGTAGGGCTGACTTTTCAAACAAATTGAATGTGCACATCACAGTATGTTGTCTGCTAGATTTGTGTCTTGCCCAGACATCTTCAAGCATCCCTCCTTACCATTTTTCCATTTCGTTGCCCAAAGGAAGCTGCTCAGTAGGGGTGAGAAGAATACTCACATTTCTCATTCCAGAGTGCCTGGCTGGCAGTGGTCCATGGGGTCGCAGAGGGTCGGAATCGACTGTGCAACTGAACAACAAAAAATAATAATTTGCCATGCCGAGACTCCTTACAAAACTCCTCTCCACATCAGAAAGACTTCCGGTCCTTGTTTCTTCATGTTTGGCCTGTTGTTCTGCACAGGGAAGCAGAATGTTGATTCTAATGAATCCTGGGGAGGAAAGCTATCACTTCACACAGGCAAGCCCAGCTTAGACCTCAGATGCTCAATATGAGTGTCCTGGGTCTCTACATGTCTTCACCTCATTTCCTCTTTAAAAAAAAAACAACAACAACCCTTAAATATTTCCCTGTTGTCAATATTTCCCTTAAATATTTCATCAGAGCCGTAGCCAGGGTGTGGCCAGGGTGGGCGTTGCCCACCCCGAGTTAGCAGTCTGTCCACCCTCAAACTCCCAGCTGCTTATATATATATTACATACATATATGATATTGTTGGCCATCTTGAAAAAATATTCGCCCACTCACATCTAGAATCCTGGCTATGGCTCTCATCCTCTTCTCTGCAGTCAAGTAGCAGATTGGTATGTGTGTGCCTCATCTCATGACATGTTCCCCTCCTTTCAGAAATTGGCTGGGATGGAGGGGGGACCTATTTGGATTATTGGCCATGCCAGTTGGGCTATTATGGGAACAGCAATCCAAAGAATCAAAAAAATCTTTCAAGGAAGAGAAGCATCTTATTGTTCTCTAGCCCTAACAGGAGGAGACTACAATTATTATTGTAAACGGGGCTGGTGAGCTCATTATGTGCCTGGAAATACTCTTCTATCCATAAAGGGGAGGAGAGAGGCTAGTAGTTTGTTAAATGAAATCCCTGCACAAGAAAGGTAAAGGTCACTCTTGCTTGAAAGCCAGTTGTATCTGACTCTAGGGTTCATTGCTTATCTCTGTTCACAGCAAAAGAGCCAGCGCTGTCTGTGTCTGCAGACGTTTCCGTGGACATGTGGCAGGCATGCCTCAACACCGGAGTGCATGGAACACTGGTTACCTTCCCACCAAAGTGGCCCCTATTTATCTACTTGCAATTTCTTGCTTTCAAACTGTTAGGTTGGCTGACGCTGGGACAGAGACAGGAGCTCATTCTGCCGTACAGTACTCAAGTATCAAACTCTGACCTTCCAGTTGTCAAGTTCAGTGTCTTAACCACGTGAGCCACCGCAGGATCCACACACACCCTCCACAAGTAGAAAGATCTAACGTTTTAAAATCTGAATAAAGGCCCAGTTCGCTTAAGTGAAGATCAGCAGTACATGAAACGGAGAAGTGTGTACTGTTAATTACAAAATTTAAGAAGGCTCAAGAGATGCACTTAAAATCTGAAATTCTGTTGCTTTAACTTCTGCATATGTAACGTGCCATCTCCACTGAGTTTATGTCTTTACTGTAGTACAAGAGTATACCTGTCTTCAGGTCTGATTCTGCCACTACCTAATCAGACCCCCAGTATGTTACTTCACACAGTGTGCTCCTTAGCCTCTGTCACTTAGAATACCTAGACCCTACTCCAAGGAGAACAAATAGGTCAATCTTAGAAGAAATCAACCCTGACTGCTCCTTAGAAGGTCAAATAGTAAAGATGAAGCTAAAGTACTTTGGACATCAAATGAGAAGAGAGGATTCGCTTGAGAAAGCCTTGATGCTGGGAAAGGTTCAGGGTGAAAGAAAAAGGGGACGGCCCAAGATGAGATGGCTAGATGGTATTGTAGACACAATGGGTGCAGAGCTGAGCGAGTTGAGGGGGATGGTGGAGGACAGGAGTGCCTGGCGGACAGTGGTCCATGGGGTCGCAGAGGGTCAGAATCGACTGTGCGACTGAACAACAACAAAACTCCAAGTTTTTATTTTATTTATTTATTCAATCTGTATAACCGCCCCAATTGACGTGCAACTCTGGGCAGCATACATAAAATCCCCAATGTTTAAACTATCGAAAATCCCCAACATTTAAACTACAGAAACCCTTAAAAATCCTAAAAACACAGAAAAACTACCTCCCACGCACACCAATTAAAAATCTAGTTAAAAACTATTAAAAGCGCTTTATTTTATGGAAGAACTTTGTTTAAAACTTTGCTTAGAAACTTTGCTTAGAAATCAAAACCTTAGGTAATAGTGCCACCACTGTGATCATAGAGCCATCTCTTGCAGCACATATTAAATGAGACATGCAGGATTTAACTCTGAGACTGCAATGGACTGCTGCAGCCTTGAGGATATTATTTTGGTGTAGGTATGCCTTCACAGCCAGTCTATCTGGCATGGCCTCTTCCGCCTCCATGGCCACTGGGAATGAGAACAGTGAAGAGGTTCCTCCTCTGCTCATTTCAGCATTGGGGCCAATATGGTGGTTTCCAGTGGCATTTCTTCCGCTGAGGGGAAGAATATGCTTGTAGCCATTGGCCCCTTTTGGGAGTCAGATTAGTTACCGCTGCGGCACATTCGGCATTGAGTTGCTGGCTTTACGGTCTACTCCATTGCTGTAGCAGGATGCCTGGCCAGATGTGCACATTAGACTTCGATATGTAGCATATTGGGCAGCCGTTTAATACATATAAGGTAGTTTTATTGTTATAAGATAAGAAAATACAAAGGGTGGCAGTAGCAATGAAAACAGGATAAACATCTTTCATGCATCCTTTTATCTAACCTAATCCAAATTCTAACTTCTCAACCTATATGCAAACCTACCTAATCCTAACTGTTTCTCTGATCATCTTACTCTGTCTCACTTTATTCATCATACTTATTTACCTCTGTAAACTATTTATGTCTACACAATCATCTTTCTCTTATCCTTGCACAATACTCAGTAAGGTTCTAGGGGGGCATTTCTCCCCCATCAACTGCCTTCCCATTCACCTGCCGCTCAAGGATTCATCCCATCATGAAAATAAGAAATGTAACTTAGACATAGCATCCATAAATGAAATATACAAACGAGGACTGAAATTATGAGGATAATCTTACACTTTGATGAGAACTCTGTCAGAGTTCTCTGTCAGAGTATAAGTCTAAATATAATAATAATAATAATAAAGATGGAGAATTGCAAGGATTTCAGAGGAATGTTAATCAGATAATGAGAGGAGTCAATGTTCATCCACTTTGTCAACTACAATCATACAGAGGGGAGACATTTTGCAATGTTAACTGTAATATGAAATCAAAATTAAAGCATTTGCCTATAGCTCATTAGGATCACAAGGTTGTACAGATATTGCTTCAAGCTTCAAACAACAAAACAAGTATTAAAGTGTGAAGGTGGAAGAATTTAGCAATTCGGATGCTTCAATGTAACTGGAATGCCAAAATCTACTTCAAAAAGTTCTGCAAAGCAGGGAAAAGTCTGTAAAATACTACCAAGTCTATATGTTGAAATCACTTGCTACAATGTCGAACACTGACATTTACAAAGATAATAAAAAAAACCTCTGCAGTGTTTACAAAGAGAACACATTATGAAGGGAAACGAAAAGATGACGTAGCAGAGATCTGGCACGATTTCCCAGACAGTTTTTAATCATCTGAAATAAAGCTTTGCTTCTGCTTTGTTAAAATAAGGGTTAATTAAACTGCAAAAGCTTTTATATTAGGGTGATTTAAAACTCCCACAAATCCACCCTTTCAAACAGATACACTATACTTTGTCACCAGATCCTCCACGAAGTTCAAAAATGAGTTTGCTGAACACTTTTGAAAATTATTAAAACAGCAGGTGCATAGTAATCTATGGCTGTTCATAAGGAAGGCTAGGCTCAGAAGAATAGATGCCTTTGAAACGTGATGATGGAGAAGACTTTTCAGAGTCCCCTGGGACTGCTAGGAGGTCAAATCAGTCAATCCTAAAGGAAATCAACCAGATTTGTCCCTTGGAAGGACATATACTGAATGAGTATCGCCAAATAATGAAATAATGATGTTTCTATTTTCATCTGCCAAAAACTTCATCTAGAAGAGGTCATGATGGGTTTATTATCAGTCCCTATTGCAGGCCGTTGAGAAGAACCACCACATAGAACCCAGTGCATAGTGTTTACTGGGCCCTATGTGGAAAACATGTTTTTTACTCTTGTTCAGCCAAACCACAATAAGGGCAGATTTTATCTTCAGATATTTACAGGCGGCTTGGCAAAACATACGCATTCGAATTACACCCATCATGCTAAATAACAAGCAATGCAGACAAACAACTGAATATTATTTTCAAGGTCAAAAGATGCCAGCTAATTTTGAGCAGGAAACAATTACGAACATTTGTAATGGGGATGGATAAAGTTTACCTTCCAGACGTTTGCTTGATTCCAAATCCCAGCAGCCCCAGCCAACAAAATGGATAATTGGGAAGGCTGGGGATCCCAGGGCAAGAATGAAATGGCTTTCAAGACTTACAAGCCTGCCACTGATTCAGACTTCTTGATAACTTTTCCTCTGGACTCTGGCACTTAAGATGGCACCTAAGTTTCTTTTTTTAAAAAAACCCTAAAACGAGTAAATTTTTTTCTCAGGCACAAACACAAAATCAACCTGCAAACTTCACCTTGAGACTGAGAGCCAAACGATTCCATTAACATGTCACTGGAAGCAGTTTTCTTAATAGGGAAAGAAGTGCTTCAAATTGAGCATGCTTCAATTTGAAATGAGGTTGCTTTGGTTTTATAGGTGACTGCCAAAAGATAAGCATGGGATTCAACTGAACATCTGATTTCTAAGGATCTAATTTTCAAAGATGCATATGCTGGAGGGGAGATGTTGTAAGAGGAGAAAATAACTCATTCCTCTTAATACACGATCTGATCCCTAGCCTAAATTGCAGACATCACACCTGTAACAGCTTGCCTAATTTAGGATTTCTCTGTTTCTTTATCAGCTGTCTGGATAACTCAGTGGTTAAGGTGCCTGGCTGTTGGATCCAAAAGTTGAGAGTTCGATTCCATGTGTGCTTCCCAAGAGAAAAGCCAGCCTATGTAGCCTTTTAGCAAGCTTTATAGTCCCAAGGTGCCCCCAGAAGAAGGGAAGAGTCAACCACTTCTGTATATTCACAATATAGAAACTCCTGTAAAGAATCACTATAAGTCAGAATTGACTTCATGGCGCACAATTATTATTGTTAGGCTGGTTCAGAATTTTGGACATTTTTGTGATTTCTTGGTTGTTCCTAGCAAAGATAGTTTTTCTCTTTGTTGTTTTGCGGAGATGATGTGTTTCCACAGGAGTGAAGAAGTTCTCCAACACACACTTTTAATGCTTATGGATTAAAATAGGTTTATCTACAAATTTATCTAGAGTAGCATTTCCCAACCTTTGGTTTTTGGACTTCAATCCCCAGAAGCTTAAGTCAATTCTCCAAAGCACTGACTAGCCAATGTACAGTACTGACTTAGGCTTCTGGGAATTGAAGTTCACCAGTGTTCCGTGGAACATCGTTTGAGAACCACTGATCTACTAGAGTATCTTTGGATTCCCCTTCTCCTCCTTTCTAACAAAACTAAGTTGCCCTGACAATTGAACTATACAACTTAATATTCATGGGACAGCTTTCCTTTGAATGAATTCCAGTGACTAGAATTAATATATCTCTGGAATAGAAGACTATGAAGATCCGACGTGAGGAGGAAAACTCCTTTTCCTCTACAATAATAAAGTTAAGATTCATTTATCCCAAAAGATAAAGCCCTACAGACTTATCGCCTAAAATAAAAAAAAAATCCTGAAGGCTTCTTTTTAATGAACTTGAAAATCCTTTTTGCACTCTATAAAAAGAAAGTTCAAAAATGATTAAGTACCTTGATGTCAGCTACAGTCAGTAGGTTTGCTTTGTTAAAAACTTTATTATATACAGAATATAGATATACCTCCATTGCTAGTCACATTTTTTTCAGTTTGCATTTGTACAAAATGTGTATTGGTGCATCTCTACATGTGCAATTCTACATAAATCCTGAGTAAATTTTAAAGCACATTTATATTTTAATTCTTATTTTTGTAACTAAAGATGAAATAACAATAGTGTTACACCTTTATGAAGAAAAATCCATTGTGCACTGTTCAATACATAGCCACGAGCACTATAAGGTACATTATATATACAGTTACAATTAGAATATGTGAAAAGAAGCTGACCTCATTTTTTCCAAGTAAATAGTGCTTCTCTTTCTTTCAGATGAAAAGCTAATTGTTCACTTTTAATTAATGTAACCAGGTCTGGAAGACGTAAAGGACTTTACAACCTGTGCAGTAATTTGTAAACATTCACATGTAAAGGTAATATGCAAAAGATGAAAACTTTTAGGATTGAAAAAAGGAAGCACAGCTCTTGAGGTGCATAGATATCTTCAGTACATGAATCCAGTATTTTAAAAAGCTGGAAACAAAACAACAAACAAACAGGAAATGTCTTCAAGGGTAAGGTTGTCTGTCTGCTGAGTACAAAATCAAAATATTTGGAAATAGTAACAGCTGCTAACAGAAAATGTTGGAAGAACTTTTTTTGGTGAGTAGATCCTGACAGCAGAGAAAAAATGAATTTCAATCCCTTGTACAATATCAAAATGGTTCCATTTTTTTGTGGTGGAAAACAAATCAAGTTCTAGAGGGAAGAACTATTAAAAGGCTGGTTTGAACACCTCTTCTTTCCGGTGGATTCCTTTTGAAAGCTGAAAATAACCCATGCGTTTATTTATTAAATTATTCATTTGCTGAAAACACGGAGTTCCAAGGAAGACAAAGCAATGAGTGTTCCACATGTTCTCCAACCATTAGCCAGTGCCATGGCTGCTGTAGTCAAATACACCTTTCTTGAAGAAGGATGAGAATTCGCAGATAGTGTGTTTTGAAAGGATCAAGTCTTCTTTATTTACATGCAGTGGAGATGATGGCGAGTTGAGCATTGCACCGAAGAAGTTTCTGAGGTAATTCTAGACAGGGGAAGAAAGCAAGGATCAGATCAGTTATATAATGAGAGGATTGCGTTGTTTACACAAGCACTTACAGAAAGAAAATATTTAAAAACACTGGTGCCACTACCCCACTAGAGATTTAGGTGTGCATAGCAAATATTGCGCAAGAGGTTGCACTATTCTGTAACATGTTCTTTGTATAGCTGGCTATGCAGTACTGGGCATAACCATCGGTGAAAAAGACTCACCATGTAGCATGACTGCTTGTTCAACCTAAGCTATGTGGGCACAAAAGTCCCAACAGGATTCCAGCCTAGGAAATTAAAAATCATCAAAAGTGAAATGTAAAAACATTTTATTTGCAATGGCGGCAAACTCCACAGAAGCCAAGGCTCGCAAATGCTGCACTTTCCCCATGAGGCGAAACACTTGTTTTATTCCAAGAGCAGCTTCTGTGAGACATGGAACTCCATCTTCAGAAGTGAGAATTTGCACTTCATTGCATAAGGTAAAGGTCACCCTTGCTCGAATGCCAGTCATATCTAACTCTAGGGTTTAGTGCTCATCTCTGTTTACAGCCAAAGAGCCAGCGCTGTCTGCATCTGCAGATGTTTTTGTGGACACGTGACAGGCAGGCATAGAACACTATTTACCTTCCCACCGAAGCTGTACCTATTTATCTACTTGCAATTTCTTGCTTTCGAACTGCTAGGTTGGCAGGAACTGGGACAGAGATGGGAGCTCATTCTGTCATGCTGTGCCCGGGAATCGAACTCCGACCTTTCTGTCATCGAGTTCAGCGTCTTAACCACTTGAGCCACCACAGTCCCTCTTAGTTCATTGTATAAAGGAGAACAAATCACAGTCACTTTTCTTTGGAAAAGAGCTACCTGTACAAACTAAGCTAGTGAGACAAACACTTAAATAGGTCTTTATGTATCATTATAAGTTAATTTGTTTGATAATGAGACCATGCTACATGTGATGGGAGAGAACTGCTGTTAGGCTCTATCACAGTTCGGGGAAGGCACATTCTCAGAACCTCTACGATTGCTGTTAAGTTTTCCAGAACAAGTTAACATGGGACATGGTGCAGACATAAAGGCACCGTCTAGCATCATGATAGTGATCCAATCTGTCCTCCCATGAGAATTAATGAAAGTTTATTAATAAAAATAGAAAGGAACACCTGTTTTTGACACCAAATTTAGAAGAACAACTGATTCTGTGTGGTGCATCTGACAAAAGGCATAACCTTTACAAGATAAAGTGCTGAAGACAAAGTGGACCACAAAAAATTAAGTGAATGTTGAAGGAGTTGAAGAGACAAAAAGTTGCCAAATTGGTGGGAATAGCTAACATTTAGCTACAGGTTTACAGCTAAGGTGAACTGCATGGGAGAAACTGGGGTATGTTTGAATGTGAAAGGGGTTAACTTTGTAATAAAGAAGAAAGGGATATAATTTTTAAAGGAGCATTGTCGAGGAAGAGTACAGAGTATGTTTAAAAACATTAGGGATGGGTTCTAAGGTATCCTTCATAAGTAACGCTAACCCTAACCAAGCAATGTAATCAATTTTATTCTACGACCCTAGAACACCTGTCCATCTCGCCAGAGCGTACCAGAGAGGCTCTCTGAAGATACCATCAGTTAGAGAGGCCCGACTCTCTAGCACTAGAAGGAGGGCCTTTTCAGTGTATGCTCCGGCCCTATGGAACCTCTTACCAACCGAGTTGCACCTCCAGACGGAGCTGTTGCTCTTCAGGAAAGGGCTAAAAGCCTGGCTGGCAAAACAACCCCTTGCTGGCTCATATAGCGTAGGCTTCTCCGTTCTTTTAGCCATTCTTTTAACTGCAATTTTTAAAATAACTGATGGGGTGGAGAGATAATCTTAGTGTTTATTAAGGGTTTTAAGTTTTTTAAAAAAATGTTTTAAGACTGCAGTGTTTTATATTACTGTTGTTATGCCACCCAGAGTTGCTTGTTATTTATGTGATAAATACATAAAGAGAGAGAGAGAGAGAGAATAAGGAAGTTGTATAATGGTTAGATGACCTTTGAAACTCTTAAGAGCCAAATCCTGCCGTGGGGTTATGGAGTTAGAAGGCAAATGACATAACTTGCAACAGCATATTATTGCTAATTAACAATATACATTGGACCAACTTATGTTTTTCCATTAAGTAAAGACATTTGTGAATTTGTGGAATGGAGAATAATTTAATGGTGTTTACATCCAGTTAAAGAGACAAGGAACAGAAATGATGAATTAAAGTAGAAAATTCCCAAACAGACTTCAACAAATTTTCAGTTACCTCAGATTATTGCTATTTGGAAATACTACCTATTCACAGACATATTATTGTGAAAAAGAACTATATGCTTTATTGAGTGCTTCATGATTGTTATTCAAGGGTTAATTTCCTGCACTCACTTCCAAGAATTTTGGTGGCAAATATTGTGTTAGTATGTATAGGAATGCAAAAATCAGAAAGTAATCTAAAATCTCAAAATATTCAAAGTCAAATCCTCTTACATTTAAAAATGAGGATTTGGAAGGCCTATATAAGAAGGACTTGAATATTTTGTAATAAAAATAAAACTAAAGGAGGATACGGCTGAGGAACTCAACCTCCACTACATCACTTGGAGGACCATGAGTAGGCTTAGGGTCAGAAAAACCAATATGCTCAAGCGTAAGCTGCTGGTAAACAGCACCACACTGTGTGAATGTAGAGAGATACAGAATCTGGTTCATTTGCTGGTCTGCCAATTACTGCGAGAAACATGTAACGACGAGGACTTAATTTTGGCCATCGACAAAGCCAAGAAAGTGGCTTCATTTTGACAGTTCAAAGTTTGATCTGGGACACAGAAGAAGTTAGCCTCGTAGACAAATACCTGGAACTAGGATTCTTTGTATGTCATAGAAGTCATCAGGGCCATAGCCGGGGCAGGGGGTGGGGGGAGGCGAAAACACTCCCGAGCTAACAGCCTGACAACCCCCCCCCCCGGATGCCAATGTTATACATGTGTGTGTGGCATTGTTGCCCCCCTGAAATTTTTTTGCCCCCCTCTCCCAATCTAGAATCCTGGCTATAGCCCTAGAAGTCATTCTTGCTTACAATCATAGAGAGACAAATAGTTCAAATACATAACAAGAGGGAATGGACAAGATGGGGAAATATGAGTCAGTTTAATAGCGACAAAGCTTCTAATCTGTCTGAAATTTTGCTTAAGACTTTCAGGACATTTCATTTTAGAAATGAATTTACTTGTAATCTTTAATGAAGTATAATAAAAATGGATGAAGCTTAAATATTAATGAGCAAACAACACTTCTTCCAAGGTGTAGCCACTGTCCATAACAAGCATGTCAGCAGAAGCTCATACAAAGGCGTGTTCATTGGCAAGATAGCAGGAGTGTTGCTGCCACTCCCGACTGATGAAGACACATGGAAAGTAAAAAAAAAAAAACACCTGCTACAGAAACCTTGAGGAAATAGACAATCTGTATCTACAAATGATGCAAAGTGGTTGCCCAAACTGAAATGGAGATAAGGCCATTTAAAAGTTGCCTATCCAACAAGATAAAGCGTTTACTGACAGAACAAAGCAAACATCTCTGCAAGAAAAGGGGCAAGGGTGCTGACAGGAAGCAAGCACTAAAAGACATGTGTACACAGAAGCCAAACAATCAGGAAGCTTGTCATATCCCTAGAGCAGAGGTGCTCAAACTTTTTGGGCCATGGGCCGGTCATGTGGTTTAGCAGGCTGGTTGTGTGGTTCCTCCCACTGGAAGCGGAAGTAAAACGTGCCTTGCCATCTGTTTTGCACCAGATTGAGATAGATTTTAAGCTGCCGTTTTCTCTGCTTAAAGCAGGGGTGCCCAAACTATGGTCTGTGGGCCATATCCGGCCCCTAACACCAATTCATCCAGCCCACGGCATCCTCATCGCTCAAAGAAGTGGAAGTAAAACACGCCTGTACGGGTGCATTTTACTTCCACTTCAGGGAGTGATGAGGGTGGTGTCGGCTGGATGGATTGGTGTTAGGGGCCGGATATGGCCCACAGACCATAGTTAAGGCAGCCCTGCCTTAGAGTTACATTGCAGATATTGAGCCCTCTCCAACGAGAGTGATTTTAAATCACAAAAAGCAGAGAGATGAGCATGAAGAGTTTTGTGGAGGCCACTACTCAGAGAAGGAAGAGTCACGTTATGGTGGAAATAATTCCCTACAGAAGACAGAAGAAGTGGTTTTGCTGAATTGCAGTTTGTGGATCTGATAGGGCCTCTGAAGTTACACTGCCTCCCTAGTGTCATGGCCCAAGATGTGACAGGGCTACTGATCACCCTCTTTTCATTCAGATCTGCGCTGGTACTTAAAGAAAGATTACTAAGAGACCGCATGAAAAAATTATTTTTAAAAAGCCATGCCTGAATACTCATTCTCTCCCCCCCCAAAAAAAAAACAACAACAACCACAACCACAACCATAGTTAACAAGCTTACTGGAAAGCCCAACTCTCTTTTCTTTCATGTTCACAGGCTTTAAAATAAAACTAAGCATTTGCAACATATTTTTTTAAAAATAAAATGGGATAACTTGAAACAAAAAATTCAGATTCTGAAGACAGCGATCACAATTCAATGATTCTCCAAAGTAAAGATAAATTAAGATTAGATAATATTTCTAACTTGCTCCACAATTATTGATTTAAAACGTAATATTTACAGCTTTAAGCTGAATACATGTGCAAACTAAGGTGAAAATACTGTTTATGCAGTATATTATGCTGCACCATGCTAATCCATGACTACATAACCAGCGCACTGTGCATTATACATTTTGTATCCTCTTTTTTTTAAATAGACAATTCAAATTAGCTTCCAATTTAGTTATAGGGCCACTTGGAACTATGAACGGGAGCAAAATGATCACTGATTTTAATTAGGTAACATGATTTGAAAAGAAGAAATAAATCTTTCTGGTTTTCTGTAATCATTGGAGCACAACATTTCTTTCTCCTCCTCTTTTCTTTCTCTCACTCTTAGTTTTAAGTCTATTGGATATTTTTCAAGCATCACCAAATTTGAAGTGAACAGAAAACTTCTATGGATTTTAGAAGTTTTCTGGATTTTGAGATTGCATTTTTTTAAAAAAAGGATCCTATACCATATTACTTTTTTATCTCTTTGGAAACTTCAGTGAAATGGAGATTTTCGACCTATTAGTGATTTCATGTGTTGGCAGAAGCAAAGTGCATTTTATGTTTATGCCAGTAGCATAGCGGGGGGGGGGGGAAGGGCCCCCCTGCCCCGGGCAATCTTTTTGAGTGAATGGGTGTTCTTGGACTACAATTCCCAGAAGCCCTAGTGGGAGAGGTGCCAGTGTCCTAGGGCCCCCACCAGGAGACTGCAAATTTGGCCTACACCCTGGGCGGCTGAATCCCATGCTACACTAATGGTTTATGCATTCATGTCTGTGAGAAGAAACTACACATCTGTCCTTGCAAATGGATACAAGAAATCCAGGTACTGTATTAGGAAAGCACACAATTCTTAAAGTGAGAGTTACAACCCTGCCCTTTAAAGGATTTAACAAACAAGCAAGTCAACCTTTTCTCATCATGTCTTCCAGTAGTGGAGCCGCTCCTATGAAAATTTACTACAAACCAGTGAAGATTAATGATATGCAAATAAATTCTCAGTTACAACCAAGTACCAATAACTCACAAAATTGGGATAAGTTATATTCATTCACAGAGGCCAATGGCGACAAAACCTATAACCAAAAAATTGTTATGGTATGAAGTCAATTTATGCAAAACACAAACCAACCACTTGGTTAAAAAGATACACTACTTGAGTGGGTGGAAACCACATAAAATATACAAATGCATAATGGTAATAAAATGAATGTGAGGGAGGACATACAATAAGGAGTAAACCAAAAGCAAACAGGATATATATGCAGCTGTAGAGGAAATCTTATGCACTGCGAAAGGATAAAGGCTCACTCTGTTGCAAACTGGATATTAAAAACCATGCTGCATCCTTATGGCACTGCAAACCTTAATCATGGATTCAGGGGTAAAAATAATCTGTTTAATACACTATCCTTTGAAAAGTCCAGAGAGCTAACATGGAGCATCAAATCAATTTTAAGATAAATCTTGTTATTAAAGTCAAGTTTCATTTTTAGGAAGAGTTTCTCTATATAAACTTGTTCAGTTATGCAAACAAACTTTCCCAGAAATTGATTACATCTGTTACTACCAAGCAACACGAAATTACAAGACACAAATTACATATAGTAAAACCTTGCATAAAGAGTGCCCGCTTAGAGAGTAAATCGCTTAAAGAGCAGAATTTTATCACTTCGCTGAACAACTAAAACCAACCAAAAGCTCGCTTAACAAATAAATTGGGGTTCGCAAACCCCCCCTCCACCAGAAGTCACAATTGGTCACTTCCAATGGTGTTTCACTTAAAGAGCAAACTCACTTAAAGAGTAATCCTGTGGGACGCATTACGCTCTTTAAGCGAGGTGCAACTGTATAGGTATTTTTCCCCATTTGTCTGATGATGTCTCACATAGGCTACTTTGAAATTCGTAACCACATTTTTAACAAGATTCATGAAAAAAATTGATTTAATATGCAGGGCAACCAACACAAAATAGTTTATATCAGGAAACAGATGTTATGTCAGCATTAGTCACAATTAATTTAGTATGGCAGCTCTCTCTCTCACTCACTCACTCACACACATGCATCATATACCAAGATTAAAATAGATTTGGGATGTAGTATTAGTGGCTTAGCAGCAAGCATAGGATACTGCTACTATTTGATTAAAATTTTTAGGACCACTGGTGGCCAGGTCTGGTTCACAGACGGTAAACAGCCATTTACTACAGCATACCAAGCTATGCAATCAAATACTTTTAGGGAAGACAATGTGTGCACTAAATCTCTTGTGTACGCAGCCATTTAAAAGTAGCAACTGAAGCTGTTTAAAAGTAGCAAGGCTGATAGATTGACCTTATTTGTTACATTCCGAGGAATGAATTATCCAAAATTAAGCTCTTCCTAATCTAATTCTGAATGTAGTATGGATACAATTAACCTTGTGATTTATTTTCTTAGTTATGGGATTAAAAGCATTTAACTTTGAATGGTTGATCTGCAGAAAACCAATTCTACTGCAATGAAGGACTAGGCATTATCTCACACCTCAATGACAATGCGCAGATTCAGACTCAAAAATGACATGAAATGTATTCTGTCTCCTACACTATACAACATTCATGCACATGGATATACACATTGCTTGTTGCATCTGTTTGTCATTGACTTTATTTACACTATGCTGGGATGAGGAGATCCTTTTCGATGAAAATGTAACAATGTTAGCATGAATGTAACCATTAGCATGAAAATGTGCCAAGTGAATGATCTTCCTGATTATTACAATATGATTAGACATCTTCATCCTAAAATAATGCCAGTTGATTACCAATACATATTAAAGCAGAAATTCTCAACCTTTTAAAGCCGGGGCCCGAGTCATGCTCCCATGGGCTGGACCCGGCCTGCAACGCTATTCCATCTGGCCTGTCGCCGCCTCCGTTGCACCCAGAAATGGAAGTGGGCACATTTACGTCAGCGGCTGTTGTAAACGTGGAGGTGAGCACATTTATGACAGTCATAAATGTGCCTGCTTCTGCTTCCAGGGGGCGCGCGGTCTGGCCCGCTCAGTTGTCTGGGGATGTGGTCAGGTCCACGGTGCAAAAAGGTTGGCCACCCCTGCTTTAAGGGAAGGACCCACTTCACACTTTTCTCAAGACTCAAACTGTGCAGACACACATAAAGTTCTGACCTAAGATTAAAAAGGTGACAGTACTCTTGCTTTGTTTTGTGTTAGGCTCTTTAGATTAGCTAACCAGATCGATATCATGGATTGGGTCAGGTTGGACTGCACTCCCATGGATGACATATGATCTCAGGAGACTAGATTGCATTGGTATAGGCAGTTCAGTTTGTGATCCATTTCACCCGTGTAGTCATGTTGAGCTTACAGCAGGCAACCCCATCATTCTTTGTGTTTTGTTTTGCTTACTAACATGGAGAAGGACCAGTATTTAATAAACATAGCCACTGGTTATTTTTAAATCTAAACAACCAATCAGCAAGCTAAATGCTTCTTCTCTCCAAAAGTAACTGCTTTCTGCTCTGCATATATGAGGAACTCTGTGTGTGGGTAATGTAGTAGTTCAGGCTGTCTGCTCTGAGTAGTTCAGTCTCAAAATATATTAGTCTCAGGAAGTTAGCAACTCAGTACCCTCCTACTACCATCATTTGCTTTTTCTTCCTTTTTTTTTGCAACTAAGATGAAGTGAACTGCTGTATTATATTTTTTGCCATCTACCAGGCAACCTTATTTGAACACAAGCCTTGTAAGTAAACATTTTTCCTCCTCTTAAAGCTGTGCCTGAGCATTTGTTCAATAACTGAACGAAGAGAAATGAAAAGGGGAATTGAAGAGGGCTTCCATTTTAAAATATTCAACCTTAATCCTTGGCTACACATTTGCTACACTACCCTACAAACATGATCAAACAGGTCACACCCCAAGTTTACTTTCAAAGATCTTTCCTTCTCTTTCAACTCCCAAGAGAAAGAAAGTGGGGAAAAGTAGGAGGAATCCTGACAAAATTCAGATCAAGTTTTCTCCTGACTTCACTGAATAACTCTGCCCAAGGTTTAAATCAGGACAAGAGCAAAACTGTAGCCATTTAAAATCTTATTAGAAATTACTTTCATAGGACTAGTCTCTGTAACATTCGGCCTGTGTTCACCAGATAAGCAATATTCAAGCAGTAATATGCCATTCTAGTGTTTTCCGCACCATTTCACACTGTGGGTTTCAGCCTTTTAATACTATGGAAAGTAAATCTTAGTTTAATTAAAAGTTATTGAAATTGTAATCGAGTACCTCCTGTCAATTTGAAATGAAATATAATTTCTCTTCTGCTTAGGACACAGTTAACAGGGAAGCAAGTCATTTACACTGTTCTTAAGAATCTCTTGCAAATGGCAATACAATGTCTGAAACTGGATAGCTTCTCTTATTCCATATCCTTTCCCCATTTTAGCTGTTCTGCTTTAAACTTTGTGCACTGCAAGATTTCCCCAAAGGCAGCTGGGATTGCAGGAATTATAACCTGCAAATACAAGTCTTTCAGGTTTTAGTAATTTCCCTTCTTATATAAGTAGTAACAGGCCAAAATGCATGAAGTTGCCTGGAAGTATTGAGCTATTGCTTCTCCTGCATTCAGGCTTTTGATGAATTTTCCAAAGCATAAAGTCTTATTACACAGCAAAGTGGAAGACAAACTGAGAAAGGGTGAGCGAACGGGAGAAAGGTGAAAACTGATTTTACAATTTGGACTTATATAGACCCAGACCAGCAGTGCCAATGTACGGTCAAACCTCGCATAAAGAGTGCCTCGCTTAAAGTGTAACTCGCTTAAAGAGCAGAATTTTCTCTTAATGTTCGCTTCGCTTAACAAATAAAACCAACCCAAAACTCACTTAACAAATAAATCGGGGTTTGCAATTCCCCCCCCCCCCACAATTGGTCACTTACGATGGTGTTTCACTTAAAGAGCAAACTTGCTTAAAAAGCAATCCCGTGGAACGCATTATGCTCTTTAAGCGAGGTACGACTGTACTTTTAGGACACTGAGAAGCTTGGAGACTCCTCCTTCTAGTGATTTTTGGATGAAAGTCTTGGTCTTGTAGGAAGAAAAAGATGGAATAGAAAAAAGGAAAACAAGGAAAACAAGAAAGTGAGGCCCACTGCTAGTTTCCTTCTCTTGGCACCTTGTGTCAATACCCTTTCCCCCATCAGTTTGGGTCAAAAAAGAAGTTGTGAGAGAAAAAGTTGTAAGAAAAAAGCAGCAGCAGCAGCAGCAGAAGAAGAAATGGTTGACTGGCTATAGTTGGACTGCAACCATTTTGCTCATGCTGTTAGGACAAAATACACAATTCCACAGTTTGTTTTCATTCCCCCCCCCCAAAAAAAAAAGAAAAGAAAAGAAAAAGAAAAGAAAACCCAGTTAGGTCTGTAGAGATCAAGGTAGGGAGGTTCTGAAAGAAAACTGTTGACAACAGTATATCAATTTCTTTAATAATATCACTCCTAAAGTTGTCCAGCCTTCCTTGCTTATGAGGCCTGGGAAGATCCTGACTGATGTTTATGCAGAATAAGACCACTAGTAGTCCATTACCATCTATGGATGGCAAAGAGATTAAACAAGTCGATCCTAAAGGAAATCAACCCTGTCTGCTCCTTGGAAGGACAATTAATGAAGATGAAGATAAAGTACTTTGGCCACCCAATGAGAAGGACTCACTCAAGAAGGACTTGATGCTGGGAAATATTGAAGGCAAAAGGAGGAGAGGAGAGGATGAGATGGTTAGATGGCATTGTTGACGCAATGGACGTAGAGCTGAGTGGGCTGCGGAGGATGGTGGAAGATAGGCGTGTCTGGCGTGCAGTGGTCCATGGGGTTTCAAAGAGTTGGACTCGACTGAACAACATAAGCGGCTCACTGAGGTTTCAGACCAAGGTTTTACTAGCACCTTAGAGTCAGTTAGATGGAAATAAGAGACCTCAAAATTTATTACTGCTAATGTGAAAGATGGTAATCTTGCTTTGCTTAATGCTCAGCAAAGAGTTTACTCCGAACTTGAGTTGCCATATGTCCCGATTTTCTGTGATTTTCCCGGGTTGAAGCTGTCCCAGCTGGTTCAAGAAAAAACAGGTAAAAATTCCGGAAACAAAGGGTTAATTTCATAGAGTTGCTATTCCTAGAGAGGGAGGACAGAAAGTGAAGAGTTGTGTTGCAAAATAAGTCCCTTCATGTCTCCTGCTTTTCTCCTTCCGGAGGGAAACGGGAGGTTCCATGGACTGCATTTCCGTTTTGGGCCACTACTTAGAAGTTTCTTCCAAGGGATCCTCATGTGGGGTTTGTAGGTGAGTCTACTTCAATGGGTGTGTGTGTGAAGGGGAGAGGGTGACCTCAGGGGGAGGAAAGGTGGTTTAAAGAGTGGTCCAAGAAATTTTAAAAAGGTAAAGGTCATCCTTGCTTGAAAGGCGGATCCAACTCTAGGGTTCACTGCTTATTTCTGTTTCACAGCTGAAGAGCCAGTGCTGTCTGTATCTGCAGATGTTTCCATGGTCATGTGGCAGGCATGACTAGACCCCGGAGTGCATGGAATGCTGTTTACCTTCCCACCAAGTGGTCCCTATTTATCTACAGTACTGTACTTGCAATTTCTTGCTTTCCAACTGCTAGGTTGGCAGGAGCTGGAGCAGAGATGGGAAAAGAAATAAAAATAGAATAGAAAAAAAGAATAATCTTTTCCAAGAAGAATCATATGGGAAACAACCTCTTGACTACAGCTTTTTTAAAATTGATGGTGGCTGCACGCCATGGATGGGGATTCTGTGGGGTCTTAAGCTGCTGTCTCTGTGAACACATGCAGTTTGAAGAATGCAATGATGTTACATGGCTGTCCTGGTTTTGTGTGAGAGCATTATGGCAACCCTACTCTGAACAGATCAGAATTTCACAGGTATGCTGCCATTCTCAATTCCATGACGCCTTGCTTTGCTCATTTCCTTTCTCCATATTCTTATGGCAAGGAGGACAAGGAGACAAATGAACAACTGCAGATTTTTATATCAGTGCTTCTTGCTTTTTACATCAAAGTCCTCCTTCTTCATGCATCTAAAATCTCTCCTGTCTTAGCAAACTAGATGTTAACTTAACCTCACATTTTTTATACTGATACAGTAATACCCCGGATAACGTTATGACTTGGTTCCACAAGTCATGACGTTATCCGATTTTTAGCGTTGTTTGATGCACGCATCGAACAACGCTAAGAAAAAAGCCCTGACTTTAGGGACAAACCACTTTAAAGACAGACAGGGAAAGAAAGAGACCTCCCTGCCTTTAAAGCCATCCCCCCGCCCCCCCGCACAGCTCAGCCATGAGAGAATCACGCCTCTCCCTGCTTACCTTGCTGCATGCTCCAACAGCCAGCTGGAGGCTTCTGTTTTTCTCTTTCACTTCCTGTAGACAGGGAAGGGGGAAAGAGAGAGATGCGATTGGTTCTCTAGAGAACCAATCACATCTCTCTATTTCCCCTTTCCCTGTCGTTTCAATACAGGAAGTGAAAGAGAAAAACAAGCCTCCAGCTGGCTGTCAGAGCATGCAGCAAGGTAAGCAGGGCGAGGCTGGATTCTCTCGTGGCCGAGCAAGCAGTGGGGTGGGTGTGGGGAGTCCCCAAACTGCTGGGGTGGGGGGAAAGGAGGGAAGTGGCAGGGAGAGGAGCTTTGGCCTCCTTTACTTCTTTATGACGATGGATCGGATAACGCTAAAATGAACGTTATCCGGTGCAATCGTTATCCATGGTATTACTGTATGTAAGTAAATATATTCTCCCTAAAACTTTTTGGAATATGAAAACTTCACATAAAAAGTCACACAAACCAAGCAGTCTAGAAACCAAGATACTGTACACTATTTCTTATCACCTCTTAATTAAACAGGAGTATGAGTTTTGCAAAGGTCTATGGAGACAGTTTTTAAAGGATCAGCAAGTTCCAAATTCTGGTACTGCTACTATCATTCAAAGAATAAATCACTATTCTACTGTAATTAATTTCCCATGCCATGATGAGATACTTCAGGTTTAAAAAGGTTGAGTATTACCATTCTTAACAATGCAATTAACAGACTACTGAATGCCTCTGGGATTCAACTTGACATTTCCAACTTCTATTACAGCTTGTCATGAAGTCCAATATAAGACTAAGATGACCTTGTAGCTTTAGGGGCTGAAACTTATTATTATTAATTTTTGCTTGGCAATTGGCAGCTATGACACATATTCTATACCCACTTATGTGCTATACAGAAAGTTTTTAAGTAACTAAAACAAATTAACTAGTTACTTACAATTAATTTCTTTCTCCAGAAGTTCAGATATAAACTGTCACATTATAATTAAAATTTAATGGATGATAGCTCAGCTACTTCTGCAGAATGCAAATAATTTTTTACTTTTAAAAATAATTTCATAATTATAAATGTTTGGCGTAATGAAATGTGAAAAAGGAATATAATGTGGACAATGCACCATCATGTGCGACAGAATGAAACATGCTGAGTAAATTCAAATGTTGAACCCAATTTAAGGAGACCCACTGAATCAATGAGATTTAACATAAGTACAGATTTAACAAGTTCTCATTTGCTCAATGGTCTAGATGAGAATAATTAGAGCTACTGGAACTGTGGTGACTCCGTGGCTAAGAAGCTTGCCTTGTTATCTGGAAGGCCGGCAAGTCAGCAGTTCAAGACCCAAGTACTGCAGGACGGAATAAGCGCCCATCTCTGTCCCAGCTCCTAACAACCTAGCAGTTTGAAAGCAAGAAATTGCAAGCAGATAAATAAGGACTACTTCAGTGGGAAAAGATCTTGGGGGCATGAAAGGAGCCTCTTTTGAGTGTTGCTTGAGCGAAGTTCCTCCAGCAAAAATCCTTTCAACCCAGAAAGCACCTTTGTGTGCTTCTGATGATTAAAAAAAAACTAGTTACTTAGCTGTCTCAAAAAGTAACTAAGACAAAATGGCTGAAATCCTGTTGCTTAGCTCTGCAGGTATAATGAGGATGACATCAACAGCAGCAACAGATTATCACTGACTAAAGGTAAATTTCTGCTGATCAAAGGTGATTTCAGGGTGCACACAACTCATAAACAAATAAATAGTGGATCAATTTATTTAACACTGTCACTGCTGATGTCACCCTTAATACAGTTGTACCTCGCTTAAAGAGCATAATGTGTTCCACAGGATTGCTCTTTAAGCGAGTTTGCTCTTTAAGTGAAACACCATTGGAAGTGACCAATTGTAGGGGAGATTTTGAACCCCGATTTATTTGTTAAGCGAGTTTTAGGTTGGTTTTATTTGTTAAGCAAAGCGAACATTCAGAGAAAATTCTGCTCTTTAAGCGAGTTACTCTTTAAGCGAGGCGCTCTTTATGCAAGGTTTGACTGTACAGTAAAACCTCGCATAAAGAGTGCTTCGCTTAGAGAGTAATTCGCTTAAAGAGCAGAATTTTCTCTGAACGGTCGCCTCGCTTAAGAACTAAAACCAACCAAAAATTCACTTAACAAATAAATCGGGGTTCACAATCCCCCCAGCCAGAAGTCACAATGGGTCACTTAGAATGGTGTTTCGCTTAAAGAGCAAACTCACTTAAATCCTGTGGAACGCATTATGTTCTTTAAGCGAGGTACAACTGTATACAGAGCTAAGCAAAAGGAATTCAGCCTGTATTTTAGCTACTTTTGTGAAATGGGTAAGTAAATAGTTATTTTCCAAAACTGCAAATATAACAAGAAATTATTTTGGAGGTCCTTCAAACTATAAATGGAACTAATAAGTTTATTAAAATAACCTTCTAAGCTATCAGTGGGATAGCCGTGTTAGTCTGTGCAGGCATATCAAGCCAGAAGCAAAAGTACAAACAAAAACAATTGACAAAAATGTTGTGCCAGCTTAAAGACCAAGTCCTGTATTTTAATGTGAGCTTTTGTGAACCAAGGCCACTTCCTCAGACATAAGAGCTGAACTACAAGAGTTCAAGATTCTAGACCAATGAACAAATGATAACTTGTTAACCCCTGAGGGGAAAGGTGCATATTACAAGAAACAAACATAAAATTCCAATCTTATGATTTCAGAGAAATGTTGTGTTCCATTTCTTCTAGATCTTTCTCTTCCTTTTCTTTGTCTCCCTTCCTACTCGCTTTCTTCAGGGTCCTTTGTATTGTCCCAAGTCCCCTACTGTTGCTCCTAAACATTTCCTGAAGTGGCTCATTTCACTGGCCTCTCTCTCATTTATTTAACAGTCTAATGCCATTCTCCCAGCTTCACTTCGTTCTCCTTGCTATATATTCCCGGTCCTCTGACTCTTATTTGCTCATTTGATTTACTACAGCAGTAGTGACAACAGCATAGGGGACCACAGCCAACAAACTGACAAAGGAAAGATGACAAGTCCCATGCAGAGTGAGATAAAACTGCAGATTTGATATTGAACTGGCAATAAATTTTATCTCCCTTAGCATTAGTCTTTCCCTACCATGTTCTTTTGATTTACAACATGGATGTCTATGTTGCTCTGATTTTTGTTGCCTTGGCCATGATATAGGATGCCTTGCCTATAGCTCAGCAGCTTATTACCGTTGTTTTTATTATTACAACTGAGTTTTTGATCACTCCTTTCCTCCCATTTCCTTTTCTACAACAGGTTTCTCCAATTCTATCACTTCAGGAAGGAACTTAATTTCTCTTCCTCCCTGCTGCTCCCAGACACTCAATCTGAAGAACCCTGCTGCATTTATATTATTTACAAAACAGACGCTACTCTTCCTTTCCCTTCAATTTATTCAAGATCTTATTCACTTTCTCATTCTTCACACTGACAGTTACAACACTTTTTTTAATTTACTCAACTTTTGTTCTTTCAACCACTTCCTCTTCGTTTGAATTCTTCAAATCCCCATCTATTCCGACTGCCTTTATTATCTTTTTGTTATGGATTTCATAGTTCTTTACACTTCTATTGACTATCAAAAATCTTCAACAGTGATGGACAAACTTCATGTAGCCTAGTCACCTCAGGCATTAGGATAAGATGAAGCAAGATGTCAGTTTTCACTCTTCAAGGAATGCTATGATTTAGGTTTTTCCCCAACTTGACTGGCTGGTTCTTCAACCTTTGCCTACAGTAAATGTTCAGAGGAATATTCAATCTCTAAGAAGTTACTTTTGTTGAGGCTCCCATTTGTTCCACTTGTGTGTTGTACCATGGAGGAGCTTCCTGATTTTTCTTGTCTTTCTATATAACAAATAATAGTATTTGTGTGTCATTAAATCTTGGTTTCCTGTAAAGATATCCTTTGTAAAAAAAATATTATACATCCTCCTCCTTTGGGTCATTGCATTCTGTCTATTGAATTTTTGTATTTCACCAAATACTAGTTGCACAATAATTTAAAGCAGGTAGAGTATTGAAAGTACCCCAAAACACGGTCAAGTCTGGGATGACAGCTATCAAGTTGTTTCTTAACTTCATGATGTAGGTCACCAGTCCAATTTTTTGAAGTCTAAAGGATTAAATTATAATCCTATAGCTATCTATTTCAAAATTACGAACATGTTATTGCTAGCATTCTAAATGTTTCCTAAATGAAAAGAGCAGATGTTCTTAAAAGCATCAATAAAAAAATAAGAGTCTAGTAATTGATTAGAAAAACATATACTTAATTCATTATTCAAGTTTTAGAGCATTATCCAATTTTAGAGTAAAAACAACATAAACAAATTTATATTTGTTTTGATCACAGCATTTGAAAGGAGCAAATTTATTTCTTTTTCTTTTTGACTGAAAAATTTCACTGATTTTGCAGAATGTAATAATCATTATACAATTAAGACCTAAGAAGTGCAATGCTGGATAAAATTGGCCTTGTTGATCTCAACAATAGTCACCTGTATGGTGCTTAGAAAGTTTACAGACCATGATGGAAATCAGTCCATTATGTTTCGATTCAGTCACCTGGAAATTTGGAGTACACAGACTTTGCACCATTTTTACTTTGTATCCCTGCTTTGTAGAGTTAGTCATTTGAGTCTTCCCTCTGCCTGTTACTCTGAACCAGTTACTGACCCAGAAGGGAAACAATGATTGTATTCTATATAACGATTACACTTTCTCCAGGCAATAGACTTGCCAGAGGCATTGGGAATATCACTGTGTCCGCTAACTTTTTTGTTTCAGGGAAGACTGAAATAGCAGCCTCAAATTTACTGGTATGTGAGAACTGGAGATTTTCACTTGGAAAGCAAACATGGTTTTGATGGGAAGAAGAGGGGGCTTAAGCAGTGGTGGTGGTGGTGGGGAGTTCTTGTTTACTTTTTTAAAATGTCTATAAAAGACTTAAAATGGTTTGATGGGTGCTGTATGGGCACTGGAGCTCTGGCTCCTACTACCCCCCATCTTCCTCCTTTTTAGATCTGCTAAAAGAGATTACTTTGGACTGGGATGAGGCTGTAGCTAAGTGTCTGCTGTTTTTGTATTGTGGGAGGTAAAAACATAATATTGGCTGCAGAGTCTCCACTAATCTCCACTCATTATGCTGAATTATTCCAATGTATCACTATAGGAGGAGGACCTTATGTTGGCAAGAGGAAATGCTGTTGAAGTGGCCTGATATTGGGTAGATGTCATCTAGCCCTTTTAAATTCTATTTTGTTTTTAGATGTGTTAATGTTAGCTTTGTATGTTATTATATGCCGGTGGTGCATCTGGCACAAAGAAAGAAAGAAAGAAAGGCATGAACGCATTTTATAGCATTACTTTGTGCCTCATCAATCAAATTAACCATCCTAGTCAGTCAAGTTCAAACTGCAATAATTATCTGCAATAATGCTTTGGATTCCTCTTTGATAAATGTTAATTCATTTGGAAACCATAGGCCTTAACATTCTTTAACATTTATACATTAAAGTGTATGTTCTTTACTGCATGGCAGAGAGAGAAAAAGAGAGATATGAAGCCATATTAAAAAAAAATTAAAATCACCCCAGGCAGTGAAGGACATCAGTCTTTCTTCTTGAGTGCTAGTTAAAACAAGGCCTTGTCAAAATCTATCCATGGAAAACAGCAAAAGGAATTACATTTACTGTGCAACTTCTGGGTCAGCAGTGGCAGGATGTCATTTGCTGGAGTGGCCCAGACAAAGAGCTAACCCAAGTGCTTGATGTACATAGCCCTTAACTTCCTGTGGCAAAATAAAAAACTGAGGAATGATTGATAAGGTTACTCTACAAAGGGACAAGCTTGAAGTGTATCTTGTGCTCTTGCTTGAGTGCTCCCTTTACTGATCCACTTGAGCACTGGGTGGTGCTCCTGCTTCAAAGCTGTACAGGTACACACCCAGCAGGTGAGCAAATAGGTCCAACTAAAGAATTTGTCCAAAGCTGGCTGAAAGCAAGGCAGATTGGATGAGGTTAAACTGAAAGCTCTCTTTTTTTCAAAGACACCAACATTAGTTATTCCTTCTATCACCAAAATGAAAGCCATTCATAGCTGTGATAGTGATTTCTACATACAAGTCATACTATGCCACTTCTAAAAAAGTTTTTAAAAAACATGATTAAGATGCATGGTTAAAATATAGCATTTTCAGCAATCAACTAGAAATCAAACTGGAAGATGGACAAAGAGAGAGAGAGAGAGCATGGATGTTACAGCATCCTAGGCCAGCGACGGCGAACCTTTTAGAGACTGAGTGCCCAAACTGCAAACCAAATATTTATTGCAAAGTGCCAAAGCAGATACAGGGGAGGAAGGAAATGCTCCCACTGGGCTGCTGGGCAGAGCGAAATCTGTGCTGGGGGGGAGGGAAGAAGTGCTTCCATTGGGCTGCTGGGCAGAGGGGTGGGGCAAACTGTGTTGGCGTGACTGCACGGGTGTCCACAGAGAGGGCTCTGGATGCCACTTCTGGCATAGGTTTGCCACCACTGGTCTAGGCTTACGCTCTGACTTGAAGAGTCAAGATAATAAGAAACTGCCTTAAAGCAGTTCTCACAAAGCTCCACTACCAGAATCACAAACAATTTTCTCAATAAATTTTTCTGAACTGACATTTAACGAGTAGCTTTGACAGCTCTTCCTAATTGACCACAGTTGCATAAAAATCTAGCTGAAAGAAATCTAAATGTTTCATTTCCTACTATTTTTACAGGAATTGTCTCCCTCACATCTAACTAGACAGACGATATGAATCTACATTTATTTAACCCCCCCCCCCTCCAGTGAATCAGTTGAGGACAGAAGATATAGATGCCAGAGATATGTTGACTTTTTAGATGCTGAAGTAAATCCAAATAGGAGGAAATAATCCAGTTAGATAAGGAAACTTCCTTGACTGTTTCCTGCCAAAAAAAGAAGATCATAAATTGATTCAACAATTTTCGCTTCAGCAAACTTGTCTTTTGCATATGAGATTGGATTCAAATAGAAACTTGCATATTTGTCTAGACCCGTGGTTCCCAACATTTGGTTTTTGGACCTCAATTCCCAGAAGTCTAAGTCAATTCCCCAAAGCACTGATCAGCCAATATATTGACTTAGCCTTCTGTGAATTGAAGTCCTCCTGTGGGGCATGGGCCCCATGTTGGGAACCAGTGGTCTAGACCAGGGGTGCCCATGGGCCGGATCCGGCCTATGGTGCCAATTAATCCAGTCTGCAACACTCCCAGAAGTGGAAGTAAAATGCGCCCATGCAGAATGTGCCTGCACATGTGTAAAATGTGCCTGCGCCTGTGCAGAATGCTGCTGTAAATGACCTGCAGCTGTCATTAAATACATGCATGTTTTACTTCTGCTTCCAGGTGGGAGGAACCACATGACCGGCATGCTTGACCACGTGACCGGCCCGCAGCTTGAAAAGAAGTTTCACCCTTTATAAGAAAACTGTTCTCCAGTGTTAACCAGGAGTGTATGCCCATTCAGAGCCTTAAGCTATTCAGTCTGATGTACTTGTAGCTTGGTTATACAAGTAGCAAATTATAGTGAATAACAAGATCTGGCCATTCCAACATTTCTCTATTCAAGATTTTTCTTAGTACTGAAATCGCTAGCAACCCAACATGGATTTGTTCCTCCCCTCAGCAGCCACCTTGATCTGAGTGTTCAAGCACCCCATTGAGAAGATTTTGATCATATTAGGATGCTGCAAGGTAAAGGACAGAAGAGATGTCTGCTTGAACATTGGAAGTAACTTTTTATTTTTACACCTTTTACCAAACAAACCCTTGCTTTCATGCAAGCTGTTATGAATAAGTTAACAGAGCCTGAGACTGTTAGAGGAATTGTGGAACAGAAAATAACACTTTTTTGCACTTGTTTTACTGTAACTAGTTCCGTGTGCAGCTGAAATAACTAGAACAAGTGATGAAGAATATCTTAGGGTTAAAAAAAAGCATTAAAATAAGGGCTCATGCCCACACACCGCCAGAGGACTGCTTGGCCCCATCCCACAAGCACAGAAGAGCCCAGGAGATGGCAATCCTCTTGAGGTCCTAGTCCTGCTGTAGGTGAGACCAGCTGGTATGGGACAGGTAGAGGTGGGTGAGATGGCAGGGATAAGAAGGAAGATGTTCAGATACCTGAGGAACTGGAGGTAATCAACCACATCAGAGGAGGGAGAGACAAGGGGAAAGGTAGTAGAATACTGGGAACCTGGTTTCTGTGCCTCCACAGAACTACAAGGAGAAACAGGATAATCCCAGACCACTGGGGCATGAAAGGCGCCAGAGACCACCTGCCCCAGATGACTCAGGGTCACACTAGCTGGGAGTATCCTTACTGCCCAACAGCAGTTGTGTCACCTACCTCCATCTAGCCAGGGCAGGGATTCTCAACCTGCAGCCTGTGGGCCAGATGCAGCCTGCTGCACCCTTTCATGTGGGCCTCCACCACACCAGGAAGCGCCATGGGGTGATGAAGGGCAAAATGACTGTCCAGCCCCCAAAGCTGTCTGAGGAAGCGTGACCCGGCCCCCGACTTAAAAAGGTTGAGAACTCCTGAGCTAGGATGTTGAAGATGTCTGCAGCAATAGGGACAGTAAAGGAGGCTCCAAGATGAGCAGTGCCACAGATTACAATGTGTGCTACTTGCCTTTACCAGTCTTGACTGAAAGGGCTGTGTCCTGGACTGGACTCATACTTCTTATCCACTGGGCCTGGACATCTGAAGACCCCAGTGATGGTGCCAAGATGATGCTCCAGATTGGTGAGTTACTAGAGAAACTGGAGGAGGCACAATTCCTGATCTTCCTTGACCTCACAAAAGGTTATTGGCACATTCCATGATGGGAAGGTGATAAGGAGAAGACTACCTTCTCAGTTCTTAAAAGCTTGTATGACTTTACCCATCTGCCCTTCAGCTCGCACGGGGCTGCTACAACATTTCAGCAACTGATAGATTGGGTCATAGAACCCATGAAAGACTTTGTCTTGGCATACACTGATGGCATCTTAATGTTTAACTCTACCAGAAGGCTCATTTCCAACATTAGCACAAGTCCTCCTGAACTTGACTGGCCCAAGCTATTGGTCAATTTAGCCAATTGCAAGGTGGCAGAAGGAAAGGTCTAGTTTTTGGGCTTTATTATAGCAAGTGGAGAGATAATAACATTAGCAATTCTTTCCTCACTTTGCAATCATAGCAGCCTACCTGACACACCTTACAGAAAAAAAGGCTCCAAGACAGGTGCACCAGGGCCCTCAAGAGGAACAAGTCTTCCTTGTTATTTGCTAGGGACTTGCTCCTCTGGGCTTTCAAATTTTATGCTATAAACAGAAGCTTCTGAGAGGGGCCTATGGCAGTCATGACCCAATTATGGCAAAGGGGAAAACACTATGTGCTATATTTCAGCTGGAACCAAAAGTATGTGCCCAATGAAAGGGGAGCCTTGGCTGTCCACTGGGCTACCTGTGCTTTATGTTATTACCTGCTGGGGTTCATTTCATCTTGGTGACAGACAATACCCCACTCCAATGGCTGGCACAGAGGAAGGATGCTAACCTTCATTTTACTTGATGGTATATGGACTTAAAGACCTATGTTTCAAGTACAATACAGTGGTACCTCGCTTAAAGAGCATAATGCATTCCATGGGGTTGTTCTTTGAGTTTGCTCTTTAAACGAAACACCATTGTGACCAATTGTGACTCCTGGTGGGGGGGACTGCAAACCCCAATTTAGTTGTTAAGCCAGTTTTGGGTTGGTTTTAGTTGTTAAGCGAGGCGACCATTCAGAGAAAATTCTGCTCTTTAAGCAAGTTACTCTCTAAGCGAGGCGCTCTTTATGCGAGGTTTGACTGTACCAGAAAAGAAAGGCCCATGTTAATGTGGACTTTTTCTCACAGCAGGGCCTCTGGACAATAAAAGAGGAGGGCCTGACAGTATAGTATGCCCCACAAAACCCCAGAGGACTGTTTCGCCCCCCACAACAAGCCAAGGGGAACCTGAGAGATGACAGGCCTCCTGAGCTCCTACTCTGTGGGGAGGCACCACCACAAGTAGAGGAAGAGAGGTAAGCGTGAAACAGCTGGAAGAGGCTGTGATAGCAGGGATAAGCAGATGGAATTTAGAAGCCCAGAGGATCATCAACCATGTCAAATGAGAGAGAGAGATATGGGTGGGAGAACAGTAAAAGACTGGGAGCCCTTTTTCTGTACCTCTGTAGAGTTGGAAGGGGGCAAAGAGGACAAGTGGAGCCAACTCCTCCCATTCAGCCTATCTGGCCAAGTTCCACTCTTATCAAATAGAATCACCAGACCATTTACTGCAATTTATGTGAACATCAGCTGGCTGGATAGCTGAGTGAGTTAGGTATTTGGCAGGAGACCTAGTGGTTGAGAGTTGAATTTCCTACTATATCTCCTGGGAGAAGAGCCAGTTTGTATGGTTTTGAGCAAGCTGCACCATCCCAAGGTGCAAGTGGCAAACCACTTTTGAGGACACCCTACGTAGAAAATCCAGAAAAGGGTTGCCATAGGTCAGATGTGACTTGATGCTACACAATTATTCATCATTATGTCATCATCAGTAGGCATACTTTCCTATGGGGCCACTGCCAAAACACCAAGTTTTGCAATGTTAATTATCTGTTTAAAAACATCGATTTTTTTTTTTGGGGGGGGGGAGGTTTGGGTGGCTACACAATGATAGTTGAGTTGTTAGGAATTATTAGTTAAAAAAAAGTTCACCGGATCTCAAAACATTTCATAGGTCACTAAAATAAATATAAAAACTATAAAATAAAAACACAACCATATTTAGCAAAATAATTCTTTAAACTTAGCAAAAGAAATACTTTTAAAACTTAATGTTGATACACCTTTCTTTCCCTTCCCCCATAAAGAGACACACTCTGGCAGGATTTTTTTTAAAAGAAATAAATCACGGCAGCATTAAGTTATTACATGGCATAAATGGATAAACAACATTAACTTCTATTCATTAACTTTAATCAACAAAATTCTTGGCTGTGTCAGTCAAGAACGATTTAATTATGCAAGGCTGGCTTGAAAGTTAAAATTGCAATACTTAAGCTGCTGAACAATTAATTTAGAGTTTTATTATGTAACAAGTCCTCCTAGACCACCAAATTAAAACTTGAATGGGGGGGGGGGGGAGAGAGACAGAAATTTTGGCCTAGTTCTCCCTGTGAGAGTAAACTTGCACCTGGATGTTATCACTTTTCCATTATAGCCAAGGATTTACAATTTAAGACATTATTTTACCATTGTAATAAGAGCCAGAATTTCAGAAATGTTTTTGTTTAGGAGATTAAGATTCCCCTATCATCATGCCTGGCCAGTCTGGCTGGGGATTGTGGGAGTTAAAGTCTAAGTAAGTAAGTGAGTGAGTGAGTAAATAAGAAAGAATGAAAGACAGAAAGGAAAGGAAAGAAAAGAAAGAAAAGAAAGATTTGGTGAGAAACAGTGCAAATATTTAAATTTTCTGCTTTTTAATCTTATTAGAGTTACTGTGGTGAATAGCAGCAAGAGAACCTGCATATATTTATTTATTTTATTTATTTATTCAAATTTATTATCCCGCCTCAATTGGGCGAACCCGACTCAAGGCGGCTTACAACAATGCAAAATCCCACAAAAGAAACTAGATAATCCCACTATACCCCCACAAATTTGGTTTAAATTAATTAAAAGATTCGACTATAATTAGCACAATACTAAAAAACAGATTTAAAAGTTAAAGTTAAAAGTTTAAAACAGCGAGAAGGATGGCTGTCCCATCAGATCAGCCACCCAACATGGGACCCCATGTTCCTGGGCCCCCACACCTGCCCTGCCAGCCAGGTTTTTAGGCCCTTCCGAAAGGGCAGGAGCTCTGTCTGTAGACGTAACTCAGTTGGCAGGAGGTTCCAAAGGGCCGGGGCGGCCACGGAGAAGGCCCTCCTTCTGGTGCTAGAGAGATGCGCCTCTCTAGCCGATGGAATGATAAGAGAGCCTCTCCGATCCGCCCTGGTGGGACGGACAGATGTCCTTGGGGTGACGCGGTCTCTTAAGTATCCTGGCCCACTACCATATAGGGCTTTAAAGTTAATGACCAGCACCTTGAATTGCACTCGGAGACATACTGGCAGCCAGTGCAGCTCCCAAAGCAGTGGTGAGGCACGAGTATAACGCCCGCACCCCATCACTACCTGAGCCGCCGCATTCTGGACCAGCTGCAGCCTCTGAATGGTCACCAAGGGCAGCCCCATGTAGAACGCATTACAGTAATCAAGTCTGGAGGTGACCAAAGCATGTGTGATCATGAGCAAGGAGTCCCGGTCTAGGAGTGGGCTTAACTGGCGTATTACACGAAGTTGTGCAAAAGCCCTCCTGGCCACAGCTGCCACCTGCTCTTTGAACAGTAGTCGTGAGTCCAAGAGGACCCCCAGATTACACACCGGGTCTGTTTGGGGCAAGACTGCCCCATCCAGAACCAAAGATGGCAGCTCCCGAGATAGCGCAGGACCCCTGACCCATAGCCACTCAGTCTTGCCGGGATTCAGTTGTAGTTCGTTGTCCCCCATCCAGACCATGAGAGCCTCCAGGCACCTGGAGAGGACTTCCACTGCACCGCTTGGGTCCCCACGGGCGGAGATGTACAACTGGGTATCATCTGCATATTGGTGATACCTCACCCCGTGGGAACGGATGATTTCACCTAGTGGCTTCATGTAGATGTTAAATAGGAGAGGTGAGAGTACCGAGCCCTGAGGCACCCCATATTGCAGGGACCTAGGGCTGGACTTCTCATTCTCCAACCACACCGACTGGGTCCTGCCCCTCAGAAATGAGGAAAACCAGGCCAACACAGTGCCCTGGATCCCCAATCCCTGAAGCCTTCCCAGAAGGATACCATGGTTGACGGTATTAAAGGCCGCTGAGAGGTCAAGAAGAGCCAGGACAAACGGATGGCCTCCATCCCGTTCTCTCCAAAGATCATCCAGCAATGCGACCACCAGTGCAGTTTCAGTACCATATCCGGGCCTGAATCCTGACTGAAAAGGGTCCAGATAATCCGCTTCATTCAGGACTTCCTGTAGCTGCCACACCACTGCCTTCTCTAAGACCTTGCCCAAAAAGGGTAGGTTGGACACCAGTCGGTAGTTGGTAAGTACCGTAGGGTCGAGGGATGGTTTTTTCAGGAGGGGACGCACCAAAGCATGTTTTAAGGGTGCTGGAAAACACCCCTCCTTTAGGGATGAATTTATGATTGCCTCGACCCAACCGCCTGACACAGCCTTAGATGCCTTGACTAGCCAGGCAGGGCATGGATCCAATTCACAGGCAGTGGCGCGAACAGATCCAAGAAGCCTGTCCACTACCTCAGGGCCAACTGGATCGAACTGATCCCAGATAACATGGCCGGACTGCACTCTGGTCAGCCCCAGCTCTATATCTTCCACGCCGGGGTTAAACTTCAAGCGGATCTGAGCGATTTTCTCCACCAGATAATCAGCAAAAGCCTCAGCCAATCCCTGCCAACCAGGGCCAGAACCACCTCTACCAAGTAGGGACCTGGTCACCCGGAACAAGGTCGCTGGGCGATTATCCGCGGAGGCAATAAGGGCAGTGAAATATTGTCGTTTCACCGCCCTCATCACCACTAGATAGGGTTTAATAGCAGCTCTAGCAAGCTTCTGTATATTCAGAACTATATTTTGACAGGACACATCCTAATAATTAGGCTTTTTTTAGTTAAAAGGAATTAATTTCTAATTGGAAATCTTTTGTCCAAGAACTTATTATGGATCCATGGGTAGTTTCTAGTGCGATAGAAAAATATTTGCTCACAATGAAACTGGGAAATGATAGCATGTTCCGAACCATCATGATACACCTAATTTATGTTGACCCTAGTAGGGTTTTCAATGCATGCGAGATATTTAAGGAATGGCTTTATCAGTGACATCTCATTCCCGCTGTGAGTCTCCATGGCCAAGCAAAAATTTGAACCCAGGCCTCCTGAGTCCTGGCCACAAGCTGAACTGGGATTGGGCATCGGTATGTTTTTGGTGCCAATTAATTATCAGCTTTCCAAAGTATAGACTGTTCATGGATCAGCTGATGCAAAACTTCCAAGGATACTAAAATGAAGGAAAGATTACAGGTAAGAAACCTTGCTTTACTGCAGTTGATTTGGGAAGACATGAGTCTCCTCCAGCAACAACAATAGTAAAGCTACAAATGAAACAGGCTCACACATACCAGCGAAGATTCACTCTAGGAGTCTTCTTAGTGTTCAGATAGCTGCAAAGACTGCGACACAAGAATGCAGATAATTATACACACATTGCTTGAGTGAGAATGGTCTGGTCTTCCCTGCATAGCAGCAGGCCACCTCCTGCAGGGGAAATTATATCTTCTTGACTTAGGAGCCTATTTGCAAAGTACCAGAAGAATCTGTACAACACTGCAGCTCCATCAGTACAGTAATACCCTGGTTAACGCGTGCACTGCGCAGCGTTAAAACTGGATAATGAAGGGGAATTGGAGACAAACTTTTGCATCGCACGTTATCTTCAATTCACGCATGGAATCCCCGCTGCCCTTTCCAAGGAGGCAGGTGGATCGACCCCCTGTTCCCTTTCCTCTTCAGAAAGGGGACAGGGCTTTTTTTAATGTTGTGCGATCAATCCATTGCATAACGTTAAAAACCGGACAATGCTAAAACTTGTGGAACCAAGTTTTAGCTTTATCTGGGGTATTATTTTACTATGGAAAGGTTCTCTTGATCAAAGCAACCCACTGTGATTTTCCTAATGAACATGGGTATCTAGGACATGTTAAAGCTAAACAGTAAATAACATTTATTCCTCCAGGAAGCACTGCTGGTTGACTATGTAGGAGTGAGCAGAGTTTTGCAACCAGCCAGTCAATTGCCCCATGATCCCTCTCATTGATATTCTTAGGCACTGTCTTCTGTTTTCAACAAGAAATCTTATACTGGCCTCTTGATCTCAGACTGGTGTGGCAGTCAGTTTACAGAACACAATAACCCCATCTAGGAACACAACACCTGGACTGCCAGAACCAAACTCTGTTCATTTGTTTGATTTCAAGCTATAGTGCAGCAAAGGATGCTTGGAAATCCAGGTGGACATTTTGCAGAAGGCTGCCTTTGCCAAACAAAACAGTGTTTCTCATGCAGAAATAAGATCTTAATGAAAGGAGACATTGGTAACTATCTTCTTCTGTATGGAGGAAAAAACTGTTGTTCCCCAAGCTTATTTCAAAGAACAATAAAAAGTCTAGAATTAACTAATGACAAGTTATATTTGATACACAATATGGGAAATGAAAGGCTGAATCAATACACAATTAGTTGTTGACTTGTAATGGAGCCTTGCAAATATGTTTTCTCCCCAGCTTACACAACAAAGTTGTGTTGCTCTCACAGAGAGCTATTACATTCATCTGTTGCCTCTGCGAAATATGAAAAAAGAGGAAAGTGCTTGTTCTTACTTATCTGTCCATCTGCCATCATATCTCATCCCTGACAAATAGGAGTTCCAGAGTTCTTTTTCATATTCTCAATTACATACCACTAGTAGTGGGGATAATATTCTATCTCAAAGTGTTACAGCCAAACCTATGTGGATCTTTCTCACCCAAAGGACTCTTTTCCTCCCACTAGGGAGCTGATTGAGTGGAAAATGCCCACTTAATCAATTCTACTCCAATCCCCAAATGCACCAGAGCTCACCACAGAGAAGCAATCCTTAAACCAATTCTGATTCACAGAAACACTGGTACCCTGTATATATTCGAGCATAAGCTGACCTGAATATAAGCTGAGGTACCTAATTTTGACCTGAAAAATCAGGAAACTAGATTGACCAGAGTATAAGCCAAGGGTGGGAAATGCAGCAGCTGATAGTGAGTTTCAATAATCATAATACATGAAAATATGGTAAAATTAATTAAATTGTTAGCACATTGCAATCCAATGCAGTCTTGGGATCCTTGTGGTCATTGACCCAAGTATAAACTGAGTCCCCCTTTTGGGGCTCATTTTGGGGGCTAAAAAACTCGGCTTATACTCGAGTATCTATTGTACATTTTCTGAGGTCTGTTATGGGGTTGGCTTAACCAGTGCTACCTATGCCCCAAATAAGTATCCGTGGTCAAGCATGGAGTTGAAGATCTTGTCTTATCACAGTACAGTAATACTTCGGATAACAACTGCATCGGATAACGCTAAAATCGGATAACAATGCAAAATTTCTAAAGAAATTTTGCATCGGATAACGATCTATTAGGGTTATCCGATACAGTCGTTCTTAGCAGCAGGGTGGCTGGAAAGCTGAACGGGGTTCTCTGTTCAGCTTCCCAGCCACCCTGCAGCTACGGAGGCAGGGGTGGGGAGGCTGGAAAGCTGACGGGGGGCTCCCCCGTCGGCTTACCCAGCCACCCCACAGCTGCGGAGGCATGGGCGGTTGGCTAGGGAAGCCGACAGGGAGTCCCCGTCAGCTTCCCCAGCCACCCTGCAGCTGTAGATCAGGTCCTCTGATCTCTCTGGAGCAGGCAGGGGGATCTGAGAGCCCAAAATGGGTTTTAAAAAGTCCGTTTTTTAAAACCAATTTTGGGCTCTCTGACTTCCCTGCCTGCTCCAGGGAGATCAGAGGACCCAATCTACAGCTGTTAATGGGCTTCCCCAATGTCCCCAGCCAGTGGAGCAAGCCAAAACATCAGGGTTTCGAACCCTGATGTTTTGGCTTGTTGCACTGGCCGAGGACGTTGGGGAAGCCCAGAAACAGCTTGGATTGGGTCCTCTGATCTCCCTGGAGCAGGCAGGGAAGTCAGAGAGCCCAAAATTGGTTTTTTAAAAAAGTCCTTTTTTAAAAAAACTCATTTCAGGCTCTCACCTCCCTGCTTGCTCCAGGGAAATCAGAGGACCCGATCCAAGCTGTTTCTGGGCTTCCCCGACGTCCTCGGCAAGTGCAGCAAGCTGTTTCCAAAGTTCCTCCACCTCCCTGGAGGCTGTAGCAAGCCAAAACGTCAGGGTTCAAATCCCAACATTCTAGCTTGCTGCAGCCTCCACGGAAACAGGGCTTTTTTTAACGTTGTGCCATCAATGCATCACACAACGTTAAAAACCAGATAACGACGAGACTTGTGGAAACAAGTCATAACGTTATCCGGGGTACTACTGTATTCCCACTTTGTTTTGAAAGTGTTTCCACATGTTCTGAATAATAATGAATTTTCTATAGTTTGTCCCAGGACAAATTAATTTGTAAACTCAGAGTGGAAGTCACACAACACAGAGGAAATACATTATAATTGTATATACAGTAAAACCTCGGATAACGCTAAAACTTGGTTCCACAAGTCTTAGTGTTAGCCGATGTTTAATGTTATCCGATGCATGCATCAGATAATGTTAAAATCCTATGGGATGCATCAGATAACGTTAAAACTCCATAGAGATACATCGTAACCAGCACAGGCTTTAGCAAACGTTATCCGATGCATCCTGTAGGATTTTAACATTATGTGATGCAATTTTTTTCTCCAGATTGCTTAACATTATACGGTTTTAGTGTTATCTGATACAAATGTTATCCGAGATATTACTGTATAGAAGTTTGAAACATGTGGCCTTTCACAGAAACTTTCAGCTTCTGGGTACTTTCAGAACACTGAAGGCTCAGAGTCAAACTATAACCATACAGCCTTCACAAAACTGATCTACGAAACCAGGAAAGCCTTATAATAATCTCATTGTACTAGCATTTACTCCTACTGATGGAATCAACAGCTGTAGGATTTTTCAGCAATAAATGCAGAAGTACATCAATGATATTGAAAATGAAAGCTAACACAGAAGCACTTTCTGCCACTTCCAGAGCATCATGGACCATTCGATGATCACCGACCAATCACTAAAATACCCAAAGAAAATAGCTACAATGAATTTTTTTTGTCTAAAATCCTATCACACAACTCCGCATATACAACTGGAATTATGTCAGCAGCAGAAAACTGCTATGAGTAGAAGATTCCTTTGGCAATTCTTGGGTGTACATAACCTGTATATAATGTTATAAAGTCATCTATATCTCAAAAAATCACTAAAAAGAGTGGCGATCGGCTGCTCCTGATTATATTAATCAGGGGTGACAAAAATTTTCAGGCCATGGGCCAGTCACGTGGTTCAGGGGTGCCCAAACTACAGCCTGGGGGCTGGATCCGGCCCCCAACATCACACTCATTGTTCCCAGAGAACTACTGATCTAGCCAGACAGCCATTAAGGGCAGATCAGAGTAAATGTGGCCACACACACACACACACACAAAGCACTTTAGAAGCATGTGTGGTAGAGAGGGCGTGTTCTACCTATTTCTTTAGACTCTAGAAGGTTCTGAGTTAGTTTATGCAGAGGCAAAAGTATTCACAAACCAGGAAGAAAAACGCATGCAATTTCACACAGCATGTTGTTAATTAATTATGAAGTGAAATTGTTGTGCAACATAACCCACTTCCTGAAAATTTTCTGACCTTACTCTTTCCTGAAAAATGAAGATGATCATATATCATTTACTCTATGAGAGATATTACCTAATATATATAACACTTAATATATATTTATGATTTTACATAAATGTTGTGTCAGAAATCTGTACTGATAACCTATTAAGGTCTAATGAATCATCACATGACTTTTCCTACAGCTATAAGTACAAAAAAATATGCAAAGGCAAAGCAGATTGGTAATAATTCCAGAATATTATTTGTTAATAATCAATGTGCACTCAAAACCACTCATTAAGGTTGGAGACACCAAGTATAAAATATAGTTCAAATATTAGAAATGGAATACAAGACCCTGTATTTTAAAAGAAATAAATCTTCTATGTAATATAATTATATCACCTTCTTCTTCTTCAGTGTCTAGGCCAGACATGAAACTGCCAAAATGAAGCAACCTTGTGGTGAATTCATTTCCAGTTCTAGAGGTGGTCTACCAGTCTCTTCTTCTGGGGGAACCCACGGACTTTGCAGTTTACCCATGATGGTACAGGGCAGCCCTTCTTCCTGGGCATATAGTGGAGAATCAAATTCCCAACCTATGGCTTCACAGCCAGATAGTTGAGTGTTTTAGATATTGGGCTGCAGAGCTAGATGTTGGGAGCAAAATTCCTCATTGTCACTCCCAGGAGAAGAAGCAACCTGTGTTAGGCATGGGCAGGGTTCACAGTCCCAAGACATTCCCAAGAAAGGAACTGTATTTTTGTGGATTCTCTACTTAGAAAGCTCTGGAAAGGGTTTACTTTGACAGAACACAATTATTATTATGAATATATTTTATGTATTTTATGGTATTTTTAAACTGTGAAGTTTTAACTATTGTGAGCTACAGGGAGAAAAGCTGTGCACAAACAAACAAATCAAACAGTTATGGGAAAGAGGTTCAGACTTACCTCCAGAGACGACAAAGTGACTTTCACAAATAAAAGTTTAATTCTTTGGAAGGATACATATTATGCATGCAAAGGAACAAAGATTAATCTCTGGTATCTCTAGCTAAAATAATTTTGAAATCATAAAAGCCAGTGGTGACTGAAGAACTACCATGTCAGACGGAGTAGATAATTCTAAGCTAGGTAGCCCAAGGGCCTGACTTTATATTTGAAGACTTTATTTTTAATTCACCAGATGTTTTAGAGTTCAACTTCAAATGAGCAATAATCGTGTTTGGATCAGATGTGTATAATTTGCCACAGCTAATGGCAGTTTAAATGGTGAGCTACTAGCCTGCATCTTGTTCATGTGCCTACCTGAGATGTACCCTGTTATCTATCAGAAGCCAGTAGCCAAATCAAGTTCTGGAAATCTCTCCAATGTGGCCAAAGATAAAGGACTGTGACAGCTATAATCCAAAACACCTGGAGTGAACGATAACTCATGATGTCAATAATGAGTGTTGGATTAAATACAGCTGTTGATATGTGAAAACCATGGACTTTGCCATATTTGCACAATACTGATAGAATAAAAATACTGGAAATTAACAAATAGGATCTGATAGGCATTGAAACAGGATGTTGGGAGTGCTTTTGTACAAAATTTATTTATTTATTTAATTGGATTTCTACTGCCGCCCCCTCACCGAAGCGACTCTGGGTGGCTCACAATCAAATGTAAATCATCACCATGACAATAAAATCACAAAAACATTTAACATTTAAAAACCATGAAAATACCCTCCCAGCCACAATAAGTTAAAAACTGAAACTAAAAACCTGAACGGCCTCCATATAAGCTGGAGATAGGGTGGGTGCTGCCCCACTGGCAGCACCCCACACCTGCCGTGCCAGCCAGGTTTTTAGACCTTTTCTGAAGATCAGTAGCTCTGCCTGGAGGTACAACTCGGTTGGCAGGAGGTTCCACAGGGCCGGAGCAGATGCCGAAAAGGCCCTCCTTTTAGTGCTAGAGAGGCAAGTCTGTCTAGCTGATGGGACCCTTTAGGGAGCCCCTCTGGTCTGCTCTGGTGGGACGGGCAGATATCCTTAGGGTAACACAGTCTCTTAAGTAACCTAGTCCACTACAATGTAGGGCTCCATGTTACTCCATTCATTCTCTGAAACATGTCTGTCACTATTTTTGACTGCTGAATATTCTCTGTCATCACGGTTTTTAGGGTCCTGCACTGCCATTTCAAGTTTTCTCCCCCTAAAGGTTTTTTTTTTTTTAATGTCTTCCAACCTTGGTCTCCCTCTAGCACGCTGATACTTCCTTCTGACTTGTGGATGATACTGTACATTTTGGCTATGAAAGGAATGCCAATCACCTCTGGATACAGAAAGAAGAGGAAGTGACAGCTTAATTTGGTGTAATAAACCACTTTATTCCAAACGATCATTTCATGTATGGTATCTTAGCCTGCAATGAACATACTTCCTATGAAGATCCTTTCCAGACTAGAAGAGTACTTCAGATGTACACACCTCATTCATTTATGACCTACTGATTCCATTTCCTGCTAAACGAAGCAGCAACAACTGAATGCTGACCAATAGGCTATGTAGTTTCTACTACATAGAAACACTACTTATTGGTCAAGGAGTCAGAACTGTGCAAATATACTTCTATAAAGCTGTTATTTTTAAAAAAATCTATTACCTCTAAGTGATTCCGGCGCTCCGCGATGACTCGATCATCTTTGTTTCCAAAGAGCTTCTTAGGAGGAAATTCTAAGCCTGCCAGCTGAAACAGACCATAGGAAACAAATTAGTTGAGAAACATTTTTAAAAGTTATGAGTGAAGGGGGGGGGGGGAAGAGAATAAGAAGTCTGGTGCTGTGAGAGAGATATTTGATTTCTTAAACAGCTGACACATTTTAGAGACCAATATGGCTTCTTCACACACTGAGATTTTGGGGGATACTAGAAATACGGTTCGGAACCCCTCCACAAAGACCAGAACTCCTTTAATTGCATGCCGAACGTTCTGTCTTTTCCTTCTTCATCTCTTTAGCATAATTTCCCCATCTTGAATGTTGACTTCTGAAACCTTAAGATATAAAGATGACTATCCTCGGTAGATCATTATTTACTCAAAAGATTTCTACCCTGCTATTTAACTGGAAAATATTCTTGGAACAGCTTAAAAAGTTTACTAACAAGACAGTCCCTGCCCTACAATTTTAAAAGGCATGACAAAAATTAAAAGGTACTGATGGGGAAGGTGGGACATCTCAGGCACCAATTGCTACTTTCAGAGTTCTTATAAGGAGCCTAGAGTTGAGAAAAGCTGCCAACCATTGCTGGTTTCTTAGTTAATTAAAAAAAAACCAGCACACATATTAGCTACTGACAGAATTAGTGCCCATTCCAAATGATCTCTTAAATTAGTCCAACTGGGATCCATGCTAATTATATGTTACCCACAGTTTCAGAGAATTTTGCAAAGAAGAGATAGCCAGGTGTATCTGCTTATTTCCTGGGTCATGAGCCCTAATCTGTAGACATAACTGTAGACTAGAGTCCAATGCATTTGTACTCAGAAATCAGATCTACTTTGTTCACTGGAGTAGATTTAGTACAGTTTCGCAGCCTGAAAGGTTATTGTTGTAAGACACCAATCAGTTGGAATAACTTGTTACTGGAGTACAAATATGCTCCTTTTAATATTTTATGATGAGGAGCACCCATTCCCTTGGACCACAGGCCATCTGTGCTACTCCCCAATCTTTATTTCCTAATTTACCTAACACACAACTAAGCCACCATTCTATCGATTCTAAATAGTTTCCAATGGAAACAGTCCTTAACAAAGGTAACCACAGCAGGGGGTGGGGAGCAAGAACATTTCTGAAAATTGAAAAGGAGTCTTTGTGAAAAGGAGTCAAACTTTGTGTAACACACACAGCTCAAAACACTTAGCCAGACAAGCACAAAGCTGCTGTTATCCTTTGCTGCAGCCTTTGCTGCAGGTAGATAGTTATTTACTTATATACCATCCATTTGGACCGGATTTCTAGTGACCTTAATAGGACTTTCACAGTAAGTGAGAGATTTAAGGAGTAGTTTTACCACTTCCCAATGAGTTTCCATGGCCAAGTAGGAATTCAAACTATGACAGTGGTGGCGAACCTATGGCCCGAGTGCCATTGGTGGCACTCGGAGCCCTTTCTGTGGGCCCCCGTGCAGTCACCCCAGCACAGAGTTTGCCCCACCTCTCTGCCCAGCAGCCCCATGGGAGCACTTCCTCCCTCCCCCCCCCCCAGCACAGAGTTCACTCTGCTCAGCAGCCCAGTGGGAGCGTTTCCTTCCTCCCCTGTTGCTGTGTTGGTACTTTGCAATAAATAAGTGGGCTTTGGGTTGCAGTTTAGGCACTCAGTCTCTAAAAGGTTCGCCATCACTGAACTATGATCTCCAGAGCCCTAGTCTGTCACTCACTTCACTATACCACATATCAGGTATATCTATAGCCATATAATTTCACACAATAACCACACAAATATTCTCTTCTAGCAGCTGAGGTTCTCCTCACCAGAGGAAACCAAAGCAGAGCTTGATCTAAGAAATAGAGTTATTGTGAAGGCTAACAGAGGAACACACAATTTGTAAGAGTCCTGTGTTTAAGGTCACAAAGGGTTCTAAAAGCTAAATGCCGCACAGTGAACTGGAGCTGGAAGAATGGCAGCTAGCACAGATGGTTTCATGAAGGTAGACAATATTTAAAGGTAAAGGTTGCCCTTGCTCGAAAGCCAGTCATATCTGACTCTAGGGTTTGGTGCTCATCTGTTTATGGCTAAGAGCCAGCCAGCGTTGTCTGCATCTGCAGACATTTCCATGGTCATGTGGCAGGCATGGCTAGACCCCGGAGTGCATGGAATGCTGTTACCTTCCCACTGAAATGATACTTATTTATCTACTTGCAATTTTTTGCTTTTGAACTGCTAGGGTGGCAGGAGGTGGGACAGAGACGAGAGCTCACTTCATCGTGCAGAACTTGGGTCATGAACTGCTGACCTGTCTACCTTCTAGTTGTCAAATTCTGCATCTTAGCCAGTAAGAAACTGCAGTCCCTAGATAATATTTACATCTCCAAATCTCTAATATTCATTAGGGGGTAGGGAATCACATTTTGGATTAGCTACCACCTTAAAGAAAGGAAGGAATGAAGGAAGAAAGAAATAAATAAAAAGAAATTCTAAACCAATGTATCAATATAACTTCATCCAACCAAGGAGTGACATCTCAACAGTAAACACAATTAGGAAAATACACCCAGATGACCACAGCTATGTCCTTATCCTGAAAGCAGGGTTTGGTTTTTCAGTTTCTATTTAGTCCATGATTTAATGCCCACAATGTAGCTTTTGGTTTCTTTTATAAGAAAAACAGAATGAGAAAAATTCTAAAATTTTATTCTTTTTTTTTTTGTACACGATTTTCAATATTCACAAAGCAAACAATCAGAATAATGTTTTTTTATAGGGTTATATTCACAGGCCTAGATTTCCTCATTTTTCATGCAGTATGCATGACTTTTGATTCTTTGTCCTGGTTTTCTATGTCTGATATGAGAAAAACTAGAAGTGGGCTCATTCGGTAGACAGTCAGGGGCTTCTTCACTCACTTTTGAGATAATAATGAAAGGGAGAAACCTGTCCTAGTTTTATATTTTTGAAGTTTAAACAAGGTAACTCAATCCTCATCTTCAGCAGTCCTGAAACTCCTAGAGTAAAGGAAGTGGGGGTGGGGGGAACTGTGCTCAAGTTGGAAGTTGTACTATATATTTGGAAATTCGAGGGTTCTTTTATCTTTCTTGGCTTGGAAGATTTCTTCAGACTCTTATTTGAGGATAAAATAATCTTTGCCTAGGTTTTCACAGTGCTCATAAAAGGCATTGCAAGAAAGGCAAAACCTGGTGAATGGTATAAATTCTTTTTTTTTTTACAGCAGACAGCACTAAAGAGGTAAAAGACAAAACATTATTTGAGAAAAATGTAAGAACAATACTAAAGGCAATTAAGGCAGGCAATCCCCCCCCCAACTGTGTATTAACAGAGTAGAATGTGTGAGCTCAAATATAGCATTCAGTGAAGTAAGGATTTTCCCACTAACCGTTCTACCCTAGAAAATATATTAGACTCCCCTTGACTCTAAAGAAAACAGAACCCAAGGGTTCAAGTAGATTGATCTACTTGTGACAGCTCATAAAACTGGCCATAGTACTTTCCTGTGATGGAGCTGTTATTTATGGCAGTATGATCACCAATAAATATAGCCTAGCAATGGACACAGATACAGTACATTACATTTAAAGAAATGTGTACAATCTTCCTTTTAGTATGTATTAGGGATTCATGCGGTTGTAGTAAGAGAACAGAGATGTTATGTTCTGCATTCATTAGGCAAAAAGCTTCATGCGCATTCTAATCTGTGTATCTTTCATTAACGAAGCATTCTGTCATATTAAATTAAGCCTATTTTTCTCCTAGTTTACCAGAAACAATTGGCATTCTAGCTTTCAATCAAAGAACTTTCACATATATAAAGCCATAAATATGTAAAGCTTCTCCAAGCTTTGCACGACATCTCACTAAAGTGGACAATATGTTGTAACAGAATGGGCCCCCTTTTAAAAGGTGCTTTTCTGTTAGCTTTGTACCCACTTAATTGAGTTTTAGTACACTTAACATGGCGATTCTGGATCTGAGGGAGAAAGAAGAATTCAAAACAATTGAACCTCATGGAATTGCAAAAATGAAAGTGAATATGTGATTGACATGCCTTGCTGTAAGATCATGGGCTGGAATCCCTAAGGCGGAGGGCCAGAGGCGTAACCCACACACACACACAGCATTTCCTTTCCCTGGAATGCTGGCAGCCATGCTGCACAATGTGAGGCGTGTGGAAGGAGGGCCCCCCGAGCGCTTTCCCTGGAACCTTTAATGGTTAATTTCTGCTTTGAAACGCTTGCGGTTCTTGTGATGGACTGTATCCTGTATGTTACAATGCTTTCAATATAATTCTTGAAAAAACTTGGAGTGGTTAATTGGCCTAAGGCTACCTTTTCTACACAAATCCGGGGCCTGGGTTGTCCAGCCGGGGAGCTGCAACCCAGAAGAACGTCGGGGCCTACCCGAGAGGCAGGTGGTCCCTTCTGTTACATATGTTTGGTGGATATCACTTCTGACAGCAAGACAGAACTGAAATGATTATACAGTAATATCTCGCATAACGAATTTAATTCGTTATCCAAGGTTGCTCGCTATGCGAGGTTGCTCGCTATGCGAAACAAACAAAATTCCTATGGAAAAACTCGCATAATGAGCATTTCAAGGGGGAAAACTCGCATAGCAAAAAAATTCGCTATGCAAGTTTTTCCCATAGAAACGTTCGTTATGCGAGTTTTTCCATAGGGAAAGTCCGACTCGCATAACGAAAATTTTCGTTATGCGAGTCAGATTGCTTAGCAAAAAAATTGCTCATTATGTGAGTTTTTCGCTAAGCAAAACACTCGTTATGCGAGGTTTGACTGTACATACTTCCGTGCAATAATGGCCAGAATACTACTAGTGTTTGGATCAGATTTTTATAACTTGCCACAACTAATGGCAACTTAACTGATGAGGTACCAGCCTGCATCTTATTCATGTGCCCACCTGAGATGTATCCTGTTATCTATCAGAAGCCATTAGCTAAAACAAGTTCTGAAAATCTTAACATTAACATGGATAGGATTCCAGACTATAATTTTTCTTTTAAAAAATCCTATCTAAAGAAAACCATGTTTCAAGGGAAAGGATTTAATTTTTAAAAATTTGCCCCATCTTAATTCAATGGGCATGGTGCTACTATTTCTGTAACAGTCAACAAATCAACACCACCCTCCGAGGCCAGGAGTGAAAAGGCCGGGTGCAGTTCTGGGAGGAAGAAAACACCAAGGCCCCAGCTGATGCCAACACCACCCTCCTCCGGCCAGTCTGACTGTTATGTTTGCTAAACTTTTTCTAGGCTGGGGTTTTGTGGCAGCACCTACATGTCAGATGGACACATTGCCTTTCTCCTTTCCCTTGGACAGAAGGAAGGGGAGTAGTCGGTTGGTGGCCACCACCTTAATGGGTAGGATCCGGGGTGGGTAGGGTGGGGATGCCTTTTTGTAACATTTTTTTTCTTTGTAAGATTGTGTAATGTTCCTATGTTTTTTTGTAATATTTTTGTAACTTTATGACGTATATTGGGGTTTTATCTTACTGTATTGTATTTCATGATATTCTATTGTTTGAATTATTGATGTATATTTCACTGTATTGTGACATTGTGTTGTTCCATTGAATTGTTACATTGTATTTGATTGTATGTTGTGAGCCGCCCTGAGTCGGTTTTCACCGAGTAGGGCGGCATATAAATTGAATAATAATAATAATAATAATAATAATAATAATAATAATAATAATAATAATAATAATAATAATAATAATAATAATAATAATAATAATAATAATAATCTTTCATGTCCAGACCAAACTTCAAACTGTCAAAATGAAGCCACCTTCTTGTCTTTGTCATTGCCTAAACTTAAATCCTCATTGGTACATGTTTCCAGTAGTAACTGGCAGACCAGCAAATGAGCCAGATACTGTATCTCTCTACATTCACACAGCAAGTCAATGTTATAGGGAACAATACCTAAAACAAGTCCTTGCTTGCAGTCTCAAATGGTACTAAGGTTGACCATTTCTGTAACTACTAACTATTTCACCCCTAGTACTTTTCCTTTACATCTTGTTAAGCTCTATGCAGAACCATTCATTAAAAAAGTGTCTTTCTCTCAAAACAGGGAGTGCGCACAAGCACAGTCAATTAGGCACTGGCCTTATTAAAACACAGCTTTTCACAATGCTCTCCTAGACCCATTAATGTGTGACATTCTTGACTCCAACCCCGCTCAGCCATCTCCCTGTCTTTCCATTCTCAGTACAGCCAATTTTCCTCAAGTCAAAGAGGGTTCAATGTGCTTTTACTTGTCTAGAAGACTAAAATTGCCTTGGGACTGTGACATTCATATTACCCTCTTTCCACGGTCCCGACAGAAGAGTGAAACTGCATATAAAACAGTTAACTGTCCATCCGGAAGAAAAGGGAAGATTTTTTGCAAGATGGCTTCTCGGGACCCATCTCGGTGGGGGTAGGAGGAGGTACCCCCTCCTGTATGCCACCTCCACATTTCCTTTCCTATTCTTTTGTCACACTTTTATTCATATACTCTTTCTGACTTCATTAAACTTAATGCTTTGCCTGTCAATAATGTTAAATGTTTTACCCACAGACTATTTAGATTGTTTTCATTAATAAAACAAAAAGGTATGGCTAAATTTTGAAGCATGAATTTACTGGGATCCCAATCCATTTTCATAAGGGCATTTTTCGGGGCATCCAGACTTAAAAAGAGTTTACTGTAGGACTTTAACATCAGTCTGTTCAGTGCTACAAAAGAAAAAAATTAAATTCAGCAAAAACAGTTTATGCAGGCTAAGGGGCATCTTTTACTTTTAAAAGCAATTTTAGGACCAAACTGGATATAGCAGTAAACACTGGTAATATCAGGCACAATAGGTAACATAATATGATAAATTACTTCACTTTTATATCTGTTATAAGTAATGTAGCAGTATTAATAGGTAGAATACTGATAAAAATGAGTGTAGTACAATTTAGAAATCCATGCATGCCTTTGTAGCAATAAAAACACTATGTCGGCATAATTGGATTCTGAATTGCTTCCAAAAAATTGGGACTAGTAAAGCCCCAGTCTATTTACAGATATAGTTTGTCATATAACTTAATTTTTCTATCACAATATGAGTTCCATCCAGATGTCAACTAAAGAAAAGCAAGTAAAAACAATTCTAGCAAATGTGCTTATTCCTCCTGTTCCACTCACTTCAGATTTGCTCTGTACCTTAAGTTAACCCCTTTCTACTGCACACAGTTTCTGTAAAGTCAAACATAGACAAATATTAAATATTTAAAAAAATCATCCTGTAATAGCCAATAAAAAAACCAAGAAACAAAGCCAAATGGCATGAAAAAAAAATCTAAAAACAATAACAGTATTCAAATTTGTTTTTAAAAAACAATTAGTTGATACATTTGGGGTACACAGAAAAAGCCTCCTTGAGGATTGTGGTATTTTTGAACCACAGTCAGGCGTACACTGGTAACGGCAACCTTGTGTTGCCAGCTATTCTTTCTCACACTGGGTCAGGCAAAAGGAACTGCAGAATGAACTCACCAACAGGTGCCTTCATTTTGGCAGTTTCACATTTGGACTAGACATGGAAGAAGAAGATTTGAAATTATCATACTTCTGGGCAGTAAGGAAGACATCCACATTCATAAAGGACTGTGAACACATTTGGTGTATCACATCATCCCCAAAATTGTGAGTTACAGCAGATGATTGACACACAGAAAACAGTTTAGCTGTTTTGCCATACTGCAACTGGGTTACAGTTACCCTCAATTCAGCAACTGCAGTGTAAGAAAAGAGCAATATAAATAATTTAAAGAGGGATGGTAATATGCAATTTATTATTTATTTATTTAGATTTATATCACTGCTCACTTGCCTGGTGACTCAGGGTTGGCTTACAATCAGCAGAACAACACAGCACACACAAAAATTAATATATTTTTCTAAATCAATAATAGATTTATCTCTCCCCTCCAGGTATTGGTGGGTGTCCGGAGTATCTTGAAAAGTTGTGAGAATCATATAACCATGGTTCAAACGTAGCTCTCCCTGGGCTTCTGGGATGTCAAATGGCAGTTGGGATCTTGGTTGCTCTTAGTATAAATCTAGATGTTTTGTTGGGCATTTAATTCCACCAATTTTATCTTGCTTGCACAAAAAGTCTATCTTACTTTACCAACAGAATTTATTTATTTCATTTATTTATTAGTCAAACTTATTCATCGCCCTACTCACCGAAGTGACCCAGGGCGATTTACAACAGAAACATCAATCACAGTTAAAACCAATTTACAATTATTAAGTTAAAAGATTAAAACTAGCTTAAAACTAGCTAAAACAGATTAGAAGGTCAACTAAATTACAGCTAAGAAATTAAGGACAAGGGGGCTCAGATTAGCCAATGGGCTGGGGTCGTTATATCACTCGTCCCCCAAAACTATCCCGCCAGCCAGGTTTTCACGCCTTTCCTAAAGGACAGCAGCTGTCTGCAAATGTAACTCAACTGGTAGGAGGTTCCATAGGGCTGGGGCAGACACAGAGAAGGCCCTCTTCCTGGTGCCAGAGAGGTACGCCTTTCTGGCCGATGGCACAACCAAACAGCCTCTCTGGTCCGTTCTGGTGGGATGGACAGACATCCTTGAGGCGATGCAGTCTCTTAAGTATCCTGGTCCACTACCATGTAGGGCTTTAAAGGTGATAACCAGCACCATGAATTGCACCCGGAGGCAAACTGGAAGACAGTGCAGCTCTCTGAGCAGCGGTGAGGTGTGAGCATAATGCCCACATCCCATCACCACCCAAGCAGCTGCATTCTGGATCAGCTGAAGCCTCCGGATGGTCACCAAGGGCAGCCCCATGTAGAGCACATTACAGGGCAAAACCATCCCATCCAGAACCAAAGATGGTAGCCCCCGATATAACACAGGCCTCCTGACCCACAGCCACTCAGTCTCGCCAGGATTCAGTTGTAGCCTGTTGTCCCCCATCCAGACCCTAACAGCCTCCAGGCACCTGGACAGGACTTCCACTGCATCGTTAGGGTTCCCACAGGCCACGATATGCAGCTGTGTATCATCAGCTTATTGATACCTCACCCCATGGAAATGGATGATCTCACCCAACAGTTTCATGTAGATGATAAATAGGAGAAGTGAGAGCACTGAACGCTGAGGCACCCCATATTGGAGCAGCCTAGGGCTGGATTTTTCACTCTCCAACCACACTGACTGGGTCTGGCCCTTCAGAAATGAGGAAAGCCAGGACCACACAGTGCCCTGGGTCCCCAATCCTCGGAGCCTTTCCAGAAGGATACTGTTGTCGACAGTATCAAAAGCTGCTGAGAGGTCAAGAAGAGCCAGGATGGACGGGTGTCCGCAATTCCGCTCTCTCCAGAGAACATCCACCAGCATGACCAATGCAGTTTCCATACCATATCCAAGTCTGAATCCTGACTGGAAGGGGTCCAGATAATCTGTTTAATCTAGGATCTCCTGTAACCGTCATGCCACTGCCTTCTCCAACACCTTACCCAAAAAGGTTAGGTTGGACACAGGCCGATAATTGGCCGTTATTGTCGGGTTGAGGGATGACTTCTTCAGGAGGGGGTGCACCAGTGCATGTTTTAAGGGTGCAGGAAAGACCCCCTCCCACAGGAAAGAATTAATAATTGCCTCGACCCAGCCACCTGTTACTGTCCTGGCCGATTTGACAAGCCAGGCGGGGCAAGAGTCTGATGTGCAGGCAGTAGCACGGACAGTTACTAGGAGCCTGTCCAATTCCTCAGGGACAACTGGATCAAACCAATCCCAGATAACATGGCAGGGCTCTACTTCGGTCAACCCCAGCTCTACATTCTCCATGCCGGGGTTCAACTTTGAGCAAATCTGAGTGATTTTCTCGCCAGATAATCAGCAAAGGCCTCAGCCAACCCCGGCCAACCGGGGCCCAACCCCCCTTTACCAGGGAGGGATCTGGTCACCCGGAACAGTGTGGCTGGGCGGTAATCTGCAGAGACAATGAGGCTGGTGAAATATTGTCATTTCACCTCCCCATCACCACTAAGTAGGCTGTAATCATAGTTCTAACCAGTGTTTGGTCAGACTCACTCCGGGTCTTCTCTCAGTGGCGCTCTTTTGAACACCCTAAACTCCTCTGTGAACCACAGGGACGAATGGTGCCCATGGGCGCGGAGAGGCAGTAGTGGAGCGATTACGTCCAAGGCCGCCACCGATCTTTTGTTCCAGAGGTCGACAAGCGCCTCAGGAGGATCGCTACACCGGTCCAGAGGAATGTCCCCCAGTTCCCGTTGGAATTCACCAGAATCCATCAGTCGCTGGGGGCGGGCCAATTTAATGGGACCTGCCTCCCTGCAGTGAAGCCTCGCCCCCAGAAAGTCTAGAGTCACCAGAAAGTGATCCAACCATAACACAGGTGTAATGTCTAATTTCTGTAATTTCAGATCACTCTGCCACCGCTGCGACAAAAAATCTAGGTCTGGGGTGTGGCCACTGCTCCTGGTCGTGCCCTGGATTACTTGAGTCAGGTCCACAGCTGCCACAGAAGCCATGAACTCCCGTGCTACCTCAGAGCCAGCCCCAAATGATGGCAAATTGAAGTCTCCCAGGACCATGAGTCTGGGGAGTTCCAACACCAGCATGGTGATGGCCTCAAGGAGCTCTGGTAGGGAAGCTGCTACACTGCAGGGAGGCAGGTATAGGAGCAAAATTCCCAGCTGACTCTTAGGGCCCACATGCAGGAGCAGGGATGAATGATAGAAACATGAATGATAGAAACATCAGTTTTTTTACTGAAACCTGCTCCCAAACTATATTGCCCCAACTGAACTGTATTCAAGAAGGCAGCAAGGGACAGAGCTCAAATAAGCCCCTTTCTTTATATACAGTAGTTTTGTGAGTGCAGTGGGTCAAGTGATTAAGATGCTGACTGGGAGATGGAAGGTCAGTACAGTAATACCCCGGATAACGTTATGACTTAGTTCCACAAGTCATGACGTTATCCGGTTTTTAGCGTTGTCCAATACATGCATCGAACAATGCTAAAAATAAAGCCCTGACTTCAGGAACAAACTGCTTTAAAGGCAGGCAGGGAAAGAAAGAGACCTCCCTACCTTTAAAACCACCCCCATGCGACTGCAGTATGGTCGGGGAAAGTGCCATTCCGACGCTACTGCAGGGTTCCCTCTGCTTACCTTCTAGAGAACCAATCACATCTCTGTATTTTTTTCAATTCAGGAAGTAAAGCAAGAACAGCCTGGAAAGAAACTCCTTTCTCTCCCCCCCCTTCCCTGCAGGTTAAAAAAACCAAGCCTTTAGCAATCACCTGGGAGTCGGAGAAGGAAAGGAAGGTAAGCAGAGGGAACCCTGCAGTAGTGTCGGGGGGGGAAAGGCAGGCGGGCGCTGGGGAGGGGGTTGGATTGGGTAGATGTTCTACCCAATCCAACTCCCCCCCCCCACGCACACGCTTGTACTGGATAACGCTAAAAATCACGTTATCCGATGCAAGATTTTTCCGAAAATCTTGCAACGTTATGCGGTTTTAGCGCTATCCGGTACAAACGTTATCCGGGGTATTACTGTAGTTCAAAACTTGAGTACTGCAGGATGGAATGAGCGCCCATCTCTATCTCAGCTCCCGCCAACCTAGCAGTTTGAAAGCAAGAAATTGCAAGTAGATAAACAGGGACCACTTTGGTAGAAAGGTAAATAGTGTTCTGTGCAATTCAGAGTCTAGGCATGCCTGCCACATGTCCACTCTTTGGTTATAAACAGAGATTAGCACTGAACCCTAGAGTCAGATACGACTGGCTTTCGAGCAAGGGTGACCTTTACCTTTACCTACTTATATAGTTTGCTCCCGCAGAAAAGTAGCAATGTCAGCAGTATGTCCATATGTGATATCACTCAGGTTTGATTACTGCAGTACTTTTTGTTCTATTACCAGTCTTGAAATTGAGAAGATCTTAATCTGAGTGTGAAATAAAAATCTTCATAACAGCCTCTTAAAAATATTGTTTTCCAGCTGCACAGAAGCTCCCTTGGGAAACATCTGGCAGCATTTATGAAACATTCTCATATTGTGAGACCAAACACTGCTGTAAATTTCAGACACTGCTGCGTCTGAAAAATGCTAATAATGAAAACTCATCAAAGGATAGCAATAATTCTTAGTCGATAAGATGGATGTATTTGTGACTTTCCAGAATTAATGGCTGGCTCCACATCCTAAAATAGCAGCTGTCACATAAAAATATACCTGCAAGCAAATAAGCAGCCTTTTCTAGATTTAATTTGTTGTAAACCAAAAGTAGCAGCTCATATGGACAAGAATGACATTAGATGGGAGTTGTGTGTGTGTGTATGTGTGTGTGTGCACATATACATATAATTCAGAAGTATTTTTTTTAAAAAAAAATAAGGCTTATTAAAAGCTATTTTAGTTATTTCTACTCTATTTGAACATCATTTTTGTATAAATAATACAAATAAGTGATTAGCCAAACTTTTGACAAATAACTTAGTTTTTCTGCATTGAGGACCTTTTCTGCAGTTTTTACAGAAACTCAAATATCTACATCTATATCTATCAACAATTAAACTTTCTCATCAGAAATCGGGACATATGCATAAAGAAAGAGGAATCAAAATGGAAAAGTGTATGAACTTGAAATTTAACAAAACAATCCCAGTTTAAAACAAGTGGTAGCAAAGCTTTTTTTCTAGCACTGCAGTACAGTAAAACCTTGAGTTACAAATAAAATCAGTTCCACGGCCTTGTTCATAACTCGAATTTGTTCGTAACTTGAAGCATCCTCATAGGGGTAAAGAAAAAGTCCCACCCCCACCCTCCAAAAATCAATCAAACCACCTGCATTGAAAGGAAAGCATGCATAAGCAAAAACGCTGTTCATTACCTTAAAGGTTTGAAAATGGACAGAAAACTCAGCAAAATCCAGCAAGAAACAGCAACCGGCAGCCATTTTGGCACTGAAACTCCAGACAAAGAACTCCTCTCTAAGCACTCTACTGCCACCTACAGGGCTCTGAAAGGCTTTATGTGTATAAAATATAAACCCATTGGGGAACTGGGATTTTTTGCTTCACTTGAGGGAACACATATGAAAAAGAATTAATTTGTAAATCGGGGCATGTTCGTAACTCCAGGCATGGATTTCAGTGCAGAACCAATTCGTAAGTCGAATTATTTGTAAGCAGGGACATTCGTAAATTGGGGTTTTACTGTAATTACATAATACATTCCCATAACAGTAAAGCAGTACTACAGTGGAACCTCATACAACAATTGCCCCATATAGCAACGAAATCGCATAACCATTAGATTTTGAAAAAAATATGGCGTCCCGCATAACAATTTTCCCTATGGAAAAAATTGTACAACAATTTTTCAATGGGAAAAACCACTTACGAAAAAAAAGAAGGGGGGGGGGGTTTACGATGCTTCCCATAGGGGAAATCACTATAGGATACATGCATCTTATAGCAATTGTTTTGTACAACAATGAGCCCCGTGGAACGGATTAAAATCGTTGTATGAGGTACCACTGTATTTCCATTTCTCAAGCTAGCTAGAAAGGGAAACTTTGTATTTGTTATACAGTAATACCTCGGATAACGTTTACCTCGGTTAACGCTAAAATCGCATAACGTTAAGTAATCTGGGGAGGAGAATTGGATCGAATAACGTTAAGGTCCTATGGGATGGATCGGATAACAACCGCTAAAGCCTGTGCGGTTACAATGTATCTCTATGGAGCTTTAACGTTATCCGATACATCCCATAAGATTTTAACATGCATCGGATAACACTAAAAATCGGATAGCACCAAGACTTGTGGAACCAAGTCTTAGCATTATCCGAGGTATTACTGTACTGTACTTTGACTCTGAATTCTGCCTGGATGATTTCTGCTTTGATGCAAATTATGCAACAGCTTGAACTACTTATGTAATTATAACGGTAGTTTTTGCTTCTTTATGTGTTTTGAACTTCTGGATTTTCCTGATGTCACTAGACTAAAACTTTAAAAACATAATCTTTCCATAGTAGTCAAACATTCTTTAAAATCTCCGATTATTTAAGACACTTTTTGAGAATGTCTGTTATTTTCATGCAAGTACAGTACATTGCCAAAGGGTATCTTTAGAAACACATTATACACTTTGCTATTTGCAAAAACTATGCTTAATTCTAAAAGTGCATAGCTTCCAAACTCTGTAGTCATATATAGTACTTTAAGTCTTCTAAAAATATTTACCTGTGCATTGTGTGCTTTTCTAGGACTGATTTCCACCTTTACGTGATATACATATATATAAAATCTCCTTTGGAAATTGCACTGGGAAAGGTCTTTTACCCCATTACAGGGAATGAAAGACACACATAGACAAAAAACATCATCACACTAACATAAGCTTGAAAGACTTATTTTTAAATTATCTATGTAAATTCATCTGAAACAAATTAGAATTGTGCTTTACCACTACTACCCACAATAAATTATTTCTCATTAAAATCTAATTTTCTATATTATGTTGCCTAAAATTTACTTTTTTTCAATTCTTCCATCATGTTTAAAGAAACTAATCTGGCCAGATTACCCAGGATTTATTTTTTACATGCATGCATCCTGGTTATCTAGAGAACCATAAATTTTGTGCTGCTACAGACCTAAGTAGCAGCTCCAAAAGCCAGGGGAGAGTTGCAGTGCTATTTGGTTTATATTAGGTGTGACAGAATATCTATTTCCCCCTAAAACATTTCCAGGTTCTATACTTCTATTATTTCTTATGCTGAAAACCTTAAAAATATGGTAAAATTGATGAATAACATATAGTAAAACCTCGGATAACGCTAAAACGTGGTTCCACAAGTCTTGGTGTTATCCGTTTAATGTTATCTGATGCATGCATCAGATAACATTAAATATCTATGGGATGCATTTGATAACGTTAAAACTCCATAGAGATACAGGCTTTAGCAAACGTTATCCAATGCATCCCATAGGATTTAACATTATGCGATGCAATTCCCCCCCCTCCCCGATTGCTTAACGTTATGCAGGTTTAGCATTATCTGATTAAACATTATCCGAGGTATTACTTCATTAGAATACATATTGATGACAAAAGACCCAATTATGTAATTAGTTCTCCTACTCTTTCTTAAATCTACCTCATTGCAACTGAGTCTTATTTAGTACATTTTCTTGTGCTCTCTATGCACTGAGACAGAAATAGGAGCTGGAAAGTTCACAGTTAGAAGCACTGATGAAAATAAGATGAAAGTGACTTTCCACTGAAAGATATTTGAAAGCCACGCCCAATGTCAGTTCAGAACTAAGCCATATTTCACATGTGATTACACTGAAAGCACAATCTCTCAAAACCTATCTTCCATAGTATCACTTGGCTCATGCTGCAACAACATTATGGCATGAGCTGCCCTACTACACCTACAAATTATAACCTATTTGGATGAAAGAGCACCAATTGCAGTGCTTTCAGGATGTCAGGAAACGACATATTTCCTCATGTTTCCCAAGGCTTGAAATCGTAGTCTTTAGCTAGGCCTCCTCATAAATAGGCCTCAGAAATCCTTTGTCCCTCTCTGTCTCATAGACTCATGTCACAAGACTGCCTGTTTTCCAGTATTCCTTATCTTTCTAGCTAGCTGATTCATGTTACGTCTACATACCAGAACACTGATTGCACACGTGTAAAAAACAATCCATTGTTTTGAGAATGTTTTTCTCTGTTACCTGATTGGCTATGAATAACCCACCAGACTGAAAATTCTCCATTTTGCAGAGAAGTGAGTTAGTTTGTTTCTGGATCTCAATGGCTTAAGACCCTGGCTATGGTGTGGGATTTTCTTTTCCTTTCTTTTCAAAATGGTTACCTAGATTACCTGTGGATTGTTTGCTGGACTGACTTATGCTACTGACTTTTATGCTTTATGAACCTGATCAATATACCTGATCAATAAACCTTCGTTTGCTTGAGCAACGTGTCATTGGACTAAAAGGGTAAGAGAAGCATTGCATTCACACACTAGCCTCTGAACGTGCTACCTGTTTAAACCTCCTTGTGGATGAGAAGCAGCTAAGGGCTGTAAATCTGCTTTGCCAGCCAGCCCGCCCTCTGGGGGCTTTGGTATAGGAGGGCTAGAGCAGAGGGGGCCGGCTGGTTTTGTGACACAGGACTTAAGTGCCACTGTTGTGTAATGGGAGAATTTAGCATACTTTCAACAGTAGCCTCATAGAAAGAGAACTATGTAGTTTTGATATTTACCTACACAACTTCCATCTATTTGTGTATGATTTGTAGGACTTAACATGATCAAAAACACTGTATTTACAAATGTTTCCCAATCTTTGGTTTTTGGACTTCAATTCCAAAAAGCACTTATCAGCCAATGTACTGACTTAGGGTTCTGGTAACTGAAGTCCACCAGTGTTCCGCAGAACATAGTTTAGGAAATGCTGATATTAAGCAATTACTTCCAGACATATGAAGTTGAGTATCAACAACACTGCTGGTGTATGTTCACAGAGTAATTCTACACTAATTAGATATATTAAAATATCTCACAAAATAAGGAACTCACATTTTTATGGCCCAAATCCTAGAATAGGCTTATCAAATCAGTGAAAATTTAATGGGTCAACTCTTCTGTACATTCCATTGATTCAAATGGGCCTACTCTAGTTGCTACTTGAGTTATAGTTATAGTTAGACCTATTTGAATTAATTGAACTTACAAAGTTCACCCACTAAATCCCTATTGAGGCAATGGCCCTACCTTAGTACAACTTACTATGCTAAACAACAGGATTTTGGCTTCTTCTGCTTCTTCTTTACAAGACTTCAATACTTGTATGAGATATGTATGAAATATTTCATTGTTTATATATACAGAAGTAGACATAACTTTTTAATAATGCAGGAATCATGTGTTATTGCAGAAATCATTTGTAAAAGAAAAAAACACATTTAAGTCACTCAATCTCTTTATCCTCCATTTGTCTGGAACTGGCTTGATAGAAAATAGGAAGCTATATTGCATACACAGAGAAAAATATGTCTTCTGAGAAACAAACTGGATGGAATTTCATCATCTATTAATCTTGGCATAAAGCTAGTGGCATAACATTCAATATCGGAAGGCTGCTGGTGTGTGATAGGAAATGCCTTCATTCACTTTTTATTTAGCAGCAACTCACCACTGAAAGTTAAGCCACTGTTATTATGCCAGTGGGCATAACTAATAGGATCCTGGCCACTTTTAACCTGAGGATAGTAAAGAAATGTGAAGAAATAGGACCATAATTTAATGCCCCCCATCAAAAAAGTTAGTTTTTTAAATCCGCTAAGTATACAGTAAGTTCCAGGATGTTTTCCTAGGAATTACAAACTGTATACTTTATTGCCTGATAAATACTATACCTCCCAGCAGCTATGGATTCATGCTGCAACAGAAGTTTGATAGTTCAACTGGCCAGACTTGAACTTTCCCACATCTTGCCTAAATTCATTAGGAAAGTTAGGACTAGTCACTATCTTGGCTATCACACACGTTTGTTGGGAAGATAAAATGGAAGAAATGATGATAGGCAGCTCCTGAGTTTGGAAGTTAAACAAATATGGACTCAGGAAAAGGCGCACAGAATCTTTCTTGCTGGTAGGCTACATCTAATTTTAATTGAATACTTGGGGGCCCAACACATACTTGCACAGGAGTGAAAAGAAAGGTTCCAGTTATGGGGAGGGGGTAGGTTTTAACCATGTCATCCTGCTGGTTTGTGCTCACTGGAGAAGGAGGAGGTTAAATCTTTCTTAATCAGCTGTTTCAGGACTGCTGGAAGGAGGGGAAATCTGTACACTGAGCCCCTACGTAGCAATCACACACCTCTTGCTTTAGGAATGAAACACTGTCACTCTAGTCAGCATTTATTGACTGGCCTAAATCAATGGTATTTAGAAGCAGCAAGTGAGGTGGGGGTGGGGTTTTTATGATGTTTCATTACTCCAGCTATCATTTTTATTCATTTATTAACTATATATTAAGACTTAAATCCCCCAAACACCTCCAGTTTATGAATGTGGGATATTGTGGTTCGCATCCACAATTGAAACTAGCAAGAAATGGCTCCATATTGCTGCACGATATCATGCCCACATTGCCAGCAGAAAAGGGATGCTAGGCTTAACGTAGCAAAGGCAAGCCTGAACGTTGACAATACCAATGATGGCAGCAGTCATGATGGTATACATTGCCCACTCTACCTCCTTATCGTTCTCACTTGTCAAAAAGCAGTCACGGTAATTGATTTATGTTTGGGCAAGGAATGGTCAACTGATGAAAAGGGGATTCAGCTTCTGTTTTCCTGTGCTTAGCAGTTCTGTATGTGACTGGGACTATGTGACTGGGACTATTCTCTATATGAATGTAGATCATCATGGCTGCCACCACTGGAGCCGTCATCATTCTGGATGGCCTTTATACTGTAAAACCTGGCATCCTTTTTCCTGCTGACAACGTGGGGACAATATCATACCATTTCCTGGATTTAAAATCATGGATTCAGAAGCACAATATCCAATATTCATAAACTAGAGGTGGTTTTTAATGATTGAATTTCCTGGCTTTTTAAAAGAGAAGTTTAAGGATATATATATATTTTACAGTACATGCAAATTCCAACAGAAACTTCCCTTATGTAGAATTACCCAGTACTAAAGGATCCCAGAAGATGAGCACATGATCTCTACAATGGTTGGTGGGAAAGGGGAAAAGCAAGGGTAGCTGAGATGTCAATGTAGTCTCTCTGTGCCAAAATATTTTAAACAGTTGTTTTGGACTTAACGAAAGGGTGACCCAAAGATGTGAATAAGTACAACATACACAACAGAGAAATAAACATGCTCTTTAACTCTCAGTTAAATAAATTATGTTGGGTACACTCTCAGACAGCTTTGGGGGCTGGACAGGATAGATGGAAAAGCCACCGAAGCTCTGCTAACATCAGGTAAGAGGATCACCAGCCATAAAGTAAAAAAGAAAGTATTTCTTCTAAATAATGAAAAGCAGGTGAGACCGACCTTTCTCCTTCCAAGATAAATGAGAGTGATCTTTAGAGCTTATGTAATTTGCCTTGAATCTGAGGATATAAAACAGGGATTATCAACCTGCAGCCCATGAGCTGGATGTGGCCCACTGCACCATTTCATGTGGGGCCCCCACCGCCTCCAACACACCAGGAAGTGCCATGTGGTGAAGGAAGAGCAAAATGGCCGTCCAGCCCCCCAAAGCTGTCTGAGATATCGTGACCCAGCCCCTGGCTTAAAATGTTGAGAACTCCTGATATAAAAGGTCACTTGCTTCTGCATGGGTCTGCTACATCTGTGTCATGTTTGGTGCTAATAAAATTCCAGTTTTAAAGTTACAGTTTTTTATTTGGGGTGTCCCCCATTTTAGAAATGCCTTGTAGAACATTGTTTTGCTCTGTTGTATAAAATACAGCTGCACTCCCTGCAGCTATAATTTACGAATCATTTTATTAAACATGTGCTGCCTTTGCAAACAAAAAGGTACGTAAGGTGGATAACAATAATAAAACATAGAGTACAAGCACAGCATAAATAAAAATCAATTAAACTAATGTTAAATGCAGAGTAATGAAAGAAAGACATAGCAGACAACCCATCTGTAAGAAATCTTTGGGAACAAACCAGCTTACAAGCAAAAGGCCTGAATCTGAATAATAAAAGAAAAAACATCTCATGGATGACAAAAAAAGTAACAGCCAACCTTCTCTTCTTCTTCTTCTGAACCAGGAAGTCTGAGAGGTTCATTCTATCTTCTGTTATGCTTGACTCAGTGGTGGGTTATCAAAAATTTTACTACCCCACCGTGATGTCATCACAGTGTGGGCGGAGCTGACATCATGACATCATGATGTTGTGGGCGTGGCCAAAGAAAAAATAATAATAATATAAAATAAAAATAAGCACACACACACACCAAACACAAATCAACCTACCCACCCACCTACCCCAAACACAAACCTGTCACTTATAACTGCCCGGGCAGCACCATGTTGCAAGATGGATATGGTCATCGTACCGGTTCTCTAGGATAATATGCCTTAATGTAAATCTAAAACAGCTGTACCTCCTTAAGGGTTCTCCAATTGGAACAGCAATTGGAACAGCACAGGTGTAGCTTATTGATGAGGTAACTCCAAGACTTTGCTTAAAAACCCCAAGCCAGGCCGCCAGGCCTGCCGGCCACCAGGCCTTTTTAGGAACTGTGGTGGTACATCATTATAGGTAAAGGTATTAATTACACATTAAAATACACACAGACACACCACATCCAAAGGTGAGTCTCTTACCTTGGGGAGCAGGTTATAGGGAGCTTCAGGCTAGCAGCTTCTCTTCCTCCTCCCCACTTGGGAGGACAGCAAGGAGACAGTGCATATGCGCCAAGCACTGTAGGCGTGCATGCACACCAAGTGCTTGGCACACAAGCGCAGTGGGGGAACCAGTGAAAAGGTAAGCCCCGAAGGTGGTTCCCCCCAAAAGCTGCTACTGGTTCTCCAGGACACTGGGAAAAGTTACTACTAGTTCTGGCGAACTGGTGTGAACCTCTTGCATCCCATCACTGGCTTGACTATGTAATTTCGAGGTATCTTGTGGTAATGTTTAAGCTTTGAAGATGGCAGGAGGAAAGGCAAGGTACAAAACATTAAAAATGAAAAATGAAAATTAAGGCTAGAGAACTGGCATGAAATTAAAGAAAAACAATTCTGAACATACATGGTGAATGGGTGCATTGCTAATTATTCTAGTTGAGTGTTCTTCCTTCTACATCAAGTCTTTCCACAATGGGACTATATTGTGGTACACCAATTTAATCCCGCAAGCCTCAAGGTCAGGAAATAAAGACTCCTTAAAATGCTTGGTAGACATCTAGACATGATATATCAAATGCATAATATCCAATATTTAGTGTCTACATTTAGCAACATTCCAACAAGTCATATTATTCTTGAAATGTGTTATAGCTCATGGTTGGATTAGATGTACTCATTTTGATTATCAATAACAACTTATTTATCTGATTTATGTGCTCGGCTGAACAGAATTATATACTGTACATTTTATCACATCAGATGGCAGCAGTTCGCCCTTTCAAAGTGATAGGACATTACCTTCCCAATACATCAATATTTCAATATACTTATTTTGGGAATGTCTAAGTCAAGACATGAAATGTAGTTTCAAATTAAAAACACTGGGGCAGTAGAACCGAACAACTAATGAGCTATAAACTTCACCTCTACAGGACACAGCATATATTAGGTAATCCCTTTTCTTTGTGTTTATAATAAATATACATCTGGAGTCAGAAGATTAACTGTGAAAAATAGCCCTACTAAAGCAATATTATGGGTGTGCAGTAAACACAATTTTCTTTAAAGTGACATTAGGACAACCATCAAACCAATCTTCCAGCTAAAGCATATAGTAATAATAGAATTGTTTAATTATAACTCTTGCAGCTCCTCCAGTGGCTTAGTGGTTAAGGTGCTGAGCTAGAGACTGGAAGGTTGGGTTTATGATACTTGAGAGCTGCACTTGGGAACATGAAAGGAGCTTCATTCGGGCGTCCCCTAAAAATCCTTTCATCCAAGAGTAATCTCTGACATGAAATGAATTATAACTGTTGTGAAGATAAGACGGTTAGCATGGATCAAATGTGTTTTACCTTAATCTGTTGTCACATTTTGAATCAAAGTGTAAAATAAAGTGTAAAATCAGCTCATCTTTGCTAGTTTGTCAGACTTCCTCATACATGTATTGTTGGTTTCCAAGCAGTTTTACATAGAGCATGTGGAAATCTATTTTGACATGGGTCCGCATCTGCTTTCATTGTGAAGATGTAGTAGAAGAGAAATGGAGTTGGAACCAAAGTACAGTAATACCCCGGATAACAATTGCATTGGATAACGCTAGAATCGGATAACGATGCAAGTTTTTTGGAAAAAACTTGCATCGGATAACGATTCTGGATAATGATTCTTAGCGTTATCCGAGGCAATGATCTGCAGGTGTGGGGTGGTTTGGGTAGACACACTGCTTGTGTCTCTTTCCCTCCCTGTATTTAAACTACAGAGAACCAACTCTAGAGAACCAATCACATCTCTCTCTTTCCCCCTCCCTGTAGTTTAAATACAGGGAGGGAAAGAGACACAAGCAGTCCCTGCAACTGCAGTAGGATCGGGGGAAAGGCGCGCCTTTCCCCGACCCTACTGCAGTTGCAGAGACTGCTGCGGGTGGGGGGTGGCTTTAAAGGCAGGGAGGAAAAGAGACCCGATTGGTTCTCTTTCTTTCCCTGCCTGCCTTTAAAGCGGTTTGTCCCTGAAGTCAGGGCTTTTTTTTTTTTAGCATTGTTCGATGCATGCATCGGACAACGCTAAAAATCGGATAACGTCATGACTTGTGGAACCAAGTCATAACGTTATCCGGGGTATTACTGTACATGAAACATGAAATAGGTTATTGTAGTTGATTGAATTGGATTGGTGGGGCTGTGGTGGCTCAGTGCTTAAGAAGCTTGCCTTGCTAGCTGGAAGGTCAGCAAGTCGGCAGTTTGAGACCCGAGTGAGCTCCCGTCTCTGTCCCAGCTCCTGCCAACCTAGCAGTTCGAAAGCAAGAAATTGCAAGTAGATAATAGGGACCACTTTGGTGGGAAAAGATCTTGAGGACATGAAAGGAGCCTTACTCGGGCATCTCGTGAGTGGATTTCCTCCAACAAAAATCCTTTCAACCTAGAAAGCAGCTCTGTGTGTTTCTTACATGATTAAGAAAATTTTGATCGGCACAACAGGCAATGGTCTGGCAAGGGTCAGATCCTCCTCAAAATCTCTCCCTATCCCTCTGAAAGTTGGAAAAGAAGGCACTATTGGCACCAGTTGCACATTTTAGATACTTATTGATGTTTCAGTGCTTACATAAGCACTGCTATGTTTGATTGCTTGCTTGTTTGTTTTTCTGATTTATATTGCTGCCCAACTCAGAAGACTCTGGGCAGTTCGCAGAAAATAAAACCAATCACATTTTTAAAAAAAACATTAAAACTGCCACCAAAAATTACTCCAACCCCTACAGATTAAAAGAGAGTGTGTGTTCTTACTAAATCAGCCAGAATGCGGGCAGCCGCATTCTGGACCAGTTGAAGCCTCTGAACGGTCATCAAGGGCAGACCCATGTAAAGCGCATTGCAATAGTCAAGCCTGGAGGTGACCAGAGCGTGCATGACCATGGAGCAAGGAGTCCCGATCTAGGAGCGGGCGTAACTGGCGTATAACACAAAGTTGTGCAAAAGCCCTCCTGGCCATGACTGCCACCTGCTCATTGAAGTCATATCAATGAATCATCTAAATATTTATCAAAATGTTGTCTATACTCTACATCTCTCTATACTCTCCAAGGGTACCAATTGCTAGCGAAGCTTGCCTCTCTAGCACTAGATGGAGAGCCTTTTCAGTATCTGCTCCGGCCATTTGGAACCTACTGCCGACTGACCTCTGCCTCCAATCAGAACTGCTAGCATTTAGAAAAGGCCTGAAGACCTTACTGGCCCAGTGGGTGTGGGGTGTTGCGAGAGGAGCCCCACCACCCCGTGCTGGCTCATGTGACTATTCTAAATAACCCGCAATTTGGGGTTTTTTGTTTAACCATCTAAATATGTTTTTAACAAGGTGCACTTACTTATTTTAATAATAGTACAGTAGAACCCCGCACAGTGGTACCTCGGATAAAGTTTGCTTCGGATAACACTAAAATCGGATAACCTCAGGAAAATTTGAGGCAAATATTTGCATCGCACAACGTTAAGATAACGTTGTGCAATGCAAATGTTTTCCTCAAACTCCCTGATATTCATCTCTGCCTCAAAGCCCACAGAGCTAGAGAACAGCCCTACAGGCTTTGGGGGCAGAGATCTACCGAGGCTCAGACCGCTGGTTTGGTTAGGGAGAGATCAAGCCCATTCTCCTCCCAACCAAACCGGTGTGGCTGGGAACCCGACCAGGGAGTCCCCGGTTGGCTTCCTAGGCAGAGACCAGGCCAGTGTGATTGAGGCTTAGATCTCTGCTGGTAAATTACCTTTGCTTTCGCGAGGCTTGTCTCACAAAAACAAAGGTACTACAAAAGCAAAGGTGCTGTACATTACTGGTGGAAATCCGAGCCTAAACAGGCAGAGAAAGCCCAGCCTCAATCCCACTGGGCTTTCTTTGCCTGTCGAGGCTTAGATCTCCGCCAGTAATGTGCCTCTGCTTTTGCGAGGCTCGTCTCACAAAAGCAAAGGTACTGTACATTACCGGCAGAGGGGATTCGGAGGGGCTTGGACGACCCTCCTCTTCCAAAGCCCACCCGCCTGGATCAACAAATGGTGATACAGGCGGGGGGGGGGGGGGGCTTCAGAAGAGGCCATCATTCTGCCAAGCCAATAGATTTCCAGGGGACTTTTTCGACTGCAGCGAAGTCTATGGGCTTCACACTGTGACAGGGACTGATGCAGTCTTTCCTCCTAACCCTTCTGGAGGTGGAGGGGGTGGTGGACGGGCATCATACATTAAAAACCGGACTTATAATGTTATAAGGTCATCCGAGGTACTAGTGTACTAGTGTATAACAAATGCCTTGTACAGCAATTAAATCATACAACGAGGATTTGAAAAAACATTGTGCCCTGTATAACAACTAAAATTGTTATACAATGCAATGCATCTCTATGGGAAAAATCATACAACGAATGTTTGTTGTTGTACAAAATCTTTCCCATCGAGATATTTGTTGTACGATGCATCCCATAGGGAAAATTGCTATACGATGTATGCATCGTATAGCAATTTTTTTGTACAACAATGAGCCCCGTGGAACGGATTAAAATTGTTGTATGAGGTACCACTGTACTGTGATTCGATTTTATACTGTGACTGTTGTTTTACTGACTGTAAGCCACCCTGAGTCGCCATGGCGAGCAGACTGTGAGATAAGTCTAAATAAATAAATAAAAGTATTCTTTCAAGACCCACAAAATCCTCATATATTCATCATGCTTGCTTAAATCATTAATTAGTTAGTGCTGATCTCCATGCATATCTTATGTTGGTCTTCTCCTTCAGCAACTACTGATGATACAGCATTTGAAAACTGAAAAGAAAGACTGGCTCACACATAATGGTAAATCAGGACACTGTGAATGAACCTCTGTAAACTTCAAGTCTAGAGCTTATTATTACATACAGACCAGGAGACATGGTTTAAAATAAGCTCTGCTCAATTGCTAAACAAGCCACCTCACACATAATGACCAAGCAGGAAATTGAAAGTGATTCTTTATTAAACCTTATTTACTGTCATGCAAGAAGACTGGCATGTGGAAGAGGGAATGTATAAGCTTCAGGCTTTGCACAAGCCTCCAGACAATGCTAAATCATTCCTTAACATTACAGGCAAACACCAAAGAATGCTTATTCTGAGAGTCCAGAGAATAATGTCAACTATTAGAGACAGGTGGTGTGGTGAAAAGATTGTATATAGCTGTTTTTGTAGTCTGTGTGCAAACTGGAAGCAGCAAATTCAGTAAGATGTGCAACGTACAAACAATTTCTGAGTTCAAATGGGTCTGCACTAGCCTATTTTTTTTAATGTAATGAGAATGTTTAGGATTTGAAAACAGGCACAAAGCTATAAGCTATTTTAAAAACCTATAAAACATGTGTGGCAGAAAAAGCTTTGGTTAGCCACTGGCTCTGATTGGTTTTGCATGGTAGGTCACAAATAGGTTGAAGACAATTAACTTTGTTCTGCATCATACAAAACATCTGTATCTACAAAACATTAGGAGAAATAAAATGTTTCTAAGTGCCAACAATCAGGATCCACTGAGAAGACATTCAAACAGAAACACTTTTTCTTTTGGTACTATCTAGACTAGAACATATTTACAAATTTATGCAAATATACTTTTTTTAAGTGCTGTCTTTTAAATACATCCATTAAACAAAGCTGGAGTTTTCTTATCTATTTCTAGTGTATAACAATAGTAGTATAACTTTATTATATACCGAGTTATGCAAGTGGTGTAATCGTGGTCTACACCAACTTCATAAATTACAACAAATCTCCGTCGAAAATTATTTTGCATGGATTACATTGGTGGCTATAACTGACAAGATTCTGGCCAATGGTGCAAGAAAATGTAAATGTCAATGAAAAGAGCAATAGAAACATAGGTATGATTAGCTTCATTCTATAACAAAGCAAAGGTGACCTGAACTGCTGCCAAAAAAAAAAGTATACAATAGGCTTGCTGTATCCACAGGAGATAGGTTCTAAGATCTGCACAAACCAAACCAGGAATACTGTAGTACCTAACTTTCAGCCATGTTGCCTCCTCCCCCAGGAATAGTAGGAAACTTCCTGGTGTTTCCCAAACTGTTCTGTAGAAAACTGGTGGACTTCAATTCCCAGAAGCCTAAGTCAGTACATTGGCTGATCAGTGATTTGGGGAATTGACTTAGGCTTCTGAGAATTGAAGTTCAAAAAACAAAGTTTGGGAAACACTATAGCCCTGATGGCAAACCTTGGCACTCCAGCCGTTCTTGGACCTCACTGTGCTTTTTTAACTTGAGGAAGCTCATCCTTTGTGTAGCTATGCAGGAGAATACTGGCTTCTACATAGGAAACTCATTTCTTGTGAAAAGAGGATTTGTTTGTGAAGGTACAAATGCGAGCCACACTAAAACAAAAGCAAGGATTTGTAACAGAAGATGGAGAAAGGCTAATCGAAAATATGAAAACATTAGTTAAATGGTAAATCTCAAAAGCCTGTGAATAAGATGAGTACAAGTGTAGTCTTGAAAGAAAATCACTGCTAATTAATGGAGAAAGCATCTCATTCTCAAATTAAACCTCCCTACAGTTTGACAGTAAATTTCAAAAGAAAGCCATGGGGAAGCATTTTGAGTCAGTACATCTGCCTTGAGAAGTGGATACAACTTTTTTTATTGGTGTACACATTTTAACGTACCAAGACAAGGCTCATCTCAGCAGCCATATCTGGTTCTTTGAGACTCCTAGTCTTACAACTGAAAACCTGCTAGACCAGTGGTTCCCAACATGAGAATCAGCAGGAGTGCTGACTTAGGCTTCAATTCTCAGAAGCCTAGCTCAGTACATTGGCTGTTCAGTGCTTTGGAAACTGACTAAGGCTTCTGGGAATTGATGTCCAAGAACCAAAGGTTGGGAAACATTGTGCTAGACTGTATTTATTTATTTATTTAAATTTCTATACCGCCCTCCTCGCCGAAGGATGTATAGCCTGTACTCAGGCCCATGCTGGCCTGGCTGGACACTGGGATGTGTCCTGGTGTGCCCCTACTTATAACATAAAATGGAACCCTTGGGTTGGAAAAAAAAGCAAATTTTTTTTTGCATTTTAGGTGCCTTTGTCAGTCCCTGTCCCACACCCTCTGAAGGTACCCAGCACCGGCCTGCCTGTACTGATCCTTAACAACTGCTACTCCCTCTCTTTCTCTTTCTGAAAATACAGTAAAATCTACAATTTCTAAGCAGATCCATAGGTCATCTCCAGAGATGTGCTGAGTAAAACTGTGTAAAAAGGACATTCCTGTTGGTGGAAGTGAAGGAAGACAATTTCTGCTGGCTTCCTTTCCTTTAACTTCTGACCCTGAAAACATGCTCTAATGGAATAGGTCACTAGAGTGATTAGCATGATAGCCAAGGGAAGAAGAAAACAAAAATCCAATTATATGCCTAGTTTTGAGTTAGTGGAGCAGAAACCTCTGGTTCATCTTCATAAACAGGAGTTCATCTGTTTGTGGAACAGTAACCCATTATGACACTAAGTTCCTTAGCATTTGAAATCTGATGGGACAACCCATCCTTGACAGATCACACACACAAAAGATCCATTTTGATCTTCAGTTCCAAAGATAAAAAATAATACATAAAGAAAACACCGCTGTAGCATTCTTGAAACTTAAATAGGCACACTGTATTTATAAAGGATAATATCTCTTTTAACACCCCCTGCCCCCTGGCAAAAACCAGAAGCAACACATCAGCTTCAGTTTACAACAACTACCGGCTTAAACACAGTGAGACACATCAAGTGTGTGTGTGTATGTGAGTGAGTGAGTGAGTGTGCGTGCGCATATAGAAGACCTAACAATAGGACCTTTGGGAGGTAACTCATTCATATAGTTGACACTAGTTAGAGGTGACTTGATGACATGTAATGATAAAATAATTTAATTGATAACTTACTTCTGGGTACTTCAACTTCAATGTTTGATGCATCTCCCTAAAACGACTGTACCGTCTAAACACTGTCCATGTCTCATCCAGGACTGAGATCTGTTATTTAAGGATAAAAAAGAGTGTTATTAAGGAGAAAGAAACATACAGATAAATACATTTATTTGGTTCCCTGAGACACGCAGAAAGAGCCTCCTCAAAGACCTTGGTAATTCTAAACCACAATCAGGCATGTCCTAGGCATCGGCAACGTTGTTGTGCCAGCTAATCTTTCTCACACTAGGTGAGGCAACAGGAAGTGCAGAATGGATTAACCAAAAAGTGGCTTCGTTCTGACATGAAAGAAGATGATTCTGGTTTTCTAAAATTGATGGGTTTCTCCCCCACACTCCCTGTTAAAATATAATTGGCAGAAGTAACTGGAACAAGGCATGAGGAATGATGAATTGCAAATTAAAACAATGAAGCAGAATGATTCTGGAAGAGAGTGGATTTGAGCTTCTTCTTTACCTGTTGTCATAGCAGCACAGAAGCTGATTCTGCATGTAATATAAAGTGTGGAACACATTTGAATGATACAAACTTATAACAAGGGCTGATCACGTAGGTTTCTCCCAATCGATTCCCCTCAATTTACCAATCATATGGGTAAGAGTCACATCCACTATTCCGATGCAGCTGCATGGAGTTGCACTATGGGGAACTGTTACAACATGTGAAAAATGCACTGTTGAATAAAGCTTTCTTTCAATTAAAGTACTCTATATAAAGCAAACTGTATGCTCTGCCAGCAACTCTGCTGGAAATTTGTGCTGTAATGGACATGCTGCAAATTTCTATTCTCAATAATAGAGACACTTTAATTGACTAATGCAACAAATGGGAAATGAATATACTCATTGATACTGGACTGCAAAATGCCCAGACCACCACCCCCAGGAGAAAAAAAGTCAGGTAAAATGATAAGGCACAATATTATGGTAACATCTGGTGGTAAAACTGTTCTAAGACTACATTTCTCAGATACAGTGGTACCTCACATAACGGATGCATTGCATAGCGAAAAATTTGCATAACAAAGTGTTTGTTATGCAAAGTTGATACCCCGAATAATTAATTTTTTTCCTTATTCGGGTTTTTTGGTAGCTGGGGTATACCTGCTCAATGGGAACCCCAGTTAACAAACATTTTTTTCATTACGTGGGGTATCTCCCTGCATAACAAAAAAAAAAAAAAAAACCGCCTAGTGAAGAGCTCCATGGAACGGAGGTTTTTCATTATGTGAGGTTCTACTGTATCTTGAAATCACAATCTCCATGTAAATCTAATAGATCTTGTGCTTCCTGCCTCAACCTAAAATCCTCTCTCAACAGTACCATCCAACACCCAGACTTTATATCCTTTTAGTTACTTCCTGTCATTTTTCTATTCTGTTTCCAACGGCTTTTCACAAGAACAACTTATGGAACAGGGGGATCTAAGTGGAGGTGAGTGGGGCAAGCTCAGTAAAATCTGGGTACCCAGATTTGTGGTAGTGCATCCCATTCAAGATCAATGCATTACTGAAAAGAAACCATGTTTTAATAGAAGACATTTCTATTCTTCACTGGTGTGTGCCACATGTATGTTACAAAGACTCAGGGCCATAGCCAGCAGTCTATATTTAGGGGGAGGGGTGAATTTTTTTCAGGAGGGGCAAAAAATTTCAGGAGGGGCAACAATGTCCCACTCACATACCATTGGGCATCATGGGGTGGTGGGGTGGTGGCGCTGTTAGCTCAGGAGGGTTTTCACATCCCCTGGCCACCCCCTGGGCTAGGTAGGGCCCTGCTAAGACTAACCTACAGCTTGTCATCCTAGACTTAGGTCATGTGCAGAAATAAATAAAACAAGCGAGAGAAAGCGACAAATAATCTGTAACAAAACATACATATTCTTCCTTTTTCAAGGCCTGCATCTCCCTTCCGTCAACACGTCACATCCAAATGAAAATGGAAAGTAGCTTTCATTTTTAAAAGCTCCAACACCTTACCTTGATTTCATATTCATAGTGTTCATCCTTTCCCTGCCCGCAGAGGACATAGCGTGGAATACTAATTTTAACTGGATTCTTTAGGTCATCTGGGTTTGTTTTAACAGAGCGACAGATCATTCGCTATCAAATGAATATCAAACAGGAAGAACAAATTAAAACCCACATCATTCCATGAACAATACCCTCCGCAGCCAGGATATGTTATCAAAGAGAAATAAAAAAATAAAATAAGGTTAGATAGAATATGAAGAATTAAACTGAAAGCAAATTGTAATCCTCTTATGAATGGGCAAACATTTCTTTCAAATACAGAGGAGAATATGGAAAACAGCCCTGAAAAGGGTTATTCGCTAAGCACAAGAGAAAATACACAATAAAGCTAGATGGCTTTGTTAAATCTATAAGAAATATATAGGGTTGCAACCAGAATTTGCTGACCAGAACTCCACACAAGACATTTCTACCTGCAGCTGTCATTTTATTCTTTTTCCCTACATCTCCCTGAAAATCTGCTGTGATATTTGCAAACTTTACAAACTTCTACAAACCCTTTACTAGCAGGATAAATCCTTCTATTCACAGAAGAGTAACTCAAGGTCTGATGTATAACCACTTCATCAGAAATAAAATGACATTAAAACTGTGCAAATTATTTTACAGAATGTAGGAGTTTTAATTAGAGACACTTTCAAGAATGGAGCATCAGTTTGGTTTGTGTCTCCCACAAAAACACCGCAGCCGAAACCCAGTAGTAATAACATTAGATGTGGCCCACTAAATCAATGAAACCTATGAAGAAGCTGACATCAAATCCCCAATGATTCAAAGGAGTTACTCTAGTTGTAACTTACTAATGTTGTGAAGTCTACAGTTTAACCACTGCACCATGAGGGCACTTTATATTACAAGGCAGAAAAGGCTCTTTCTTAATCTCTCATCTAGCAATTTAAAGTCAGGTAAAAACAGAACAGAGCTTCAAATTACAGTTTCAAAGAAAGAGCATATTTTATATAGTCCTTGCATACAGGAAATTTGCAGTACTCTGAATATTGCTTTATTAGTATATATTGCCCTCTTAGCCAAAAGGTCACCCAGGGCAGTGAATATAATAAAACAAGACACAGTCTAGGCAAATAAAATATGGGAAATACCATCATAACACAAAACTATAAAAGGGGAATGGACAAAAACAATTAACATCACACATGTACAGTGGAACGAGGCAAGATGTTCTGAAAAGTGTCTCTGAAAAATCCAGCCTTTCCAAATTCTTGGAGGGAAAGAGCCAGGTGAACGCTTTGGGGGGGTGAGGCATTCCAGGCTGCTGGGGCCCCCACTCCTGAGGCCCAGGTCCTTGTAGTCATCTTCTAGCTCTCTCCTAAGGTGGGAATTCAGAGCCTGCACATCTGGGAGAGCCAGATGATCCGGGCAGAATCTACCCAAACTACACCAGCTTATTAGGGAGCATTTAAATACACATCCAAATGAAATGGCTGCAAGTATGAATGTAGACCAAGTTAAGCATTCAACATTCTATTTTGCTCCATCCCGGTAGATAATATGCTATGATTAACCATGGCAAAATTCAGGCTTATTTTTCTAACCGATGCTGGAAAAATATGCAAGTTTCAACTCTGAATTACTATTGTGACATTCATGGACTTCAGAAAATAAATCTCAAGTTTTTCAAGTCTTCCATGTACAGTATTTGTGTCTTGGTTTCTGGATGGTGGCAAACAAAGAGTAGCATGGCACAAGAAAGGATTCCAGGCAAATGAATAGATAGAGGCTGTCTCATAAAATGCCTTGGAGGAGCAATATGTTCAGCAGCCTCTCAAATTCTGGGTTTGGATGAAACAACTAAAGTACATGTCTGAAACCCGATGCACAATTCCCCATAGGAATGCACTGAAAATTAAAAAAACATTCTGGAGGTTAGAAAAGAACCCACCCACCCCCTAAAAAACCCTAATTTTTGTGTTGGAAATTTTCTAAAGTGGCAAAAACACAGTGAAGAATTCTAAAATGCCCTTTAGAAAGAGTTTGGAACGGAATCTCTCTCTATATAAATATCTATAAAATATCTATAAAATATTAGCTCTGGAGCTCACTATATTGCGCACGCACACACGCACACGCACACGCACACACATTTTAGTGAGCTCCAGAGCTGATTTTTTTTTTAAAAAATAATCCAATTAATATTCATCACATTTTCAACATTGACATCTAGTGGACAGTCCTTGTAATTGCAGGGAAAGTGCTGACAAACAGCTGGTGAGGGGTGGTGTGGGGAATTTCTGGCACTTCCTGAATGCATTGAAAGCTTTTGCCAGAGCCAAAACGTGATGAAAAATTCCAACGCCAGAGTGGAAAAGCTCCAAACACCCTACCACTGCCGTGCGAAGCATCAGAACACCAAAAAAAAAAAAAACCCAAAACCCACCCTCTTCATAATGCAAGGTTTTTTTGTAACATGGGAGATGATTTCCTCAGAAATTCCTTCCATAAGTCGAGTTTCCTGTTACCCGAGGCATCCATAACCCGGGGTTTCACTGTACAAACACTCCCTTTCTGTTTATCCACCTTCACACACAATTAGTTCCTTTACATGTCTAGTCCAAGTGACCTCATGTCACTTGGAAGTTATTCCTGAAAATATAAAATAAACCACTGAGCTGGATAGAAGTACTGTTTAGAGGAAGAATCAGTGATGGTGATCAATTGATAAGGGGCTAGGCAGTCTTATTTTCTCAGCAGAAATCATGTTTATTTAGGCAAATTAAAGAGATGTATGTGTCTGTAGTATGAGTTTTTCATTCCCTATCTAAGGTCTTTACAGGTACTTGTAGCCTTCCAAATGTTGTTGGACTTCAGCTTCCATTATGACTAGCCAGTATAGCCCATGATAAGCAATGCTGTAAAACAGGGGTGCCCAAACTACAGCCCGGGGGCTGGATCCAGCCCCAATGCCAATTCAACCCGCCCATGAAGGCCTCATTGCTCCCAGAAGCGGAAGTAAAGTGTGCCGATATGGCATTTTACTTCTGCTTCTGGGAGCATTTTACTTCTGCTTCCGGGAACGACAAGGGTTTTGTGGGCTGGATGAATTGGTGTCAGGGGCCGGATCTGGCCCCTGGGCCATAGTGACCAGCCCCCTGAACCATGTGACCGGCCCATGGCCCAAAAAGTTTGGGCACTGCTGCTATAAACTGTAATCATATGCAGCAGTGTCCAGAGGGCCACATTTTAGGCTTCCTGCCCCGCTGTTATATAAGAAAAGATTACAAAATGAAGATTTCCTCCAAAAATTGTGCATTGGATTGAAACAATATGTCAGTTCCCTCAATTAAAATGATTTAATGCCATTTTATATTCATTACCAATACTACAACTGTGCTTTCTCAAATTAATAGCAGATTTAAAAATAAAAACATATGGGATCTCTTTAGAAAAAGGCACACAAATTAATTTCACGTTACTCCACATTTATTTAGGGAATCTGTATGCTATTTTTCAGTCAAATGACTCTCAATCGCTCATACATATTACAATAGCTAAAATGCTGATGATTTTCTTTTATTCCAGTACAGAATTTAGAATTCACACCTCATACCTTATGAAACAAATTAAAATACAAATTAATGCCATAAAACAAAGAAGAGCCTGGAAGTCTGAATGAAAGTTCATGTACCAAGTAATGGTGAGGAAACAAGAGTTTTATTGAAGAAAAACACAGAATGAGAAGGGGAAATCATTGCTCCATAATTCTACTGTCAAATTAAGTCCTTCCTTAGAGAAAGGCATAGAGACATACATATATTTCAGTCTATAGCTTGTAGCCCATTTGGTCCGCGACTTGCCCATCCAAGGGGTGATTGTCATAAGAGAGCTTATTAATATACAGTATTCATCTTTATGGTGAGACAGGACTCTGTGCTGGTCAGTATGTACAGTATCTCCATCTGACACAAATTAACACTAACACAAGACTGCTGATATATACAAAAACTAAAGTGCACAGATGCATTGTCCTTGTAACTTGATCCGAGGATACAGGTTTTTTCCTGCCCCAGGGCACCGAGAGGCCTAGTCTTGGAGGCCAGCTGGTTCTGGGCTGCCTTCGCCCTCCAAGATAATCAGAAAAAATATCCAGTTCCATTAAGCTACTTTGATATGCACCGTTTTGCAAGCTGGAGAAGGCTGATCAGCATTTTGTCAATCTATCATGAAAGAGCTTGAGAAGAGTCCTCTCCTATTGTACAGCTTAAATATTTAAAACTGAACCTTGACACTACACTTGTAAATAATTCAGAGATAACCTTGGATATAGTAAAACAACTATGAGTTAAAATTTGGGTAGGATGTTTCTCTTCTTGCTTTTTGAAACCTAGTCTGTGTCTCATCCAAAATATTGTCAGATAAGACAAACAAATATATTTAGTTTATCTGCATATTTCCCTCTGCTCAAGTGTTGCATTTTTTGAACTATTGTACCTAAATGTAAAATCTAAAGAAGATTCAGATTGATTGTCCTGTCAAGTGCAACATTAGCCTGAGGGCATCTTCAGCTGAACTGAAAGTCAATTTCCAGGTACTGGATGGAGTACTAGGAAGGCCAGGACAAAAAGATGAAACATGGCCCAGATCAATCTGTTTGTCTTTTTGAGAAGTGCAAGGCAAAGTACTGGCTAAATCACAATTAATCTTATTTGTCCTAGAAAACACAAGCTCAATTTGTATGAGATTCTCTGGGACAATTGCAAGCTTGAGCTCACTTAAACAGCGCAGATGAATTCTGTCAAACTGTGACTGATCAGCAAAGGAATGCGACGGTCTAGGGAATGGGCCAAATAAATCATCTTCCCATACAAGTCCTATATGTGTACTAGTAAGGACCAGTGATCTGATCTCACCCTCTAGTTTTACTGTTGTATACAGTAGTATCTTAACGTCTCCTAAAGAAGGTTTGTGGCTTTCCATATTCTCATGGAATAAATAAACTAGATCAGCTAAATGGGTCTGAAAATCGCAGGTAAGGCGCACACCACTTTTTAATATTAAGTCTTTGATTGCTGAATTCCAATCAAGTGAAAGTTTCAAGAGATCTTCTTTTAGGAGAGGGTGACGTAAATCAGCATAATCTGATGTAGAAACCAAAATGCTAAGTATGTCACAGCATATCTTTTGGGTGCAGTATTTGTTAAAGGTAAATAGTTTCATTCCACTATCTTCACTGGAACCCAAAAGTCGAATGCTCTGTCCAGCATAACCAATTTGGATTTTTCTTAAAGTAGTAATTGGGAGGATGTGAAAAATTTCCAAAGAGCCCTGAAGTTGACTAGCTGATGCTCTAATGGCATACAAAACAGCATGGAATAACACCAAGCATGCAGGTTCCAGTCCAGGATTTTTATAGTTTCCCACTGCAATCCAATACATTCCTTTTAACTCACTAGGTTTGGCACAAATTTCTGGCAAGACACAGATCAGATGCTGAAGTTGTTCATCCCAAGGACACAGATGTAATTTCAGCAGCTCATCTGAGAAGTTTACTAGATTCTGATGAGGTATAAGTCTTGTTTTCAGTTCTTTATTTCTGAAAGAATTGCTTGGCTCTTCAACATGCTCTGCTGTGCACAAATCGACTGAGATTTCTGAGGATAAAAACTTCACAGCATTTCCCTTTTGCAAAGGAACTTCTGGGCTGATCTTTGCAGTATGAGAATTGTTCATCTTCCTGCCTAAAAACAGATCTGACTGATTCTTTTTAACAAATGGAAAGCTTTTAATAAATGATGCCACTTTTGTATATGTCTTGCTTTTTCCACAGAGACTGACTAGTATTTTGACTGGTTTAGAAAACCAGCTACTCTTAGATGTGTGAGTATATATACTGGTGAATTTGCCAATCAGATGTCTCAGATCATAACTTTGTCTTGCTCGTAAATCTAAGTCTAGAAGATGTCCCTGGCTGGCATTTGTAGTACTTTCATTCAACTGCTCATCTGGAATCTGCTCACAAATTTTAGGACAATCATTGCAGCATTTTCGGAATGAAAGAGAAAGGCAACTGGCAGACTGATGTTTAGCACAAAGAAAATGTTCTGTGGGAGGTGTACAGTGGGCATGGAAAGAATCAGGTTCTTCATCTAGGCTATGCAATTGCCAAGAAGACAAAGTTAAGCTTGCATTTCCAGAAGGATGGAATGCTTCTTTTTTATTTAATGAAAGACTAATTCTACATCCATCACAGATTTGAGGAAGAGTATCTGTGAAATATTTAGAACAAATTCTCTTGCTCTTTGTGACTCTGGCTTCATTTGATTTGCCTTCATTACAGTGGAAGCAGTTGATGCATTCCTGTTCTAATAGGCTCCCTTTATATGCAGCTTCTTGAGACACGAAGAATGGTAGAACTGTCCTCCAATAAGGATCAAATATTTCTACATTTTTATCTTGATTACTGAAGTCTGCTATTCTTGTTTCTTCACCAACCAGGTTATGACATTGGCTGTCACCATTAGAGATAGCAAGAATGTCATAAAGAGGCAACCATGGCTGTCCTTTCTGTTCAAAATGTCAACAAAACAAACAAAAAACAAAACATAACAAGTGCCTTCATATACTTAACAGGGAAACATTTCTAATTTATATTTTACATGTGGATTTAGTTGTGTTGCATAGCTATGATTAAATAGCCAAATTGAGGCAAAATTTAATTAAACAAGATGGGTTGTGCTTTTAAGAGAAAAGTCAGATATTTTATTACCCATAATGGCACATTTAGAACACTGTGCATTTCACTTATATTCAATATATAACTCCTACAGATCTTATGAATTAAGGCTTTATCTTTACTTCTAATTTCCAGAAAAGAAACCCACTTGTTTAATAATCAGAATTCTGTAAAAAGCTTTCATTTAGACACTTATTTCATTTTGCAAGAGAACAGTCTTGACAAGATTGGAAAAAAGCTGTTAATTAAAGACTTAGAATCCTTCACAGCTGCATAAGATATTTCTGTATTGTGCCCAAGTATTTGGAAAACTGAACATTAGTTGACCCAACTGTCAGATTACACTCTAATGACAGAAAACGCCATTTCATTAACATGACAGGAATTCAGACTGCTAACATGACTGGAATGTCAATGTCTAAATACAAATTGTATTTGTATTTAGTACAGCTCTTCTACCCAAAAGCTGTACTTGGGGACATGAAAGGAGCATCACTCAGGCGTCCCCTAAAAATCATTTCAACCCAGAGTAATCTGCGACACAAAATTATTATTACCTTACAGATCTTTGAAAGGGATACATATAGCTGCAGTATGAACTTATTTTAAAGCTATTATTACTACTGCAACTACCCAAATCTTTACTACAGAAGATTACTTAATTTTAAATCTTTTCCACTGGCCATTAATCTTGTTGGAATACATAAATATAATTATGCTGCAAAATATTAAGAAATTTAATTAGAGAGCATGCTATAATTTAAGATTAGCACTTTTTCAAGGTGACAAGTTATAGCTTACCTCATACTTCAACTTGCGTTGAAGAGCACCATTATGAAAATTTTCATTATCCTGGGTAGAAAGGCAAAAACAAGGGTCAAAATGTTTCATTATTCAAAGAAAGTTGAACAAAACTAATTAAAACAACAGATAGCCAAGAACTGGAATACCAGAAATTCAAGCAATCTAGTTTTTAAAAAAAAACTGACACTAAGTGAGCTTAAAATCAAATGTGAAGAACTGGCAAATAGCTAGTTTTAATGAACAATCCAAAATATGAATGAAGCTCTCTTCCACATATCTTGTATTCTTTCATTGACTGATGAGGAAAAAAGCCCCAATGAATGATTCATATTTATGAAAAAGCAGTGCAGAAAAGTTTCATCTTTATAGTCAAACCTTGCATAATGAAAGCCTCACATTGCGAAAAACTCGCATAATGAGCGGGAATTTCAAAAAACATTGCAACTCACATAACGAAAAATTTCGCTATGTGAAACTGGAAAAACTTGCATAATGAAAATTTCTATGGGAAAAACTTGCATAATAAATAATTTTCATTATGTGAGTTTTTCCATCGAAATTTTCGTTATGCGAGTTTTTCCATAGTAAATTTCGTTATGCACAAAATAATTTGTATAACAAAAAATTGTATAGCGAACAGCCACGTAGAACAAAATATTTTCGTTACACAAGGTTTGACTGTATTTCATGTTTCCTCTTTTGTGTTATTTTCTTTCACCTTTTGTTTGTCAAATCACCTAAGAAAAATTTTATCCTCTTGTGTAGGGAAGGCTGATGTCACCAGTCAATTAGAAATTTCAAGGAGTGAGAATTTTAAATCTGTAAGGGACTGGATTACTTGCAAACCTGTGACAACATGTTCCTTTGGGGTGGAATTATTGTGTTCCTGAGCTTCTGGTATCTTTTATCTTGGATTGTGTTGCCTTTTTGCTTCTGTATGTTCATTTTGGATGCTGTCATTTCTTATTTTTACTTATTTTTACTTATTTTTACTACTTTTTGATGTGTGTGTGTGTGTGTGTATTTCTTCAGATTATTTTTGCTGCTGGCAGGCAGCAGTGTGTCTCATTGGTTCCCCCCCCCCCTTTTCCATTGATATTTTGGGGAATTTTTCTCCTGCTTCCCGCTCAATTATTTTTGCTCTTGCTAACTCAGCTTCCTGCTGTTATTTGCTGAATTCAAAGAGAAGAAAAAAACATGAAATGGCAGGTGTGATAGAAATCTCCCTATATTCTAGTAGTTTTGATTGCTTTTATTTGCTTGCCTGCTTTTCTTCATGGGGTGGGGGGTAGGTTTCTGTGTGGGGTTTTTGTTGTTGGTAATTTCCTCCCTCTTCGTATGCGTGATCTATTTTTTTAATGGTTTGATTAATTTTTAAAAATTGTTACTAGGTTGATTTAGTGTGTACAGCTGTACCTCGCTTAAAGAGCATAATGTGTTCCACAGGGTTGCTCTTTAAGCAAGTTTGCTCTTTAAGCGAAACACCATTTCAAGTGACCAATTGTGACTTCTGGTGGGGGGGGGGGATTGCGAACCCCGATTTATTTGTTAAGCGAGTTTTTGGTTGGTTTTATTTGTTAAGCGAAGCGAACATTCAGAGAAAATTCTGCTCTTTAAAAGAGTTACTCTATAAGCGAGGCGCTCTTTATGCGAGGTTTGACTGTACAAGTAAAACCTCATATAACACTAAAACCTGGTTCCACAAGTCTTGGTGTTATATGATTTTTAGTGTTATCTGATGCATGTTAAAATCCTATGGGATCCATAGAGATACATTGTAACCACACAGGCTTTAGTGGTTGTTATCTGAAGCATCCCATAGGATCTTAATGTTATCTGATGCAATTCTTCCCCCCAGATTCCTTAATGTTATGCGATTTTAGTGTTATTCGATACTAATGTTATATGAGGTATTACTGTATTTACTTTGTTAAAGGTGTATCTTTTGAGGGGACTCTTCCATTTGCCTCTGTGGAGAGGTGGGGGGCATTTGTGTGGATTTTACATTTGTGCCAGTGCCCCACTCGGGTGGGTGGGGCCTTTTCTTGATTGTGTTGTTGTATGCCTTTGAACTAAATTATTACCTGTTGTCTTGCCTCTGCTTTCTTGGGATTGTTATAAAATTATTAGATATATATTTTTTCATTTGCAATTTTAAATTTACTATTAGAAATTATTGTAACCTTTAGAAAAGCATGTTATTGGGAGCAGTAATTCAGCTTAAACCACAGCCTGTTATCTATCACCTCTAGCCTTCTAGCCTATGAGTGGCAGAACATGGAATGCACATACACCTAACATGATCTGGTACACACGACGGCTGGTACCCAGATACTAGCCCGATATACAAATGAAGATTCACCCACTAAATTGCAATTATGCCAGACAACACCCATAATAATGCAGTGTTTCAGTGCAGTCGTCTCCCCACACAGCCTAGCACTCATCCAATAAACTCACCAAAAAACCTGAAATATTTCCACTGCTTTCATCCTGACACTGCATGTTGGGCTGAGGGAACAATACATAACAACCTTGTAAGACAGCTCAGTGTTAAACCTCTATTGCGGAGTGAAACATGATAGTATATAGGAGTCTTGTAGTTCAGTTAGATGTGGGCATAAAGGTCATTTGGATTGCAAATCAAAATTGCCTCGTATGTTTCAGATGATCAACTTACTGTACTTACTCACTTACATGATATCCCTCTCTTCCACCCCAAACAACACACAGAAGCATCAAGCCCTACTGAGGGGCATACAGACTGCACTTTTAATTGTTTTTAAAGTTAGTGCTAATTAGAGCTAATTCCTGATGTTATGTTTTGCACCAACTGCCAAAACAGTATGAGAAACATATCATGTTGGAAAACATTTTCCCATTCGAAGTGGTCATAAACTCACGGTTGCCGCCAGGCAATTTCCCTGACTCACCTTTGTAAGTTCTGTCGAATACAACAGACTATTGCTGTTCTCACCAGAACTACAGTGAATGTTCTGAAGGCGTCTTTGAACTTCTTCTTCAATAAAGGTATTTATTCTACAAATGTTAAACATTGTAAAGAAAAAAATATATGATTTAGTTATGACCAAAAGGGCCTCCAGTACACTGTCCACTGAATTATTCTGAACAGAGAAATTAAAAGCAGTTCAATAGTTTCTCTGGTAAACAAGATACTAATTTCATTATTTTCTGGCAGCTATGACAAAGGAGAAATGCGGAGTTTTACAGCTGTAACATGCCATTTTCTACCCTGAACCTTGGTAAGGCTAAAACATTTAGGAGTAATTATGAGTGGTTTTGTTTACACTACAACAGGTAATAGCTTGTCTTGCTTTTAATGTAAATGCAGTTAGTAAATACAATAAAAATATTTCCCCCTTACATCAAAACATCCAACAGCAGCCACAGCTACAATCCACCATGAAAAATCAATCTATGTTTTCTTCTTCCTTTCAAAAGCAATAGCTTTCAGCATATGTAAAATCTGCTTATTTACATTTAAAAAGGCATTATCTTATACTCGCAGGGGAATATTATTTGGCTTAAAAGAAACACAGGGAAGGCAGAAATTGTCTGTCTCTCTGTGTGTGTTTCTAATGCTTAAAAAAGCAACCTTTACAGTGTTAGGATAGGGAAAAAGACTTGGCTATATCTGTTTCCGTATTCCTTTGATTACATATCATTGGAAAGTTCTCCAAACCACTATGAAACCATAATTATAAAATGCTATTAAACTTTTTGTCCTCAACTTTAAGAATTAAGGCTCATGAGCTACTCCATTAAAAATCAAAATAAATCCAGTCTTCTGTGAAAAACATCCCAATCCCTCTAAAGCTGTGTTGTTCTGCTCTGGATCACAATGGAAGCATTCCTTTAGCAATTTTATCAAATGCATCCACCTAACAAATACATTAGTAGAACTAGATTATACTGGAGTTTTTGAAGGTATACAATTGCAATAGAATGTGAATACATACCTATCATCAACCAATGGGATAAAATGGGATGGAGATTTTGCAACATTAGAAGGAGAACTGTGTTGGGGCATTCTCTCTTCTGTGGCTCCAATGGCTTTCTCAACTCCATCACCTTCATATATCTTCTGCTTCAACTGCTGTATTTTCATGTCTAAACTGTCAGAAAATATCAATACAGTTGTACCTCGCTTAAAGAGCATAATGCATTCCACAAGATTGCTCTTTAAGCGAGTTTGCTCTTTAAACGAAACACCATTGTAAGTGAGGGGGGGGATTGCGAGCCCCGATTTATTTGTTAAGCGAGTTTTTTGGTTGGTTTTATTTGTTAAGCGAGGTGAACATTCAGAGAAAATTCTGCTCCTTAAACGAGTTACTCTTTAAGCAAGGCACTCTTTATGCGAGGTTTGACTGTATATTATTTAGGACACATCAGGCAACTAGTGTTCCTCTGCTACAGAGCGCTTTACTAAGAAAAGCCTCCTACTTTTGAGTCTATCTGTAAGGAGACAAAGCAAATTTAGAATCATTTTTACTGACTGTGTGTTTCTGCAAAATCCAGGGAATGGTATGGTATAGTCGCTTAGTCCTATGGTAGAACATGGAACTGTAGACTACACTTAATATAGTAACTGTACATTAATTGTAGAAAGGTAACCAAATTCAAGGAACTCAATAATACAGTTAGAACAAAAAGGAATAACAATAAAATGACTTAGTTAATAAGAGTTATAAATTACTAATGGAGAGTAAATTTTGGGGGGAAAGATTTAAGGGTTAAAATTTAAAAAAGAAGAATGGGATGGAATATGGAAACAAGGGATTATGAAAAACATGTCTGTTAGAATTAAAGAGCACTGTTATAAAATGATATGGAGATTGTATATGACTCCGCGATGGTTAAGTTAATGATTCTAAATATAAGAAGGATTGTTGGAGTTGTAAGGAAGAGACCAGGACATATCTCTATTTATGGTAGGATTGTAAATATGTTAAGAAATTACAAAAGAAAGTTTTTGAAGAAATCAAATATTGTCATTAAAATTAGAGATGTTTCCCAAATAGATTTACTAATGACTTTTGGAAATAATCGCTTAGAAAGAAATAAGAAAGATTATTGTAATGGTAGCAACTATGAGATTAGTTATTGTTAAAAGATGGAAAGTAGGCTGTGAATTTGAGCTGGATGACTGGATTAAAGAATTATGGAACATAGCAATAAATAATAAATTGACATGTGAATTAAAGTTAAAGAAAGGACTGAAAAAAGGAAAGATTTTAAAGAGGTTTAGGGAGAAATTATTGAATATGTTCTAGTTAAAGCGAGAGGAATAATACCAGGATAAGAATACAGAATCTTCTGGAAAAATGGGACAAATATATAAAATTAATGTTATTTATTGACTATAAACAGAAGGTTTATAATGGCCAATGGATTGTGGGGTGCACATATATGATTGTGTAATTGACTACCTTATGAGGCTGTTATTGTAGTTGTTATTATTGTTAGGTTTTTTCCTTCGATCAGTATATTTACTTTATATTGTTTTAAATTAAAAAACAATAAAAACAAATTAAACAATTGTCCTTTGGGGGAACAGGCAGGAGATAAAAGATACTTTGCATTCAAATACATGAAGACAAACATTTTTCAAAACTCCAAGTATTTTTAGAAAAATATGCGTGTTTTCAAAGAGACTTTTAAAAAGATTGTGAGCCATTATTAGTTGGTCCCTCTTTTAAACCTATAAGAAAAGCTGCATACAGTACTGTACCTGAAAACTAATACATTACAACAAACTTCAATGGAGACAATTGGTTTTGGGAGACTAACAGATTTGTGACCTCACACATTCTGATACCCCAAAACAAAATAAAGCATCACCCCAGGTGTTGTGTCAATACTAATTATGATGTAAACTTTTGCACCGGAAAGGTGCTTTTAAACATAAGTGCTTTATTTTAGCTAACAAGCACGTTTATGTAAGTTAGTGCCATCAGATCCACAAAGATGCTAAAATATCTTTATTATTATTTATTTATTATTTCTTCTTATTTACTATCCCGCCCCAATCGGGCAAGCCCGACTCTGGGCGGCTTACAATGTTGACTAAAAAATCAGTAATATACACATATAATAATACAAAAAATACAAACTAATACTTAAAACTCTAAAACTGATACTTTAAAACTAATGCTTAAAAAAGAGCAAGAGATAAAACTGAGAAGAGATAAAACCGGAAAGGGTGGCTGTCCACTAGATCAGCCACCCTACATAGGATCTTTGCAAAGTTTATTACAGTAAGGCATCAGTGATGCGAGTAAAAACTTTAATCACCAAGTGTAAAAGAGATGATCCCACTCTTTCTTCTTCCACAGAACTGCTGTGATATTATAGAACAAATGTAAACTTATAATCTGGTACATCTCCAAAGAGTTTAAAATAAAAACTAAGGAATATCAGAAACAAGTCTACTTCTGTTTCATTGATTACACTAAGGCCTTCGACTGTGTGGACCACAACAAAATGTGGCAAGTAATTAAACAGATGGGAATAGCAGAGCACCTTATATAGCTCATGAGAAATCTGTACATGAATCAAGAAGCAACAGTTAGGACAGAATACGGAAGGACAGAGTAGTTTGGAATAGGAAAAGGAGTAAGACAAGGCTGCATTTTGTCACCCTGCTTATTCAACTTATACACAGAACACATAATGCGCAATGCAGGGATCAAAATTGCTGGGAGAAACATCAACAACTTGAGATATCCAGATGATACCACCCTAATGGAAGAAAGTGAGGAGGACTTAAAAAAGCTCCTGATTAGGTTGAAAGAAGAAAGTGCAAAAGCTGGCTTGAGACTCAATATAAAGAAAACCAAGATATTGGCAACAGGCCCTATCAGTCCCTGGAAAATAGATGGGGAAGAAGTAGAAACAGTGACAGATTTTACTTTCTTGGGATCAAAACTCACTGCAGATGGGGATTGCAGCCATGAAATAAAAAGGCGATTGATTCTTGGGAGGCAAGCGATGAGAAACCTGGGGAACACAGTGAAAAGTAGAGACATCACATTGCAAACAAAAATTCGCATAGTCAAAGCAATGGTATTCCCTGTGGCAATGTATGGTTGTGACAGCTGGACCATTAGGAAAGCTGAGTGCAGAAGAATAGATGCCTTTGAGATGTGGTGTTGGAGGAGAGTTTTGAGAGTCCCCTGGACAGCAAGGAGAACAAATAGGTCAATCTTAGAAGAAATTAACCCTGACTGCTCCTTAGAAGGTCAAATAGTAAAGATGAAGCTAAAGTACTTTGGACATCAAATGAGAAGAGAGGATTCACTTGAGAAAGCCTTGATGCTGGGAAGGGTGGAGGGCAAAAGAAGAAGGGGACGGCCAAAAATGAGATGGCTAGATGGTATTGTAGACACAATGGGCACAAAGCTGAGTGAGTTGAGGAGGATAGTGGAGGACAGGAGTACCTGGCAGACAGTGGTCCATGGGGTCGCAAAGGGTCAGAATCGACTGTGCGACTGAACAACAAAATCCTTATATACTTTAGTGATTTACTGGATAAGGCTAAATACATAAAAATATACTTTTCCCCCCAAATAACTTTCCATGCTGCCTCCTCTAGAGAAAAAGGAAGTAAACTTTTGTTAAATTTTATGAATCAAATTACAGTTGGTGTTAAAAATGTCTTTGTAGTTACCAATTATGTTGGTTTCTTTACATAAGAGAGGGACAGATAATTATATGGAAAGCACTATGAATTCATTTCTGAATTCCTAATATCGCTCATGGAAATGTGTGTCACTGGCTCATCATCTTCCCTAATACGAGTCTGACAAGGCGAGGCGCTCTAAAGTTACTGTCTTACTGACTGACCGTCTCTTTCATGCCTGTTCAATAAACAGCATCCAATATGTGCGTACGTATAAAGACAAAATCAAATCCTTACTGTTCTCGGTCTTGTTCCAATGCTTTTTGCTCTGCCTCTAGAGTAGCCTGCAAACCCGCCTGCTCACTGCAACTGCTGTTTAGATTTGCAAGTTTCTGTTTCTGCTCCTCAATTTCTATGGTTGAGTGACGTTGCAGAGCAGAATGTCGCCGTTCTAATCTAGCCACTGCTTGCTCCAATGCTTCTCGTTGCTGTTTTTGCCTGGATTCAAGTATTTCTTTTTCCTTTTTCCTCACTTTTTCTTCCTGACGAGCTACATTGGCAGTGAATTCAAAGGTTTCTTGAAGCTGCTGCAGTTGGCTGGCACTGGCCTTGTACTGTGCAAGCTGTTCTTCTTTTTCTTCCATTTCTTTCTCAACTTCATAAAGAGTATTGTCCAAGCTTTGACAGCCTCTATCCAGCACTTCAGCAGCTCTTTGCTTTTCTTCCAACAAAGCTGGCAAATGGTTGTTAATCAGATACTGGAGCTTCCGTTCTTTGTACTGCAACCTATACTCACCCAATTTTATTTTATTATGTTCTTCAAGAAGTAGTACAGGTTCCAAAGTGCTTCCGTCATTTCTTTCCAGACATAAATGCTTAGTGTATGTGTGATTTAATAAATCCAGATTTTCGCATTCATCTGCTATCTCCTTTTCTAAATGACTCTTCTGTTGAAACAATTCTCTTTCTAAACTAGTTAGCTGTTCTAGCTGTTTCCTCTTAAAATCTATGAAATCATGCTGTATCTTTTCTAACTCTTCGCCATCTTCATCTCCCTCAGACTTTGATTCTTTGACTTGCAGCAAAGACTCTCTGATGTCTTCAAGAGTCTTTTGTTCCTCTGCTATCCTTTGCACATCTCCTCGTTTGAGAAGTTGTACCATGACTTGCTTGTCTCTAAGCTGCCCTTCTAAGTTTGCCACCAACAGGAGTTGCTCCTTCTCCTGTTCCTCCAACCTCTTTTTCTCCAGTTCTAATTTGACATATTGTTCCTCTTTTTCATTTTTAAGCTTTTCCAATTCTCTGAAAAATTGCATTTTCTCTGCTTTTTCATTCTGACTGAGCTCTTGTAATCTCTGGAGCTCTTCTGTAACTCTAGCAAAAACTTCTTCTTCTTGTTTCCTTTTTTGGAGCTCAATTTCTTGCTGTTCCCGCAATCTCTCTTCCTCAAATTTTTCCTTCTCTGCTAGCAAGTCTTTCATCCTGCTTTCTATATGAAAGCTTCTCCTTTTAAGATTCTCCTCTTGTTTTCGTATTTGCAGCTGAACTATTTCCGTTTCCTTACGCTGCGACTCCACTTCTTGCTGCATCCTTTCCAGTTCGGCTTTGTTAGATTTCTGTTTTTCCTCCATTTCTTCTATCAGCTTTCTGGGGGGGGGGGGGGGGGGGGGAGAGAGAGAGAGAAGAGAGATTTAATTTTTCAAAATACTTTCTATCTAAGAGACAGCATCTATTTGCCGTGGCTTCATTGATTTTATTTTCTAAATAAGAATTTTTCTATTATGAAAGCAGAATTCCTTCTACTATGAAGGAACTGAGAGAAGTAGGCCTTGAACATTAGCAACATACTTGTGCAAGCCAAAAACCATTTAATATTATTAAGAGACTATATTACATTTTAGTAATATATTCTTTCAATTAATTCATTATAAATACTAAACATATGTATGGAAGTGCAAACAGAATGCCCATAAAGTTCAACCTAGTGTTTCTTACTGGCTGAAAAGCATCTGAGAAGAATTCTCCTTAAATATTCCCATGTAGCAGAACTGAGGCGAGTGTCTTCACCAATTCCCCCTCCAGGGCCATAGCCACGGCCTCCCAGAGGGGGCAAAAATGCTCCTGAGATAACAGCCCCCCCCCAGTGGTGCCAATGTTATATATGTGAGTGTGACATTGTTGCCTCTCCTAGGGGGAAAAATGCCCTTCTGAAAAAATGTGTCCCCCCCCCCCCCAAGTCTAGAATCTTGGTTACGGTCCTGTCACCCTTCCATTGCCAATTCCAAGGTCACATCCTCAGGTCCTTTGGAGCAGATGTCCTAAAAAGTGTGAGGTAACCATGGAACTGGCGAATTTAACTTCCTCTCTTCTTCAGTCAATAGAAATGTTTCTTCTTCTCCTGCCATATCCGAATCTGAATATTGGCAATCAGCCATGAAGACTGTCCTGAGACTATAATGCAGTGGCCTTTCATCTGCATTCTGCCTCACAGCATGACACCCATACCACTGATCCAGTTCCGCAAGTCATTTTCTGGTCCTGAGCACTTTTGGCACACAAAGTCCTCCTCAGCCCCAGGCCAGCATTAATGAAGCTGCTGGCCTCCATCAAGATGGATTCATGTGGGATTTAATCCACTTGGGGACCATCACCCTTCCCTGTGGACTTCAGCACCCAAGGCTATTAGTCCTCAGGGTTGCCAGGTTAGTTAACTGCCACCTGACATTTGGCATTGAGTTGCTGGCAGTATGGTCTACTCAGGTTTGAAAATTTCATAAAATATATTATATATATATATATATAAATAAATATGGTGCACAAAACTAAGGAAATGACATGCTCCTTCATTTCTGCCCTAACAAGCCTAATTTTACATTAAGAAACACTATAATTGAAGCCTAATATTAATTCAACAATGTAAGTTCAACTGAACTAAATTTCCTATTTGGTTTTCCATTTTGTACAATTTAATGTGTCAATAAAATATTCCAGCAAAGAAAGTAATAAAATTCATTTTAATGGTTTTCCCAGCAACTCATCAGCATACATCTTTATAGTCAAAGATTACTATCAGTTACCTTTTACTTTCTAATTTTTCTAGCTCTTCTCGTTGCTGTCTCTCAAATTCTAATCTGTTTGAGAAAGAAGATTCCTTGTTTTAAAAAAGAATTTCAATGAATAATGATAATGCTGTTTTAGCATTTAAAATAATGAACTTAATAATATGAGGGTTGTAATATATACATATATATGATTTGTTACACGGGAGTAACATCAAACAAGACAGATGAATGATTAGCAATGCCTCTACAAGTTAAGTTACATGCAGATACAGCTATAAATGTAAAGAAATTCAGATTTTCTACCTTAGACAAATTGGTCCTTTTATAGCGAAAAGACTGCCAGAAGAGGTAGAGAGAGAATTACAATCATCAGTTAAGCAAAGATCGTACAGAAAGTAGATGACAGTGAAATGCAACAAAATCACAACTGTGGTCTACAAAACTGTGGTGTACAAAAAATTGCCTTTATAAGGTTGGGTCCAAAGTGATTCTAGTAGCTACAGTGGGCAGAGCCACTTCCTATGCTTTCAAATAATAGTCAAGTGACGTCAAGCCAATTCTGACTTACAGCAACCCTTTTCAGGGATTTCCAGGTAAAAAGTACACAGAGGTGGGTTTACCATTCCCTACTTTGGTGGCGGCGGCGGTGGTGGTGGTGGTGGGGCATCCTGGGACTGTGCAGCTTGGCCACGGCTACACACAGGCTGGCTCAAAATCCCAACTTCTGGCTCTGAAGCCAGATACCTAAAACAATAAGCTATCCAATCAACTCCCATGCTTTAGAGATGCTCCTTTCAGGGGTGTAGGAAATTATTCCAAAAAACACTCCAATAATTTTAGCAGGACATGAAGAATAGATAAAAACAATCAAAAACAGGATGCTATCAAATGACCGAGGTTTCTCTTCTTTTATTTTCAGTGTACTAAAGTGGCATCTCTTTCCTTTGTGAGCTGTTCTCTCAAACATAAGTTGTTCAGTTCATGGGCAGAGATTCTCCCTTTGTTAGTTACATCAGTGGGGTGACAGAAGAACAAGATAGTGTTCCCATTCAAATGTGGGGAAGCAACACACATTTCTTAAGCTACAGTATAACTCCCAAGTTTTGTAGGGCCACGCAAGTTTTTGGTTTTTAAATTCTCACACAGCAGCCAGTTCTCTCATGAAACCACAGCAGCACAGAGAAGGAAGATTCTAGCACCACCACATCATGTAAACCACTGTATGAAATATATATCCAACAGTAATTTAAAATTAAAGATTCAATTTCTTTTCAAACATAGCTACTGGGGTACACAGAAAGCATCTCCTTGAAGACTATGGTATTTCTGAACCACAATCAGGAATGTCCTAGTAATAGCAACCTAATCTTTCTCACACTAGGGCAGGTGGAAGGAACTGCAAAATGAACTCCCCAAAAGGTGCCTTCATTTTGGCTTGGTGGTTAAGGCGCTAGGCTTGGAGACTGGAAAGACAGGTTTGATACCTGAGAGCTGCATGATGGGGACATGAAAGGAGCCTCATTCGGGCATCCCCCGCAAAAATCCTTTCAACCCAGAGTAATCTATGACACGAAAACAAACAAATAGCAGTTTCATGTCTGGCATAGAAATGGAAGGAAATAATAATGTGGTGCTTTGTTTAATTTTGTTTAATTCTGTTTCTTTCTGTAAATTTGAATGAGGTTTATCGAATTTTTTGTTATTGTTTGTTGAATTCTTTGTTACTGTAATAATATTTATGCTTTGGTATTCTGTAATGTTGATATCGACTATTATGATTTATTAATATATTGTCTAGGAACTTGTAACTGTAATTTTACTGTAATTTTATATGTATTGTAAACCGCCCTGAATTGGCTATGCCAAGTAGGGCGGTATAGAAACTGAAATATAATAATAATAATAATAATAATAATAATAATAATAATAATAATAATAATAATAATAATAATAATAATAATAAATTATATAATGTAATTATAATATATATAATATAATTATAATAGCTATTTATATTGTACAGTAAAACACCGGATAACGCTAAAACTTGGTTCCACAAGTCTTGGTGTTATCCGATTTTTAGTGTTATCCGATGCATGTTAAAATCCTATGGGATGGATCGGATAACGTTAAAGCTCCATAGAGATACATTGTAACCACACAGGCTTTAGCGGTTGTTATCCGATCCATCCCATAGGACCTTAACGTTATTCGATCCAATTCTCCTCCCCAGATTACTTAATGTTATGCGATTTTAGCGTTATCCGATCAAATCGTTATCTGGTGTTTTACTGTATTCAGGTATTACTAGTGCTTTAATACTTAACAAAAACGGAGGAGATAACTCAGTTGATTTTGCCCTAAACCTGAAAGTTCTGCTAGCACAGGGTTCTCAGTTAGCTGAAGCACAACGGGCATCAGAAACAGAATCACAAACACCTGATCTGAACAGAACAATTGCTATAAAAACTGGAGAGGCACAATTTCAGCCTTTATCATTTCTACTAGAACAGAGCTGGGGGTGGGTGGGTGGGATGGATGACAAGGACAACTAGATTTTTAAAATAACTATTAGCGATGGTCAAACATAGTTTGCATGACCAGAGACAATTTGCTGGAGACAAACAACCACAGTCCTGGTTGTGGTTTCCCAGAATCTGTTGGTCAATTATGCAAAATGAATGGTGGATTGCTCTATAGTACTATAAGTATGGTGGTCTGTCCCATGAAATATATTCTTCGTAGTGCCAAACTGGAGATAATATTATATTAAGGTCAAATTTAGTATCTCTATGTGTTACTGTTCATTCAACAGGAGCTCTTCTATCATTTGAATCATAACATTGTAAAAAATATATATACAAGAACGTAAGTTTGCACAACAAGGAATAAGAACCTAGCAAGAAGACAAAGAGGAAAACTGAACATTTTGCTGGTTCTTATTACTGTCACATACATACGTACCCTGGGGACAATCCATCATGAGATTATGACTGCATATGAATAGGCATATGTACCTACTCTACATAAAAAAGACAAAACACACACTAAACAGGAGCAAATTACAGATATAGCTGTGTTAGTCTGCAGTACACAGTTGACGGGTTAGAAAATAACCGGTTCATTCTTGCACTAGCTTCAGCTGTAATCAAAAGCCGACTAGACCACTGCATGCAACTATCTCCTTCAAAGAATAGAGGGTTCCAATGATCAATACTAACCATACTAATGAAGCTTTAGATCAGTGGTACCCAAACTTTTTTTCTTGTGGGCCAGTCCTGCCCACGACACACAGCTGCGGGGGCCGGAGGTGGGCTGCTCCTACTGCTGACAGTTTTGACGTAAGCAATGGTAGCGGCAGAGGCGATTGTGCTTTTTCCAGGCTGCTCCGAACAGCCTCTCACTTGATCTTTTTCCCTTAGCAGCCTGTGCTGAAGCTGATCACTGCCTTGGGGGAATTTTGGGAGCCTCCTGCAAGTCAAAATTTGCAGCGCTAAGAGAGCCCCCTGGAACGCTTGGGTTGACGTCATCCTGGAGTGCGCCAGGGGACTCTCTTAGCACTGCAAATTCTGACTTGCAGGAGGCTCCGAAAATTCCCCCGAGGCAGCAATCGGCTTCAGCACAGGCTGCTGAGAGGAAAGGATCAAGTGAGAGGCTGCTCAGAGCAGCCTGGAAAAAGCACAGTCGCTGCCTCCATCGCCACCACTGCTGACATGATGGTGGTGGCGGGTGGTGGTGGGGTGGTCCACGGTGAAGCCCGGGTGCTCACTGAGGGCTGCATTAATTATATGCATGTGGCCAATTAGGCCCATGGACCAGAGTTTGGGCACCCCTGATTTAGAAAGAAGAGGGAAATCAGGTCACACCTCCCTACAGCCAGCTCTCACGGTTCCAAGTAAGGAATGGGTGCTGCCAGTGTTTGGCCAGTTACTTAGTGGTCCTAATCACTGAATGTGTTAAATCCACATCCTGATATGCTACTTTCTATAATAAAGTGTAGCTGGTGCTTCTCTTTTTGCACAAATGACAAGTCTTGCTTTTGTAAGAAAAAATAATGCATTCAAGAATTTGATTAGGAAATACAAGTAATAATGCTTTAAGCTATAGCAGAATTTAAATACCTGATACAGCATGTGAAAGAAACATTAAATAGTTGCCTTCTAAACAAAACCAATTCTTTAATTCATCTGGGCATTTTTTTATAATAGTGATATATAATATTTTTGTTTCAGTTATATTTCACTTTAACATTTTGGTACCCTTTCTTAGTGTTAAGGTAAAATGTGGTGCAAGAACATTCATTGCTGGATGAAATGTATTATCTCATCAAAACTACTGAAAACAGAGGTACATTTGCTGATACATTGAGTCAAATCTATATACAGGTCACACACACACACACCAATCTGTGGGTTCAGTATCCCCAGTTTCAGCTATCCATGGGTCTAAAATTATTCAATAAAAATCCCTGAAATACGTAATATACTGTATATGTATTTCCATTGTGCATTACCAGAGCTGGCCACTAGAGGAGACTTCTGCAATGTAATGTGTACAGCACATGTTCTCAACCATTTAGTACCATGGGTCAGACAACTCCCCTTTAGACATCTGAGCGGGCCTGGCACGTGGTTTCCCCCTGCCACAAATGCTGCTGTAACCCCTGGGCAGGCATGTTTGCACATATGCAGGCACATTTACGGCTGTCACAAATGCATCCACTTTCAGTCGTTGCTGCAGGCCGGATGGAATGGCGTCGGGGTCTGGGTCCGACCTACAGCCATAGGTTGCAAACCCATGGTTTACAAGGAATGGAGGCAGACATCTTGGTAGCTTTCATGTAAAACAGCAGCAGCAACTGAAATCCCTCCCTCATTTCAATAACTCAGGCATGTGTGTTAAATATAGGGTTCATTGTTATTCATGGTTTCATGTATCTGCAAAAGATCTTGAAACATATCCCCAATGGATACCGGGGGGGGGGGGGAGGAGACCTGTATAACTATATTTTATTAAATATATTTATCTAGCAAATTACAGTGCAAAGATATGTAATTCAGACTACAAATATATATGTGTGAAGCGAAATGTGTGAAGCACATATAAATGGCAAAGAGAGCAATATCTATTGATAACATTCTTTACTGGCTGGAAAAGGGAAGGAGTGATTCTATTCCAGGATTGTAAATAATTTTTCTGTTCTTAAAGAATAATTATTTTTATAATAGTTACACAAACTCTTTCCAGAATCTAAGCTGGTCTTGGGGTGGAGTGGTCTCATAAAAGCAGAGTTGCTAATACAGTAAAACCCCTTCTTACGAATGCCCCTATTTACAAATAATGCCGTGAGTTACGAACATGCCCCAATTTACGAATTAATTTCCCCCCCTCTGTGCTGCCTCGAGTGAAGCAAAAAACACCATTTCCCCTATGGGTTTATATTTTATACACATGCAGCATTTCAGAGCACTGCGGGTAGCAGTAGGGTGCTTAGAGAGGAGTTCTTTGTCTGGAGTTTCAGTGCCTAAATGGCTGCCAGTTGCAGTTTCTTGCTGTATTTTTCTGAGTTTTCTGTCCATTTTCGCTTCGTTAAGGTAAGGAACAGCGTTTTTGCTTATGTATGCTTTCCTTTCAATGCTGCTGTTGTTTTTGGGTGGTTTGATTGATTTTTGGAGGATGGGAGTGGCTTTTTCTTTATCTGAATGGAGATGCCTTGAGTTACGAACAAATTCGATTTACGAACAATGCCCTGGAACTGAGTTTATTTGTAACTCAGTTTTACTGCAATAAATTTTAAAAATTGTGACCAGAGTTCTATAAACTGGTCTTTCATTTCCATTCTTTTCGCTACTCTCATTTTGCAATCAATATGTTGTTAGCATGTGTAACAGTGACACTAACTCTTAGGATATGCAATAACGCTGCATTAAGGGATTTACTTCCATTCTTGGCTCTCTCATTTTTCCAGATGTCACTTACTATTTTCAGTTAACTTGCCCGGGAAACAATATTGTCAAGGAAAGTATCATTTTCAAGTGTACTGGGAGTAACACACCCAGATAGGAGAACTATGTTTTTGAATCAAAAATCCAAGAATAGTGACCATGTTGGCATTAATGTTGTAGTAAAAAAAAGGAAGGGAGGAACATTTACCCATCTTGTTGTACGTATGTTCATATATGCACACGCAATGTCAGTAAGGAGAATGTTTTAATAGACACAACTGCCTTTTATATTAATATCTTAATTTATTCTGATTTTTAAAAGATGTATTTTTAACCTTTCTGCTGTCTTGAGTTCCTTCACTGGGAGAAAGAAAGGATATAAATAAAGCAAATTAGTACATAAGTAAATAAATAAAATTAACACTCAGAAATTTACTCACCCTGGATTATACAACATGACTGCTGAAAGATTTTCACAAGATTTTGAAAGATCTGACATGGATAAACTGAAGGAAGAAAGCAATCCACTCTAACAAAATAAAACAAAAAGAAGAATGAAAATCCAATTATTACTTGAATTTTTTGGAATAGTAGCAGTGATGGGATGTAACAGGTTCACACCAGTTCTCCAGAACTTTTCCCAGTGTCCCGGAGAACCAGTAGCAGCTGGTTTTTTTTTTTTTTGGGGGGGGGGGGAACCAACTTTGGAGCTTACCGTTTCACTGGTTCCCCCACTACGCATGCGCGCCAAGCATTTGGTGTGCATGCACACCTACAGTGCTTGGTGTGTATGCACGGCCTCCTTGCTGTCCTCCCAAGCGGGGAGGAGGAAGAAAAGCTGCTCTGGATGTGGTGTGTCTGTGTGTATTTTAATGTGTATTTAATACCTTTCCCTATATTGACGTACTACCACAGTTCCTAAAAAGGCCTGGTGGTCTGACTTGGGGTTTTTAAGCAAAGACTTGGAGTTACCTCATCAATAAGCTACACCTGTGCTGTTCCAATTGCTGTTCCAATTGGAGAACCCTTAAGGAGGTACAGCTGTTTTATATTTACATTAAGGCATATTATCCTAGAGAACCTGTATGATGACCATATCCATCTTGCAACATGGTGCTGTCCAGGCACTTATACTAACAGGTAAGTGACGGGTTTGTGTTTGGGGTGGGTGGGTTGATTTATGTTTCGGGTGGGTGGGTGGATGTATTTTAATGTAATTTTTATTTAATTTATTTATTTAATTTATTTACGGGTTTGTGTTGTGGGTGTGCGCACGCTTATTTTTATTTTGTTTTATTCTTTGGTCCCACCCATGACGCCATGATGTTAGCTCCGCCCACACTGTGATGACATCATGGTGGGGTAGTAAAATTTTTGACATCCCACCACTGAATAGGAGCCATGTTAGTCTGTGGTTCAGGCATATCAGAAAACAAGACAAAAAACCCAGTAGCACTTTGAAGACTAACTACTTTATTTTTATTGTTAGCTTTTGTGGATCAAGTCCACTTCTTCAGACAAGGAGTGAAACTTACAGGCATGGTTTATATACACCCAATTCCGCACCTTTGAGATTGAAAGGGAGACATTTAGAGCTAATCTGATAATCTATTGTCGCTGATGGCTGTGGGGAGCTGTATTGTTGTGCTTGCTTCTTGTCTGTCATTCTGCTTGACCACACCCTTCTCCCTCTGACCCCCTGAATTTGGTGTATATGAACCATGCCTGTTTCATTCCCTGTCTGAAGAAGTGGGCTTGATCCACGCAAGCTAATAATAAAAAGATAGCAGTTGTGCTACAGTGTGTTTTATTTTGTTTTCTGATATGCCAATTATTACTATTAGTTTTGAAATACATCTGGCATACCCTTATTGAGACCCTCCCATTCTGAAACACTTTTTAACACAAGTGCAAAGTGGAGTTAAAAACTTCAACTGCCAGCAAACAAAATGGGTTTTTCCCCACTTTTTAAACTAATCTCACCTTTCTTTTTTCTCTCAATTTGGCTGCTTCCTTTGGGTGATTGAAACGAAACATATTTGTTCTTCCAAGTAATATAACAGCACCTAGTGAGAGAAATGCAGAGAATCCCTAAGCGCATAATGAAACCAATTGAACAATCTTTCTCACAACTCAATCGGTTGGCCTGCTAAGTAAAAAAAAAAAAAAGTTACAAGACACCTTCTCAGTCTCCTGCCACCCTGACGTCGTGGCACCAGCTTGATGGAAAACCTGCTCTCTCCCACCTGAAGGCTGACCTGCAGGAAGTGTCTGGATTGCAGGTGGCGCAGAGACTTTAAAGGGAGAGGATTCCCTCAAGCTGCCTTTTTAAAACTCAGCATATGGATTGGTTAGGTTTTCTCACACTATTACATTAAAATGACTCTAATATAAATGGGTAAAATGCTAAAAGCAAGAGAAGACAACTTATTGGCAGTAAACAAAGAATCTGACAATACGTCTTGTGTATCCTCGGGGTCTTTTGAAGTAATCCAAGCAGAATAAAGTGTGCTGCAGTCAGCATAAACAAGTTACATTCCCATCAGCCTTAAAAGATACTCAGTACAGTATTTTCAACAAATAGAATACATAGATCTATTCTGAGAGTACATGCACATTTCAGTTCATTTTCAAAGTGTCGTCTGTCTGATTCTGTTGTACTTTTTGACTGTGATACTAAAAGCAGAAGCAGATATTTGTTTTAAAAAGATTTCACAAACAGGGAAATAAGGGAGCAGGTTGCTTTTATTTGGAACATTAAAAAAACATATACAGTAATGGCTAAATACAATTAGTTTCAAGATGAGTTCAGAATAAACAATTTTAAAAGGAATTTGTTGCATCTGTCGTTACTTCTCAAGTTACCATAATTACTACACTGTTCCAGCTATACTTAATTTGGTGCTTTGTATGTCACTCATATGTTGTATTAGCATCACCAACAAGCCAAATTTCAAATAAACAAACAAACATGAAAATAATTTCTGTTTCCTGTTATTCTATATGTTTTATATGACTTTTAGCCTTAATAATTCTTTACTCTACCTCATTTGTGACAATGTTTAGGCAGGTATCTTTAATTTAAGGAATGCTCTCCAAATCGGCTGCATATTAGTCCATCAATAACAAGCTAATTTTTTTTTTTTGTATAACAAACTACATATTTAACATTAAAATTAACAAAAATAAAGTTTTGTGTGAACTGCCATCTGTCCCTGTTGATGTTAGTTTAATCTGAACTGTCAATTAATTTTGAAAAAGCACTGCTTGTAAACTTGATTTGACAAACTTTTGCCAGATATATTTTCCGAAATAATATTTCAGAAGTGCATCTTTTTTAAGATGATCTCTAATAAGTTCAAAAAACTGCTCCATTCAGCATCACTGTAATCCGGGTCTACACCCCAACCACTGGTGCAGATGAGGCCACAGTCAGCCAGTTCTATAAAGACCTACAGCACCTTCTTGAACTGACACCACACACACACACACACAAAGATGTCCTTATCATCATAGGAGATTGGAATGCCAAAGTAGGAAGTCAAAAGGTAACTGGAATAACAGGCAAGTTTGGTCTTGGAGTACAAAATGAAGCAGGGCAAAGGCTAATAGAGTTATGCCAAGAGAATGCACTGGTCATAGCAAACACAACAACCTAAGAGGCAATTCTACACATGGACATCACCAGATGGCCAACACCGAAATCAGATTGATTACATACTCTTGCAGCCATAGTTGGAGAAGCTCTATACAGACAAAGACAAGACCTGGAGTTGACTGTGGCTCATATCACAAGCTACTGATTGCCAAATCCAGGCTTAAATTGAAGAAAGTAGGGAAAACAATTAGGCCACACAGGTATGATCTGGGCTGGCTATGGAGGATGGCAGATGACAGAAGAGCTTTGTGTGCAGTGGCCCTTGGGGTTGGCTAAGCATCAGACTCGACTGTGTAACTGAACAGCAACAACAAAGTGCTGTCTTCAAATATACACGGAACAAGGCACATGGGACAAGTATAGATGTGTGTAGTTGTGTGCACCTCTCCACAATCACAAGTGGCTGACGTCACTGTGTACTCGCACTTATTCAGAGCATCTCCAGATTTTGCTGTGCTTATTTGCCATCTATTTAGCAATTTCCAGACTTCACAACTTTAGCCCTAACCAGGCGCCAGCTCCTCTGTTGGTTCCATCCATTGCTGATCCTTCACAGCCTTCCATACGTCCATTCTACTTTTAAATTCATCAAAATCTTCTGTCAATCTAGGGAAGTGTTTACTGGATTTTAATCTTTGGTTGAAGGTCATTGCGATAATTAATTCAACTGCGAAAGTGGGTCTTTTTAAAGCAGTGGGGCTGTCAGAAAAATGACAGAAGAGGGCCAATAAACAAACTCAGCCCAGACAAGTAAGTGGAATTATCATCAGGTAGACTTCCTGTCCAGTTAGTGCTATTTCCCCTGAGTCTTTTTAAAGACATGACTTCTTTTTATAAGTCAGTAGTAACCTGTGACTTCTGTTAAATTTGCACAAAGAGGCATTTTTAATAGGGTAAAAACACACTAAACTATATGTACAGTAAAATCCCAGGTTACGAATGCCTCAGGTAATGGAAAACTCAATTTATGGAAGGAAATTCTGAGGAAATTGTGTCTCGGTTTATGGGAAAAAAGTCACAATATGGAAAGTGTTTTGGGTGTTCCAACTCTTCCCAGGGAAATGGGAGGGTGGCTTGGAGCATTTCCGCTCCGTTTTTGAAATTTTCATCACTTTTGGGGTCCGGCAGAAGTTTCCCCCGCAACCAAAGAGTGCTGAAAATTCCCCCAATCCTTGATCAGCTGTTAGATGAGGACTTTTTCTCTAATTACCAGGGCTAGCCACTAAATGGCACTGATGGAAATGTGACAAATATGCCTTGAAATTTAAAAAAATCAGTTCCGAAGCTCACTAAAAAGCCAAAACAACTTGTTTTTTCTCTTCCAAAGTCTTTCTAAAGTGAACTTTGGAATGTTTTTTACTGTGTTTTCGCCACTTTAGAAAGAGTTTTGAACAGAAAAAATACATCGTGGCTTTTTTCTAACCTCCAGAATGTATTTTTAATTTTCAATGCATTCCTATGGGAAATTGTGCTTTGCGTTACAGAAAAATTGCTTTACAGAAAACGTCCTGGAATAGATTAATTCCATAACCTGGGGTTCCACTGTACTTTTAAACTGATTATTGATGTGATGGCTGTCCTTGACTCCCTTTATGAAAATTCCCAAACAGAATACTTTTGAATATTGCAATGGAGTAAAACTGCAGGGGAAAAAAAGATGATTCTGCTAGGGGTTGCGACCCATAGTGATTCCTCTTTTGGAGGAGATTTTTCGTCTGGGGATGCAGCAAAGCTGATGTCCAAAATAATGGTTAAATTTTTGGGTGGAGACGGACATACTCTTTCCAATTACCAGCTATATATATGTAAACAGATTTTGATTTTATTTTTTGCAGATGCAATTAGTCACTACACTAGAATCTAAGCAGCCATTGAAGGATAGTTTGTCATTTTTCTGATAACTACTTTGCTTAGCTTTGCATTTGAAACACTAAAGAATTAGTGCCATAGCCACTCATTTGGAAAGCAGCACATTAAATCACATTTGACTGAGATTAGGATATTGACATGACATTTTTTATCTCAGATATTACCATATCTTTTCAAAAATATTAGGAACATATTTTACAAGGTTATTTCTTGACTACTCTCATCATTAAAATGCATACAAAAATCATACTCTACAACTTGCAGCCTGATACTTATTTGAAGGCAATGGATGGAACTTAAAGCCCTAACCACTCCCTTACCTACAAAATAACACGGAATATTGAAGTAAATCAAAAACAGGGATACCTGGGGTAATAGGACAGGTTTGTCCCCACTAAGCTTTTACTTCAGAAAGGATAGTAATTTTCAATGAGTGCAGGTAACAAACTGTTGGTCTGCAGTTGTGCAACACTTGTAAAGAAAGAAGCCACAGGACCCATGGTGCTCTGGTTCTAAGCAGCACTGTGGCGCACACTGCCTAATCACTTCTGTTTAAAGCTAAGCAAAAGACACAGCCAAATTTTGGTCATCATGACTAAAAATGGGAAACAAAATTAATTCCAGAGACCATAGGAGAGGTTAGAATTTAGGTGATTTTGGCTTCTTTCATTTTATACTTTATAGTGTCAATGTGTGAACCCAGTCCGTATCTTGAATTTGACCTATCTGTTCAAAACAAAAGCAGATGTTTTCAAATGAGTTTTTCACTCTCTATAATATGCCTCTATTACTCTTGGAAAGGTTCAAAACAGCTCTCCTGCCGTGCTAAGATACAACAATGCTCTGGAGGCTTCATTCAATAAATATCAGAAAATGTCATGTGCATTGAAAAGACTGTAATCTAAATAATTATGTAGTGCAGAAGGGGCTGTTAAAAAGAGATATCATTCATCTTTCTAAAGATGAATACTGATTGCAAATGGTTTGGAAAAAAGATGTTTATATATTAAATAAAGTCAATTGTGGCTCCTCACTGACAATTAAGTACCCTGAGTGGTCCTTGCATCAAAAGGGCAGGGTATGAATGTAATAACTTGAGTAGCACATCCTTTGTTAACTGTATCAAACGTCTTGCATTTCCTGCAATTCCAATACTTTCAATATTTTTTCACACCACAGCTTTAGGGATGAAAGCAAATGACAAACCACAAACAAGATTTCAGTGCATTATATTCAAATACAGTACTTGCCTATCAGGGAGCTTGCCCTATTCACTATGGAAATTAAAATGCAATAAAGGCCTTTGAGATGAATCTACTATGCAGACTACGCCAAATCATTCCTTGGAAAGCTACAGCCTAGTGTGTTGTCTTTCAATTCAAAATTATGCTAACATTGCCTATTGCACTTTATTCACCCTTTAATCTTAAAGATGATTTACTGTTCATAAAACTTCATGCTGCACAGCTATTTCAAATAGCATCACTGTAATTTATGTGATGCACCAGGTTGGCCTTCCTTTCAAATGGTATACTTTTTCTATGCAACTACAGAGCAGGTTACAATTCCACCAGCTAGCAATGAAATCATTTTTCTTTTAACTCTTTCATATCTGACACATTGTTTATTACACATTTCTATCTAGTTCTTGGATCAACCTACGCATTCTCCTATGCAGTTCAATTGATCATGCTCTTTTAAAAAGTCCAAACAATTATTTAAAGGGTAGTCACTCAACTATTTTGAAGCAATGACCAAAAAAAAATCAGTTTTACACTTTGACTCCAGTTCCATACAGACTGACGTGGACATACTTTACAAAGTTTCTCAGGAGTCTCAGAATTGGGGGCTAATTAAAGTTATGACTAAAGCTCCTATGGCTTTATAAGAAGAAGGCTTGGAGCTATTAGTAATTATTTCCTACAGAAACTTTAATTCTGAAGAGATCAAACAGTTTGGAGAGAAAAGGGAGGTCTAATGTAGTGTTTTATATACACTGGCTCTTAACAAGTATTCTCTCCAAAAAATAATATCTTTTTTATCAAGGTCCACAGTGAAGAATTAAGGGATTTTGACTCCAACTCTACATGTTAGGATGTTAGGGTGTTAATTGTATCAGCTTATTTATTTTCCATATTTGTTAAGTTATCTCACAGTAATGTTCATAGTTCTCCTTACTTTACCAGGCTGAAGGACAGTGACTGACCTCCTGCCACCCAGCGGGTGTTATTGTTGGGTGAGGATTTGACCCCACATTTCCCGAGTCCCAGGTAGACTGTTTAACTCAGACATGTCAATGGTAGGGAACTAACTATACTACAGATATTTTCACTAGTCCTTACCCGTTTGTCCAATAGTTAGGGACAAAGGGACTGATATTCCAAAGCTTCAGGAAGACTTTGATTTGCAGATACCTGCTATATAACAGAACCTTCTCTCTAAAATGCTTGCTTTCAAAGGTAATCCTACGAAACCATGGAAGGGAAGGGGGGAACTGGTTTCAGGCTGTTCAACTGAATCTGCACAAAGCTGCAGTCTAGTAGACTAGCTAGCCAAGTTCACTTTTCATTCCAGCCTGAAGAAAGATAAACTGCAAACAACAATATGGTAAGATAATAAGGAGCTGGAGTGTATGTCAAAATCTCAAAGAGAAACACAAGGCAAAAATGGGTGTGTTCTGTTAAATTTCAGCAATTGACCCCAGTGATTGCCACATCTCAGGTGGGCAATACCATTGTTAAACCAAGGCTGGTCGGGAAACTTTTGAAAGGTCTTATATTTCCCAAAGCAAATGTCTGCGTGTGCTTGATGAAACCCACAAACTCAATCTAGCAAACTCACTTTGCCTTATTTTAATTCTCAACAGCCACAAGTTAAGCTTTGTGTCAAGAGGAGGACAGCAGCAGAAAAATAAAGTGTGAAGCCCTTCCTTCAAGAGAGGCATGACAAAGAAACAACACAGCTGAGAGCTTAAATTCAAACTTCCATCTATATCAAATGTCCTTCCTCAGACTCAATGCAAATTGCCTGGCATTTCCCCCATTTCTTTAATTCATCTTAACTCAAATCCTGTTCCGCTTCAGGAATGGATGACAGGTCTCATCGGAACTCTGCAGCAGTCATAAATTGGTTTAACCAACACTAACAGAGCCATATAAACTTTCACATACTAAACACAAGATATACAGTAATACCTCGGATAACGTTTACCTCCATTAACGCTAAAATCGCATAACGTTAAGTAATCTGGGGAGGAGAATTGGATCGAATAATGTTAAGGTCCTATGGGATGGATCGGATAACAACCACTAAAGCCTGTGCGGTTACAATGTATCTCTATGGGGCTTTAACGTTATCCGATCCATCCCATAGGATTTTAACATGCATCGGATAACACTAAAAATCAGATAACACCAAGACTTGTGGAACCAAGTCTTAGCGTTATCTGAGGTATTACTGTAATTTTCTTTACAGTAAGCATCATTTATGCAGTTAAACTCAAATAGGGGCACACAACTCTGCAACTTCCATCACTCCCCTTCACTGATTATATCAGCAAGAAAACACGGGCAATGAAAAGAATTAGAGGCTAACAACATTTGGATTAAACACAGTTTGCCCAACTATGAACTAAAAGGAAATAATTGCAAAATAGTTGATGACTATGCTGCAGAGAACATCAAGAATAGAACATTAAAGCTTTTCAGTCCAGTTGAAAAAGGCAAGAAAAGTGCACATTTTCATCCTCGCTAAATACCTTGGTTGAGTTGCGTTGCTTCTGAAATCTGAATTCCATTCACAGAACACTGAGCTCCCATGAGTGGTATTAAGTGAACTGTTCCATTGAAGTGTTCAAAGATGCAGTGCTCACTTTCCAAATCAAGGCCACGAAGGACTGCAATACACAAACACATTTATCTTTATTTTAATAACCAACAAGAGTAGTCTTTGCATCTAGCACAGTGGCCTTAACCTAAAATTTTAATCCATCAACTCTTATTTCCTTTATGGAAGAAAATGTACTTTTAGATCTCCTACCTTCTTGTTCTACTGTGCATACATGCATGGATATCTGCAAAGGAAGACGACAATGGCCAGAATCCTGGCCCCACCATCCCCACAAAAAAAGTGTGTGCAAGAGTAATTGCACAAGCCGTTCTGTCCTCTCTCCCCTTTGCTTATGCATCCATGAGACATTATGGATGGCCAGTGTAATAGAATAGACCTCAAGTTCTTAACATATCCAAGATGGAGTTTATTAGGTTTTAGACTATAGTAGAAGTGTGGCTTCTTGTGTTAGCAAAAGGCCACCTGTTTGTTTTCACTGCCTGGGTCCCGAATGGGAAAAGATAGACAGGGAAACGCCATGCTTCATCAATAGGACCAGAGTTGTTTACCCCAACACTGGGATCTGACTGGATGTATGCTAATTACCCAAGATCACCTCATATCTGGTGAGAGTCAAGCACATGGCTTGAGAAGAAAGGGAGTTCAAATCTGGTGGTCAACAAGGAAACACCAGTTATAGGGGGAAGAAGGCCATCCCAAGAGGCCTTATCTCCTGAAGTCTTCAATATGGTAACTTAGAACAGATAGATAGATAAATTTTATTTAGGGGAGGATATGTCTGAAAGTATTCTTTCTCTAAAAGCGAATTTTGATTAGCTTATTTTTCTATGCTGAGATCTGTAACCTGATTCATCCAGAACCAAGCTTTAACCTCAATAAAGCTACTTTCTTCAATCAACGTGTGTTCATTGGAAATGGGATGCAAGGGTAAGACAAAGTAAGACCACTGGCCTCTTTTTTTTACGCTACCTTTTTACCTCTCTAATATTAATTTGGCTGGGCATGGTACGTAGACAAGTCCCAGGTTTTTTTCAGCCGGATGTGAGCTGAGTGATGACATACATTCCTTACCATGAGTTTTGGGTGAGTTTCTAGAAGGGATTTTGAATAATTCTCCTTGGAAGGAAACGCTGGAGAGGGCCCCAAGCAAGGTGAGGAATAGTGTGGTTCATTACAGCCAGTCTCTGGGCATGCAATGGACAGGTTGGCAAAGAGAGGGAAGTGCTTGCTTGATTACTACTCCAAATGCGTGGTCTCCCTCTACCTTTAACAGGATTCTGGCCACAGTAAACAAGGTAACAATAGCAAATGTACAAAAAGACTTTATTTGTCAAACCTATCTGTACAGACAAATTACAGTTGTAGAATTTTTAAAAATGCACATTGTTTTCTTCAGTTAACTTCATGGTATTAGTCCAAAAATAAAACTAGCAGGTAATGTAACTCAACTCATGCTATGTGATCTCAAGGGATACTCTTTTAAGATTTATTAAATCAATAATGCCCAACAAATAATATGTGTGTTGACTGTAGAGAAAAGCTTGCACACATTTTGTAATGCTGTTCTCTCTGAAATAATTGCTTTTCCTAGCTATGTCATCCTAGGGGCCAGTGTAGCTATAACACTGTCCATTCTTTCAGCACCAATAGCTAAATGGTCACAAATAACTTAAACTCTCATTTTGGATTTTAGTGAGTGACAAACCCTGGTTAGTAATAATTATCTGAAGAACAAACATGATTAAACATACTTAATGGCAGCAGGCAAAAATTTTAAGATGCAGAAGAAATAACACAGAGCAGGATTATGCAGTACCATGTCCTTCTCTCCATATGTTTAAAATATGGTGCTGAAAGAGAGCTATGTGGACTTCCAGAAACACAAACAAGTGGGCTTTACAGCAATCAAGCCTGAACTATATCTGGAAGCAAAAATGATGAAACTGAGGATGTCCAACTTTGGGAATACAGTGGTACCTTGGATAACGTTTAACTAGGATAACGCTAAAATCGGATAACGTTGGGGAATTTGAGGCAAACATTTGCATCGCACAACATTAAAACCAGCCCTGTGGGCCTTGGGGCAGAGATCTCAGCTGCGATTGCTGCTTCGGTTGGGGGTTGAACTGGCCTGAGTGCCTGTTCTTCCTCCCAACCCAAGCAGCGATCGCAGTGCGCAATCACCGGGTTGGAGGTTGAACCGGTGCGTGGACCCGTTCTTCTCCCCGACCCAAGTGGTGATCGCACACTGCAATTGCTGACTGGATTGGGGGAAGAACCGGCGCACGTGCCCATACTCTCCCCAACCAAGCCAACACTTGGCTCAATCCACCTTCCTCTTTGGAAAGGGCAGCGGAGATTCCATGCATAGAATCCCCGCTGCCCTTTCCAAAGAGGCAGGTGGATCCCTACCCCCACCCCACCTGTTCCCTTTCCTCTTCAGAAAGGGAACAGGGCTTTTTTAAACATTGTGCGATCAATGCATCGCACAACATTAAAAACCAGATAATGTTAAGACTTGTGGAACCAAGTCTTAATGTTATCCGAGGTACTAGTGTATCATGAAAAGAGAAGATTCTTTGGAAAAGACAATAATGCTGAGAAAAATTGAAGGCAGCAGAAAAAAAAGAAGACTAAATGTGAGATAGATTGGCTTCAGTTTAGAAGAGCTGAGCAGAGATGTTGAGAACAGGACACTTTGAAGATCGCTCATTCATAAGGTCATTGTAAGTTGGGGTGACTTGATGGCATGCAACAACTAACTATTCTTCATACCTTAAGGAGTACATTAAGAGAACTGCAACATAACAGGTACATCAACCACATCACAAGAATAATATTTTGCTTATGTCATCTGGAAAGATTTCCTTGTCTCATCTGGATAGATTCTATTTGCTCCATATATATTTTACAGTAGACTTGTGTCTCATTGTAGCACGTTGTGTTGATATCATAGGATGATATCAACATTTTCTTAGAGTGAAAACTGGCCAGGTTATACATTTTCTAGCCCTTTAAAAATATACAGAGCTCAGACTATCATATGATTGCCACAGAAGCAGATATGAATTCAATCAATCACTTTAATTATGGTCTACAACCAGCATGGAAAAACAAGAGGTGAGATTCTTAAGTTTTAAATGTTTAAAATGTAGTTAAATATATAATTTTAAAAACATGTCCATTCAAAATTAAAAGAAACAGAATAAAACTAGTTTTTAAAATTAGTGCTTCGGTATTTGCTACTGAGGTATGGCATTCATAGTTTGTGCCACTGAGGGGATTGCCAGAATTGTTCTTCTAATCCAGATCACTGTAGCACAAAACTTGGCGGTATTATGGGTAAAAGCGGGACTTTCATCTGATAGTAGCCAGTGAGTAGCTGTTTGATCAACCGGGATATTTGCAGGGCAGTGGACGAGCCTGATAGTGGATGAGTCTGTCATGGGATCGGAAACAGTGGAAGATGATGCTTCGATCCACCATGTCAACCTGATGTGTGAAACACGTATCAACCAAGTATCCAAGTATGTGGGGATATGATTTTAAATTGATGATTTCACTATGCTTAAAGACAAGTTTACTCAACTTTTACATAGGCTCCCTGCTATAAGACAACCTGAAGCTACCTTGGAATTCAGGAGCAATTCTGATCCATACCCTTCCCAAACATCCCCCCAATGTCAACCAAGCAGAACCTAGCAGCAATTTTGAGTCTGGCAGCAATTTTGAATTAGATATGGATATGAAATATCCCTCTCAGTTAACTAAAATGTATTTATTTATTTGCTTATTTATTTATTTACTGTATCTATATTGCCATCCCCCTCACTGAAGCTATTCCGGGCAGCTCACAATTGATATCAAAAGGTTCAAAGTATAAAACATCCCCATCATACAAAGTCAAACACTTAAAACTTTAAAAACTATTAAAGCCAAGTTAAAAACCCCTCCCTATAAAATTAACTCCTAATTAACTTCTCAAGGACAGGAATAGTGACCCTTCCCACCTTACCAATGTCCTGTTCTGTTGCAGCATCTTCTCTTCCAACATGTGTTTGACCCTCCTGCAGAAGAAAAAAAATGAAAGGTGTATTTATCACTATATAAACACAGGATAATGCGCTCTACATGGGGCTGCCCTTGATGACTATTCGGAGGCTGCAGCTTGCTCAGAATGTGGCTGCCTGTGTAGTGATAGGGTGTGGGCATTAAGCCCGTGCCTCTCCCCTGCTTTGGGAGCTGCATTGGTTGCCAGTGTGCCTCTGGGTGCAATTCAAGGTGCTGGTAATCACCTTTACATGGTAGTGGGCCAGGATAGTTAAGAGACCGCATCACCCCAGGGACATCTGCCCATCCCACTAGAGCGGGCTGGAGGGGCTCTTTAAAATACCAACTAGAAGATCCTTTTCTGTATCCGCTCTGGGCCTTTGGAACCTCCTGCCAGTTTAACTGCATCTCCAGACAGAGTTGCTGCCCTTCAAGAAAGATTTGAAAACCTGGCTGGTGGGGCAGGTGTGGGGAGGGAGTAACCACCACCACCCTCACTGGCTCATTTAGTGGAGAATCGTGGAAACTTTTAAACGTTTTTAACTAATTTTTTAATTGGTGCGGGTGGGAGGTAATTTTTTCAGTGTTTTTAGGAATTTTAAGGGTCTCTATAGTTTTAAATGTTGGGGATTTTTATGTACGCCACCCAGAGTCACATGTCGATTGGGGTGGCTATACAAACTGAATAAATAAATAAATAATACCACATCAGTATTGTTGTTATTTTTTGCTATTAAAAAATATTGGATTTAATGGTTTTTAAAATAGCTACTGATACAGTAATACCTCGGATAAAGTTTACCTCGTATAATGCTAAAATCGCATAACATTAAGTAATCTGGGGAGGAGAATTGGAACGAATAATGTTAAGGTCCTCCTATGGGATGGATCGGATAACAACCGCTAAAGCCTGTGTGGTTACAATGTACAGTATCTCTATGGAGCTTTAACGTTATCCGATCCATCCCATAGGATTTTAACATGCATCGGATAACACTAAAAATCGGATAACACCAAGACTTGTGGAACCAAGTCTTAGCGTTATCTGAGGTATTACTGTACAAGAGTTTCTCTAAGGTTGCAAGTTAGCACTGATATTCCCTTTTAGCACAGCAGGATAAAAGTATATTTCATGGCTATAGCAAAATAAATTAAAAACCAATAGACTCAATAAAAGGGTTATTTGTTCATCACTGACCCTTAGAACAGATATAGACAGTAGCTAACTGATACCCTTAGCCTAATAAATTAGACTATCGAACAGCTGATCACTATTTGCTGGGAAATAACAAATGTTTAGCTTTTGGGGGGAAGCAAATTAAAAGTGTAACTAAAATTGTCCACTTGGATACCTGAAGAAGGATAAATATTGAGTTACCTTCAAGTGATACAAGATAATACCCGTACTCAGAAGATCATCATCAATGCCTATGAGGTGAGGCAACTCAGAATCCAATACAACACCAATGCCTTCTTTCCTTAGGGCCAACGTTTGTTCCTGTAAAAACAGAAAGGAAAATACACCATAGGATTTATGCAAATGAATTCGATTTTTATAGTCTTTTCATGTCATATTTATTTTTACAAGTTAAACATCCATAAGAGAAAAGGGAAGGAAGGAAGAGTTTCTGATTGTCACCACAGAAAAATGATAATAATTGCAATAGAACACAATGACAGCCCATTCAACACAGAATTTTACACTTGATGGTACCAATCCTTTACTAATAAGAAAACAGAGTAGCTATGTATGAATGAACACATTAATTAGAATAGAATTTTTATAGCTTTTATCATTTAAATATTTGGGGGACATGGAGAACACACTGTGATGATGTATAATAACAAATGTATATGTCTTCTTCCAGTAATGTTTGAAGAATGTCAACTGAATGTTGCAAGAATGAACAAAAGAAAGAGTATTGGTTTTGGTTTTGCATCTACAACAGTGTTTCCCAACATGAGGTCCATGTCCCACGGGAAGATTTCAATTCCCAGAAGCCTAAGTTAGTACATTGGCTGATTAATGCTTTAGGAAATTGGCATAGGCTTCTGGGAATTGAAGTTCAAAAACCAAACGTTGGGAAATACTGATCTAGTCTATACACAGCCACAAGAGCTGCTGAAATAACAAGCTGGCTTTTCTTATTAAAACACGTTACTTATCCATGGATCCTTCGGTACCGGAAGGGGTAAAAGAAGAAGTAGAGAAGAAACTTAACTTATTGCTGATGATCTCCTCCATGGAAGAACTGCCAAGCCTTCCAAAGTTTTTTTTTTTTTTTTTTTTTGGGGGGGGCAGCTCTCTTGCCTCTCAATTGTCAGCAAGAATAGGATGGTGAAATTAAAACTGTAGCAGTGCAAGAATAAGATTTTGTGCTAAACTAGCCTGTTTGGCCATGGGAAGACCACACAAGATAGAAGTTGCTGCTCTCCACCATTGTCGGAAGCTCCAAGGCAGCAAAAACCTCTTTGCAGTAAACTACCACCACCACCTCAAACTTTCTGGGACCTACTTTCTCTGGTAAATTGAACAGAAAGTGAAGTTGATGAATTGATGAGAGAGTAGGCAAAGTCTGTCCTGCACCAGCTTTGCCATGAAGAAACACACCACTTGCTCACTGTAGCTGCAAAACACTATGGGATGGTACAAGGAGAGCGACACTGTGCAAGGGGTCAGTGAGGCTCAGTGCAGAGACCAAGCCATCTATCACATTTTCAAATAGTCGATGAAGCCATTTTCACCTAAAATTTTATTACCGGGGGGGGGGGGAGGAACTGTTCATTTTTATCAGATTGTAGGCATTATCTTTAAGTCACTGGAAACTTTGTGTAAAATTAGAATGACCATCAAAAGGTCAAAATACAGCAGGGGAAAAAAAGTGTACTCAGTTTAACCTTAGTTTAAAAGAGCAAGTGTTTTCATGAAGCTGAAGGAAATGGCCTTTAAAAACCTATCAGTTTGATTTTGTGTACCCATATCATAAAATAATTGGTGGACTTGCTCTCTGAAATGTCATCTATAATTGGCTATGGTCAGATCACAATGGATTTAACAGGTAACTTTTGTATTTCCGCAAGCATGCAAATCCAGGTTTGCATTTCAGAACTGTTTATTAAGATGCCATTTGCTCCAAGCTCTAGAACTGATGAAAGAAGCTTCAAAATAAACCCTTGACTCATCATGATGGGGTCTCCTGAATTCAAAATGCAGAACTGAGCATAAAATAACAGGAGCTACATCTTGCTGAAGGAGGGAGATGTCAGATACAGAACCCTGTTTTCCTTTGCTGTGGCTTGACGGAGCTTATTAACACACACACACACAAAGTGACACATTGAAGGAAGCTAAAAAACAGAATCTATGAAAAGTTCAAATGTATTCCAACATTACCAGTATTTGGGAGTCCACTTCTCAAACAACAAGTACTTGTACTATTACTAATATTACAATTTTTAAAAATTATTTTTGCACGTAGCTCAAAGACTTTTTCAGATCAAAACTTTGCAACCCTGAACTGCAAGAGACACTAGATCCATTATAAAACTGCATAATGGATTTAGTGTATTTTTATCTTTTATCTTATTCCCCATTATGTGCAATTATATATATTTAATTGCAGCATGCCACTGTAAGCAAGGGATGTTTTACATGTTTCATTGCAGCCTATTAAAGCTTGCTACATTATAACATTAATAGTGATCCTGGCTCCACAATGAGTCTACCATGCAGATATTCTTACAATCATACTACATTTTTCTCAAGAATATTGACATGAAAAAGTAATGTATGCAATGTCGTTTGCTTTCATAATTTTACCACCAAATCGCCAAAGTAACATCAAATGAATATTAAAATATATACCAGCTATACCTCCTCTCCATATGAGTCACATTTAGATGTCTGTAGGTGTGGGTCTTCAAGGTGAAGACCCTTGAATGGAAAATGATGGAAACTGTAGCCCAACCCCCCCCCAAAAAAAACTCCATGCTTATTCTCTTCATTATCAGCGAATACAACCTTACATAGATTTATACTGAAAGTTTGCCTAGTAAATATGGATCTGTTTCATTCTGAATGATTTCTATCACACTACTTGAGAAAAACCATTAAAAACTGAAGAAACATTCAACAGCATTTCAGTATGATTGACAAGACAATCAACGCCAAAACCTGTTGTGAGAAAGTTATTTTGACATATTTGAAAATCTTGTGGAAGCGATAAGACAGTGATTAATTGGAGATAAGTATATTCAGCCATTTTGTCAGCCCAGTGCTAGCAAATTTTTACTTTGTTTTTGTAAAATTAGTTGGATTATATTGTTATACGGTATTCAATAATACAAACTATTTGATGACACCAAAGTGACACAAATCCATTCTTCTTCTTCTTCTTCAGGTTCTGTATCCATTCCAGATATTGGCTATCATCATGGCGATATTCTTCCTGTTCTTAACTCCTTGGAACAGTTCTTCCAAGGACATGCCACACCAATCTCTCAGGTTCTTCAGCCATGAAGTCTGTCTACATCCAGGGCCGCCTCTCTTCCCAGGGATCTTCCCTTGCAGAGCGAGTTGGAGTATTCTCTATTCTATGTTGTTCCTCATGATATGGCAAAGGTATTGGAGCTTTCTTTGCTTAATGGTCTTAAACAGTTCTTGTTCTTTATCCATCTGGTGCAACACAGTACAACATGTATTTTATGTTGCAATCCATGGGCTGCAACCATGCCATCATGCACAAGTCCAGATCCTCTGGGGACTAAAGGAGGCAAGAACATCTGATAGTCCTTCTCTGCACGTGTAAATCTCAACATAAATCACTACCTAGAGATCTCTCTTGAGCTATGAATGTTTTGAGGACTTATTATTCTACTCAAATAGAAAAACTGTACTTTTAATGTATTGAAGATGCTAAAGCCTAAATCAATTAAGAAAATCAACCCATCAAGAATTCAACTATTAATTTTTTTAAAAAAACAACAACTACCAATCAAGAAAGTTCATTAAAACATGTAGCAAGTTACACAAAGTGAGATGGGGAAGGAAAATTAGATTCACATAACACTGTCATGAAGTGCTCTGAAAATACAGGTGGTGCTAAAACATTCCAGTCATCAACAGAACTTCAAAGGAGATGTCAGTTTAACAGGCACATATAGTATGCAGTTCTGCCCAAATGAGCAACTACTGGCGCAGTTAAGTTATAATGATACACAATTAATGTTGCCATTCTTTTCAGGATGATGAGATGGAGAGAATAACAGGCCCATTATTGACCTTATAAAGTCAGTACTCTTTCTATTATTTATCACTTCTCTTCAATGAATTGTTTGCTAACTTCGCTGCACAAATACTGATGTCGGTTAACATAATGAAGAAATTATTTACGCATCCATAAACACCAACATAAGTAATGTTCAATTAATATTTTCCATTTAACAGATACTAATGACATTGCAGGAAACAATATTGTCTTAATTTTTAATGATATAGACTAAAATAATGTGCTTTTGTAACTTCACAGGCACAATTCACAGGACTTATATTTCCCTAGCCTAAATGCAATAGATTACCCTCAATCAGAAATCAGCAACAATGAAACACTCAAAGCTAGGAATTTTATGTGTAAATATAAAATGTTTATAAACATTGTACGCCGCCCTGAGTGGTGCTTGCACCAAAAGGGCGGGGTATAAATGTATGTAAATAAATAAATAAAATGCTGAGCTGGAAGAAACTGGGTCTTCCAAATGCCTACACAGTTTTTTTCTCAGGCTGTTGCAAGTGTGTGTGTTTTGTGTTTTGTTTTACTTTCCAGCAGAACTATAGCCATTTGTACCACAATACAGGGCAGCCCCATGTAGAGTGCGTTACAATAATCAAGTCTGGAGGTGACCAGAGTGTGTGTGACCATGAACAAGGAGTCCCGATCTAGGAGAGGTCGTAACTGGCGTATGACACAAAGCTGTGCGAAAGCCCTCCTGGCCACAGCTGCCACCTGCTCTTCAAGCAGGAGTTGTGAGTCCAGGAGGATCCCCAGATTACACACCAGACCTGTTTGGCAAAATAGTCTCATCCAGATTCAAGGATGGTAACTCCTGAGATAACGCAGGTACCCTGACCCAAAGCCACTCAGTCTTGCCAGGATTCAGTTGTAGCCTGTTGTCCCCCATCCAGACCCTGACAGCCTCCAGACACTTTGATAGAACTTCAACTGCATCGCTTGGATCATCACGGGCCAATATATATAACTGGGTATCATCTGCATATTGATGATACCTCACCCCATGGGAACAAATGATCTCACCCAGTGGTTTCATGTAGATATTAAATAGGAGAGGCGAGAGTACTGAGCTCTGAGACACTCCATACTGAAGGGGCCTTGGACTGGACATCTTGTCCTCCAACCACATCGACTGGGTCCAGCCCCTCAGAAATGAGGAAAACCAAGACCACACAGTGCCCTGGATTCCCAATCCTCGGAGCCGTCCCAGAAGGATACCGTGGTCGACAGTATCGAAAGCTGCTGAGAGGTAAAGAAGAGTGAAGAGAAACGGATGACCTCCATCCTGTTCTTGCCAGAGATCATCCAGCAGCGTGACCAATGCAGTCTCTGTACCATATCTGGGCCTGAATCCTGACTGAAAAGGGTCCAGATAATCCATAATAAATTGTGTTTTATTATGTAAATTGTATCTTATGGTATTGTGTTGAGGATATGTATGTGAGCTGCCCAGAGTTGCACTTCACAAGTGGGGCGGCATATAAATTGAACACAACAACAACAACATGATAATGATAATGATAATGATAATGATAATGATAATGATAATGATAATAATAATAATAATAATAATAATAATAATAATAATAATAATAATAATAATAATAATAATAATAATAATAATAGATAACTGATTGAGGAACAATTTATTTATGTTTGTTAGATTTCTATAGCAATAGTGATTGCACTTATACACCATTTTACAGATACCAAAATCAGAAATAGAAATAAATTGACCAGCAGCAAAATTTAAACCTACACTTTTATTTAAAACAATCTATTGATAGCAGCTGACAACAAAGGTAACCCTGCCAGTTTCTTATGAGGAAAAAAAGAGCAATGGCAAGAGACAAAGAAATATGTGTTACAAAGAAGTAAGCCAAAGTCCTCCTTTACATTATGGCCAATGGGGTAGCCATCTTTTTTTAAAAAAAAGTTACTAAGAACAGAATTATCTAACAAGCCAATATTGTTTCCATTGGGCCATACTCAAGAATAACTTGGGGATGGTGTTTATTGCAGACCCATCACCAATTGAAATGGTGGCAAAGTTTAAAAACATAGTTTGAAGAAAGAGTATCTGCAGCCACCAACTGACCGACTTCTATTCCTGTCACCTTCCTCCAACCCAAGTCTGAAATTTCTCCCTGCCTCCAAGCAAACATTCTTGTGTTCAGGGCATTCCACCTCACACACAAAAATGATAATAAAAAGTATCAGTCAAATATTTCAGCTTACCACCAGTTAAACTTTGTTGAAACAGTGAAAAGTGTATTTAATGTGGTAAAATTTAACAGGCTAAAAGAAAGTTGAAAAACAAGAGGAGAAAACCACCATACCAACAACGATTCTATTTCTTAGATAATTTAAAGCACAACTTTTCTGTTCAGTCAAACCAATGGACCAACTTTAGGTTGAACTGAAAAAAATAAATAATTAAATGAAATCTAGTTCCTTAGCTATGTTTTTGGTCATTTATGAAAAGCAGACAGATAAATATATTACACAGGCTGCTCTTTGCAGCCCATTTTCACGCTTGTGTGACTTCCCTCCCAGCACAAAGTACGAACCGCAGCTTCAAAAAATAGAAACAGACTGACTATTATTAACACTTTTGCTAAGGTGAATGTCTACGGCTGGTATTAGAAACAAACCATGAAGGAAACCAATTAATATTTCATCTGTTTGTGCAGCAGCTTGTTTGTGTTAAGCCAGAATTTTATTATCATGCTACAATCTGCACTCACAGCACAGTTTCGCTGTTCTCTGAGCTGCTATCTAGATAGAACATGAAGCTAGATTATTCTAATCCAAACCCTTTGATAAATCGGAGAGTCTGGCACACAAAGGAAGTGGATTTCTGTATCTGCACTGACATCTAGTTGTGAGAAAACACAAGTGCAGAATAACACTGGAAAGCAAGAAACAAGGATGCTTTCTTTATAGTTGAACAATACAATAAAAGCATACCACAGAACATTGATTTTTTTTTTTGGTAAATGAGTGTTCCATCCTACTGTGTTTCTAAGGATTGAAAAGAAAAGAAATAATACCATACTTGACAATAAATGATCTGTATCTGGGGAAGATACGACACCAGGCAGGAGTAAACAGCCAGGACTTTAAAGGCCGCAGGGAGACTAAGCAAGGAGATCTAGCCAGAGCCTCTTATATATACCAAAGCAAGGCACACCGTTAGAGGAGTCAAGATTATGCTACAAGATCTCTTAGCAGGGGATAATGCAAAGAAAAGCTGGATTCTTTTTGCAGAGTGAAAGGAATTTAAGGCTAACTTTCACTTCATGTTATTCTCACTCACCTCAAATGCCAAACAAAAGTTAGTCTTACAGTACCAACTGGCCTCTTTGTTGTTTTTGCTGAATAACAAAATAATTGCATTCCTAGACTGCTAGAAATTTCTGCAGGAGCTAGAAATACGGTATTATTGGATTTCACAAAAGATTAACAGGGCAGGTAGTATCAAGACAGCACTGCAAAAGTGAATGCCACATCGGCAGGCAGAAGCACTGTTTCTTATTTCTACATGAGAATTAGTGCCATTGGGGATGGCAGCCAAGAAACAAGATAGAATATGCTCCCTTTTTCAATTAACATCTGCAAGTACTGCAGGATTGATCACCATGCACTGGTAACAACCCGTTCCTTATTTTTCCAACAAATGAACAAAAGGCAACCTTATGTCTGAAGAAGTGGACTTGGTGGACTTGGTCCACGAAAGCTCACATTTAAATACAGGAGTTATCAGACAAAAGACCTCCAGCATCCTGTTTCTGACTGGGACTAACCAGATGCATATGAGAAACTGACAAGTAGGAACGAGCACAGCAATTACATTATTTTCCTTTGCTGCTCCTCACAACTGGCACTTAGATGAATATTGATTCTTGTGGTAGGGTTTGCCATTTAACTTCATTTGATGATAGTGAGTTGTAGGAGCATGAGGAGAACAAAACTTCCTAGAAAGGAGTTTTGGTGGGGTAGCCTCCAGATAATTTTTTGCTGACCAAAAAATGGGTATTTTTCATTTTAATATCAGATTTCATTGTGTTGTGATTCTATTATACCACAGGGATTCTCAACCTATGGCCCATGGGCCGGATGCAGCCTATGGCACCAAATACTTCAACCCCCAGCCTTGCTCCAGCTGCTGCTGGAATCAGCTGTGGACTAATTTACAGCCATCGTAAATGCATTTATGACAACCATAAACAGCGGGGGACAACCAATCCGGCCTCCTCAACTGTTTGAGGGCGCAAATGACCTGGCCCTCAATTTGAAAAGGTTGACAACCCCTGTTATACAACATTTCATTCAATTCTTTTAAGTAAAGTACATACTTCACATGAATACATTTTGTTGCTTATTCACATAGCCTGAGACAATTTTTTCAGAGCTGTTCATGATCTTTCAGTAACTAGAAATCATCTGTCATTTACCTCCAGCCTAAACAACAGTGAACACTGAGTTGGATCCCAAAATACCCCTCTTACAATGGAAAGCACTTCCACTGACTGAAGGACTTGGTGAAGATTCTGAACATCACAGGTATGGCACCTTTGAATCCAATCATAGTATAATTATGAGAACAAGTGCACCATATAGAACCATTGTAGTATAGTCAATGTTGCCGTGGGATTTGGGAGATCTCACATCAATTTTCCACTGAGCTATGGAACTTAAGGTGTAACCTCAGGCCAGTCAGTAAGCTATTTTATCAGTCTCTTTCTCTCTTGTTATTTTAAGCATCAACTGAGGAGATGAAAGTTATGTAGGTCACCTTTAACTCAGTGGAAAGGAAGGAAGGAAGGAAGGAAGGAAGGAAGGAAACAAACAGACAAACAGTATTTCACCGAGGTCTAACCATGATAATTAAATGCTTCACAAATAGTACAAATGCTGGACCTGTTTTTAAAAAAGCAAACTGGGACACTAAAAGATGATGTCAAAATGTATCCACCAGCCCTTTAATTCGGCATACAGTAAAACACTGGATAACAACTGGACTGGATAACGCTAGAATTGGATAACGATGCAAGATTTTTGGAAAAACCTTGCATTGGATAACGATTCTGGATAACGATCCTTTAGCGTTATCCGAGCCAATCGAGGGGGGGGTTTGAATTGGGTTGAACATCTACCCAATCCACACACACCCCAGCGATGGATCGCTGCTACTGAACTATGGTCGGGGGAAAGGCACGCGGGTGCCTGCCTTTCCCCCGACCCTAGTTCAGTAGCAGTGATGGCTGGACGAAGCCTAGCGGTGCCTGGGCTGGCTAGCCCGAGCACCGCTAGGCTTTGTCAACAGCCCATTTGGGCTGTGTTTGAAGCCTAGCGGCTTCGGACACAGCACGTACAGGCTGCGGAAGAAGGCTAGCCCAGCACAGCTGGACTGGGCTAGCCTTCTCCCGAAGCCCTTCCGTGCTATGTCCGAAGCTGCTGGGCTTCGGACACAGAGAGGGTGCCTCTTCCCCCCACCCTACTGGCCCCTTAGCACTCGCTAAGCACTCGCTAAGGGTCCAGTAGGGTGGGGGGAAGAGGCACCCACTGGCGCGCTACAAGGCAGCCAGCAGGTGCCTCTTCTCCCCACCCTACTGGAGCCTTAGCAAGCGCTAAGGGTCCAGTAGGGTGGGGGGGAAGGCACCCACTGGCACACGTTGTAGGGCGCCAGCCAGTGCCTCTTCTCCACCCGCTACTGGACCCTAAATGTATACATAAGGTGTTTGTGTAATTGGAGAAATGCAAATGAATTGAAAATACTATTCTTGAAAAAAAAAAGGAACATTATTTTGACTTGCATATTATACCATACATAACACAGAAAAAGAAGCAGGTACAGAAATTATTAACCTTGGGTATGAAATGTCAAGCTTTGATTGACAATAATCAAGGTAAGCTCAGCCTTAGTATGCCGATAGTAGTGGACCATAAGGGAATGGGTTGCTACCAATAACATGGCAACTTCAAACCATACATTAATATTCATAAGAGAAGCCTTCACTACTCTTAACAAAATCCAGTTTGCTAGTACAAACTAGTACGGGTATGTTTTTTGTGTCTTTTCAACACGCAGGGATCAATTTACCTTGCAATTTTGTCAGTTCAGAATAGGAGCTACAGAGTTCAGCTGTTTACTTTGCCACTCCTGAAACAGGCATCTATTAGTGTAGCCGCAAACAGAGAACCTCGGTGACCCCATCAATGCCCGACTCGATTTGTAAGAGTAAGAGGACAGAATGACCAGCACTTTATGGTGGTAATGATGGAAAAAGATAACTGGTAAATCTATCTAATTGAAGGAGCACATGCACAATGTTACAACATGTCTGCATGGTAGCCAGAATTTGCTCTTGGTTTCACAGCAGAAAGAGTGACTGTTGTGCTTATTCAGCTTGAGAGGCATTCAGAGGTTACAGCTAGGCAAAGAAAAATGTCAGAAAAGTCTGTAGACCATTAAATAGTTGACCTAATGACAATAAAGCCTATCTAAAGCACAGAACATATTTGTGGGGAGGATGCATTTCACCTGGAGATCCGCCAGACAAAAGTTTGGGAAAGAAAGAGTTTAAAGCTTTAAAAATCTGTTTTATATTCCATCTTGTTGGCACTGTGATCACAGTTATTGCTCCTATTGTTGAGCCACAAAGAGAAGTTGTGCACTGGTGGGAGGGCATGCATGCATGTCGAACTTCCTATGGTGAAGATAGAAGAGTACGGAGTCCTGACACAGATGGCTAGCCATAATAAATCAGCAAAGAATAGAGCAAGGATAAGAAGAGGAAATTGGGTAAACAGGGTGCCAGGGGAGAGAGAAGTTTGCAGAAGGTAACCAAGAGATTTAGAGAAGGAATAATGCAGGAACAAGTGAATACTGAAACAACTATGATACAATGCAAGAAATTCAGATCTTCTCTTTAAGCAGAGTTGAAATACAGAAGCACAGTTTAAATTTGTTTGGGAGAAACCACACCCAAGAAAAAAAGCTTAACATTCATACAAATGGTTTTTTAAAAGAAAAATTAATCATCTTTTGTGCTGGACGAGCTGGTTTCTCTCAAATGATGTCATGCTATTTCTTATTTTCATGTTTGTATTTTGCAAGAAAAGAAAAAATAGAGAACCAAACTATGTTTTTAATAAAGTAAGACTTTGAAAAACCAAACTAAGTTTTAAAATTTATGTTATCTTCCTAAATTTTTAAAATCTAAAAAATTGCAGTGATTTGTGACACATTTCACAAGCAAAATACTTCATTGGCCTAAGCAAAGAGTTCCCTGCCCACATACTAAAATAGAATTTACTTCAAGCACCATAATAATCTTTATTTTATTCTGATCAGAACAAGACTCAACAAGCCTCAGGTTTGCACACTTCCACTCTCATTTTGCCATGCCTATTTAAAAAAAATGGAAATGTTTGCTCTTATTACTCCATTTTAAAAAGTGTTGTTTCATGACTGATTAATCATAGCTCATCTAATAAGCCTGCAACAATTAGAAAAAACCTGTAAAAGCAAGCCACATTCTGAATTCATGTTTTAACCTCTTTGATTTCAATAAGTGTGGACTAAAGCAGGGATTTGCAACCTATAGCCCACGGGTCGGACCCAGCGCCCGACACCATTCCATCCAGTGTGTCCATGCCTCCACCGCACCAGGAAGTGGAAGCGAATGTGTTTACATATGTGTGGGTGCATGCCCATGCATGCACAAATGCACCCACAACTGTCGTAAATGACAGCTGCAAAATGCACCCACTTCCACTCCTGGGAGCATGATCCGGCCCACTCAGCTGTCGGGGGGGGGGGCATGGTCAGGCCTGGAGCCGGAAAAGGTTGCAAACTCCTGGGCTAAAGGATGCATGTTGCTATCTCAGAGACTTATTCATGTGTCAGCCAACTATCTCAAGATAGCAATACACCTGGAGAACAAGAATGTAAACTTGTAACTATAAGTAAACTAAAGTCCTGGAAAACCAGCATGCCCATTATTTTTCTTATGTTGCAAAATCAGTTTATTTTATACCATAAACTTAAGGTTCAAATGCTTCAAGCACAGCATATGGCTGGGATCTAAACACCAAGAAGTCTACATATCTTGCTATAAGCTGAACACCAACTTGAAAGAGTGGATAAAACTGTCTATTTGGGGAGTATTTTAAATGAAAATTGGGATCCTGAGGTAGAGATTAAAAGTGAGAATAGAAAAAGCAAGATCCATCTTCATAAAAATGCGACATTTCTTATGCAGTAGAGATCTAACACTACGAAGATCCAAATAATGAGATGTTACATATTCCCAGTGTTGCTATATGGAGTTGAATCTTAGACACTAACTAAAGCATCTAAAAGAAAATTGAAGCTTTTGACTTGTGGATCTATAGACGACTGCTAAGAATATTGTGGGTTGAATATACTGTTGTACCTCGCTTAAAGAGCATAATGTGTTCCACAGGATTGCTCTTTAAGCGAGTTTGCTCTTTAAGCGAAACATCATTGTTAAGTGACCAGTTGAGACTTCTTGTGGGGTGGGGGACTGCAAACCCCGATTTATTTGTTAAGTGAGTTTTTGGTTGGTTTTATTTGTTAAGGGAAGAGAACATTCAGAGAAAATCCTGCTCTTTAAGTGAGTTACTCTTTAAGCGAGGCGCTCTTCTTTATGCGTGGTTTGTCTGTATGACTAATGTATAACTGTTGCACCAGATGAATAAAGAACAAGACCATCAAACAGAGAAAGTTCCAAGACCCTGAGTATATGAGGAACCACATTAAGTATAGAATACTCCAACTTGTTATGCAAGGGAAGATCCTTGGGAAAAGGGGGCCTGGACATAGATGGGCCTCATGGCTGAAGAACCTGAGAGACTGGTGTGGAATGTTTCCAGAAGAATTGTTCCAAATAGTTAAGAATAGGAAGACTATCACCATGATGATAGCCAATATTCAGAATGGATACGAAACTTGAAGAAGAAACTCAAGATTTGCTTATTCCAAAAACAGAGTTTTAGGATATAGCAGTAAACTTGAACAGATAAATTAATTGCAACCATTGTAGAGATTGAAGTTGTAACACTAAAGATAAGCTACTTCCATACAATTGGCACTCCAAATCTAAAATGAGGAAGGCAGAGGTGTCGGAGCCCAAATAAGAGAAGTAAGTTTGGGGGGGGGGGGTCGGGAGAGACCATAGTACCACTATAAAACATCTCCAATGTAAAAACTGTACAGTTCTAAAGTATATGAACAATATTAGTTCCTAATTCAACAACTAGGAAGAAATTAAACCGATCAGTTCATGCTGTCGTGCCATCTGCCAAGCAGTTTGCCTTTCAACACTATAGTCCAGACAGTGTGTACTCTGAATTATGGAGACATTATGTTATCAACATGTGAGGTAACACTGTACATATTAACATTGAGCTTCTTATTTTATTAAAGGCCACTAGGTTAGTGCTGTGAGCATGGGGGCAGGGATGACAACCAATATGTCACAAATCTGAATAGGGACCACAGTTTATAATGCCCTCACAGTGACCAACAGTCTAAGCACCTATAGCAGCAACAGATGCACCTCAATTCAAAGACTGGCACCTGTTAAAAAAGAATGGAAGTAAATGTCTTTTGAGGCATGCTATTCAACAACATGTGCAACAGCTAGTGTGAGAGAAAGTAATTTCTCACTGAGGTATGTGCTTCCTTACTTTGTTTGTCTTACTGAGCACATACAGTTGTACTTCGCTTAAAGAGCATATTACGTTCCACAGGATTGCTCTTTAAGCGAGTTTGCTCTTTAAGCGAAACACCATTGGAAGTGACCAATTGTGGGGGGGATTGCGAACCCCGATTTATTTGTTAAGCAAATTTTTGGGTGGTTTTATTTGTTAAGCAAAGTAAACAAGTTACTCTTTAAGCTAGGCGTTCTTTATATGAGGTTTGACTGTACAGTAATACCTCGGATAACGCTAAGACTTGGTTCCACAAGTCTTGGTGTTATCTGATTCTTAGTGTTATCTGATGCATGTTAAAATCCTATGGGATGGATCGGATAACGTTAAAGCTCCATATAGATACATTGTAACCGCACAGGCTTTAGCAGTTGTTATCCGAGCCATCCCATAGGACCTTAACGTTATTCAATCCAATTCTCCCCCCCCCCAGATTACTTAACGTTATGCAATTTTAGCGTTATCCGAGGTAAACGTTATCCGAGGTATTTCTGTATAAGGTTTTTGTAAGGAGGTTCACTGGGCCTTACCATTCCAAAACAGAAACAAATGAGGGGTGGGAGCCCTCTATCTTAGCACAACTACATAGTGTTAATATTGTTGCTATTATAATAAAAACACACAATGGGCAGTATCCAGTGGTAGCTTGTTCTGCTCATGGAATGACTGCTTGCTGCTCTGGAAGGATTGAAAACTCTTTGGAGCCTGGTTTTGATTAGCACAGACGGTCGCAGACGGGAGGAGAGATTTAATACAAGTGTTGCCAAAATAATATACATTTTCTTTATTTCTGCAATGATCAGACTGTCACTCTGATTACTGCTAGCGGCAGACCTAAATAACTGCCAGCTTGTATACCTCCCAAAGGAAAGTGATTGTACTTCTCAGTAATCTTTTGGCACAGTCAGAGACCCTTTAGCATTATCTGTTACTTAATCTACTTAAATCTGCATATCATCTCTTCTGTTCCATTTTAAATTTTTGTAAATTACACACCTGGGGGCTCATTAAGCACAGCAACCTTCCCACCAGCCTCTCTCTGAATTTCCTCTTCTGCTGCTGCTGAAGATCCAGTTTGAAAAAAGTATATTGAAGCTCAAATATGTGCTCAACTCCTTGTGACTTTTGTAACCTAAATTTTGGAATATTTTTTGTGCGTGTTTTGACTCTTATACTTATTTACATTATTTGTTATTAAAATTGAATAATTCAACCCTATTTTTCTATTATTTTTCTTCTGTTAAAACTTTAGGATCTGTAAAGTGTTCCACACTGTATTTAACAGTTCCTGAAGACTATCAGATTGCCTTTCATAAGTTCGATTCATATCAGCAGAACAATAAATATGGTGAATAAAATATGTCTTAAAAAAAGAAGGGACACTATGTGTTTAAAAACTCTCCCCACCATCCTTTCCCTTTTGAAATTTCAGGACAGCATGAGTGATAGAAAGATTAATTTTAGATTTTTGATTTCCTAAACTTACCTCAGAAAGCGCCTCCTCAAGGATTGAGGTATTTTTGAACCACAATCAGGCTCAGGAGCCCTGGTGGTGCAGTGGTTAAGCTGCTGTCCTGCAACCAAAAGGTTGTAAGTTCTATCCTGACCAGGGAACAAGGTTGCCTCAGCTTTCCATCCTTCCAAGGTCAGTAAAATGAGTACCCAGCATGATGGGGACAAAATGCAAATTAACTTGTGAGCTGCCCAGAGAGTGCACTAAGCGCTATTGGGGCAGTATAGAAGTGTGATTGATTTGCTTGTGTTGTTGTCAGGAAACGACACATTTCCTCATGCTTCCCAAGGCTTGCAAATCGCAGTTTCTAGCTAGGCCTCATAAATAGGTCTCAAAGAAATCCTGTGTCCCTCTCTGTCTCATGGACAGCTTGTTTTTCAACCGTGTTTCAGCCAGTGTTCCCGTGTTATCTTTCTAGCTAGCCTAGCTAGCAGAGCTTAGTGTTATGTCTTCACATGGATGTAAACAATTCATTGTTTTGAGAAAGTTATTCTCTGTTACCTGATTGGTCAAGGTTAAATCACCTGACCATTTTGGAGAACAGTTAGTTAGTTCGTTTCTGGATCTCAATGGCTTAAGACCCTGGCTATTGTGTGGGATTTTCTCTTCTTTTCACAATGGTTACCTAACGAACCTGGACTGTAACTCTGTTTGCTGGACTGACTTATGCTACTGACTTATGCTACTGACTTTTATGCTTTATGAACCTGTCACTTTATCTTTCTCACAGTAGGTCAGATGAAAGGAAGTGCGGAATGAACTCACCCAAAGGTGTCTTCATTTTGACAGTTTCACATCTGGCCTAAATATGGAATAAGAAACCTCATGAAACTTTGGTTTTTTTTCCTGTAACTATTTAACCTCTTTTTACTACACTGAAAATAAAATAAATACTGTACTAAAGAAAATTGAATTTAATTGAATTTTCGCACTTGTATGCTCAATCAGGAAACCTGACTCAGGGCGGCTCACATGATAATTAAACAATATACACAGTAAATACACAATAATACAATATATAAAATTCAATCTACAAAAACAGCACATGATAATATACAACAATACAATACTATAATATAATGATAAAGTCACAAAATCATGTTCAATAAATAGCCATAATATATAAGTGTTGTTTAATGAGAATGATGCCTAACACAGAGTGCATGAAGTTGCTAATCACTTTTATCAATTTGCATCTGTGGGTTTTTTTAAAGATATGGAAGAATTCTCTCTATTAATGGGGTTATTATTCAAGTTCTTTTTTGTAAGTTTCAAGCATAATTATCAAGAAAACAAGAATCTGAACTATGTTTTACACCTGTATTGATTTTTTTAAACTTCTGAGATCACATTAAAACAAAACAATGCTACTATACTCTGAATAAGGCTATTACAGTAAAACCTCATATAACACTAAAACCTGGTTTCACAAGTCTTGGTGTTATATGATTTTTAGTGTTATCTGATGCATGTTAAAATCCTATGGGATCCATAGAGATACATTGTAACCACACAGGCTTTAGCGGTTGTTATCTGAAGCATCCCATAGGATCTTAATGTTATCTGATGCAATTCTTCCCCCCAGATTCCTTAATGTTATGCGATTTTAGTGTTATTCGATACTAATGTTATATGAGGTATTACTGTATCTACAAAATATTACTAAACTTCATTAACATAAACCTAGCAGCTCACTCTTCAAACACTGTGATTTAAAGACAATGAAATATTTTATTTATTCTTACTTTTAGGATATTTTGTGTTTCATTCCACTTGTTGGTCCACTCTTTGGTAAGCTCTTGCACCTATAAAATAAGCCAAAGTAATATTAAAAACAACAACAGAATTTCAGGTTTAAAAGTGTCACAATAATTTCTGATCTCTTCTTGAAAGAATTTAGGGTCACTTAACAGATATTTACATTTATCTATTTACACCTCCATCCAGTTTTCCTTCGTTAGCACTGCTGTTTATTATATTATTATTTATATTACTTTATACAGCACATCACTTTTTAAAAATGGATTTAATTAAATTAAAACATACATCTCCATTTTTCAGTTAAACATGGGAGGTAAAAATATAGCCGTAAAAATGATTAATTTACTGTGTTAAGCTGAAGACAGTAAATTACAGAGATTTCCATTGATTATGCTTGCCATAATTATTATGAGTCTATCATGCAGCATGCTATATGAAGTTAACAAGAGATAAGAATGTCACTTTGGCTTATTTCTTGCATGTTATGTTTCGGGATAGGGCAAGGTGTTATTTTCCCTAAATAATATACAGTAGTCCAATTATCAGTTATCCTGAAGTTTTTATACTGAACAGTGATTAGAACAGTTATTAACCATACTCATGAAGTTAAAGCAAACAATTTAAAACTTGGGCCAAATATGGAGTTCACCCCATACAGACAGAGATGACCAAAGGATTGTTTTCCAGGTTTTCTAGAAGACATTTCCCACTGCAGAGTTGAAGAGACTGCCAAATAATACTCCTGTCACCTGTTTCATGAAGAATCTGAGCTGAATTTCTTTTACTAGCAGTCAACTTCACAAACAAAACACACTTGGCTTAGTGGCAAAAAACTCAGAAGGCTGCCTATTTGTAACTATGTAGAGATCTAACTGAAGTACTACCTGAATGTTTAGCTTTGTGACAAGTCTCTAAATAAGTGTGAAATTGCCTTGCACACACGAGTTATCTTAGTTAAAGCAACATCCGTGTATGAACAGAGCGCAATGAAATTTAGAATGTTGCTTAAAGAGAGGAAACAAGCCAAGATCACACGCAGAAGAACAGACTTCAACTTCCTTTCTCTCTCACATGCAAAACACACACGTTTAGCTGAAATCCTGTTGTGTATATACACAAAATGTATGTTTAAAAGCAAATGTCATTAAGTTAAGCAATTATTGGTTGCATCCTAAATTGGACTTCTCCATGAGCAACTGAAAATACTTATAGGGGTTTCTTAACATGGCAGTTTGCTGCTAAAAATTATGCTTTTTGAGTAACTATGTAATGCAAACTTGACCAATATTACCATCATTTCTTCTGCAGGATCCTCTGCTCTTGTTTACTCTTTTAATTAATTCAAATATTGTTACAAGCCATGCTGATGACGTTTACTGAAAGGCAGGGCATCATATGTCTCAGAATAAGACATAAATTAAAAACAGTAAAAGTTATAAGGGTTAAAAATGAGCTGTTAAACAACATAACAGATAAAGCAAGAAACCCAATGTATTATGCAGGAGCAGGTTCTCCTTAATACATAGGGCCGTACAAAACATGTTAGGGATTAATTAACTTAGCAAACTAAAACTTACTCTTGCTTCATTCTGTTGAAGTTTTTCTTCCATACTTAATGCTGTTGGAGAATCTAGGAGGGCAATCTACAGTAGGTAGATAAAACAAGCACAGTTATTAAGGAAAATACATCGGTATGTTTCAGTGAACATTTGTCCTAAACAAAGCTCCTACCAACGAGTCCTAGTACCTTTAGGAAATACTATTGACTTAAATTACCCAGGAGCATTGAATTTTCAACAAAGGAAGAAAGAGGTGACAGAAATGAAGAGGAGACAGAATGCAGTAATATAAAAATGGAGTGTAGCTTGGTTTTATGTAGAAGAACAGGGCCATCAGTTGTATTCTTTTTACAACTCTCAAATGCCATCTCAAAGAAGAGAAATATTTCTGCTTAAGTAGCCTTTGGAATGGAGGTAACTTGAATATTTTTGAAAAACCTGGAACTTACTTCTGAACAAGTATTGCTAGATAGCTCAGTGATCTAGGTATCTGGCACAGGACCAAAGGTTGAGCGTTCGGTGCCCCACTGTGCTTTCTTGACAGGACTTGATGATCCAACTCTGTATTTTGATGATGACGACGACGACAAAACAACGACAATGATGAAGAAGTACTAAAGAATATTTGGGCATTTGTCCCTCCAAAAGCCATTGGATGTTTTTGTTTTATTCATCCTAATGTTTGACATATAATGACTAGTTGCTATAGCATAATAAATTATGGAAAAGGTGGAAGGCAGCAGTAAGAGAGAAACGCTAAACTTGAGATGGATTGATTCCATGAGGGAAGCCACAGGCTTGAGTCTGCAAGAGCTGAGCAGGACATCTTGGAGATCTTTCATTCATAAAGACACCATGCTGAAGAGGACCCAAAGGCATCTAACCACAATAATTATCACCTGGCTACATAGATCTGCTCCAGGAATAGCACAGCACAAGATGGTCTACTAAGCAAGTGCAGGGCATAGTTCTTCTTCTTCCATGTCTAGGTCAGATGTGAAACTGCCAAAATGAAGCCACCTTTGGTGAATTCATTCTGCAGTTCCTTTCGCCTGACCCAGTATGAAAAAGATTAGCCAGCACAGCAAGGTTGCTGGGTTATGCCCAATTGTGGTTCATATATCCCACAATTTTCAAGGAGGCTCTTTCTGCGTTCCCCAGGCATAGCTCTAATCCAAGGGCATTAGTCTGCATTGCCATTTGAAGTACCAGATGTGAGATAAGGATATGCACAAAGGAATGCTGCAGCAGAAATTCGAGATCCAGTGTGAGGACTGTGTTGAAAAGAGAACTGGAAAAAGGTCACTAAAGTAGAAATGAGGAACTTCTGGCCCTGTTCCCCAGCAATAGAAAGAGGTAGTCTTTCTCTAGTGTCACAACAGGTAATTCTAAATAGGCCACAGTAAAAGACAGTATGATGTGCAGCTTTAACTAACATCCAACACTGGCAGAGGTTATCAACTATTCCAAGGCAAAAAATTTCACAGCAAATTCTTTAAAAACCACATTCCTTAAGAGGCAGAAATAATGAGCCTCCCCTTCCAAAAAGCTCATGCCTTAAGACCAAGCTAACCTGGTTCCCCTGAGCAAGGAGAGTCTTCAGTCGAGCTATTTCAGCTCGAAGTTCACGGATCAGCTTGACATTCGGATCCTCATTAATGGTAGGCGTATTGATTATGTTTTTAGCCCGGTTGGCATAGCGCAAAGTGCTTAAGGTTTCTCCATAATTAATATCAGCAGGTGAAATAGCTGAGGAAAGTAAATTCGGAAGAGTTATACAGACAGAAGATTTCATTTAGACATCTTAAAAAACACTTCTACCTGGAAAGGAGGCAAAAGGTACATTTTATGGTTAACATGAGAATGCTACTTCCAGAAGAAATATTTTACATGTGCCTTCCATGGAAAGGAAAGTATATTTTACCATGAACCACATCAAATCTGTACAAGAAAAGAAAAAGTGGTGGTATTCTTACAAATATATAATGCCACAGTTTGGATTAATGTACCTAAAGTACTGAGGTAGCTTAGAAGGGACTGTGAAGTAAGACGCTGAACTGGACAACTGGAAGGCTGGCAAGTCAGCAGTTCAATACATGAGTGCTACATGATCAAGTGAGCTCCCATCATCTGTCCAAGCTCCTGCCAATCTAGCACTTTGAAAGCAAGAAATTGCAAGTAGATAAATAGGGACCACTTCAGTGGGAAAGGTAATAGCATTCCTTGTCTAGAATCAGTATTTGTCCGAGTTGTCAGGAGCAGAGATTTATGCTCTGCTTGTAAAGTTCCTATAGGTCTGTGGTGGCTTAGTTAAGACACTGAACTTGATGACTGGAAGGTTGGCAGATCAGCAGTTCAAGACCTGAGTGCTGCACAACAGAGAGAGCGCCCATCGCCTACGCCCGGGTGGCCAAACTTTTCATGCCATGGGCTCGTCACATGGTTGAGCGGGCTGGTCACATGGTTCCTTCCGCCGTAAAACATGTCCGCAGCTCTCGCCAATGCGTTTACGACAGTTGCGGGTGCATTTACAGCAGCACTGTGGGCAGGCACATTTTACTTCCGCTTCTGGAATGATTTGATGCAGTGGGTCAGATCTGGCCCACAGACTATAGTTTGGCCACCCCTGGCCTATGCCAACTCCTACCAACCTAGCAGTTTGAAAGCAAGAAATTGCAAATATATAAATAGGTACTGCTTTGGTGGTAAAGGTAACAGTATTCTGTGTGCTCTGGTTCCTGCCAGAAAGGTAACCACTCCATTCCTCTGATCTGTCGCTCACACAGCCAGGCACTGCTTCTCCAGAGCCGCTTCCCTGACTCTTTCCTACACATCTGGAGCAATGCTTTCCCAATAGCATGGGATCTTTCCAAAGCTCATCAACTGCTCTTTTTAAAAGTTACCTTTGGACTCTTCTGGAGCAGGCAGGGGTTCTGGACAGAGGCTGGGAGGAAGAAATGTGCAATAAACTTCCCGAAGGAAAAACGCTTTAGACATCGAAGGAATCAAGCACCAGAGACCTCTTTCACCTCTAGGCACAGTGGGTGGAATAAGGGCAACAGCATCTCCCTGCATCATCTTTTCTTTGCACGCTGCGTCCTCCCAAGATTTAGACAGTGAACTGTGTTCTAGATCACCTCAGCCCTCAGACAGGTAACTGTTGGAAATGAGCAATTGAGAAAAGGGTTGTCTCCCCCCCCCCCCCGCCCAATACTATATTGCTAATTCTGCTGCCATCGCTCTGCAGCCCCCCAGTAGGCTATTATTAACACTTTGTTATGAGACAGCGGTCTTAAAAATAATAAACCGCAGCACTGTTTAACGATTTCCCCCCCCCCCCAAGACTTCTAAAAGACAAAGCATTGAAAACTGACAGAAGTCAATGCGTACTTACTTGCAATCATGATTGTTTTAGAATTCCCTCCTAGGCTATCTTTCAAAAGCCACGTCAAAACAGAATCTCGGTAAGGCACAAATACTTGCTTCTTCTTTGTAGCAGGGTTTGAGGCATCCTGAGATAAATCAGCTATGAAAGATGGGGGGGGGGGGGACCAAGAAAGCAGGATTTATATTGGAGAAGGTCAGATACCAACTTCTGTATTCACCAAAGTGTGCCAGAAATTAAAAATAAAAACAGGTAAGTACCTAAGGCAGAAATGACGCTTCCCAGAGTAACTAGGGATTTGTTAATATTCCCTCCTTCTTTTAACCTGACTCCTGTAGCACCAGTGGCATCTGCTCTCTCACTTCCAGCAAGGTCTACCAAATGCATTTTGCTCACAGTCTCACATGGCATTTCAGCATCAAATTTAGCCTATAGAAAAATAAGAACAAAATGTTACTCTACGAAGCATTTCTGAAAACAGGGTTGTGCAGGCAAATAGTAAGGTAAGGTAAAGGTGGCCCTTGCTCAAAAGCCAGTCATATCTGACTCTAGGGTTCAGTGTTCATCTCCATTTTACAGCCAAAGAGCCAGCACTGTCAAACGTTTCCATGGACATGTAGCAGGCATGACTAGACATTAGAGTGCACGGAATGGTCCCTAGTTTTCTACTTGCAATTTCTTGCTTTCAAATTGCTAGCTTGGCAGGAGATGGGACAGAGACGGGAGCTCACTCTATCATGCAGCACTCGGGTCTCGAACTGCTGACCTGCCAGTCGTCATTTCAACATCTTAACCAGTGGTGGGCATCAGCAGGTTCGCACCAGTTCGCCAGAACCGGTAGCAGAAAATCTGGCTGGCCCTGCCCATCCAAGTTTTGAAATATAGTCCTAATTTGGGACTATATTTGGGCTTTCCCCTTGACCACGCCCACCATACCACGCCCACCGTGTGATAGCAAATTTTTTGGAGCCCACCACTGGTCTTGACCACTAAGCCGTAACAGTCCAGGCAAATAGTAACTCTTGATAAATAACACTGCAGGAAAACAGAAAGTGAAACAAGAGAAATGCAGCCTAGTCCCATGGCCAAAGTTCACGTGAGGCTCCAATCAGACCCCCCAACAACTTTTGTTTCAAAGAAAGCTCCTATGTCTCCAAACTTGATCAATGGCAACAGCACTGTCTGGAAAACAGCTTCCACTGTCCTAATCTAAATGCCATCCCCTTCAAGCTGCTAGTAGTTCTACAATTAAAAGAATCAACAATGGCTTTGCAGGATTGAGAGAGACTGAAATGGAGTAGGACGGGGTATATTTTCCTTTCCCTGCACTGCTTTCTAATGCAAGATGGTGTCTGCTGAATCTGATTTGACAATAAAACATGAAGAACATTCTTGATATTCAGTCACGGACCCCCTGCATCATTCTCAGCTAGGTCCTCTATTGCAACAGAGCTTCAGGGACCCATTCTCCTGTTGGAGTCTCATGCTTAAACTGGTAAAGAGGAATGTACAACTTCACCTATAAATATTAATCACAACCACCTGTGTTTTGTATCAGAAATGATGCAAAAAAAAGATTAAAAGGATTTATATCCAAGAAGGCTTCAACCCAAACACCTCTCATTTCAGAAACACTGCATTAAGCATACATATCTCCTCCCAAAACTAGGGAAATGTAAGGTAAATGTCACCCTTACTCAAACAGTCAGCATTGTCTGTGTCTGCAGACGTTTCCTTGGTCATGTGGCAGACATGACTAAACACCAGAGTGTATGGAGCACTGTTTACCTTGCTACCAAAGTGGTACCTATTTATCTACTTGCAATTTCTTGCTTTTGAACTGCTAGGTTGGCAGGAGTCGGGACAAAAACGGGAGCTCCTTCCATCCTGCAGTACTCGGGAATCGAACTGCTGACCTGCCGCCTTCCAGTCATTAAGTTCAGCGTCTTAACCACTAAGCCACCACAGTCCCTTGGGTTTGCTATGGAAGGAAAAATGCATGCTGTATTTCAAATCCCTTCTCAGATTCAGTGTGCGATGAATCTGAACGGTGGCCGGTAACTCAATATAAGAAATGTCTTGGTTCAGTAAAAACTACTTCTTTACCTGAGTGAAGTTGACTGTGAAAATGGCATGGGATCTACTGCTAGCATCATTCATTCCAGTGGCAGCAGTGGTCCGATTTATGTTTCCTGCTTCCATAAGTTCTTCTACATCACTATAATTTTGTACTAAGTGCTTAGATAAGTCTGGCAAAACAGAAGCAAATGTAAGTACTAAGGCTGCAACCTTAAGGGACTTCAGAACATTGTTTTACGAAAGTAAGCATTTCACACAGTGTTTCTTTTAAGAGACAAATTATGCCTCTAAAATAGCATTTGCTGCCACAAGTACATGCATTGTCTAAAAACAATTTTTTTTACCAATACTTGCTTAATCATATTCACATCAATTGATTGAAACTAATTGGAGTAGCTGACTACACTTCCACGGGCTTATGTTATGCAGCAGGATTTCATCTCATTTTCCCCCACAGGAGACTTGTAGAACTGTCAAATGTTGATCTAAAGAGAAATCCGTACTCTGTGAAATGCTAAATATTTTGTACTGTCAAAATACTATGACATAAACTGGAAGAGGATTGATTACACCAACTAAATTCTAATATCACAAGTCAATCACAAGTGCCTTTGATTTATTAGTCAGATGCATCATTAGTCTCAAGTCAATTAGTAGGACATCACACGCCACAATAAATCTCTAAAATTTGCACAATGACTAGGGACAAACTACACATAAATTAAAAAACTCAAAGAGGGACCCTAATGATATTATAACTTAATTTACACTGGCCTTTAGTCTATAGTAGTGATGGGTACCCTATGGCACGCGTGCCAGAGGTGGCACTTGGAGCCCTCTCTGTGGGCACCTGTGCGGTCACCCCAGCACAGAGCTTGCCCCTTCCCTCTGCCTAGCAGCCCAATGGAAGTGCTTCCTTCCTCCTCCCAGCACAGTGTTTACCCCACCCCTCTGCCCAGAAGCCCAATGGGAGCGTTTCCTCCCTCCCCAGTTGTCATGTTGGCACTTTGCGATAAATACATAGGTTTTGGGTTGCAGCTGGGGCACTCAGTCTCTAAAAGGTTCGCCATCACTGGTCTATAGCCAAGATAAATTATTCGATCAAATATACAGAGGGATACTGTATTAGATAAATGAAAGCAATGCAGTGTCAATCCTACCTTCAACATAAGGGCCTTCTTTTGGATGTTCACGAATTCTTAAGTTATTTGTTTTTGAAGATTTGCGTCTCAGTAAGTCTCTAACACGTTCATTGTAAATTTCCAGGTAACTGAAATATAAAACATATACAGTAATACCTCATATAACATTAGTATCGAATAACACGAAAATCGCATAACATCAAGGAATCTGGGGGGAAGAATTGCATCAGATAACATTAAGATCCTATGGGATGCTTCAGATAACAACCGCGAAAGCCTGTGTGGTTACAATGTATCTCTATGGATCCCATAGAGGATCAGATAACACTAAAAATCATATAACACGAAGACTTGTGGAACCAGGTTTTAGTGTTATATGAGGTTTTACTGTACATTGAAAATCATTAAAATATGGTTTATTTAAAGGTCAATCTATTAACTGACTCACACATATACACCATACAGCTATATGACTATAGACCTAAGCTACAAATTCATGTGTGTCATGGATTACTAATATTCAGTTGCGCACGTGATCTCAAAGACTTTGTTGTCAGTATCCAACACCCAGATGGGTCAAAAGATGGAGAAAGAAATCTAGTCTGGATCCAATTTTCAGAAGTAATCAGGGTAGCCTGTACAATTCATCATCTAAGTTTCGGCTCACCTGTAAAATGAAAATGTTAGTTATCTGTTGCAGAAGAGTATTAATGTATTATTAGCCATTCAAGCCTATAAGTATTCTATAAACAAATGAAAACATTATGTGTCTACTGTTACATTGATGGCATTTCAAATTGGCTTGGTACCATAGAAAGGACATCCAAAAGAAGCTGCCACTCAAGGTACCAGGGTGAGTGAATTTCTCCAATACTCCTTTATGACTCAAGCACTCAAGCATCACCTCTCACAGAGATTAGAAGGAGGCACTGTATAGGGTGGGGATTTTATTTATTTATTATTTATTAGTTCAAATTTATGTTGCTGCCCACTTGTGGATCACTCCTTCTACTCCTGTGATGGACTGTCCCATCAACAGAGTTCTACCCACAGATCATTTTTGGATCAAATATTATTTGAATAATCACAGCATTATACAAAACTAAATTAGAATCCACCCAACAGAATCACATTAAAATCATGATGCTGCTGAAACCACCTGCCATAAAAATACATGTACTGTATATAGATAAAACACTTAGGCCATCATGCAAAGTTTGGTCAACACTGGCTGGCAACAGCTCTCAAGACATTCAGACTTAAAGATGACAAGAATTAAACATGGCGTCATTTTCACTATGAAGCCTGTTTACTGTCACTGAACAGTCCTTCCCTTTGAAGTACTTGGCATTTGTGAGACACTTTAAAAGTAGCCAAAATAAACTGTGTGTGTTACCAAACTAATGATCCTTACATTGTGCTCAGTGCTATTGGGAAAGACAGATAACAGCTCCAGTGGCGTAGCGTGGGTTTCAGCCACCCGGGGCATAGGCCCAGGACGCCAGTGGTGGTGGAGAGTCCCAGCGCCCATCCCTGCAGCAGCCTCTTTGTCCTGGGCTCTAGGAAGTCCAGAGGCGACGGCAAAGTCCAATTTATTGTGAAATTTTGCCGCCCAAAAACAGTGCCACCCGGGGTGGGCCACCCCCCACGCCACTAAGCAGCTTTCCAGCTTTTCAGACAGACAACTTTTCTTAGCTTTACCTGGGACTAAACCTGGACCTTCTGAATGCAAAAAATATATTGTATCACTCATAGAGGCTAAGTTTTCTACTGACAGTAGGCAAACTGGGCTTGCCTATGGCTATCCAGTATTTAATGGATTAAATTTGAGCTGAAGACAACCCTCCCTTAGCTTATGTCGTTAACCAGCAGACTATATCCTGATAGAATAACTGAAAATTTGAAGCATTTATGGCTTCTAACTGGCCATGCTAAACAGGGAAAATAGACTTTTTCATTTTTTTTGCATCATTTAATAAACACATGTGTGCCATCTGCAGGAAACAAGGGTTTGTTGTTACATGCCACCAAGTCAGAACTGACTTATAGTAACAGTAATAGGGGTTTCCAGGCAAATGAGGCATTTAAGGAGTAGTTTTACCTTTTTCACTCGCCAATGAGTTTCCATAGCAGAGCCAGAGAATCAAACACAAGCCCCCTATGTCCTGGAACATTATACCACACTGAGTACCTTCATAATGATAGGTTGCCAAAAGATCATTTTCTCCTGCTTCAGACTAAAGCATGGTGCACAAGTAGGAGATGTGCTGTTATACTTTCAGGTGCCTTGTGACATACAGATAATGGAGATGAAATCAGGCTTCTTTGTTATTAGCACTAGATCATGTAACTTGCTTCACTGATGAAAAATCACTTAATTTCGTGCATCTAGGCCAGGGGTTCCAAACCTTTTCAAGCTAGGGCCCGAGTCACACTCTCTCAGTTAGCTTCAACGGCCAGTTGGCCAGTTGGCCTTGCCTGCATGGTGTGGGTGGCCATTTTGTTTCTCAAATGCCCTTGGAGGGGTGGGGGCACATGAAATGGTCCCGCTGGCTGGATCTGACCCACGGGCCTTAAGTTGGGAACCCCTGATCTAGGCGATAGGTCAAAAGGGTCTTATCTGAACATCCTTTTCATAACATTGCCACTAACATTTAATCTTTACTATTGTTTGGATCCATTTGCACTTATACTGGTTCAACTGACAGAATTCTGCTTTTGTGAACTAAATCAGTCATTAAGAAATTTGGCCCTATTCAAAAAACGTACCTGGAACCAAGTGGACAGATGCCATCTGTAATAATCAAAATCAATTACAATTTTAAAAAACACATGAACCAGTGAAGAAAGTTAGGCTGCAATCTTACACCTATTAATTTGAGTTTTCCCATGGATCTTGACAAGCTTACTTGCCAGGAATCATGTGCATGATAACATTGTAAATCACAGTCTGCCTTGCTTGGACACTCAATCATTTGGCCAGCAAGAGTCACAGAGTGGCTTCAAAACTTGCAAATTATTATTACCTTTACTAATATTCTTGTGAAAAACTAAGCATTTACAAGAACCCCCAGATTTTGCTTTAGAATTATCACAGGTTACTGGACACAGTAAAACATGTATTTACTCGTGATACACACTTGTGCTATCATCCATAAAATTTGGCTGACAATGTTTATCAAAAAGGCAGAAAATATAATGCAATATATCCTGGAACATTAGATTGACTAACTATACTCTGAATTTATTTGCAAAAGTATTTCGTAGACTGAGAGTAAGAATTTTATTGAAATGTACTTAACAGATGTGTCAGAAAATGACATCTTTTTCCTAATGCTCACAAAGCTTGGTGAAATAGTAGTTTCATATAGGCCTCAGAAAAAATCCTATGTCTTCTCTGAGCCTCAAGGCTGTGTCACAGACAACCTGTTTTTCAGTATTTCTTATCTTTTGTAAGCTAGCTGAGAGCCATGTTTTGGATAGTCCCAGATGTGCACGTGTGTAAACAATGTGTTGCTGTGAGAAAGTTATTCTCTGTTGCTCTCTGTTACGTGATTGGCTAAAGCTATCCCACCTGACTGCAAATTCTCCATTTTGGGAGAGAAGAAAGAGTTCGTCTCTGCTTCTCCATGAATTAAGACCTGTTTTTGATTAGAGATTTGATTGTTTATGGTTCTCTATGGGCTAACATTCTTTAGCCAAGGAGCTATGCACTTTTGCTCCTTAAAAATGGTCACCTAAATTGCCTGTGGACTTTATTGGACTGACCTGTGCTACTGACTTTTATTCTTTATGAACTTGATCAATAAATCTTCATCATTTTCCTGAACAACATGTCTTCATTGGACTAGAAGGGTAAGAGCAGTATTGCATTTCACACACAACTTTGAACACGCTACCCAATTAAAACCTCCTTGTAGCTGATAAACAGCTGAAAAGTTCTTATTGCCGTCCAGCTCGCCCTGTGTAAGTTTGTTTTGGTTTTAGGAGTTTTTTCCAGAAGTGAGGGGGCCGGCTGGTACGTGACAAGATGTGAGCATGGTAGAGCCTTTTAGAGTCACTTAAAGAAAGCATAATGAAAATTTAGATTTTGCATGCTAAATGGAACAGAGATGATGGAACAAGACAGTGACGTGACAATCAGTTCTTTTTTTTTTTAATTTTTTTATTAGGTAAATAAAGAAAGAAATACATAAAAAAACAAAAGAAAGAAAAGACAAAAATACAAATAAAAACATTATAATAATATAAAGGCTTATGAAGATCACGTAGCATATTTTACCCCTATTACCTTTACATTATCTTCATTTCTTGATACATAATCTTCTTCCCATTCGCATCTATTACATCATCAAAAGAAAAACACCCTTGTGCTATATACATAGTTCGGGGGGTTTTATACCTTTCACACTTTCCAGAAGTCATTATAATCTTTTGCAGGGGGTATGCCCTTTTTTTCTTTTAAAGTATAGTTAATGAAAGGCTCCCAGATCCTCCAGAATTTGTTGTTATTGACATTTCCTTTCCTACAGTAAATTTCCCAGGTAAGTTTTTCATTCAAGGCTATCTCCCACATCTGTGTATACCACTCCTGCAAACTTATTTGTTCATTACTTTTCCACCTCTTAGCAATAACCAATCTTGCAACAGTCAACATTATGGCTAATAACTCTTTATTGTCCTTACTTATATCCTGGTCTTCTATGTCTGTTAATAAAATTATTTCTGGTCCCAGCCTGATCTGTATATCAAATATGTTCTCTATTTCCTTTTTTATTCCTTCCCAGAAATTTTTAAGTACCTCACAGCTACACCACATATGTTCGTATGTTCCTTTTATTTTTCTGCATCTCCAACATATCTCGCTCATGTTACTATACATTTTATGCAAGCTGACTGGGGTCCTATACCATCTCCACACCAACTTATAATTGTGCTCTTTAAGTCTGACAGACATAGTTCTCATTATCTTTCTTTTCCACATCTTCTGCCATTTTGTCACTGTTATCCTGGTCTCTAGTTGTTGTTCCCAGCTTTCTCTCAGCACCTCTTGTATGTGTTGTGTTTTATTCAAGATTTTGTAAACCTTGCTAACTACCCCTTTAATTCCCAATTCTCTGTTTCTAATCTTAGTCAAAAGTATTTCAAATTCCGTACATTCTCTATTTAAGCCAATTTCTCGTAAAAATTTCCTATTCCAATTATTTATCTGGAGGATCTTGAACCAGTCCAATTGAAGTTGCGAGTACAGCTCATATCTTTTCTCTTGATCTTTGCAAGCATTGACCCAGTCTTTTAGTAATAGCACTCTATTTTCCACCAATATATCTCTGATCTTTGTATCTATTTTTATCGGAAAATCCTGAAAGTCCTCCACTTCTAGGATTGGTGAGATTCCCAAAGTAAGCTCTTTCCTCACTCTATTCCATGTCTCAATTGTTGATTGTAACATCATAACTTGGGCCGTCTTTTTTCCCTTTTCTTTTCCCTCGCATAAAAACTGTGCCTTACCCAGCTTCGATAAGTCTTTCCTTTCAAATTTTTCCCAAACTGTTTCCTCCCTGTCTAAAATCTTTATGACATTTCTTATTTGAAATGCTCTATAATATTTTATAACGTTTGGGATCCCCAATCCTCCCTCCTTTTGCGAAACGTACCATAACGACTTAGTTATTCTGGCCCCTTTATTCCCATTGCAAAACTGGTTAATCATATTTTGGTACTCATTCAGCTCTTTATCAGTATGTTTTAATGGTAAAGCATCAAACAGGAAGTTCAATTTGGGTAGCAACATCATCTTGCATATAGCTATTCTTCCGAACCATGACAGATTTAATTTATTGTACTTTGCTATTTTCTCCTTTATTTCCTTCTTTTGTCTGTCATAGTTCATACTTTTAAGTTCCCCAGTTTTACTTGATAACATTACCCCCAAATATCTCATCTTTTGTGTAATTTGTATATTATACTTCCTCTTTATTAATTCTTCATCTTCTTTCCTCCCATTAATTAAAATCATTTCTGTTTTATCCCAATTAACTTTCAATCCCGTAACCTCCTCAAAGTCTTTCAGATGTTTGTTAATCCAATCTAAACCCTCCGTTGGATGCTTCACCGTCAACAATGTATCATCTGCATAAAGGCTTACTTTGGTTCCTCCCACTCCTACTATTCCCTCATCTTGTCGGATTGCGTTTGCTAACAGTTCCATAGCCAATATAAACAACGAAGGCGACAAAGGGCAGCCCTGCCTCGTACCCGCCTCTAATCTTATCTCATTTGTGTAACTATCATTGAATTTGACTCTAGCCACACCTTTTTTATACAATTTTCCAATAACACCTTGAAATTTTTCCCCAAATCCATATAATTTAGTCATCTCGTAAATCGTTGACCATTGCAATGAGTCAAATGCCTTGAATATATCTAATGCTAAAAGCCCCACTTTTTCCTTTCTTTTTTCCATTATATCTAAAATATCCACGGCTCTTCTTATAAGGTCTGCCATATGTCTATTTTTAACAAATCCCGCCTGATCCTCGTTGATATAATTGGCCATGAAATCATTCAATCTATTTGCTATAATTGTAGTAAAAATTTTTGCGTCCTGATTAATCAGAGATATTGGTCTATAAGATTCAATTTTTTCTAGGTTTTTACCCGGCTTGGGAATCAAAACAATTACCGATCTATTCCAGGAGTCTGGAGTCGCGTCTCCCTCTAAAATCCCATTATATAACTTGTGCAGTCTCGGAACTACCCACGGCATAAAATCTTTATAGAACTCCGCTGATAACCCGTCTTCCCCAGGCGCTTTCTCCTTCTTCAATTTTTTTATTACTTCTTCTATTTCCCCAGTCGAAATTGCTTCCTCCATTTTATTCCTATGCTCCTCCGTAACCTTCCTAATTTGTTGTTGATCAAAGAATTTTCGCAGTTTACTTAAATTTACCTCCTTTTTTGAGTACAGCTTTTTATAAAAAATTTCAATCAATTCTGCCTTCTCCCTTTTTTTATTACATCTTTTCCCATTTCCATCTACCAATACACCTACTTGCCCTTTATTCTTTTTATCCCTTGCTGCTTTCGCCAGTAATTTAGAGTTTTTATTGCCGTACTCAAAATATTCCCTTTTAAGAAAAATCAAATCTTTCTTCACTTTTTCAATATCTTTCCCATCCAGTTCTTTCTTAATTTTTTTAATCTCTTGAAATATTCTCTGTTCCTTTTTTTTAGCATATTCGGTGTGGAGGTATTTTAGTTGCCTTTCCAATTCTTGATTCCTGATTCTGATTTGCCTGTTCCTATTACTTTTTAATTTTATCGATTCCCCTCTAAATATTGCCTTCATTGTGTCCCAGACTCCTCCCCCACTGACCTCATTATTTTCATTAAATTTCCAGCTTTCCTCCCAGTTTTCCATTATTTGTTTCTTTATTGACTCCTTCCCATATAGCTGCCCATCATATCTCCAAATATATCCACTTTTTTCATCCTCGTTAAAATTTATGTTTACTATCATTTTTGCATGGTCGGATTCTCTAAATGTTCCAATCTTGATGTCCTCTATTTTTTTTACCAATTCTTCTGTTACAAAAAAATAATCTATTCTCGAATACATATCATGCACATGTGAATAATATGTATATTCTCTTTCTCGGGATTTTAACTCTCTCCACACATCCTTTAACCCCATAAATTTCCTCCATTCCTCTAATATATACTTTTTGCCTCTCTTTTTTGCACTTGTACTGTCAATATCCGAGCACAACATATTAAAATCTCCACCTACGACCATGTTTTTAGTCCCCTCCTCTCTCAATATTTTCCCCACTTTATCCAAGAAGTCTTGCTGTTTATCATTTGGTGCATAAATGTTGGCCAACGTTATTTCCTCTTCCTCAATTTTCCCTTTAATTATTAAATATCTCCCCTCTAGGTCAGCTATAATCTTGTTCACCGTGAACCCCAATTTTTCCAAGATCAGAGTAGCGACTCCCCTGGCTTTAGACGTCCCATATGCCTTTTCATATATATCAATTCCCCTCACCGCCAAATTGTTAACTTCTGCAGATTTTTGATGGGTCTCTTGCAAAAAAATTACATCAGCCCTATCTCTGTTGAGCGATACTCACAACCTCTTTCTTTTCAGGGCATTCCCTGCCCCCTTCACATTCCATGTTACAACCCTTAATGACTTAACCATTTATATTTAGATCTATTTCCCATCGCTCTTTTCCCTCCCCGAACGTGTTCACTAACCAACCCCTAACCTCCCTACGACTAAAGAATCTATACAGAATAAAATTGAAAGAAAAATGTAAATTACGACAACAACAAACAAAAAACTTACCTATCTTATTCCCTTCTTCTACCCTCCCCACATCTTTTCTTCTAATGCCACCTTTGATCTTCAAAGAGGGGAGGGGGGGACCGGAGAAGAAAGGCATATCAATCTTCTATTAACCTCCTCCCTCTGACATTAACTAAGTTTGTACTTGGTTTCACCCCACCTATTCCCCACTAGCACCTGGAAGATCTGCGCCGCCCACTGCTCCCTCCTCCTCCCGGCCCACTAACGGTCCCATCACCCCCACCCTGGCCAATTCTGTTCTCATTACTATCCAATCCGAGTCAGCTTCTTTGATCAAACCAATTTGTGTTAAATACAACAGTGCATCCATATTCGCATCCAACACATGCCATTTTTTGTCATAAAAAAATCTCAACTGCTGTGGAAATCGCCATACATACTTGACCCCTTTTGCATTCAATATCTTCGTAACAGGTTTCATAGTGTACTTCCACTTCCTCTCTTGGGGCGCTATGTCATTATACACCTCCACATCTACCCCATCCATTTTTAGGACACCAGACCCAGCTTGTCTAATAAAAGACATCACCTTCAACTTATCTGCCCAGTTTGCAAATTTGACTAAGACGTTCCTAGGTGACTTCTTATCTCTCCTTCCACCCACCCTGTACACCGCCCCAATATCGTCTGATCCAAATTCTTTACCCATTTTTAGTGAGTTCAACCATTCCACTATTCGCTCTTTCAGCCGTTCTGGTTTCGTTTCAGTCACATGACGAATCACTATGTTAAATTTTCTCCACCCCTCTTCAATCATCATCATTCTGTGTTCCTGCACTGTCATTTTATCTTCCAAAATGTGCTCTTGAATATAAAGTTCATTCACAGATATTATGGCATGTTTGACTTCCTTGTTCATTGTCTTTGTAATCTCACCAATCTTCTGCGTGTTCGCTGCAACATCTTTTTTCACATCTGTAAGGGATTTTGCCAGGCTTTCATACTGTAGCCTGGCTAATTCCCTATCTTTCTTCATTTCCTCACTGTTGGCTTCCACTGTTTTATTCAATTTAGTTTGGTTTTCATCCAGCCTTTGCAATGTCGCCTGAGTATCAGTCATGTTCTTGGCCAGTTGTTGAAGGATTGTTGTCATGTTATCCATTCTTTGTGCCAGGTCGAGGGAGCTCACCTGTTCCATAGCTGTGGTACTCGCTGCTGTCTCTTGAACTTCCATGTTGGGTGAAGGTGTATGCCTCTTTTCCTCTTCTTGTTCTTTCCCCTTTTTACCTTTTCGGCCTTTTGGTTTCACCACCGGCTCCTCCATCTCCTCTCCCTCCCTTCCCAGCAGACACCCCAGTATACCAGATGCAGTATATAACAAGGGGAGGGAACAAGGAGTGGGGAAATGCTCTGTCTTCTGAGGTTAAGTCTCAGTTCCCTCGGAGGCTGTTTTTATTGAGCTGCCTTCAAAGTTTTATTAAGCTGCCTTCAAAGTCTTTATAATTTTTATTTAGCTGCTGTGTATAATTCTCAGGCAGCCACCTTCATAACCACAAACACAAGACGGAGAAGTGAATCTGCTGATCTCGCTTGAATGGGTCTTTTACTCAGTATTTTTTGCTGCGCAATTCCTGAGACAAAGAAACAGTCTCATCCCCGCCCCCTTGTGGTCTTAAGTTTTTCCTTAGTCCGCCATTACGCTCCGGACAATGGGGGGAGAGGACAATGAAAAGTTCTCCAACACAGCACCAAAGTTTCAATAAAATTTCAATAAAGTTTCAGCCCTTTCTTCAGCTGTGCTCTTGTCAACCAGCCTTTATGTCTTTATGCCTCAGTTAAAAATGTGCCCAAGTCCCGACAAAACCTGTACTCCTCACTCACACACTTCTGCCACCTCCTCCAACTCTGTCCCAGCTCCGAGGCTCCGAGGCTCCCCTACGGAGCTCAACAAGAGACGAAACACTCTCACTCTCTCTCCTCCCAGAGTCACACTTTCTCTTTGACCCCCGCTCACCAGCTGGTTCCACAGTCACTTTCTTCCTTCTGCCGACGCCAGCCTCCAAACAAGCCTTATCACTGAGATCGCTTCTCCCGTCTCACACCGGTAATCACACTTTTTGCAGAGACGAACTCCGGCACCCAAGAAATTCTTCAAATTCCTCAATCGGCTCCACAGACAGTGGCAGGGGCTAGGTCCTCCGACCCCCCCTCCCCCGTCTGCGATTCAAGCCTCCGCTTTTCGTGCCCCGTTCAGTCTCTTCTCTTTCAGGACTCCGATCTAAGTCTCAGAAGCAGCAACCACGACCACAGCAACCACACCGTCGATACACTTTAAAAGCAGTCCTCCAGGTAAATTTTCCCTCAATTTTATCTTCAAAATCTCCTCTTTACCACATTAATTAGTCAGAGAAGAGAAGGATCGGTGTTCACCCTACGCCATCTTAACTCCGCCCCCGTGACAATCAGTTCTGAGGTAATGAAATCAAGATTAAATTCCTATGTTTCGCCATCTTGACTCCGCAAAGACAAAGAACTGGTACCCAGAGTGGTGTAGGGGACTGAGTGATGGATTAGGACTCAGGAGGCCTGGGTTTGAATCCCTGCTCAGCCATTGACACTCAGTGGTAAAACTACTCCTTAAATATCTCACTTACCTTGAAATCCTTATTAGGGTCACATTAAGTCAGTTCCAACTTAATGGCACAAAACTAATTAACTAAAGGTGAGAAAACAACTTCAGCAGCATACAGAAATCCAGTCATTGTGCAAACATACCTGACTTCTGTTCGAAATGATGCTTCATTCCTTCTTGTTTTCTCATTAATTTGGTTAAATAATCCTTCACAAATCCGTGGTATTAAGCCAGCATCCCCCTACAACATGAAGAGCCACTGTCACAGTACAACATGTTTAAGACACAAACAACAATCTTGAAAACCACTGGAGATAATATTCAAAGCAAAAACAAAAGAATTGAGATGCCTGTTTGGCATCCTAACAAGTTACTATGGTCTGATGATCTTTTGGGACACTGTGGGAATCGGCCGAGGGAGATGCAAAGGGAACTGCTACCCTTGTCTTTGTTGACAAAAGAGTATCTTCAGATTCGACTCAAAGAGTTTAGGTTAGGAAGCATTTTGGGAGCTATTCCAAGCCCACACATGCATTAGGCATACCCATTTGCAACTAAAGGAATGTAATTAATCCAACCAAGAGCAGAACACTAACTAGATGAAATGGCTGATGGCCCCTATGATACAGTGGTACCTCACATAAAGAGCATAATGCGCTCCACAGGATTGCTCTTTAAGCGAGTTTGCTCTTTAAGGGAAACACCATTGTAAGTGACCGATTGTGACTTCTAGTGGGGGGGGGGGATTGCGAACCCCGATTTAGTTGTTAAGCAGGTTTTTGGTTTTTGGTTAGTTTTATTTGTTAAGTGAAGTGACCATTCAGAGAAAATTCTGCTCTTTAAGCGAGTTAGTCTCTAAGCAAGGCACTCTTTATGCAAGGTTTTACTGTATAAGTAAGTGAGCTGAGGATGTGCTGATTTCAAGTCCAGGGATGCTGCAGTTTATTTAGGACCATCTTCACCTTGGCCTATGTATGTGCTGGCATAGCGGCTATGCTCCTGAGCTGCTATAGGTCTGGGTCTGGCATACTTTAGGTTGCTTTCTATCTAATTTATTTACATATAATACTTACCAAATTAATGACTAGTATTGCTCAGGGCGGTTTACAATAATACATCATTCCCAAAATTAACAACCATTAAAAACAAATAAATTCAATCAATCACATTATTACAGTCTATGACCAGCACAGTAAAACAAGAAAGTAAAATGCTTAAAATGTAAATCCTAAAAACATAATTTAAATATATTATTTTAAAAACATATCCATTCAAAGTTAAAAGAACCCAGTTTTTAAAATTAATGCTACAGTAACTGCTGCTGCAATATAGCATGCATGGATCTTCTTCAAACAAATAAATTAAACTGATTAAACCACTCTCCAAACCCCAGATGACAGCAGAGTACCAAGAAGACCACAAACAAAAAGCCACTCTAATGAGAGTATAAGGCAGGCATTCGAAACCTACGGCCCAAAGGAACATGGACTACACCCAGCCCTTGACGCCAATTCATCTAGCCCTCACTACTTCCGGAAGTGGATGTGCAGAACACTGCTGTGAAGGATCTTCCCACATCACTTGATCTTCCCAGACAGGCCAGCTCTTGGTGCCAATGCCAAAATTGGCAAGGAAGACTACAACCAGGAGAAGAGCCTTTTCGGTGGTGGCACCAACCCTATGGAACTCCCTTCCGGTGGAATTGCATCAGATCACTTCTTTGCTGGCATTCAGAGACCAGCTTAAAACACTTCTGTTTAGGGAGTCGTTTGGGCAGGAGTAGTCACTGGACTAGTGTTAGGCTTCTTACGGTATTCGGTCCCCTCCCACGAATGAGGTTTGATATTTGTATTTTATTATGTGATTTATTATTTGATTTTATTATGTGTTTTTAATGTGCTGTTGTTAGGTGACCCCAGATAGGTGGGATATGAACTTATTATTATTATTATTATTATTATTATTATTATTATTATTATTATTATTATTATTATTATTATTATTATTATTATTATTATTATTATTATTAAGTGAGGCCATGTTTTACTTCTGGTGGGAGGAACGACATGACTGGCCCAATCAGCTGTCTGTGGGGGCGTGGTCAGACCCGCAACCAGTGGTGGGCATCAGCAGGTTTGCACCAGTTCACCAGAACTGGTAGAAGAAATTCTGGCTGGCCCCGCCCATCCAAGTTTTGAAATAAAGTAATCCTAGATGGCTAGATGGTATTGTAGAGACAATGGGCACAGAGCTGAGCGAGTTGAGGGGGATGGTGGAGGACAGGAGTGCCTGGCGGACAGTGGTCCATGGGGTCGCAGAGGGTCGGAATCGACTGTGCGACTGAACAACAAAAATTCGGATGCAACACAGGGCTTCCCCCTGGCCCCGCCCACTATACGACGCCCACAGTGTGGTAGTAAAAAAATTGGGAGCCCACCACTACCTGCAACCTGGAAACGTTGAAGACCCCTAGTGTAAGAGACCTAAACATATCCCTCCTTTAAACTTCATAAAATTTGAAAGTGAGGCCGCTTTGCAGATTTCAGTTGGGTTTCTCCTCCCTTATACTGTCAGGTGTTTGTTTTTTGCCTTTTTTCTAACAAAAGTCACCATATCCTCCAGTTAACTCACTATTGTAAGGAAATAGCATGTGTGAGTGTGAGTGTGTGTGTGTGTGGGGGCTTTGTATTTACAGAGTGTAGTCATTATTTGAGTTCTTGCTTCCCAGGGCAACACTAAGGAATTTGACCTTTAAGGCAGGTGCTGGATGGTTTACCATACATGTAGCCATAACGGGCTGGGGACTGTGAGAATTGAACTAATATGATAGACATTGTATGCTGTGCTGTAACTGGTCAAAACTCTGCAGGAGGGATGAGTGGGGAAATGTGTTTTGATATATTGGAACATGGGAAGGAGGAGAGAGAAGATTTTTGCCATGCTTTTGGATCGTTTGCCTTGATGGGGAGCTTGTCAGTAAAAGCTAGTGAAATGTAGTATTTGCCAGGCTAGGCCAGGCAAAGAGTAGTAATGCTTTTATTGATTTATATTGGAAAGGGATCAGCAACCATGTTCCTTTGTGTTAATCTTCTGCAGCTTATAAACTATACCTTAAATCTGATTGTATCATGAAAAGTCATCTTTCTTTGTTATAGAGCTAAGATGGTGGGAGTAAGTCTGGTTCCTTGTTGGTAATGCTACCATTAAGTTCATTGAATCCTGGATGTCCTACCTAATCTGGTTGGTTTGTAAGCACAAACAGTCAGTGGGTGAAACCTATCACCAATTTTTCTCTAGGCTGAAGCAGAACCACAGGTACTCTAAAGCGCCACCAAGAGGATGTGGGCTTCTTGGAAGAGTACAGGTCACTAAAGGTGGATTGAGTTTTGTGATAGAGGGTATAAGGGCAGGAGTTTTATACTCATTCACCCTTACAACTATAAGTGGGTTTCATAAATTCATATCTAGAGTAAAACTTTATAAATATTTTAAAAACCATTGAGATTATTTTTTCTTGATATTAGGAGGACAAAATAAAATCAGGAGGTTGTTCACGACAATTCAGCATATACAGTGGAACCTTGGTTAACATAATGAATGTGTTCTCTGGGACAATTCTTACAGCAAAAATTCCTTTAACCAAAATGCAGTTTCCCATAGGAATGCATTGAAAAACAATTAATCCATTGCAAAAAAAATATTCCGTAAACCGCTATTTTCTATGGATTTATTTTTGTTGTGATTTTTATGTTAACCAAACCATTTATTAACCGAGATTCCACTGTATGTTCGATCCCTCTACGTACACAGTATGAACACAGTATACTGTTTTTTAAAAGCAACTCAAAAGTAAGGTAGAATTCTAAAATCATAACTTACATCATTTCCCATCATTGTATATGACTTGCCAGATCCAGTCTGTCCATATGCAAAAATACAAGCATTATAACCTTCAAAAGCAGATTTGAGGACATCAGTGCCAAGGTTATTAAAGACCTAGGAAAATAAGAACAAGAAAAGAGAGAGGGGAAGACTAGTAATGTCTGATAATATAATTTAAAATATAACAGCTGGCATGATAGAACACAGTGTAAAAACACATCCCTTCCTCTATCCTGGATAGCATGGTGGAAGATACTGTCCCACATGTGCACCTCCTCCCTTTTTCTCCTCTCTTCTTCTTTTTCTTCAAGTGCCATTTCCAAATCAGAATATTGGCTATCATCATGGTGATCGGCCATGAAGATTGTCTGGGAGCAATATAATGCAGTAGCCTTCCATTTGCCTTCTGCATTGCAGTATGACACCCACTTTGAACAGAGAGGCTGCATTTGCTGGGATCCCTTTTGCTATTCTGCTCCCTGCTTGCAAAACCACAAAGATATGACACTGTGCAGAGCTGTGAAATACCATTCTTCTTGTTGTTGTTCTGCCATATCCAAATCCGAATACAGTATTGGCAAGCCTCACGGCAATCAACCAAGAAGACTGTCCTAAGAATATAATGCAGAAGCCTTTCATTTGCTTTCCTCATCGCAGCATGACACCCGTACCACTGATCCAATTCTATGAGTCACTTTCTGCTTCTCAGCCCTTCTGACACGCAAAGTCCTCATCAGCCCCAGGTCAGTATTGATGAAGCTGCTGCTGTCCATCAAGATGGATTCCAGTGGGATTTAATCCACTAGCAGACCATTACCTTTCCCTGTGGACGTTGCTACCCAAGGCCGTTAGTCCTCTGGGTTGTTAAGTTAGTTAACCCAACACCTGATGATCAGTGTTGATTCACTGACAGTAGGATCTACTCTATTATCATGGTAGGGTAACCTGTCCAGACATCATTCCCTCTCCTAAATTCTCTTAAAGTTGTCCTATCCTGCTTAACTCAACAGGGTCTTAAATTACCCGTATGAAGGTTTGAAACTAAAATTGCTTCATTATCTTACCTGAGATTTTAGCACAATACAAAAGGAGACCTTTCTATTTCATAGAAACATATACACATATACATATACACTAATGTACATACAAAAGGGAGACTGCAGTGGCTTAGTGGTTAAGATAGGGGGCTACAGTTGTTCAGTGGTTCAGAAGCTTGCCTTGTTAGCTGGAAGGCCGGCAAGTTGGCAGTTCAAAACCCGAGCAGTGCATGACAGTTTGAGTGCCCGTCTCTGTCCCAGCTCCTGCCAACATAGCAGTTTGAAAGCAAGAAATTGCAAGTAGATAAATAGGGATCACTTCGGTGGGAAAAGATCTTGGAGACATGAAAAGAGCCTCATTCGGGCGGAGTTTCTCCAGCAAAAATCCTTTCCACCCACAATAACTTCTGACACGCAATTATGATTAGTGGTTTAAGATGCTGAACTTGACGACTTGAAGGTCAGCAAGTCAGCAGTTCAAGACTTGAGTGCTGCATGATGGCGTGAACTCCCAGCTCCTGTCAACCTAGAGTTCAAAAGCAAGAAATTACACGTAAATAGATACCATTTCGGAGGGAAGGTAACAGTGTTCTGTGCACTCCAGCATCTAGTCAAGCCTGCCACATGACCATGGAAAAACCTGCAGATGCAGACAGCGCTGGCTGTAAACGGAGATGAGCTCCGCACCCTAGAGTCAGATACGACTGGCCTTCAAACAAAGGTGTTGGATATCAATAATATTGCCTACTTAGCTTTCATTCTCTGTGCCCTGGTATGTACTGATTCTTCTCTTTAGGAGTTATATAGGAAGTCGTATAAATTGCATAAAGCAGTGGTGCCCAAACTTTTCCTGCTGCGGGCTGGCCCCCCGACACACAGCTGTGGGGGCCAGAGGTGAGCTGCTTCTGCTGCTGACCATTTTGACATCAGCAGCAGTGGTGGTGGAGGCAGCGACCGCGCTTCATCCCTGCTGCTCCGAGCAGCCATTGGCTCAGTTGCCTCGCTTCAGCAGCCTTTGGGGATGTGGATCACTGCCTTGGGGAAATTTTCAGAGCCTTCCCCACTTCAAAATACGTGGTCCAAGGAGAAGTTCTTGGCACGCCCGAGATGACGTCATCCCAGGTGTGCCAAGGGCCTTCTCCTAGCGCGGCAGATTTTGAAGTGGGGAAGGCTCCGGAAATTTCCCCAAGGCAGTAATCCACATCCCCAAAGACTGCTGAAGCGAGGCAAACAAGCCAGAGGCTGCTCGGAGCAGCAGGGATGAAGCGCGGTTGCTGCCTCCACCTCTGCTGCTGATGTTAGGTGGGAGGGAAGAGGGTCCATGGTGAGCCTGGGTGCTCACTGCAAGCCGCATTAATGAGATGCATGGGCCTAATTGGGCCTGCGGGCCATAGTTTGGGCGTTTCTGGCTTAAAGTGTCAAGGATGGCTTTTCTGGCTTAAAGTGTCAACTCAAAGCATGGTCCATTTTTTTTGGTTCAATGCAAGAAAATATAGGCTGATCAGATGGCCGTAGAGCCCAGGTTAGGTGTATTTCCCCTGCTGTGCCTCTCAAGAAGAAAGTCCAACAAAAGTTGCACGATCTCAGGAGGAGGGGCAGGTCAATAACATCTGAGTAATTTATGCACAGAACACTGTGGGAAGAGTTGCAATCAATGAAAATTGATGTGAGAGCACACAATTAATTAGTTAGACTATATACTGATTTCAGAAACAGGAAGTCGATTTAAAGGTTTTAGTCAAAAACAGATTTGCCTGAATTTTGTCTTCTGATTTATAGTACGGTATGTTTTAATTGATGTGTTTTAACTGATCTGTTTTCATCATGTTTAAGTTGCAACATTTTTCATTTCTATTACAATTTTTTTCATCATTTTACAAATTTAAGTAGAGATCAGGGGAAAATGTTGGCGTTAAGTTTTCATCCTGAAAAAAAGTCACAGGTGTATCTCTGCCTACCATTTCCTGAGATGCATAGTTTGGATTTTTAGTATCTGCTGAGAAGTAAGAGAAATCATAAGTAAAAGTTTTCATTCGTTCTCTTCCCATGTCTCCGGTCCCTCCGTCTGGTATCTAAAGAGAAAAAGAATAAACACATCATCAGTGGATGCCATGCCAAGGTAATAATGGTATTCTTTTTAAGCACTACCTCCGAAGAACACAAGGTTTACTAACAATATTTTATGCTTACATACCTATTGATTAGTAGTCAAACAAAACCAGAGGTTAAAAATAAGAAATGCGGGCTAACTGAATATCAATAAAAGCAGAAGCGTAGCTTACCTTGGCAGGGCCCCGTATAAAAATTGTTTGGGGGCCCTTTATATGCGGGGCGGAGCTAACGTCATGACATCATGACGTCGTGGGGGGAGCCAACGTCATGACGTCATGACGTCGTGGGCGGGGCCAAAAATAAAAATAAATAAATAAATAAATAAAATAGAATAGAATTAAAATAAACAAACAAACACACACACACCTCAACCCACCCACCCACCCAAACAACCACAACACAAACCCGTAAATAACTTAAATAATTAAAATAAATAAAGAAATAAAACAAAAATTTAATAAAAATCCACCCACCCACCCAACACACACATAAACCACCCACCCACCCGAAACACAAAACCCTCACTTACCCTCCTGGGGCCGCATGGCAAGGCGCGCTGCCCCCGACTCCAGCCTCCTCCTCCTCTTCCGGAGCCACTTGCCCCGCACCCCCCCCCCCGCGCACGCCCTCCACAGCGCGCTCCTGCAAGTCTCTGACGTCAGCCTGGTGGGGACGGTGGCAGGCAGGCAGGCGCAACTGTCGCCGCCGCCGTCACCACCGCCGGACCTGGAGGAGGCGGTGGCGCACTCTGCCAGGCGTCCCCAGGCCATGGGGGTTCGGCAGCAGCGGACAGCCCAGGCAGACCTCAACCTGCCCGTGGGAGCTGGGCGGCCCCAGGGGAGGTGCCCTCCTCTGAGGGCCACCATCGGAGCCGCTCCGAAAAGCTGCGGCTCTGACTCTGAAATTTTATTTTTTAAAATTGGAGCCAAAAATGGCTCCAATAAAGTGCGCATGCGCAGAAACTCAATCTGACGCATGCGCAATGCGTCAGATTGAGTTTCTGCGCATGCGCAGTAAATTTTTGCTCTTTTTTTCTTTTCTTTTTCTTTTCTTTTCTTTGCCGTTGGGGGCCCCTGTAGCCCAGGGGCCCCGTATAATTGATACGGCTGATACGGCGGTAGCTACGCCTCTGAATAAAAGTAAGAAGCTGAAAATGGAAATTCAACATTTGTGTCACAGTTTGGATTTGTCCTGCTGGGGCTTAGCACTTACATGGTGGAAGAAATTTTTAGAAATTAAAGACCTCCACAACTTATAGCTCCCAATAGCTTCCCTATGATGAAAGAAATCGCACGGGGTCCTCAGGACCTTTGAGGGGAAGAGAATTGGAAATAACAGCTGATGATGTCACCTGCCTTACAGAAAATAAACTGCATAACAGGATTTCAGTCAGAAAGACAACATAAGGCACAACAGTATGCCAAACCCTGCCAAGTGCTAATCTAAACATTTTATATGCAGTTTCATAAAATTATTTATTATAATAAAGCTACAATACTAGTCATGTTGGGTGGCTTCAACTTTGTAATTAATTTTTCAGTTAACTGTCTTTAGGGAATATTTATAAATAGCTCATTTTTAGTTTTGGTTCTCTTTTTTGCAATGTAAGAAGTATATGGTTAGGAGCTGCCACAGCTTAACCTCTGTGTAAACATGTCAGGTAAAGCTTTGCATTGGCATATACAGTAAAACCTCATATAACACTAAAACCTGGTTCCACAAGTCTTGGTGTTATATGATTTTTAGTGTTATCTGATGCATGTTAAAATCCTATGGGATCCATAGAGATACATTGTAACCACACAGGCTTTAGTGGTTGTTATCTGAAGCATCCCATAGGATCTTAATGTTATCTGATGCAATTCTTCCCCCCAGATTCCTTAATGTTATGCGATTTTAGTGTTATTCGATACTAATGTTATATGAGGTATTACTGTACTGTATATCAGATTGGAAATATATTACATGAACTTTATTTTTCTTCCTGGTTGGGTATTTCCATCTTAAGATTTCAGAAAATAAATTAAAACATAATAAACATAAAATATATTTTGATTGATTATTAAATATCAATCAAAAAAGTAAATTAGATCCCAGTTGATTCAAGCACCATTGGAATATTTTGAACATTTTGCAAATTCAAAAAATATAATTAACTTTATGATTAGATAGATAGATAGATAGATAGATAGATAGATAGATAGATATTCTCTCTCTCTCACACACACACACACACACACACACACTTTTCAATTTCCAAGTATCTATTACCTTTGTATTTGTAATTGTTGTTTTATTTTTCTCCATTGAAATAATAAATTTAGCATCCAGATCCTTTTCCCTGTGAAATTAACAGATTATATAGTAGGTTAAGACTAGTATGTAATAATGAGAATTCTAGGTAGCACTTTTAAAAACTTTTATTAAAACATTTCTGTTTTAATAAGCATGAACCCTTACATAAGTGATGCAATAAACTGTATTATAATAACTTGTCTGACATTACACACTTAGAACAACTGTTGGTTTCTCACATTCCCACGTCTTCAGCGGCTCTAATCTAGTTTAGACTAACAATTACATTCTGCCCTCAGTTTTTTTCCCCTCCAATGGAAGTCACATGATGTTCCTGGCAACTTTCAAAGAATCCTTAATTAATCTTTTTGTTTTGCTACCTCAGGAGGTCTCTAGGTAACTAGGTGAACAGTTAATTTAGCTTCAAAAACTGGTGCTAGATCCACCCTTACATAAAACAAGCACAGGTACTGCATTACCAGTCAATCAGTTTCCAGTCCCAGTGTATCTCAATTCCCTCAAAGTTAAAGGTAAAGGTTTCCCTTGCTTGAAGGCCAGTTGTATCTGACTCTAGTGGTCAGTGCTCATCTCTTTTTACACCCAAAGAGTCCGTGCTGTCTGTGTCTGCAGACCTTTCAATGGTCATGTGGCAGGCATGACTGGACACCGGAGCGCACGGAGCACTGTTACCTTCCCACCGAAGTGGTCCCTATTTATCTACTTGCAATTTCTTGATTTCGAACTGCTAGGTTGGCAGGAGCTGGGACAAAGACAGGAGCTCATTCCGTCCTGCAGTACTCAGGAATCGAACTGCTGACCTTCCGCTTCCCAGTCAGCATCTTAGTGACTTGAGCCCCTGCAGTCACTTTCAACTCCCTTAGATAACTATTATAAGACTACTGTAATATCTCTGAACTTTGTCTCAGAAGATCAACCAGCCAGCTGAGAATACCTATCCCACACCAGTTCAATTAATTAAAAATATATATGTATTTATGCACAAGCAAAATACACAGAGAACTACAGCCAAAAGAACAAAGTGGACATTCTAACATTTAATATTTGTCCTAGTTGCTATACAAGGAAGATCAGTTGTGTCCTATAAGGTAACAAAAGTTGTGCAACACTAGGCAGAAAATTTAAGTTAGAGAGCAATAACTTCAGGATATTGAAGAAGGAATAAAAAACTGCTGATTCTAGCTGAACACTTTTAATGCAAAGCATGGATGAGCAGCTAAGGGAATGTATCTGTGAAAATAATGCACAGAAGTTCCTTGAGGACTCCCCACCCCACTCCACCAAGCAATGAGGGAAAGTTTGAGGTCTCTACTTACTCTCAAGTTACTAAAACCTCTTTCGATTGCAACTTAACATGCTGTACAAAAGCCTATAATGACAGGAATACAACTTCTCAACTTCTAGCCAATGCAAATTACTCAGGATACTATCTAGCCACTCATCTATATAGTAACAATTTCTTAGGCTGAAAGTAACAACAACTAAGACAAAGCAACCTAAACTTGGCAAATTCAGCAAATCTCCACTGGTTCTTTAACTGTATTGTTAATGAGATACAACTATTCTCAATAATGTTGCAATTGATCAGGACTGGATAGATAGAGCCAGGTGATAATACCACCAATACCATAGAAAACAGCGGCTGGAACCTTGTTCATGTCAGATTCATTGCTAAAGGTTAACAATGTCATCATCCAGTGCAACATTTGGGAAATTAAACATTTCCTCTTTTAAAAAAAACTTAAAAACATAAAACGAAACATAAGAATTTAAAAACACTGTAACCTATCAACACAAATACAGTAAAACACCGGATAACAATTGGATTGGATAACGCTAAAATCGCATAACGTTAAGTAATCTGTGGAGGAGAATTGGATCGAATAACGTTAAGGTCCTATGGGATGTATTGGATAACAACCGCTAAAGCCTGTGCGGTTACAATGTATCTTTATGGAGCTTTAACGTTATCCGATCCATCCCATAGGATTTTAACATGGATCGGATAACACTAAAAATTGGATAATACCAAGACTTGTGGAACCAAGTTTTAGCGTTATCCGAGGTATTACTGTATCAATGTAATGGTTTAAAAGAAAACATGATTTCCTCCTGCCCATTGGAACAAAGAAAGTTACAAAGCCATTTTCAACATCTTTATGGACCTTCATTCAGTTTCCCAAATTTCATTTGATTCTTGTGAGGGTGTCGATCCTTTCCCCTTTAATAAAACAAAATCTGTTTTAAAAAAATCCCAGCTATCTTTAAAACTATTCTGCTTCTATAACCTCCTCTTAACTTTAATATTACAAGATAATGCATCATTAATAACAATGGCCCAAACCTCTTTGTACCATTCATTTAACTGAAAATCACACTATATTTGCCATTTCCTAGCTATCATTAGTCTTGCTGCAGTTAAGAAATTTGAAATTAATTCTTTACTCGACCCGTTACACTGAACCTTGTAATTGATTTTTTAAAAGCTATTTTAGGATATACTGTACTGTATTTCTAAATTCAATATGGTTGTTTCATTTATCTCACTGAAGATCATTTGGCAAATTTCATTACATGCCCACAACTCTTCTTCTTCTGCCGTATCCAAATCCGAATGCAGGCAATCATCATCACCATCAGCCACAAGGATTGTCCCGAGAATAAAATGCAGTGGTCTTCTATTTGCCTTCCACATTACAGCATGACACCCGTACCACTGACCCAGTTTCGCAAGTCACTTTCTGATCCTGAGCCCTTTTGGCACTCAAAATCCTCACACAATTCTACCACATATAAAAAATAAGAATCTTTTCCCTGACATCTCCAACATAATGCTGAATTATTTAAACATTTCCTATTTCTGTTTTGAGGTACCCACAGCTCCTGAATGATTCCTTTCATTCTCAGGAGCTCAGAGGCTGCACAACAGCAGAAGTAAGTTTTTAATTTTACAATCATCGAGGAAGTGATGCTTTTCAGCATCTGAGGGCTGTGACTTCCCCAGTCCACAAGGTTCCTGATGGGTAAAACGGATTGGATGGGAGTTGTGGGGAACTATCTTAGCTGATGTTACCATCATCTTTGAGCTAGGTCCATGATGGTGAACCTTCGCACTCCAGGTGTTCTTGAACTTCAACTCCCAGAAGCCCTGATCAGCAGGAGTGCTGACCTGGGCTTTGGGTAATTGAAGTTCAAGAACACCTGGAATGCCAAGGTTTGCCATCACTGAGCTAGGTGATCAAGATTTTGGACCATAAAGTATAATTAAAGCAATACAATACAATGAAAAATCTACATAAATGGTATTTTTCAGAAGGAAAAGACTACAGCAAGAATAGGTGTGAGCATGAAATCCACCAGGAGACAAAACCGTTCCAGCTCAAATCTGGATGGTCTATCACATAAAGGAAAATCAATTGTAAACAGTAACAGTGGACCATCTGTAGTCCTAGTGCCATGTGTGGCTCTCAGATAATCCAATACAAGACTTGGCCTAAAAGTCACATACAAGTGAGATGTCAGGTCAGTGGTTCCCAACCTACGGCCCATGGGCCAGACCCAACCGACAGAACCATTCCATCCAGCCTGTCACTGCCGTTTCATCCAGAAGTGGAAGCGGGAGCATTTACGTCAATCATAAAACATGCCTGTGCATGTGCAGCTGTCGTAAACACAGGCCTGGGTGCATTTATGACAGCCATAAATGTGCCCGCTTCCACTTCCGGGGGACATGGTTGGGCCTCCTCAGCTGTCCAAGGGCATGGTCAGGCCCGCGGCCAAAAAGGTTGGCCACCCCTGCTTCAGGTTATAGCAAGTGGTCTGTGATTCCCCATTCTAGTAAAGGTAAAGGTTTCCCTTGCTCGAAAGCCAGTCAAAAATGACTCTAGGCGTCAGTGCTCATCTCTGTTTCTAAGCCGAAGAGCCAGCGCTATCTGCTTCTGCAGACATTTCCATGGTCATGTGGCAGGCATGACTAGACACCGGAGCACATGGAATGCTGTTACCTTCCCACCGAAGTGGTCCCTATTTATCTACTTGCAATTTCTTGCTTTCAAACTGCAGGTTGGCAGGAGCTGGGACAGAGACGGGAGCTCATTCCGTCCTGCAGTACTCGGGAATCGAACTGCTGACCTTCCGCCTCCCAGTCAGCGTCTTAGTGACTTGAGCCACTGCAGTCCCACTTTCCCCATTCTATGAGGATGTGAAAGTTGACAGCAGCAGAGAAAAATGGACTTCTCTCAGTTTGATTTCAACCTCACTCGGACAGATTATTCCTCAGGGAATTTGGCCCTCAGCATAAATCATTCGGCCCAGAGGGTCTAGAAATTTCAAGAATATGATGTTGGAAAGAGATTGCACCCCACACAGGACACAAGAATGATCTTTAAAAGGCAATATAATTCTCTTTGAAATGGTTTGTATAGTAAAGCTCACACTATCAGCACAGATTTTGGCCAGGTTAGTTATTTCCTCCACACATAACCCTGACTCTTTGATTATTTATATAGCATAAACCCTGATGGAGTTTAGGGCAGTTGCTTCTAATTTTCTTCTATATTTTTGGAGAAAGGGAAGCACAGTAGAAAAAGAACATGGTCTCATACCTGTCTAACCAGTTTAGCCAAATACTCCTTATATTCTACAATGGTTCATTAATTCCTCAAACGATCTTGTATCCACTTCCTACAAACAATATTCCGCAGGAGCTGTAAGACTGTCCTTCTGACAAATACCAAAATATCTCCTGTAGAAACCATCACAGAATAGTGCTTTTCAAATATGAGACAAGATTATGGAGAAAAGGCAAGAAAACTAGCCACTGTGTAAAAGACTTAATCCTGCTGGAAAGTTTGAAGGTGAAACAGTACAGTTATTTTACTTACCACAGAAATAAAATTTTAATACTAACTACACCAAACTGTCAGAATAAGTGAGAAAACTCAACTGTATACTCTCCTATTATTATTTTTCCTTACACTTCTCTGGGAGACCTGGATCCAAACTTCTTGGTCAGTGATAAGGTAAACTGGTCCACTGGAAGACCTAGCATAATGTTAAAATGACCTTAACTTGGTGATGGTGAACCTTGGCACTCAAGATGTTCTTGAACTTCAATTCCCAGTAGCCCTGATCAGCAGGGGTGCTGACTTGGGCTTCTTGTAATTTACGGTAAGTCCAAGAACACCTGGAGTGCCAAGGTTTGCCATCACTACCCTAACTCATCCCAGCACTCACTTGGGAGCCTATAAGGATGAGATCCTAAAACCATACAGTGGTCTCTCTTTCCAGCAGTGATTGTCTGCCCTTTCTTTTATGTGGATCGCTACACTGATACTGAATTCTTTTGCAACCACTATACAAGCAAGCTGTTGTAAAGTGTTTTCCTTTTTTTGCAGAGTCATTGTCTGGATTAAAATTTACCTACAGTAAAGCAATCATCCCTTCCACTCCTTGCTCCTGGTTGTGGCCTTGTTAACTGATAGTCTATTAATGAGTCACCTCTAGTCATTCAACAGACCCTGCACAAACTACAGCCTTAAAAGCACTGGTTTACATTATTCATAGGGGGCCTGATATGGACTAGAATCTAATTGGGGGGGGGGGGGGGGAGTGTCCAGGCCAGACATGAAACTTCCAAAACGAAGGCATCCTTTCATGAATTCATTCTGTAGTCCCTTTTGCCTGACCTAGTGCAAGAACAATTAGCTGGCACAAGGTTGCCATTGCCGATTGTGGCTCAAAAATACCACAATCTTTGAGGAGGCTCTTTCTGTGTACCCCAGCATTGGGGTGAAAGGAAGATTGCAATGCTCTAATGCAGTCCATATCTGGGTCACCCTACTCTTATTAAAGAGTAATGTAGCTGCTCACTACATCTTTAAAATACTGCCTAACAGGTAAGGAATATGACATACTGTACAGTATAGACATTTTAGGCATTTCACCAAAATTATTATTGTACCTAACAATACCAAAAACAGGTTGCAAATCAGAAATGTTTCCTCTAAATCAAAGTTATATTCAGGATAATCATAAACTTCAACTATTTTCTCATAAATACATCTCTACAGCTTTAGATCTTTAAGGACAAGAAGAGTTACATTAACTCCAGTAGTGGTGGTGGTGGTGGTGGTGGTGGTGGTGGTGGTGGTGGCGGCGGCGATCTGTGATTGACCATTCTCTGCCCCTCTAGTGCATGAAGGGATCTGGAGCTGCTGGTACAAGGGAAGGAAGCCAGCGTACAAGGGGAATCTGATGGACCGGTTGGCAGCAGCCTGTCAACACTCTAGAGGGGAGAGCAGAGACCAGATTCACCAGAGAAGACTCTGAATGAAGGAGGCCTGGTTGAGGTGTTGGTTATTTCCTTGTTCGATCAGAACCCAAGGTGGTGTTTTGAGGTCAGACAGGATCCTGGTAACTCATTGGAGACAGCTGGAGGGGCACACTGAGAGAGATAAACTCTGTTATCTCATCTGGCTGGTTGTGGAAGACAAACATTTAAAGTCTCTTTTCCAACACCATTTGTGCCTGCCAGACTTCTTCTCCCCTCCCCTCCCATTTGTACCCCACCCTCCTCCAACGACTCAGGGCAGCTTTACAACTAAAAACAATTAAAATGCATACAATCAAGTTAAAAATTAGCATAAAATTAAATTAGAATTAAAAATTAAAATTCAAGTTAAAAACACTGAGGAGAGAGGTGGAATATTTAAAAGAGCCAGGCAACCAATTTGGCTATCTGGCCCACTCCCCACACATGCCCCGCCAGCCAGGTTTTCACTCCTTTCCTAAAGTGCAGCAACTCCGTCTGGAGATGCAACTCTGTTGTCAGGAGGTTCCATAGGGCCGTAGCGGACATAGAAAAGGCCCTCCTTCTCCTGCTAGAGAGATGAACCTCTCTAGCTGAAGGTACAACCAGAGAGCCTCTCCGGTCTGCTCTAGTGGGACGGGCAGATGTCCTTCGTGTGATGCGGTCTCTTAAGTATCCTGGCCCACTACCATGTAGGGCTTTAAAGGTAATAACCAGCACCTTGAATTGCACCTGGAGGCACACTGGGAGCCAGTGCAGCTCCCGGAGAAGTGGTGGGCACAAGTATAACGTCCACACCCCATCACAACCCGAACAGCCGCATTCTGGACCAGTTGAAGCCTCCAAATGGTCGCCAAGGGCAGCCCCTTGGCTTTCTTGGAATGCCCTGTATCCTACATTCATTGACAACTTCATTTCTGCCTGCGTCAAGAGACTAAGCACCTCAGCAAGAAAAGACCAATCGGCCAGACCTGGTCACACTGCATTCCACTTATGATAGCCCAAAAAGTAACTGCCATGCTTTATTCTGCCAATCACTCTTGTACCCATCCTCCCCCTTGCCTGATATTAATTTGGCCAATCAGGGTGAGGGCACCAGAGCTGAAGGGAAACCTTCCCTAGAAAAAGCCCTCACCCTGCCTCATCTACAGCCCAGGTATAGCTCTTCAATTGTCATCTGGGTTTTGCTGTCCTAAGTGTTTGGCCTTGGGACATGAAAAGATAAGAGGAATGATGGGCAATAACATGACTCCCTTTGGTCTAGCACCTAGAGCAGTGGCCCACACCCCACGGGGGACTTCAATTCCCAGAAGCCTAAGTTAGTACATTGACTGATCAGTCCTTTGGGGAATTGGCTTAGGCTACTGGAAACTGAAGTCCAAAAACCAAAGGATGGGAAACACTGCCCTAGAGGAAGGTTGTTTCTCTTGCAGGGCTAACAAAGCAAAAGGCTTCTTTTTCTTCCATGTCTAGGTCAGACATGAAACTGCCAAAATGAAGGCACCTTTTGGTGAGTTCATTCCTCCACCAGACCTTGTGTGACAAAGATTTGCTGGCAACACATGGTTGCCATTACCAGGGTATGCCTGATTGTGGTGCAAAAATACAAAAATCTTTTATTCAACTGAACATTCAGCTTCATCCGCAGACTGTTTCGATGGCAACCCCATCCTCAGAACAGGGTTGACTTTAATAATACTGTAATTGTAATTTCATGTCAGAAATTATTCTGGGTTGAAAGGATTTTTGTGGAAGAAACTCCACTCAGGGAATGCCCAAAGGAGGCTCCTTTCATGTCCCCAAGAGCTGGGACAGAGACGGGCACTCAAACCATCATGCAGTACCTGGGTCTCTAACGGCCAACTTGGCAGCCTTCCAGGTAACAGAGCAAACATCTTAACCACTGAGCCACCGTAGATTCAATGATACAACACTGGCACTTGTAGTCTGGCAATATCACAGCTGGGAGAACTCTAAGATGCTTCACTGGGAGCCTTTTGTGGGCCACATATGGACACAGCTCCTCATTTCGGTCTAGAGAGATTTCCAAACCAGCCCAACAGCAAAAGGGAAAAATTTTAAGCTACTGCTTACCAGTAGCCATGCAAATATTAGGTCAAGCCTCCTAAAGTGCTGATGAACTGTCATCCTTTCATTAATATTTAGAGGCTTCAGAATGTATAATGGTACAATACAGCAGAGACACATTGGGTTTAATTATACCACCTCTCGTGTTTATCACTAAGAATGCTGAAGACTGCACACATTGAGACAGAGAAATACTCAAGCACAGGCTATCCAAATATAATTTTAAAGCACAAGGATTCAGTGCATAAAGAAAATCAGGATTTCTAAACATCCTGTAAAATTTTCTTAGTTGTGATGTAATCATTCTTGGAATAGAGTCTTTCATTTACCTCAATTAGATACAGTTATTCTTCATATAAACACATCCCATGGTGGCTATAGAATGGGCTAATTTTCTCTCTAAATACTCTAATTAGATGCAACCAACTCTAAGTATTGTAAGTAAAATAGTCTATGTGTCTGTGTGTATGGTATCACATTAAGGGCAAAATTATAGCATTCCATCTTTTGCAAACAAACAGTGCTCCAGTTAGATAGTTTTGTTGAACAAATCAGTGTTTTGACAACTTTACAATGTGACTAGAAATAAATACAACCAAATCAGAGATAAAGCAGAATATTACAAATCTTAATAATGACAAATAAGATGGTAATAACATTCACTTATATGCTGTCAGAGATTCACTGTAAGCTAATAAGCTTTGCTAAAGTAATAAAACATTTTGAGATAATTATGCTGTGTAGGAGCTGGTGTGGAAAACCCTGCTTGAGGCTAAGGAAGGAGACTGGTCTGCCAAAGAGACCGCAGAAAGCCGGGTGGCTCTGGAGCCAGAGAACTGGGGCAGAGAACAAGAGGCCTCAATGACAAGATACCCAACTTGAGCTGCTGCTCCTGTCTGTAGCTCTGGGGGTAGGCAGGCAATCTCTAGAGGGGAAGGGTACATAGAATAAAAGCCACCTGACCACGTGGCAAGGCAGATACCCTACCAGAAAAGGAAGGGGGGAGAGCAAACCATATAGAGGAGATGCCCCACTGAATATGGAGGGGTGGCTAAGGGAGAAACCTCACAAGAAGAAGAGTCTTAGGAGGATGTCCTTCTGAGTTTTGAGTTTTCCAGGATGCCCCACAACAAAAGCCTAAACCACCAGGGGAATCTTATTATTATTTCAGTGCCACATCCGATTCCAAAGATTGGATATCTTCATGGCAATCAGCAATGAAGATTATCCTGGGAGCAATATAATCTAGTGGCCTTCCATTTGCCTTCTGCATAACAGCGTGACACCCGTACCACTGATCCAGTTTTGTGTGTAACATTCTGGTCCTGAGCCCTTTTGGGACACAAAGTCCTCCTCAGCCCCAGGCCAGTATTTGATGAAACTGCTGCCCTCCGTCAAGATGGATTCAAGTGGGATTTAATACACTTGAGGACCATCACCCTTCCCTGTGGACTTCGCCACCTCAGGGCATCCTCAGGGTGATCAGGTTACTTTACCACTGTCTGTCACTCACCAATGAGTCACTAGCAGTAGAGTCTACTCTAGGTTTTCTCAACATTTTTTCTCACGCTCCCTGGACAGCTAGCTGAGTGGGCTGGTCATGTGGTTCCTCCCACCTGGTAGCAGAAGTAAAACATGCCCTGTGCTTCCACTTCTGGGAGCGGTGAGGGCATCAGGGGCCAGATGAAATGCCATCAGGGGCTGGGTATGGCCCACAGGCCATAGGTTGAGAATGGCTGGTCTACTCTATTATCATAGCAGGGTAACCTAGCCAGATTGACACCCAGGAAAATAGGATTACTGTACATTGATAAAGAATATCCCTGGTGAGGAATCCTAGCTTATCTAAGAATCCCTGAGGGGGAAGGGGAGAGACACAAGAACCCCAGGCTCACTTACAAGCCCTCTTACAGAGGGAAGTATAAGAGGAGAGCTCATAAGAAGCGACCCACCACCCCAACATCCAGTGAACCCATTTCCTTCCTACGACGCAGGCAGAGGGATCGGCAATAAGAACTTCAGCTTCAGGAGAATGAGTCCAAAGGAAATCCAAGCTCGGAGCCACAGTCAAAAAATTCCCACTACCTCTCCCCTCACTGTGGGTATACCACTCCTCACTGACTCCTGCCAACATCAGTCATATTAAGAATGTCAGCTCCTACGGGCACCCTAACCTTAGTGAACAGAAGCAAGGTTGATAAGAGACATTTTGTCTATGTCTCTATGTCATTGCTGAATGAACAGAACAACAATGGGGAAATGAAATATTTCTTCCAGAAGATCTAATACTGTATATCAAAGGTAAAATTTTAAAACCTAGATTAGCATGCTGAAATCAGCAGGGAAATATATTAGCTGACTAGAAAAGGAAAAGAAAAGAAAGGGTGGAAACTATAAAGCAAAATGCAAGGATGACAGATTCCTTCAACAACAACAACAAAACTCTTTGAGATTTTAGAAAGTGAAGCGATATGGAACCTGCTCTCAAAACAATTGGAAGCAATATATCATCAATAACAGATAGTACACCAAAAGAGCTACAGTATTTCTAGGGTTTGGTGCTCATCTCCATTTACAGCCAAAGAGCCAGCATTGTCTGCATCTACAGACATTTCTGTGGTCATGTGGCAGGCATGATTAGACAACAGAATGCACAGAACGCTGTTACCTTCCCGCTGAAGCAGTACCAATTTAGCTACTTGCAATTTCTTGTTTTCAAATTGCTAGGTTGGCAGGAGCTGGGACAGAAATGGGAGCTCACCTCGTCACACAGCACTTGGGTCTTGAACTGCTGACCTGCCAACCTTCCAGGCGTCAAGTTCAGCATTTTAACCACTAAGCCACCACAGTTCCAATACCAAAAAATGCATACCGTATGAGTAAATGACACTTTGTTTAAGCAACTAAATTTTCTACCATTCTTTAAAAGCATGATAGTCTTCTAATGTAAAGACTATCGACAAGTGGAATCCAGAAGGAGATGTGCAACTATACTAATTAGCACAACAATTCTTCATTTCATTTACATGAAACAAGGGCCAGCAGAGATTAAAAACAGAGCTGGAAAGACAGGGAGGAAAAAAAGTTTGCAAGAGATGTATAAGCAGAATTCAGCTCCCATCATGTTTTCAATCCAGCTGCAGTAGAATGATTTGCAAAGAACCAGGTATGAGGCCTTCTGTCAGGCCAGCACACAGCTGAACATTCTCTTGCAACAATGGTAGGGTGACCCTTTCCAGGGTTTTCTAGGTAAGGAACACACAGAAGTGGCTTTATCATTCCCTTCTTCAGACTTGTTCTTCTTCTCCCAGAGGGCAAAGCGGGGGAATCGAAGCCCCATACCCAAACCACTGAACTACCCAGGCAACTTTGCTCTTAGGTAGCTGCTTCAAATCCACCATGGGAGATCCGTTATGTAGGAAATTTTTAGTTCTAACATCTGCCCACTCTGTAAAGTGCATTTTAAAATCTTTTTAATAATGGACTATTATGAAGGTGTGATGGAACTGAGTTCCCCAGAAGTCTGAATATTGCTCACAAGTCATTCTTCATACAGCCTCACAGCTAACATCAAGTTTTCATGAGTTTCTAAGCAACCCTCCTCGGAGCAATCAATCCATCCATCATTAGTATCCAATGTACAGTGGAACCTCATACAACAATCACCCTGTATAACAACAAAATCTCTTAACAATTAGGTTTTGGGGGGAAATGGCATTCCACATAACAATTTTCTCTATGGAAAAAAATTGTACAACAATTTTTCAATGGGAAAAACCACTTAGAAAAAAAAAATCGTTGTACGATACATCCCACAGGGAAAATCGTTATATGATGCATGCATCATATAGCAATTGTATCATATAGCAATTGTTTTGTACAACAACGAGCCCTGTGGAACAGATTAAAATCATTGTATGAGGTACCACTGTACTTGACAGTGAAAGGGCCATTAAAAGTAGACACCATAAAACTTCTTCTTCTTCAAATGTCATATCTAATTCCAAATAACTGACTATCCTCATTGCCAATATTGTCATGAGATGGGTACACAGAATGAACATCCTTGAAGATTGTAGTATTTTTGAACCACAATCGGGTGTACCCTGGTAACCGCAGTCTTGTGTTGCCGGCTAATCTTTCTCCCACTGGGGCAGGTGAAAGGAACTACAGAATGAATTCACCCAAATGTGTCTTCAGAAGATTATCATGAGATTATAATGCAGTGGGCCTTTCATTTGCCTTCCACATCTCAGTGTGACATCCATACCACTGATCCACTTCTACAAGTCACTTTCTGGTCCTGAGCCCTTTTGGCATGCAACGTCCTCCTCAGCCCCAGGAGGCCAGGACGGATGAAGCTGCTGCCCTCCATCCAGATGGATTCAAGTGGGACTGAATCCATTTGGGGACCCATCACCCTTCCCTGTGGACTTCGGCACCCAAGGCCGTTAGTCCTCAAGGTGGTCAGGTTAGTTAACCCAATGCCTGATGATTGGCATTGAATTGCTGGCAGTACATAAAACTAGATGTAAAAACAGCAGGATGAAACTTTACAACTGGCAATGGAAGTTTTCTTTCCCCCAAGGTAGTCCCTTACGCATTTTCCTGATCTAGGAAAAGAGTTTTTCAGGAAGGAGGGGAAAGGTTGACTTCGGAAGAGGCTTCTCTGGCAGTCAAAGCCTAAATGGCAACTCAAGGCAAACAAATCAACCTCTTTTTCCCTGAAAGAGGAGGAGGGAGGGATCCATCGAGGGAGGGGGCAATCTTGGCAGGGCCCCCACAAAACAGCCACTGTGGGCAAGGGCAGGGGCCTCCTCCACACCTGCTGGAAGGCAGGCAGGCAGGCTCAGCACCCACCACCACCACAAGCCCAGGGCGCAGGTGTCACACCTGTGGTGGTGTTGAATAGCAGCCATGTTAGTCTGTGGTTCAGGCATATCAAGAAACAAAAACACTGCAGCCCTTTAAAGACTGCTATAGTGTTGCTGTGAGCTTTTGTGGATCAAGTCCACTTCTTCAGACCAAGGGCTAAAACTTCCAGGCATGGTTTATATGTAGACCAGATGCAAGGGATGTGTGTGTGAAGCTGTCACAAGGCAAAGCATGCCTGGAAGTTTGACTCCTTTTGTCTGAAGAAGTGGACTTGATCCACGGAAGCTCACGACAAAAGACACAGCAGTCAGTTTTAAAAGTGCTGCAGTGTTTTTATGTTTTTGTTTCCTGATATACCTGTGTTGTTGTTGTTGTTGTTGTTTATGCATGCCTATATGTACTCCCGAAGGGGGCGGTGGCCACCCCCCGCCGTAACTTCTTCTGGACGGGGATAGGAGGGAAAGGTGAGACCCCCACACACACTCGCACTCCCCCTCCTCTCACCTGCGGTTGATGGGGCGGACTCGGACGGCCACCTTCACCGAGGCCATGGCGCACCCCGAGCCCGGCCCCGGCGGCAGCGCCTTCCTCCCTGCCTGCCTTCCTGCCTCTCCCGCTTGGGAAGCACCGGCGCTCCCCCCCCCTCCTCCTCCTCCTCCTAACCTCTCCCCTGGCCCCTGGCTCCACCTGCTGGGCGGCACCGCCCCCCGGAGCCCCGCCCCACGCGCACCAAAACAACCACGCCCCCACGCCCACGCCGCCACGCCCCACGCCCCCCCCCCGGCACAGGGCCCGCTCGCTCGCTCGCTCTCGTAAGTAAGGGTGCTGCCGAGGGACAAACCGCAGCCGAGTGCTTTGCCTGGTGCTCTGCCTGGCTGGAACTTTTCTGTCCCACTGTGATCCGCTGCCTCACCTTGATTGCTTGCCTTGCCTTCCTGCCCACCTTCTCCCCTTCCTTCCTTCCTTCCTTTTGGTTGCCCACCTTCTCCTTTCTTTTCTTTCTTTCTTCCCTACTCAACTTCTTTCTTTCCTTCCTGCCCACCTTCTCCCCTTCCTTCCTTTCTTTCTTTTTAATTCCTCCTTCCCTCCCTACCCAATTTCTCCTCCTCTTTCTTTCTTCTTTCTAATCACTTTAGAAAGAGTCCTGGTGGTGCAGTGCTTAAGCCACTATACTGCAGCCAATATGATGTGAATTCGATCCTGACGGATAGATTCAGTGTTCAATCTTCTTTCTGAGGTCAGCCATAAAGAGTAGCTGGCATGTTGGAAGCAAAATGCTAATTAATTTGTGACTTGTCTGTAGAGTGCACTAAGCACTTTGGGGCAGTATATTAGTGTAATTGCTCATTGCTTCCTTCCTAATTCCATTCCTCCCTTCCTGCCTTCTCCCCTTCTTCTTTTCTTCCTTCCTTTATCTCCAATTCCATTCTTCCTTCCCTCCCTCCTTCTCTTCCTTCCTTCCTTTTCCTTTCTTTCTCTCTAATTCTGTTCTTCCTTCCCACACCTTCTTTGTTTCTTTCTAATTCCATCCCTCCTTCCCCACACCTTTCTTTCTTTCTTTCTTTCTCTCTCTCTCTCTTTCTTTCTTTCTCTCTCTCTTTCTTTCTTTCTTTCTGTTCAGTTACCTGCTGGCAAAACTCAGTCAGCCTGAGGTTCAGAGATAAGAGTGGAAAGTCGACAGCTATGCAAAATGAAATGTCCTTTAAGCACACCCTCCCGTTATCAAACATTTTCTTCCAAGTAAACATTGGAAAAGCGGGCTCAAACCCCAAAACCTGGCAAAGCAAGGAAGTTTAGGTGAGGGTGGAGTGAGTGAAAGCGACACCAGCCAGAGAAGGAAGGTGCATTGTTGCTTGAGGAAGATTGAGTAGCTTGTAACCCTCCAAATGTTCCCATCAATCCTCCCAATTGGGCATACTGGCTGGGGTTGATGGGGAAAGTAAATAGTTTAACAATTCAAACAATTTGGGAGTGTTTCAGCCTCCCATTCTTGTCTGTGGAAACTGTTTTATGCCAACTGTTTTATGCCAACCCGGGTGTTTTATGCCAACATTTCAGTGTGGTCTAACTGGCCATGGTTCTCCTGAGATTGATCCTGAAAAAGTTACTTGGGAGGGCATCTGTGAAGAACCTAGAAAAAGATCAAGTGTAAGGATGTGTCATTGGAAACCCAAGGCCAACATCAACCATGCTATTCTATTGCTAATTACTATAGACAGGTGTGAAAAGTTGGACAGTGAAGAAAACCAACAGGAAAAAGCAGATTTATGTGGTTCTGGGGGAGAGCTTTGACTAGAAAGCTCTCTCACTAGTTGGACAATAATCGCACCAGCAAAGGTGAGAGGACAGTTCTCCCAAAGGAAGCAACAAGTTTGGTCTGCCCATCTCATCAGTAGGGCATCACTGATGTCAGCAATTGTGACCACATGGCAGCCGTACAAATATCTGGCTGATGAAAACCTCTCAGGAAGGGAGTAGAAGCTGCGACCATCTTGTGCAGTGGCCATGGAGTGAATCAGAAAATGGTTTATCCAGTACAGTAATACCTCAGATAACATTAGTATCGAATAACACTAAAATCGCATAACATTAAGCAATCTGGGGGGAAGAATTGCATCGGATAACATTAAGATCCTATGGGATGCATCGGATAACAACCGCTAAAGCCTGTGTGGTTACAATGTATCTCTATGGATCCCATAGGATTTTAACATGCATGAGATAACACTAAAAATCGGATAACACCAAGACTTGTGGAACCAGGTTTTAACGTTATTCGAGGTTTTACTGTAATTGGTATGTCAAGGTAATGAGATCAAAAATCTTTTCAGACAGGTATTGAGGTAAAATGAGTCGAGCCTGTTTGAGGCCTTCATTGCAGTCAAAGAGTTTAATGGTTTGTCTGAACTGCCCGGTTCAGTGGTTCACAATAAAAGCAAGGCATCTAAATAATAAAACATAAATGAAATAATTGCAATTAAATACACAACAAAAGAGCAAAACCACCCAAAACAACAAAACAATTACCAACCTTAATAGCACCAGTATCCATAACTCTAAAATTCAATTAACTCTAACTTGATAAAAGATCATCAGTATCATTATATACTATAAGGATTTCTTTTGGGAGTAAACAAAAAGGTTTTCAGCATTTTACTGAAGATCAAAGGCATAGGGGCTGTACAGGGATCCTGGGCTCTTTCTAAATCTGATGTCAGAGGCAGCAGATAGGTGGGCAGGAACAATGGCTGGCTGACATGGAGGGCTGAACTACTTTCAACAAGAACAGCATGATGAGAAATGGCACAACCCTGTCGAAGCATAGGAATTGGGGGCGGGGGGAGAGAACATAGTGCAATGCACAGAACTCATTAGTCCTCCATACAGAAGTTGTAGCCACCAGGAAGACTTGGTTGTCAACAGCTGGACGTCTGCCAAAGCTCAAAGTATGGCTTAATAAGCTGGTGAGAAACTGAAGAGAGAGAACACTGCGGAGCCAAAGGCGGCAGAAAAAGAGGAGGACTAAATTTGAAATGGATTTATGCCATAAAAGAAGCTCTTGAATTTACAAGAGCTGAGCAGAGTTATGGAGGACAGGAAATTCTGGAGGTTACTGATTCATCGGGTTGCCATAAGTAAGAAGTGACTTGATGAGATGTAACAACAACAGCTAACATCAATGAAACTCAAGAGGAATTAAATATATAGCCTTTCCCCAGTCGTCTTCTTTCGTATCCCGATATAACCCTGGACTGCGAAAATGAAGTCACTTTCTTGGTTTTGTTGTTGGCCAAACTTAAGTCCACATTTGGCAGTAATAGGCAGACCAGTAAATGAGCCGAGTTCTGTATCTCTCCACATTCACAAAGCATATTGTTTTCTGGCAGCAGTCCCTACTTGAGCACGTTGGTCTTGCATTTAGGGGCTCCAAACCTCATCCTATTCAGAGTTCTCATACTGATGTAGGGGAGGTTGAGTTCCTCAGCTTTATTTATATATTTATTCAAATTTGTATCGCTGTCCGGCATCCTCCTTTAATGTTGTTCCTTGTCCCGTTAACTCCTTCCTCTATTTTCTAATTTGGTTTTGCTCTTGTGTACCCTTGAGAATGTTTGTTCTTGCCATAAAGCTCTTCCAGGATTTGAGCCTTCAGACTTGAGGGTCATATCTGTTCAGAGGGTGTCAAGGATCATTCTCTTGCTTACTTCTCTCCATGTTCACTACTACTTCTCTCCTGATTTTGAAGGAGGAGCGATACCAAGAAGAGGATATATTTTCCCAACTGGTGTAGGTTTGAGGCATGGCTTCATTCACAGTGATTTTAACTTGCTTTGCATGTGTGGATGTATTCCATACAGGAACAGCATACTCTGCTGTGGAGATGCTCAGGGCCAAAACTGATGTATGCAGTGTGGATGGTTAAGTTCCTCATTTATAGTTTGTGAGTTTCCTGTTGATGTTGTTTCCTTGTACTGTACTAACTTTGGATTTGGTATTCAGGCAGTGCTGCTTAAAAGGAGTGTCCTGTCAAACTTTACACCAAGGTATTTCGGTGCTGAACAAATCTGTAATTTGTTCCCTTGGCACATCTAACTCAACCCTTGCTCTGTTTTGAAGGTGGAAAGCTCACACTGGTGTCTTGCTTGGATTAGGCTTTAAGCGGTTGATGTTGTAATACTGTCCTAATTCTTCAAGTGGTCCAGTAAGTTTTCCACTAACTCAACAAAACTTGATCCTTGAATGGCCATTGCTGTGTTGTCCATATAAATCAGAGGTGCCCAAACTTTTCCTGCCCAGGTGCCTGACTATGCCCTTTCAAACAGCTGAGTGGGCCAGTAATGTGGTTCCTGCTGCCGCCAGATTAATTCAACATGCATTTTGGGCTTTTTTGCTGCCCTTGCCACTTCCAATGGAGGAGTAAGTTAGGAGCATTTTTGCAGCATGTTTTTTGCTGTGTTTTCATGTGATTTTGGTGCAATTTCGTCACTTCCAGCAGCACTAACACTTCCAGTGTTAGTGGCAATCCAGGCCATGGGCCAGATGGTGATGTCACGTGGGGTACCCCTGGCATATCTGAACAATTTTGTAGTTTCAGGAACTGGTTAATCATTTGTATATATTATACAGTGTTGGGGAAAATATACTTCCTTGGGGCAGACCATTCTTCTGCAATCTCCATCTGCTGTTCTTTCCATTCATTGTCACATAGAATCTCCAGTTCTGAAGGAAGCTGCCGATGACTCTAGTAATCTTGTTATCTTTGGTAAGGTTATTTATTTTATGGAGCAGAATCCTATAACTGACAGCATCGTATGCTGCAGTTAGGTCAACAAAAGCAACTCCCATAATTAGCTTTATTTCAAATTCTATCCTCAATGTATTGCATAAGGTTAAGAATTTAACCACTTAATGACCTGCATGGCCTGAAGCCTGCTTGCTCCTTTAACATCTTTCCATCAATAAATTTGGAAATACAATTGTGAATCATCTGTTCCAGTGCCTTATAAAGGTGCCAAAGGAATGACGCTGGTCAGTAGCTTTTCAACACATCTGGGTTTGGTTTTTGCAAGGTTACAATAAAGCAACAATTCTAGCCTGCTTCTACAATTTAGGAACCTTACGTTCATCTATGCAAAACTGCCCCATCCAGAACCAAAGATGGTAGCCCCTGACCCACAGCCACTCAGTCTTGCCAGGATTCAGATTGTAGACTGTTGACCCCCCCCCCCTCCAGACCCTGACAGCCTCCAGGCACATGGAAAGGACTTCCACTGCATCGCTAGGGTCCCCACAGGCCGAGATATACAACTGGGTGTCATCTGCATATCGATGATACCTCACCCCATGGGAACGGATCATCTCCATCCATTCTTTAGCAACTGACTAGCTCTTTGGTATGCTGTTATTGCAGTGTAGTTTTGCTGTGGCTGGGTTAGTTCTCTACTTAAATTTTTAAGGAGTTTTCAAGCTCTCTACTGTTCTGTCTCACATCCAGGTTCTCGACTAATGTGCACCATCGTGAGTTCTAATTTTCAATAGAGCCTTCAGTTCTTCCACAGCTTCAGCAGTATCTTCCTGGAAAGGATCCTGGTTATAGAGTGCCTAATACTTATCCAGCAAAGATTTGATGTTGTCAGTCATGTATTTTCCCAGTAATTACACCCCTTTCTTTCTCCCCTTCCCTCTCTCTCTGTGATATGATCCCTGCATTTTACTCCCTGGTGCTGGGGTCCCCCTCACCCAGTCAGTTACTTCAGTCTTCTTGTAGCAAGAGCCTCACAGTAAGGAAGAAATAGTAGGTTGAGCAAAACACCATGGTTAGAACCTCTTCCTTATCAGAGGCCTGTGAAGGCTGAAAAGTGGGGCAAGAAGAATGCTGTGACAGGGCAAGGCCTGTTATTTATTCCCTTTTTATTCCAGATTACATTTTAGATGAGACTATGAATAGGTTTCCTCCCTTTCTAAACAAGTCCTCCTCCTTGCTTCTGCCAGCATTGCCTGTGCATTGCTCCCTTGGTCCTGGGCTCAATCAGCACAATTGCTTTGAAGGCAGAACAGTGCAAGTGAAGACACTCCTCCTCCTCCCTTCACCATATTCCAGCATGTGCCCAACTGTCTTCAGCACTGTCCCACATCTCTGGAAATGCTATCTGGAATTACACTTTGGGTGACTAGAAGTCCACTCAATCAGTTGGAGGATAATCCCACCAACAAAGATAAGAGGACAGTTCAGTTCTCCATAAAGGGGGAGAGGGGACTTTCAGGTCTGTCCATAAAACAACTTGACTATCACTTCTATTTCTGTCCATTGATAGTATTTCATTGTTTGTTTGTGTATATCTCTAATTTGTTTTTTCTAGAGAGGAAAACCATGTTTTTCTCCTCGTCAAAATTTCCTATCTAATAAGGAAGAAATTCCATCTGTGTGTCATAGTTTATTCTGAATACAGCGCAGTCGTATTTTAAGATGTCCTAAGAAAACAGGACACTCTTTACCCAAGAAAATCCACAGGCAGAAATCTTAGATCTGAAACACATAATACACAAAAGCCAGTTTCAGAATACTTCAGCTTTCCAGGACACCCAATAACTGATATGAAAGGGACTGTTTTAAAAACAGGGAAATCCAAAAGGAGATTTAACAGGGAAATAAAGGAGGAAAATTTCATCGGTAAATTCCAAAGTGTAGCTAAGGCATTAATTCAAGACCAAGGATTCTTAGCTCACTGCATATATTAAGAACCAGATTTTCTTCATAATCTTATGTAGACAAAGTTATTGGTTCTGACAATGCAATCAGAAATTAATTAGAAAAATTCAAGCTACTCCCACAGCTCTACATTTTGCATTTCAAAAAAGCCTGTATTGGTTATGTCAGTATGTTTATGTAATTTACATTCTCAGAGCTATTTCCTGGTGTTTAATAATGCTGTTGTTGCTTTGATATCTCATGTTTGATGCCTGAATGCCTCTTTACTGGATCCCCACCCTGCAATATATATTTCAATTTAAATATGAGACTAAATATTTCACTTAATGTATCTGACAAAGTAGCTTGCATTCCCTGAAAGCCTGCAGTAATCAAACATTCCTTTGCTTAGCATAGTAAATAACACTAGAAGGAGGCACTGCATCAGTTTAGTGAGTCAGCTCCCCTGTAAGTTCCGTTGATTCAAATGGACCTACTCTAAGTGCAACTTTATGCTAAAGTAAGTTAGTTAATGCAGGCCCATTTGAATCAGTGGAATTAAAGAGGAGCTGACGCATCAAATCCCCATTGATTCAGCAGGCCTATTCTAATGCAATTTGCCATGCTTAGTAATAGGCTCTTTTAGTCACAGAAATAGATTTGTTTGAGTCACAATACTTGTTTTTATTTTTGATGTTTTCATTATACATGCACAAGCAGACTAACATGGTTACTTCTTTGAAACCTACGAGGACATAGTTCGCAAGGCATTTGTCCAATGAATCCATCAACTTCTGCTTTGTACCGCTAAGCTTTATGACAGAATTTCTCAACCTTTTTAAGCCGGGGGCCATTGGGTCACGTTCCCTCTGACAGCTTTGGGGGCTGGGAGGCCATTTTGCCCTTCCTCCACCACATGGCACTTCTGGGTGTGGTGGAGGCAGTGGAGGGCCAAATGAAATGGCGCCACGGGCCACATTCAGCCCACAGGCCACAGGCTGAGAATCCTTGCTTTATGATAACTCTTCCTCAGCCGGCCAGCCTTGAGGGAGCAACAGGTGTGGGACCCGGGCGGCGTTAAAGACCTCGCTGCCGCCGCCTTCACCGGAATCTCCCTCGACCGTCCAGCCTTGAGGGAGCAACAGCTGTGGGACCCAGGCGGCATTAAAGACCTTGCCACCCCCACCTTCATCGGACTCTCCCTTGGCCGGACAGCCATGAGGGAGCAACAGCTGTGGGACCCAGGCAGCATTAAAAGACCTCGCCACCACCGCCACCTTCACCGGACTCTTTTGGCTGGCTGGCCTTGAGGAACCAACAGCTGCAGGGCTCGGGGCGGCTCTCACCGGGACTGGATCCCGTCTTTTTTGGACTTTCTTGGACTCCTCCCGGTTATGTTTTGTAGGATTTTGTTTATAATAATTGCAGGATTCAGTAAATGTGGTTTTTGTTTTTGCTGTTGTGTTTTTTTTTTTTTTTTGGTAATATGTTTTGTAACATTTTATGGTGATATTAATACTTTCTGACTGTTACTGTGCTATTGATATGTATATTTATATTTCTGATACTGTGATGATTGTGATTATGATAATGTGGAATTTGTGACTGTTATGTTGTTATCTTTTATACTTTATAAGCCGCCTAGAGTCAGGTTCACCTGAGCAGGGCAGGGTATAAATTTGAAATGAAATGAAATGAAATAACAACAGTTTCACTTAGGCTTCTTTAGATGAACTTGTTGATGGCAGGATCAGTCATGTAAATTGCCCAATGATGAGGTACAGATTGAGCGGAGGCTGACTTGGGCCTCTTATTGAATCAGGCATATCAGAAAGCAAAACAAGAACAATAATAATAATAAAACAAAAACAATGCAGCACTTTAAAGACTAACTACTATATTTTTACTGTTAGCTTTCGTAGATTAAATCCACTTCTTCAGACAAGGAGTAAAACTTCTAGGCATGGTTTATATACACTACATACAGGGGTCAAGACATTTAAAACTAATCTGAACAATCTATTGTTTCTGCTAGCTGTAGAAAGCGGTATTGATATTCATGCTTGTCTGTCATTCTGCTTGATTACTCTTTACCTCATTGTTTTGTGATCCTTTTGCCTTGTGACATCTTGACCCCTGCATCTGGTGTATATAAACCATGCTTGGAATTTTTACTCCTTGTCTGAAGAAGTGGTCTTGATCCATGAAAGCTAACAGTAAAAATATAGCAGTTAGTCTTTAAAGTGCTACAGTGTTTTTGTTTTATTTATTTATTTTGTTCTCGTTTTGTTTTCTGATATTGTTGAATCAGGATGGTTGTCATTTCTAAAGTGGCCTTTAACCTGAATCTACAAGGAATCTGAATCTACCTGAATCTACAAGTTAAAATAAGACTATGCCTACATGTGCAATAACAAGAGTGATTGCAGAGATGGCTGTTCACAACATGCTGGGAAGCACTTCCTCACATATAATCTCCCTCTTCCCCCCTCCTTTCAGGAAAGGGTGAGACTGGGGCAGTGGCATGGGCGGAGCCTACATCATGAGCGATCTAGTCATGCCTGCCATATGGCCATGTATACATCTGCAAACCCAGGCAGCACTGGCTCTTTGGCTGTAAATGGAGATAAGCACTGTACCCTAGAATTGGATATGACTGGCTTTTGAGCAAGGGAGACCTTGAACCGCTTGCAGGGACAAAACCTGATGGGGCAGGGCAGGGAGTTAGGAGTGGCCACCCAATTTCGCTATCCCCCCCGCCCGAAGGCCGCCCAATTCCGCCACCCACCTGCCCAGAGGCCACCCAATTTTGATTTCCCCCCCCCCTTCCTGCGGCTGTGTGAACCTCCTGCTGCCCACCACTGGGTTGGGGAAAAGAAGACAGATGAGAAGGAATAACAAGAGAGAAAGCTAAAGAAGGGAAGGGAAGGAGATAAGAAGGTAAATGGAGAAGAAGGAAGTGAAATAAAAAGAGGAAAAGGAGTGAACAGATGTAGAAGGAAAAGAAAGTAGAGAAGGAAGAGGAGAGAAGAGAAAAAAGGTAGCAAGAATCAAGGGAAGAGAAGGGAAGAGGAGAGGAGAAGGCAAAGTGAGAAAAGATAAAAGGAAGTATGGGAAAGAAGAGGGGAAGGGAAAAACAGGAGAAGGGAGAGGAAGAACAAGAAAAAAAGGGAAGGAGGTTTAAAGAGAAAGAGTTGGTTTTCACCAAGTAGGGCGGCATATAAATCGAACTAATAATAATAATAATAATTAATTTATTATTTATTATTTATTTATTAGTTCAAATTTATATTGCCGCCCACTCGCCATGGCGACTCAGGGCGGCTTACAGACAATACATTACATTACATTACAATATAATATGTTGGGGTGGGCACAGGGGGAGGGGCGGCAAGGTCCTCATCCTGCCCTGGCTTCCTCTTCCCCTGGAAGTTGGTATAGCCACAGGGGGAGGGGTGGCAAGGTCAACATCCTGCCCTGGCTTCTTCTTCCCCTGGCAGTTGGTATAGGCACAGGGGGAGGGGTGGCAAGGTCCTCATCCTGCCCTGGCTTCTTCGTCCCTTGGCAGTTGATGTAGACACAGGGAGAGGGGTGGCAAGGTCCTCATCCTGCCCTGGCTTCCTCTTCCCCTGGCAGTTGGTATAGCCACAGGGGGAGTGGTGATGGTACAAGACCTCATGGGTCTTCCCTCATATACTGTACATTAATTCTATTTTTCCTTTTATTGTTCCACCTTGTTGTTATTATTTTTAATAAAGTTTTTAAAAAATCTTAAAAAGCCAATATTGAGTTAATAGATTCATCAGGTTCTCCAAGGAAATCAAATTCAGTCCTTTGCTCCTAGGCTTAGTTGAAGCATTTGGAGAGCAAGCTACTGCTGAGGTCAGCTACCAAGAAGGAGGGACAGGTGTACGCAGAAATTTGCCCAAGCGAACCCTCCTTTTCTATCTAGCCAGGAAGGAGAGAGACAAGCAGAGTAGAGGGATGGTCCCATAACCAAGGCATGAGAACTAACCAGGATGAAGGAAGCCACACAGCTGGGATGCCAGAATAGACCCTCTTCCACTAACCTTGTGTAGTCTCTTGACAGTTGACATCTTCATTTTTCCATTTTCATCTCTCTTCCATGATGTACAATATTTCTTATGTCATTTACTTTTTTATATAGATTTGCTAACATTTGCATTTTAAACTCCAAGCTGGTCACATCTACTATCTGTGTTAACAACTAGCATTTACCACCGAAATGTGTGAGTGTGTGGTTTTAACAAAGCCTTCATGAACCCTGCAAACAACAGGATATACAGGGGAATAATTAAGTTGTTGAATTTCAATGCCTTGCTGTTCTTACCTTTTTTGGGGGAAATATCTCATTTTATTTGAGGCAAATTACAGTGAGAACAGAATTATGATTTGAATTTAGGTCAGCTCCAAAATACATTTTCACTGACTTAACATTGTTTTGGTAATTTTGATCAGCTAGGACAGTGATGGCAAACCTTTTAGAGATGATTCAATCTGATCCGTGCCTTTGCTCCTGCCGCCACCGCCTGGCATGGTGTGTCCCTAATGCCACTCCATAACAGGGCAGATGTTGTAAGAAGGCTTACAACATCTGCCCTGCTATGAATCAGTTTTAGGGACATGGCAAGCCAGATGAAATGGAAAAGGACAGTGGTAATGGCGGCAGAAGTAGAAATGGCAGATGTCCATGGCCACCTGTGTCCTTCCCAGATGCCACTCTGGCCAAGCGCAGGCAAAGACAGTCAGGACTCCTCCTTCACCCACAGTGGGCCAATAACCAGGGAAGTGGTGGCATCGGCAGAATGGTGGTGTTTGGAGGCTGGTACTGGTGGCGTGTGGGGGGGGGGAATGTTGGTGGAAGCAGTGGTGTGTGGAGAAGTGTTGGCGGACTGGACTGGTGGCATGTGGGGGAGTGTTGGCGGCAGTAGTGGAGGCATGGGGAAAATGGTTGGGGCTCAGGATGGTCACACCACCAAAGGTGATGGTGGAAGGGACACCAGTCCAGCCTGCCAACAGTCTGAGGGGGCGTGATCCACCTCCCGGCTTTAAAAGGTTGAGAACCCCTGCTTTAGTAGTATAAAAGTGAAGCATCCCTTTAGTGCCATGAGTATAATAATCTAAAAACAAGAGTGAGGAACACACTTTGGGCTCTAATTGCTGAATTGTAAGTCTCGTCATTGTTTGCCATTGGCTGTGCTGGTTTGGGCTGTTGAAAGCTATGCAGCCCACCATCAGCTGGAAAGCTACAAATGTCCAAGCCCTGATCTAAGGGCTCACAACAACTCAACCAATACTCAGCCACTGAAACCTAGAATTGGTTTATTGGTCTGGATACATACACCACCACCCCACCTCACTTTGGCATTTGTTTCTCAGAGAGAAACCCTTGTATGAATGAGAATGCAGACTTGATGAATAAAGCAATGTCACAATCAATATTTTTTTTTCAGGCTCTCTAACTGCCACTGCAAGGGTTTTTCTACAACTGCCATTTATCACCCAGTCTGGCCAAGTTATCATGCTATGGTAACAGAGTAGACCCTATGGACAGCAAGTCAACACTGATTGTCAGGCGGCAATTAACTAACCTGACAACCCTAAGGACTAATGGCCTTGGGTGACGAAGTCCACAGGGAGGGTGATGGTCCCCGAGTGGATTAAATCCCACTTGAATTCATCTTGATGGAGGGCAGCAGCTTCATCAGTACTGCCCTGGGGCCGAGGAGGACTTTGCGTGCCAGAAGGGCTCAGGATGAGAAACTGACTCATGGAACTGGATCAGTGGTACAGGGGTTCTTGCTGCGATGTGGTCGTGCTGCATTATATTGTACCCAGGACAATCTTCATGGCTGATCGCCCTGAGGATAGTCAATATTCAGAACCAGATAATATCCAAGAAGAAGACCCAAGAAGAAGAAGCCATCTATCACAGCAAGCACCATTCTGTGCAAACAGCTGGAAGATGTGCCTCCCAATTTGCTCCAAACAGCATAGCCACCCTCTTTCTGAAAAGACTGGTCTCTGGTTCACGAGAAGCCAGCAAGACACTCTTATTCAACAGCAGCTTTGAAGATGGTGTCACCTCATCCCAGCTGCAGATCAGTGCCTCTCCAAAGCCCTTCTTTCTTTTGATCCTCCCTGAACCCCTTTGGGGGAAGGGAACAGCTAATCATCATAGTAGATGGTCTCTTCTATCCCTCATCATTGATGTCTCTGAGCTGTATTTGAAAGTTTCAACATCTTTTGATGTCTTAGTGTACCGGGATGAAGCTATTCCCTTTTCATGCATCTATGGCAGCTTTGATGTTATTAATAGGAATTTATTATTATTACTGTATGTTCTATCAAGATGTTTTTTGTTTATATTTTAGTTTTATTTTGTTCAATATATAGCCGGTGCTGTATTCTGCACCAGCAACAACCAGCTGCTCACTGGCAATTACATTTCCTTGTAGGGGATGCATTCATGTGTAGGGGCAATTGTCCAATCTACACTGCCCCCCACTCTTCTTTACGGCATGTGTTCATTTCTGGGGCATGTGGTGCATCTAGTAAGCCAGTCATGTTTCCCTTTATATTTTGGTATTTTGCAGACCTACTTTATGCTCCCCACCCCCACCCGGTGTTGTCTCTATGGCAGGGACTTTGGTGTGTATGCTATTATCACTGAGGGTGATCGAGCTTTCATGGTTACTCCTCAGCTTCGGCATTGGCAACTGTAGCATGTCTGTCATCACCCAAGCTGAATTTTCAACTACAGTGGTGCCTCGCTTGAAGAGCATAATTGTGTTCCACAGGATTGCTCTTTAAGCGAGTTTGTTCTTTAAGCGAAACATCATTGTAAGTGACCAATTGTGACTTCTGGTGGGGGGGATTGCGAACCCCAATTTAGTTGTTAAGTGAGTTTTTGGTTGGTTTTAGTTGTTAAACAAGGCAAGCATTCAGAGAAAATCCTGCTCTTTAAGCTAGCTAGTCTCTAAGTGAGGTGCTCTTAATGCGAGGTTTTACTGTATTGCCTTTTAGAGCTGTATTTTTAATATAAACCTTACACAGCAATGTTACTGCAAACAGCTACCATTTAAAATCAGATTATCTATAGTAATGGCATTGCACAGCTCTTGACAGTGTCATATCCTTGTGGTTCTGCAAGCCGGAAGCAAAATAGCAAAAGGGAGCTCAGCAAATGCACCCTGACTGTTCAAACGCCCTTGAGAGATGAGTGAGGAACAGAGGTAAGCTGTTGGAAGGCATTCCTCATTACGTTTCTCAGCCTCTTTAAATGCTTTACCTCCTGCCTTGCTTAATCAGTGAAATTGGTGTTTCTTCAACTCACCTTGAAAGGTTGGAAAGTCCACAACCGATGTCCCTTCCTTCTTTCTTCTCCATCCTTGAAAAAAAATCTCCAATGAGGGCAACAACACAATCATGTGTGTGTCTGTCCAGAAGTAAGACTCGCTGATTCCAGAAGTAGATTACATTCCTTACTCCTGGGGACTAAATGTATGGGGCCTCCTGAACTGGGTAGATCAAAGCTATTGTTTAAATCAGGGGTACCCAACCTTGGTTCTCCAGGTGTTCTTGAACATCAAATCCTAGAAGCCCTGATCAGCTGGTGTGCTGACCCAAGCTTCTGGGAATTGAAGTCCAAGAACTCCTGGAGCGTCAAGGTAGGCCTACCCTTGGTTTAACTTGTATATGATGCCTCCTGAGACATTGCATGAGAAGTACTTTGGCAAATCAACATAGAAGAGGGCTTACCAGGAGGATGGCCATAGAAAAGGGATGAGGGTAGGGCTCTTGTCCATTTTGCAAATGTGTAGAAAAGTACTGTACAAGCAAACATTAACTAATAAAACTGATCAATCACTTATAAAAGTAGGCTGTACCGGGGGGGGGGGGACTGATTGGAAAGGAAATGCATTTACTGTACTGTACATTTTGGCAGATGAAACTTGTCATGCAAGCGGCATTTATCTACTTTTCTTTTTCTATAAAACATATGTGAACACTGTTCACGCACCACTCTACATACTAGAAGAGAGTATGAAGAGGGCTTCTTCAAACCTGAAGAAAGCTTTGTCCCCAGAGTCTGAAACAAATGCTTTTTCTCTTCATTCACCACTAACCACATCAGAGTACGAGACAGTAATATATCCTGAGAGCATAAAACAGAAACATAGATGTACTGCAGATCTCAGTTCCAAAAAAGTATTTTAATGTAATGCCTGTATTCAGCCAAACTTTTCTTAAAAGTCAGAAAAATGATACGTACTCTAGCAAAATCTTCCGAATTCTTCATGAGTCCAATCTGAATGTTTGCAAAATCTCCTTAAAATCAAATACATTTGACGTTAAATTTCTCCTAACCCACAACAGCTTTTGGTAACATCTCACACATTCATTTTTGTAACATTCTAATAATCCTTATAAAACTCACATGGCAGCCTGGCTACCTTGGCTTTTTATGAGGATCTCTATGTACTTTAAAACAAAAAAGCAATTTTTCCTCCCTCTAGTGGCATATTTGGGGCACAAAAATTCTATAATGCTAAATTGCAAGGACACATTTAGCAATATCAGGGGATTTTAACAGCATACTAGCTTCCCAATAAATAGACAATATGCGCAGTGTGATTGGATAAAGCAATCGTGTGTGTGTGTGTGTCCGTCCAGAGTAGATGATGAGTGTAATTAGAAGAAAATCCTTTTTTGTTAAAATCCACACACAAAAGCTTAAAGCCTTTTACATACAAGTGCAGAGTGTAACTACATTTCTGAAGCTGATGCTGTCTTTTCAGATATCTTTAAATCATATCCCTCTGTAAAACTCTGTTCTTAACACACCACTAAAGCTTATAATAGGTGCAAGATTTTCCACCATAGGTAGCCCTCTAGAAACGAGTGTATTGTTACGATTTATGTATCAGAATAACTCTGAATAAGTTAACTGGATGAGTTATTTGCAGTGATGGGTTGTTACCGGTTTGGATCGGTTCACCCAAACCAGTAGCACCCATCAGGAGGGGGGCGCCAGGGAGGGGAGTAAACCCCCGGGCGACCCGGTTCGGTAGCCTCTCCGGGAGCCCTCCGGAAGCGTACTTCCGGGTAGCCAAAATGGCTGCCTGGAACTACGCATGTGTCAAACCTCTATTTGATGCATGCGCAGTAAAAAATAGAACTGCTTCTGACCTTCCAGTCATCATGTTCCGTGTCTTAACCACTTGAGGCACTGCAGTCTCCTTGCCAATTTTGAGAGGCATAGCTCTTTTTTGAAAAAGGGACTAATTGGGTAGTGTCAGGAAACTGCATAAATAATGGTGTTGTCTTACAGATATATGTTCTGAAAAATATAGGAAAGAAAGACCAACTATGACATGTAAGTCCTAAGATTGTGTTTTCTGCTGTAGCTTGTTATATTCATTTTACATGTCACCTTGCAGTCAGTGGCCTCTAGTGGTCAGATCTGGTAAAGCACTGCAGAAAAACATTACTGTACTGTAACTATTTCAGAAAACAAAATAAAAAATACTGTAGCACTTTAAAAACTAACTGCTATATTTTTATTGTTAGCTTTCATGGATCAAGTCCACTTCTTCAGACAAGGAGTAAAACTTACAGGCATGGTTTCTATACACCAAATTCAGGGGTTAAAGGGAGAAGGGTTTGCTCAAGCAGAATGACAGACAAGCAAGCATAACAATACAGCTTCCTACAGCTATCAGTAACAATAGATTATTCATATTAGTTTTAAATGTCTCCCTTTCAATCTCAAAGGTGTGGAGAAAGCCCATTCTGGTTTCTGATTAACCTCTAACAAAAACACTGTACTTGGTTACTTTCTGTTTTGCTAAAGAGAATTGGCAGGAAGGCTGTAATACACCAAAATATAATATATAAAATATCTAGCATTATATAGCAATCTGTGTATCAAATTTGATAATGTTCCAGAAACCCTTCACTAATATTTAATCCCCTGTGATGGGTGTCTAACAGATGAATATATTTGATTTATGCTGTCTCTCTTTTCAATCCTAGTTTTGTAATTTCTCTGTTCCAGAATTGTAAGTTTCAGGTCTTGGATAGAGGGTCCAGGTAGATTGAAGTGGTTTGGGACAGGTTTCCCTGTGTTGCCATTCCGGATGTCTGATTTATGTCCATTAATTCTTTTGCATAAAGATTGTCCTGTTTGTCCTACATAAAGCACAGACGGACATTTTTGGCAAGAGATGGCATAAATCACATTGCCAGCACAAGTAAAACTGCCTTAAATGTTGTGTGTGGTTCCATTGGGTCCAGTAATACTGTTTCCAGAGCAAATGTGGGGGGAGCGTTGACATCTGGGTTTGTAGCATGGTTTAGGTCCCATCTCTATTTCACTTTTGTGTAGTCTGTTGTGTGTCAAAAGTTGTTTGAGACTGGAGGGTTGTCTATAAGCAAGTAGGGGTCTGTCACCAAGGGCTGTACTGTATTTAGTTTAGGATTTTTTAAATTAAATATTTATCTATTCTATTTACAGTACTTATGAAACACATCATATGGAAAGTAGGATGCAACTTACATGAAGGAGGAATGAAAATTGGTGGAAGAAAATTCAGTGATCTGCAATATGCTGATGACACCAAATAGCAGTGACTTAAAATAACTACAGATGAAAGTTGAAGAAGAAAATGACAGGATAACACATGAAGAAGACAAAAGGACTAGTTTGAAGAAACTAGCATAACAATGCATTCATATAACAATACAAATCTATATTATGCTATTCAAAATTAATATGTATAGATGTAAAAACTGGTCAAGAAAAACTGAAAAGAAAACAATCAGTTCATTTGAAATGGAATATTGGAGGAGTGTTTTACAGCTAAATGTTTCCCACCAAAAAGACAAATGAATAGGTTGTATATAGTAGCTGAAGTCACATCATGAAAAAATGATTCACTGGAAACAACAATGATACTGGGAAAATGAGAAGACCATTGGAAAATTAGCACATGAGATGGATCAACTCAATAAAGGAACCACAGCTTTTAATTTGCAAAATGTGAGCAGGACTATTAATGTCACAATCCTTTTTAGTTCATTAGTTTGTTAAAAGTGATGTTGGGGTGCACACAACTTGTGCACAATGTGACAAAGTCATCTGCACCCTGAAATTACCAAGGGTAAAGGTCGCCCTTATTCTAAAGCCAGTTATATCCGATTCTAAGGTTCAGTGCTCTGTTTATAACCAAAGAGCCAGTGCTGTCTGTGTCTGCAGGCGTTTTCGTAAACATGTGACAGGAATGCCTAGACACTGTTGTGCAAGAAACGCTCTTTACCTTCCCACTGAAGTGGTACTTATTTCAGTAACGTTGCATGGATTTCAGCCACCCGGGGCTGAAGCCAATTGTGCCACCGCTTGGTGGACGCTGGCTCCTACTCCTGCTAGGGCTTCTGGGAATTGTAGTCCAAAAACACATATAGCCCAAAAAGCACCGGCCTGGGCCAGCCGCCCCCCTAGTCCCCTGTACGCAATACCACTGACCTATTTATATACTTGCAATTTCTTGCTTTTGAGCTGCTAGGTTGGCAGGAGCTGGGACAGAGTCAGGAGCTCACTCTGTCATGCAACATCTGTCTCTCAAACTGCTGACCTTCCAGTCAAGTTTAGCATCTTAACCACTGAGCCACAAAATTACCAAAAGAAACCTATAATTAGTGTCAAGTTGCCACAGCTGATGACATCAGCTCTATTGTCCACACAGAGCTGCGCAACAGGATTTCAGTCATTGGGTCAACCAGAGGGTGGAAGTGGCAAGCATACTCTTGATCAGTCATGGCAAACGAGTGAGACCTGGTGTTGGGTGTGCTGAGATGACATGCTGAAACATTTGATTAGGCTCTTATCTGAAAACTCTTGTACTGGCTTCAGTCATGTCAAGAAGCACTTGGTTGGCCAGAGGAGGACCTGACAGAAATGTATAAAGAAGTGTATTATTAATGGGGTTTAAATGAATGTTTACTTCCATCGACTCAAAGATTCTTGACAGATGCTTGCCTAGAGATACACTGGCTGGCAATTGGCAGCAGGCCACAGGAAAACACAGGGAGCAGAAGTTGTAAGATTTATAGAAGAGCTAATAAATATCAAGCATCTGTGAGAATCAAACAGACCTTCTCGAGGAGCCATACGGGCTGAGGTTGTGTCAGAAGATAATTCCCTTATTTTTAGATTTCCCCCAGGGCTTGACCCTTCTGTTGATGAGGTACGTGGCAAAGTCTGCAGTTAAATCTTCAATTATTCTTCATCATTTTAAAAAGCAGCTTTGTGGAGACAGCTTGAAAAGTGAGATAAAAACAGGCAAAAGAGTAAGAGGACATTGCCATTGATGTAAAAAAAAAAACCTTGAGAAAAGCGTCAGTATCAGATTTTGATGAATGTTTTGATCAGCATATTTTGACAGTGATCTTGCTCACTGGTGGGATGTCAAAAATTTTACTACCTCACCGTGATGTCATCACAGTGTGGGCGGAGCTAACATCATGATGTCATGATGTGGGCAGGGCCAAAGAAAAAAATAAAATAAAAATAAGCACACACACACATACACCCCTCAACCCATACCCACCCACCCACAACACAAACCCATTAAATAAATAAATAAATAAATAAATAAATAAATAAATTAAATAAAATTACAGTAAAATACACTCACCCACCCACCTGAAACATAAATCAAACCACCCACCCACCCACCCCAAACACAAACCCGACACTTACCTGTTAGTATAAGTGCCTGGACAGCACCATGTTGCAAGATGGATATGGTCATCATACCGGTTCTCTAGGAGAATATGCCTTGATCTAAATGTAAAACAGCTGTACCTCCTTAAGGGTTCTCCAATTGGAACAGCAATTGGAACAGCACAGGTGTAGCTTATTGAGGAGGTAACGCCAAGACTTTTCTTAAAACCCCAAGCCAGGCCGCCAGGCCCTGCCAGCCACCAGGCCTTTTTGGGAACTGTGATAGTACTTCAATATAGGTAAAGGTATTAAATACACATTAAAATACATACAGACACACCACATCCAAAGGTGAGTCACTTACCCTGGAGAGCAGGCTACAGGGAGCTTCAGGCTAGCAGCTTCTCTTCCTCCTGCCCTCTTGGGAGGACAGCAAGGAGGCCGTGCATACGCGCCAAGCACTGTAGGTGTGCATGCACACCAAGTGGTTGGTGCGCATGCGCAGTGAAAAGGTAAGCCCTGAAGGTGGTTCCCCCTAAAAGCTGCTACCGGTTCTCTGGTACACTGGTAAAAGTTACTACCGGTTCTGGCAAACTGGTGCAAACCTGTTACATCCCATCACTGATCTTGCTCCACATTGTATGTACTCACTCTGTCTCTCTGTCTCTCTCTGTCTCTCTGTCTCTCTCTTTAAAACTTTGATCTATTGTCAGCTCTTAAGCTTCAAATTGGCAAATATCGAGAATCGCATATTGGAAATATACATGAAATACAAGGAAAAGATGGCAGATACAGAGCATGAGAGAGGTAAAACACCTGATTATGCACTGAATGTGCCAGAGTTGGAAATGTTATTCAAAAAAATTCACTCATTACTCAACAATGGCTCAAAGTACAGTACCTCATTCACATTGCTTGCAACTGTTAGGTAAAAAACACTGGCAGGAATCCTGTTGGCAAATTATGCTTGCATAAGAGAAATTACATGCGTCTTGGTGTTTAATAGTTGCTCATCATCAAGGTGCAGGTTATGTTTCTGGATGTGTATTCAATCCTGTGACTAAGCACACATGCAGAAATGCAATCAGCACTTTGCTAATGAGCTGCAATATGCCACCAACACTTAATACAATTTACCTTATAGAGGCATAAACAGCCATTAAATTATCCTCAATGTATTAGCAGTATGTTAGAAATGCACTCCTTATACATTATTTGAATAAGCTATGCAAACAGTGCTAAAAAGCAATGTAACTGGAACAAAAAGGAAGCAGGACTAGTACTTTGGCTTAGCTAGCACTAAGCCTCTTAACAATCGATTTCCCCCTCCTCGCATATATAGATTAACTAGAATATACTAGCAAAGCTGCTTCAACTGTTGATAGGACTGCTCTGCAAATCTGTGAGAATCCAATTGGCTTAAATCAGGGGTTGGCAACCTATGGCCCATGGTCCAAATCTGGCCCACAGTGTCAAATAATCCACACACACCCCGCCCTTGCTCCAACCACTGTTGCCTTGGACACGTTTACAGTGGGTGAGGATGTGTTTACAGAAGCTTTTACAGGGGGGGGGGGACGTCAGTCCAGCCCCCTCAACTGTCTGAGGGAGCATGATGACCCAGCCCCTGACTTGAAGAGGTTGCCCACCCCTGGGTTAAACAATGCCATGCAGCGTTGATGATGTCATCAACTACAGCCATACTGTTGCCATTCCCGGGAAACCCAAACCTTCCTTTTCCCTTCCCTGCCAGATTCTCTTCTATAGAGATTCTTTTCATTTCAGGAAGCCTAACGTTTAGGACCTGCCAAAGGGGGTAGGGAATGATTTCAACCTGAAAATCATTGTCACCAGTTTTAATTAAATTTAATTAAATTTTCCATTTTGAGATAGCCCGCCCAACTCAAAACAACTCCAGGTGGCTCACATTAAAAATAATACAGCAATACAAAACATTAAAAACCCATAAAAACACAATTTAAAAATACTACGGGAATTAAAAGAACAAGGATTAAAAGAACGAGGGAGTGATATTACTATTATTTTATCAGCCAGCAGGCGGGGGTCACCACATCACTGGTGCCCCACACCTGCTTTGTGGATAAATGGTATTATTGTGGATAAATTGTATTCTTTGAGCTGCCTGACATAAATTGTGCAACGGGATTCTATCAAATACTGTATCTGGAATGGATATATGGCACCTGAAGATGAAGATCTGTAAAGAAACCACTAGCAAAGTAGAGAGAGAGAGTTCCCAGTTTCCCTCTCTTTTAAACAAACAGGTCTTGTATGATAGAAGGAGTTTCTCTCAGTTGGCATGCTGCTCAAATCCTGTCCCTCCCACCCAGTGTGGGCAGCCAAATTTTTTACTACCACACTGTCGGCGGAGCCAATGTCATGGGCGGAGCCAACATCATGATGTCATGAGTGGAGCCAACATTGTGGGTGGAGCCAAAGAAAAAGAAAGCCCATAAAAGTAAGTACACATAAAAATTCAAATTAAATAGACATAAAATACATAAAAACACATAAAATACATTAAAATAAATACACATTAAATAGACATAAAAACACATAAAATATAAATTAAATACACATAATACACATACAAATACACATTTAAAATAAATACAATTAAATAGACATAAAAACACACAAAAATACAAATTAAATACACATAAAACACATAAAAATACTGTACATATTAAAAATAAATACTCATTAAATACACATTTACACACACACACACACACACACACAAAGGGGAGTCACTTACCCTGGAGAGCAGACTGTAGGGAGCTTCAGGCTAGCAGCTGCTCTTCCTCCTCCCCATTTGGGAGGACAGCAAGGAAGCTGCCGAGGGCCTCAGCAGCAGCCACTGGTTCTTCCGTGGCTGTGTGTGGCCGCCCAACACTGCGCTGCCACACTTCAAGCAGAAAATGGCTGCTTGGCTCAACAGGCAGAGCGCTGTAGGCGCACATGCATGCCAAGTGCTGTAGGTGTGCCAAGGCTATAGGCACAAATGCGTGCCAAGTGCTGTAGGTGCACATGCATGCCAAGCGCTGTAGGTGCGCCAAGCGCTGTAGGAATGCCAAGCGCTGTAGGAGTGCATGAGTACCAAGCACTTGGCGTGCATGTGCAGTGGGGGAACCAGCAAAAAGGTAAGCCCCCGAGGTGGTTCCCCCCAAAAGCCACTACCAGTTCTCCGGTACACTGGGAAAAGCTACTACCGGTTCTGGCGAGCTGGTGCGGACCTGCTGCTGCCCATCACTGCTCCCACCTCAACATTTTAGGGTCAGACATGTTTTTCCAAGAGCTAATTGTAGAGAATGGGGAGACTTAGAAAACCATTTATTCCCCCATATAATTGTCCATTTGGGTAAAATATACTAATAGAGACTTCAGGCTTTCATGAAGTGGCAAGGACTGAGTGATAGAACGATAGTATCAATGAAAAATAGCCCCAGGCACTGCATTCATTTCAGTGAAAGAGATAACATGGAAAATGATAGGTGGCTAAAGCCACTGCATAATACAGTATACATCAAATAGAAGCCTGCCTAATTGAATGGCCTGATCACATAGTTCACAGGCTCAGGAAAGGTATTAATTTGCTTTTTATTTAATATATATATAAAAAAGAGAGAGCCTCATCCTATTAAAAAAAAGCTGGCTTTGTGATTTACCGTATAGTTGTGCAATGATCAACCAATGTTTCAGAATAAGTAGCTTTGCACATTGACTTACAAAGCAGCCTGCGTGCTGACTGCCGAGATGTAGAATCTGCTTTTACATTTGTAACTGCAGGTGAAAGGAGAGGAGGCAGAAAATGACACTCAGCTTGAAATATATCAAAGCATTACCCATCTCATCAACTTTATAATTCATACTGGATAATTACAAACTCCAGTGACTTTTTCAGTAATAATTTTCTGTGAAAATACGAGGTCTGATATTAACATTAATCAGACCAATAAAAATTGATGGGAAGCTTAAAGCTCAGCCATTTTTATATCAGGCTGCCTCCTTAATAACTCCTCTTTGAAGTCCAGCTTGGTGTAATTGCTAAGGATACGGCTTTTCTTCTACAAATATGTCAGTGAAATGACCTATTCTTGTTAGACAGTCTTTCTTTCTGCATTCATGTCAGAGCATTGCACAATTGCAACGCCACACTTCTGGATTGAAGAAAAAAAAAAAAGGCCAGCTCTATGCTGTTGCCTGGGGGATGTTCAAAGGTACCTGCAATGATTTCCACTCTTCAGGGAGGTCCCAAAGTTAGGTAGTAATAAGATGTATCAGGGTTCATTCCTGCTCGGAGTTTTTCCCAGAAGATGGCCATAGAGTATAGGGACCCATGGCAGATTCCTGCAGCACCGGCAATCATGAGGAACATGTGGAACCATATATGACTTCCCAATGAGGACTGTGGAGTTCTTGCTGGTATAAGGCCCTTCCCCTTCAATCATTGCCAGAACTGCAAGAATAAAAGCTGATGCTATACGAGACAGGAGTATCAATTCTGCTAACAAAACATCCCGTTTGTTGTGTGCCAGTCTGTTCAGGAAGAGTTGAGGACATTTGAAAGCATCTACCTGCAGAGGCAGACAGCGCTGGCTCTTCGGCTATGAAACAGAGATGAGCACTGAACCCTAGAGTCGGATACGACTGGTTTTCGAGCAAGGGCGACCTTTACTTTTACCTGATATGAACCAGGAGAGGGTGGATCCTCCAGTTGTTATATTATTTATTTATTTATTTAAATTTGTTTATCACCCTCCTCCCCAAAGGGACCCAGGGCAAGTCACAACACATCAGCATCGACAACAATTTAAAATCAGTTCAAAAAATTAAAAGTTTAAAAGAAGCTTAAAAAACCTATCATTAAAAACTAGACATTGTAGCTAGGAGGCAGTGGGTGTCAAACCATCCAGCCAGCTGGGGAAATTGATCCATCCATTCCCCAGACCTGACTTGCCAACCAGGTTTTCAATCCTTTCCTGAAGGACAGCAGCTCCGTCTGCAGGCTTAGTTATATTGGGAGGAAGTTCCATAGGGCCGGAGCAGACACAGAGAAGGCCCTCCTTCTAGTGCCAGAGAGGTGCGCCTCTCTGGCCAATGGCACAACCAGAGACCCTCTCCGGTCCGCTCTGGTGGGATGGAGATATATACACTCTGAGTCTCAATTTTATCATTGCTGAAGGAACAGCTTCCTAGAACAAGAAGCTCGAGGTGGGGGGATCTTTCTAAACTGGCAAAAGGATAGAACAGTGAATGTGAATGTTGGCACACCAGGTATTCTTGAACTTCAATTCCCAGAAGCCCTGATCAGCAGGAATTGCTGACTTGGGCTTCTGGTAATTGAAGTCCAAGAACACCTGGAGTGCCAAGGTTTACCATAACTGGGATAGAACATTAACCACTCTTGTTCATAGTAACAAACCCTTCCCTCAGAAATCAGTGTCAACAGCTCAGCTTCAACAAATTCCTGATTCACTCAATAGAAGAATGTGTTATGGCTCTTGGAGTCTTAAGGCTGCATTCTCTCTCTACGCAACTAAACACAATCAATCAATCAATCAATCAATCAAAATGTCAACACCAGAAGATGACATACTGCAACTCCTTCCTTCCTTCCTTCAAGTTGAATCTGATTTATGGTGACATTTTCCAGGGCTATACCTAATGTACTCAAATATAGATTACCATTCTCTTCTTTTGAGTACAGCTTGAGTCCATGCAGCTTTTCCAAGGCTACATAGGCTGACCTTTATTTCAGGAAAAACACTGGGGAAACAAATTCTCAGTCTCTGAAGACAGGTAACCATCTCAGGGAACTCTCCATCCAGCCCAATTATCATTTCATTTCTGATTATCAAAGGGCCTTAGTTGCTCTGGAGCTGTGCATGGATTTTGTAACACATGTTACTTCTATCTTCTTATTTCTCTGAAACATATTGCTATATTCCTAAATGGTTGATAAAATGCAGATGTGATAGCATAATTTTCTGGTTATCTCAGCCATTTTCTAGATCTACCTTTGGACATGTGATGGTACATAAACTGCATGAATGTAAATGCTGCATTAATTTTTTTCCACATTCACAGAAAAATTCTCCTGTACCTAAGCAGCCCCATTTTTATTCGATTGTTCTTTGAGCTCTCTATTTCACTTCAAAGTCTATTACGTGGCTTCCACATGGTCCATCCAAAGCCTTGTCTTGTTGGGAAACACTCTTCGGCATCCATCCATTGTAGTGGCCTTGTAGTGAACCTTCCTGAGGCCACCTGTACTGGGCTTTGAAAATATCTCCATGTTCTGTGCTGTAGGTAAGTCAGTGAAACTGCGGAGTATATTTTGCCACCCACCTGACCACAGGTGCCATAGCACTCAGATGGCTTAGTTTTACCAGCATTCTGGGCCCAATTACCCAGATTCTTCTTGTTCTGCAATCAAATGACCCAAAAACAATTCCAGCCTTTCTTCCAACTTTTCCATGCCTTGGTTTCATTATAAGGATGTCCTCTCTTCTCTCAAATTTTGTATGTGAATCTGAGGTCATTGGATGCTTTTTCTTACAGCATTTACCGTGCTTTCTGATTTTTGTTTTCTGAAGGAATGTGTACAATGATTTTATCCAATAAACTTAAGTTTATTGTGTTCTTACACAGTGGCCCATTGTACCACATGAGCCTCTTGGATTTTACAAAAAACACGGTTTTCCCCGACCACATTATTACAGGAAACATCTGGTTATCCAGCAGGCCTTTAGAAAAAGATTGGCATTTGATGAGTCACAAGGGAAACACCATGACTGCTGCCTGCTAGACCAGAAGAGAAGGGGTGTCCTTGCAAATTTAAGCCTTGCACGTGAGGAGTTGTGCATAAGCAGATTTCAGAGGACAAAACAAATCAATGATGTTTAATTGCTTTCAGGAGACAACCGATGGCTGTCAAGCCAGGGCACGATACAACTTTTAAAAAGAAAAAGAAAAGAAATCTAGATTGTTCATTCACACACATGAAGGCATTTCTCTTGCCAACACACTGGTGCCAAGAATTCATCTGCTGTACCTTAAGGAATGTTGATTCCTGGGGGCAATTTAAAGAAAATATTTTTATAATCTTTGTTTTTCAATAATGCAAGGCAGGTTTTATTGAATAAACATTCTTTGACCGTGTAGGCATTTTTAAATTGCTGCCTTCACGGCTTGTGCAATAGTTGCTGATTCACATATTAATCCTGTAAGAGAAAAGAGTTATCGAGAGTCTCATGCAAATGCTTTATTAATAAATCTTCCTTTCTGCATCTAAGACTGCATACCTCAATATACTTACGGAATAAGCCCCATTTAATGTAACAGGGTCTTGACTAAACGTGTAAGATTGCACTGTACAATAACATTTTGGGGAGGATTATTTTCCAATATTTTGATTTTTTTTGTTGTTCAGTCGCACAGTCGATTCCGACCCTCTGCGACCCCATGGACCACTGACCGCCAGGCACTCCTGTCCTCCACCATCCCCCTCAACTCGCTCAGCTCTGTGCCCATTGTCTCCACGATACCATCTAGCCATCTCATCTTGGGCCGTCCCCTTCTTCTTTTGCCCTCGACCCTTCCAAGCATCAAAGCTTTCTCAAGTGAATCCTCTCTTCTCATTTGATGTCCAAAGTACTTTAGCCTCATCTTTATTATTTGACCTTCTAAGGAACAGTCAGGGATGATTTCTTCTAAGATTGACCTATTTGTTCTCCTCGCTGTCCAGGGGACTCTCAAAACTCTCCTCCAACACCACATCTCAAAGGCGTCTATTCTTCTCCGTTCAGCTTTCCTAATGGTCCAACTCTCGCAACCATACATTGCAACAGGGAATACCATTGCCTTGACTATGCGAATTTTTGTTTTCAATGTGATGTCTCTACTTTTCACTATGCTCCCCAGGTTTCTCATTGCTTGCCTCCCAAGAATCAGTCGCCTTTTTATTTCATGGCTGCAATCACCATCTGCAGTGAGCTTAGATCCTAAGAAAGTAAAATCTGTCACTGCTTCTACTTCTTCCCCATCTATTTTCCAGGGACTGATAGGGCCTGTTGCCATTATCTTGGTTTTCTTGATATTGAGTCTAACTATTCTCATGCTCTAGTGTGGCATAGTGGATAGAGTGATGGACTAAGATGCATGAGAACTGAGTTTGAATCCCCATAAAACTGGCCCTTGAACATCTTCCTTACTTTGAAAGCCCTATTAGCATTGCTACAAGTCAGTTCTGACGTGATGGCATATAACAAGCTATTCTGATTATAATGCTTTTGACAATCACGTCTCCTTGTCTTTCACAGCTAACATGTAGAAAAATGTTTGAACGTCAATGGCAGCAGGACTGGTTCCTTGTAGGTCTCAGAAACCAAGAATTGTGGGTGTATTATACCACCTTCACTAACTTTCCTGTAAATTCTCTTTTACAACATGAGCATAACAGGATGTGACCACACAAGAAGTTAAACCTACCTGTAAGAGGTTAAACTTATTAGTATATGCTCTGATTTGCAACTTCACACTTTTAAGATTGAAAAGGGGACATTTAAAACTAATCTGAATAATCATTTGTTACTGCTAGCTGTAGGAAGCTGTACTGATATGCATGATTGTCTGTCATTCTGCTTGATTACTCTTTACCTCATTACTTTGTGACCCATTTACCTTGTAACATCTTGCCCCCTGCATCTGTTATATATAAACCATACCTGGAAATTTAACTCCTTTGTCTGAAGAAGTGGACTTGATCCATGAAAGATCACAGTAAAAATATGGCAGTTAGTCTTTAAAGTGCTGCAGTGTTTTTGTTTTCTTGTTTTTAATATGCCTGAGCCACTGACTAACACAGCTACTATTCAAAAAAATTTACACTTTTGTTCACTTAAAACAGAGGTTCTTAGCATTTTTCAGCAGTGGGCCGGACCATGTTCCCTCAGACAGCTGAGTGGGCTGGACTGGTGCCGTAAAATGCATGTGTCGCTATTATAAACGCATTTACAATGGCCATGGACTCATTTATGGCTGTCGTAAATGCATTTATGCAGCCGTAAATGAGTCTGCATCCAATTCCAGCAGCGACTGCGGGGGCAGCTGGAACAAGGTCGGCCATAGGTTGTGAACCCGTGACTTAAAAGTTCAAAATGGCTCCCCCCCACACACACTACATTGTGGTATATATTGTGCATTGCATCCTGGTGCATGAAAGGTTACACCACATACTTTCTCTAAGTTTCCTCCCCCATTGCTTTAAAAAATCATACTAGGTGCATGAGGGTCAGGGTAATTTAAAAGAGCACTGAACCTACTCCAAAAGCAGTGGTTCTCCAAATGTGGCCTGCCAGCTGTTAAGAACTTCAGTTCTACAAATCCCTGAAAGGCCGGGGGAGCACTGTGCTGTCTGGACTTACTGGAAACTAGTCTAGTCTATGTTGAAGTCCAAATGTTTAAAACCACACTTGGATGGGAAATGGGGAAAATATTACTAATATTAATTTAAATAATTAATACTGTATTTATTTAAACTTTTAATAATGCTGAACTTGCTGACTGGAAGGTCGGAATTCAATTCCCAGGTACTGCACGACAGAGTGAGCTCCCATCTCTGTCCCAGCTCCTGCCAACCTAGCAGTTCGAAAGCAAGAAATTGCAAGTAGATGAATAGGTGCCACTTCGGTAGGAAGTTAAACAGCGTTTTGTGCACTCTGGTGTTGTGGAATGCCTGCCACATGTCCACGGAAACGTCTGCACACGCAGACAGCGCTGGTTCTTTGGCTATAAACAGAGATGAGCACTGAATCCTAGTCAGATATGACTGGCTTTTAAGCAAGGGCGACCTTTACCTTTACCTAAATAAATATTTAACAATATTGATGAGAAGTCAGGGAGATTGGAAAATACCGTTTACAATCGGAATGACGCTTATTTATTGGGCTCTCTGGGAGGTTCACCAGTTAATTAGCATTTTTTTGCCCCACCTGGGGTATTATTATTCACTTTAGTCTGTGGAAACGAAGTTAAATTATGCAACACCTGAGATCGAACTCACACCGGTCTGGCTGCAGTAGAGCCGCTTAACCACTGCGCCCCCCAAGGAGGCTCTTCTTGGTTCGCGGCGCTGTGGGGAAACCAGAAACCTTTCCTAGCCCCCCCCCCGGCCAATGGCGACTCTTAACACCTGAAGTGTATGGCGCCACTCTTCTTCCTCCACCCTCCTTAACTCTACGGCCCAGCCGCTCTCTTCTCTCCCCCCCCCCCCATTGGCCACCCTTCAGTCGCTCTCTTCGCGGCGCTCTAGCTCCGCCATCTCTATGGTGAAAGCACGCTGCACTACTAGGCGCCCTGAAAGTCCCTTGGCTACCGGAAGTGCCTTGTCGCGACTTTATCTCCCCCCCTTCCTCTCCCCCGCTGCTTTTCTGGGTTCCAACCGGAAACGGAAGGGAGGAGGACCGGCCGGAGGCTCCGCGAGTGGTGGGTGGGTAGGTAGGTAGGGGTCCGCGTTGTTTCCTCTCGTGCTCTTTTCCTGGGGAGACCGCAAGGGGGGGGGGCGGAGGGAGGGGTGTTTAAGAGGGGGTGTGCTTGGGGTCTCTGTGCTGCAAAGGCAAAGGTCTCCCTTGCTCGAAAGCCAGTCGTATCCGACTCTAGGGGTCAGTGCTCATCTCCGTTTCTAAGCCGAAGAGCCAGCGCTGTCTGCTTCTGCAGGCGTTTCCGTGGTCATGTGGCAGGCATGACTAGACACCAGAGTGCATGGAATGCTGTTACCTTCCCACCGAAGTGGTCCCTATTTATCTACTTGCAATTTCTTGCTTTCGAACTACTAGGTTGTGGTGAGGGGCCTCTTTATCGGAAGCAGTGGTTAAGAAGCTCACCTTGTTAAAGCTGGAAGGTCGGCAAGTCGACAGTTCAAGACCCGGGTACTGCATGACGGATTGAGCGCCCGTCTCTGTCCCAGCTCTTGGGGACATGAAAGGAGCCTCATTTGGCCGTTCCCTGAGCGGAGTTTCTCCTGCAAAAATCATTTCAATCCAGAATAATTTCTGACACAAATTATTATTATTATTATTATTATTATTATTATTATTATTATTATTATTATTATTATTATTATTATTATTATTATTATTATTATTATTATACATATTAACCATTTGGTTCACAGTCGAGGACTGGAATAAAATTTAACAGTTCAGGCCCTAACCAAGGACTTAAGAGCTGTTAAGGTAACGTCTGAGTATATATGCAGTACCAAGTAGAGTTGTTTTGGGGCAGTTAGGATGTTCAAATCAGATAAGTCCAAAGTTTCCAAATATATAGGAGGGAGTCATCATCATCATCATCATCATCATGATTATTAGTATTAGTATTATTATTATTGGAAACAGCTGTCAGGGAGATGGAGCTAAAAATATTTGAAAGGTTATTGAGTGCAAAGGGGAAAATGTCTCTCTTGGGGGGGGCAGCGAGGGAAGCAATAAGGGAAAGTTTAACTTCGGTAAAGTTTGTCCCCACGAGTTGAACGAAAAGATGCCGTCCTCCCCCCACTTCCTCTTGCCTTCCCCTCCCATAGTGCCACACTTCTTTTTATTTTCTGTTTAAAGTAAAGAATTTGTTTTGTGTCTTCCTACTATTTGCAATAGAACTTGGTGGTGGATTTACAATTAATCCAAAGAACAGCCAGAGATCATCTGCTGTTGCCACTTGTAAAGAGCCATGTTGATTTGTATGCTTACCTTTTATGTTAACCAACCACTCTGTACCTGATGTGCGCAAATTGATGCCATGAAGTTTCACTCCCATGTCTGACAATGTGGACTTGATCCACTAAAGCTAGCGTTAAAATATAATAGTTTGTCTTTAAAGTGCTACAACTTTTTTGTTTTGTTGATTCTCTGAGATGCTTAAAATAAAGAACTTCATAGTAAATACATACATATAAAGCAGCCGATGGTCAATGGAAGATGCTTCCAGCTTCTCCCATAACTCAATCCTTGAAATTGAATCAAAGGCAGCCTTTAGGTCATGAGTTTTCAAACTTTTAAAGCTGGGGGCTGAGTCACGCTCCCTCAGACAGCTTCAGGGGCTGGATGGCCATTTTTCCCTTCCTCCACCACATGGTAAAGGCGGTGGGGGCCCACATGAAGTGGTGCTGTGTTACCTTGGCCACAGGTTGAGAATCCCTATTTTAGGTTGAAGAATGCAGCATGGAGTGATATTAATAATAATTTTGTGTGAGAAATTATTCTAGGTTAAAAGAATTTTTATGGAAGAAACGCCACTCAGGGAACGCCCAAGTGAGGCGTCCCCTTTCATGTCCCCAAAAGGTGGGATAGTGACGGCCGCTCAGTCTGTCATGCAGTACCCGGGGCTTGAGCTGCTGACTTGCCAACCTTCCAGCTAAGAAGGTGACTTTTGAACCACTGAGCCAAAGTACAAAGGCACATGGTTGGCTAGTATAACATCTGTTTACAAGTCAGTGTGGCTTTTTACAACTGGTAATACCTTTGTTCCTGATGTGTATAAATTGATGCCATGAAGTCTCATTCTTAGGTCTGACAAAGTGGACTTGATCTATGAAAGCTAACATTAAAATACAGCAGTTAGTCTTTAAGCCAAGGCAACACAACATTTTTGCCTTTTTGTTTCCCTCTGATATGCTTACCCAACTTCATTTGATTCTTCTCTATATCAGGGGTGGCCAACCTATGCCCCTCAGGCTGTCCCTGGCCTGCGGCACCAATTCATGCGGTCTACCACCACCCTCACCGCTAGTGGAAGCAGGAACATTTACGACAGCCTTAAAGTGCACCTACGCATGCATAAATGCACCCGCCCATGCCATAAACTACCATAAATGCACCCGCAGCTGTCATAAACACATTTACGACAGCCACAGATGTGTTTTACCTTTCCCATCATGCCCACCTGAAACTGGAGGGGACTTTATTTTGAGGTGCAGCTCAAGTTGATGTTTACCTCTTTGTTTGATGTGGTTTCTACTTTTTCCCTCCAGATGGCAGTTAGGAATTTTAATACAATAATTGGCATTTTTGGGGAATAGCCAAAGTCCTACTAGTGTTGTAGGTTGGCATGGTGATACAGTGCTAGGGGATGTGTTGGTTTGATGCCTTCTCGTGTACCTGACTGAACAACTGAGATGCACCCCAACACCTCATCAGTTAGTTGTGGCAACTAATAGATAAATTATGCGAACACCAAGATGATTCTGGTCAGTTTGTATATTCAGAGTGTTTTATTTATGTTTTTTCCAAATCTTATACCAATGTTATAAGATAATCTATTTGTATTATAAAATACTTTTTTCTAAGGCTCATTGGTGTGTGCATCCTGATGTGGCTTCATAACAACTAATGATTGTGGTTTCCCTTTTTGATTTCTGATTAAAATTTGGCATGCAGCTGTGATATTCAGTGAATTTTAATGTAAAACATATCAGCTGAAAAACTACCCACTAAGTACATTGTGATGATGTGATCACCCACTGACTTTAATTTTTATTTTATATTACAGGTAGTTTAAAATCTGTCCCACCTTTCAGGTTCAGAGGAAGCCTTTAATAGTGGGAAAATGACATCGGAGAGCTACTAGCGGTTCCCATCTAGAGAAGTCAGTGTCAGTAGTAATTCACAGATATTAAATGTTCCCACACCCTGTTTTGAAGGTTCCAAAGGCTTCTCTAAGACAAAAGCGGAAGAGGAAGCATTAAATTGAATTAAAGAGTAGCATTGCCAGGTGATGACAGGAATGGGGGAAACTAGAGGTTCATGTGGCCGCTGACTCACACAACTGGATGGATGTGCTAAGGTAGCATTTCCCATACTATGAACACTGGTGGACTTCAATTCCCAGAAGCCTAAACCAGTACATTGGCTGATCAGTGCTTTGGGGCATTGACTTAGGCTTCTGGAAATTGAAGTGAAAAAAACAAAGTTTGGGAAATGCTGCGATATATTTAAAGGGAGGGTAAAATAAGATAACTGTTATAATGTGCTTTACAAATGTGCTAAATAATTTACCTTGCTTTCCAGGTCACATCACCAGAAACTAGAAGATGGATATTCGACCGAACCACACACTTTATATAAATAATGTTAATGATAAAATTAAAAAAGAAGGTATGAAAATAAACAATGGCTTTCACTCTATTGTTCTGGTAGTTTGAATTGTGGAAGGACAAAAAGTGTGTAATATATTGTTGGTTTTGAAAATTTAATTCTGTAGACAGATGAATGAGTCACTGAGTGAAACATTAAGATAATATAAGGGATGGGGGAAATGGACTACATTTGATGCACCTTTGGATACCAGCAGCTTGCACCATACAATTGACATGTACAGTGGTACCTCACATAATGAACGCTTCACATAACGAAAAATTTGTAAAACGAAGTGTTCATTATGCAAGGGCGATACCCCGCATACAAAAAAAAAGGTTCATTATGTGGGGTTTTCAGTAGCCGGGGTATAACCGCTCAATGGGAACACTGGCTAACGAACTTTGTTTCCCCATTATGTGGGGTACCACCAATAGTGCTTCGCATAACGAAAAAATCTGCATAGCGAAGAGCTCTGTGGAACAGAGTATTTTTGTTATGCAGGGTCCTACTGTATCTCCCAACTGCTATCTTTTATCAGGCAAGAAAACGTGTTTCCAAAGCAGTTGCTATTTCTCATAATTTGTTTTCAGATGTAAAACTGCCAAAATGAAGCCACTTTTTGGTGAATTCGTTCCATAGTTCTTTCGCCTGACCGAGTGTGAGAAAGATGAGCTGGCACAAGGAGGCTGTTGCACTTTACTGACCTTGTAGTGCAGGATGGCTTCTTGGGAGCAAATAAGTGTTATATCATTCTTTTATTTCCTCTTAACAGAATTGAAAAGATCTTTATATGCATTGTTTTCACAATTTGGCCATGTAGTGGACATTGTGGCTCTAAAAACAATGAAAATGAGAGGACAGGCCTTTGTTATATTTAAAGAGATTGGATCATCCACCAATGCCTTAAGACAGCTACAAGGCTTTCCGTTTTATGGTAAACCAATGGTAAGTTTTAAATTCTTTGCAAAATGCAACAGATAATGCAATAACGTGGTGTGGCTCTTGTGATGTTTTCTCTGCCTAGAAATAGAAGGCTGTGTCTTGACAGTTGCTAGTCTGCTTTATCCTTGTATGTTTTATACTTTAGAAACTCTTTCGTTGTCACACTGCCCAATTTTGTCATTTCTATCTCTTCATGTCTACTGTTGAGAGAAACCTATTGTTTTAACCCTCATTGTGTGAAAGTAGTTGTCTGGATTAGAAAAGGATTTGTTGAGTGATACATTAAGACTGAAATCCTTTTCTCTCCCAACCATTTTTGCACCCCTGTGGCCCTGACCCCACCCTATCAGATTTAGTGGCAGAAATACTTTTAAGCAGCATTCTTTATTAAAACATGGAGTCCTTGTTTTAAAATCCGACTCCTAGAAGCTTCCATGAAGGGAATCTCCTTAAAACAGGAATTCTCAACCTTTTAAAGCCAAGGGCCAGGTCACTCTCCCTCAGACAGCTTCGAGGACCGGACAGCCATTTTGCCCTTCCTTTACCACATGGCACTTCCTGGTGAGGTGGAGGTGGAGGACATGAAATGGTGCAGTGGGCCGCATCCAGCCCCAGGCCACAGGTTAAGAATCCCTGCCTTAAAACATAGTGCATGTTCCCAGTAAGACTTGTTTTCAGAAAGGCACGTAATGTATCTTTGTTTGGTTTCAGACCCAAAGTTTTATAGTGTTATTTTTACTGGTATTTTATGTTGCTGCCGTCTGGAGGGATTTTTGTTGTATTCAGTGGGACTTCTGTATAGATGCAAAAGGGAAATGTGTTTGTAACTTTATTTTCCATTCTTGTAAAAATGACTTAATGAAAGGAGCAACTTTCCTCACCAGTTTGGATAAATGTGTCTATTTAATGAGGTGGGTTAGGAAAACTGAATGGGTCATTCTGAATACCCAAACTTATTTCTGGTTCACTTTTAGACACCTTTCTGACACTATCAAGAATTGTAGTTTCTAAACGTGAGGTCCTATTTTAAAATCCTCCTAGATTATATATTCATATAAGTGGGCAGAAATACGTAGTGAAAACAAAATATTTTTCAGTTGCTCTTCTGTGCCTTGCCTAGTAACCTCTCTGTTTTGGAGATGCCAGTTGTTGCTGTATAACAGAGGTTCTCAGCCTATGGCCCAGGGCCCGGATGCAGCCCCCAACACCATTTCATCTCTCCCCCCCCCCCACTGCCTTCGCCACACCAGGGAGCGCCATGTGTGGCAATCAGGGGAAAATGTCTGTCTGGCCCCCAAAGCAGTCTGAGTGAGTGTGACCCAATGGCCCTCGGTTTGAGAAGGTTGAGAACCCCTGCTGTTTAAAGTTACATGTCAGAGACAAGAAGGTGACGTTAGCTGCTACTAAAGATGGTGTCATTCTTCATTAGGATGTTTCCAACTGCTGTTTTAAGCATAATAAAAGCAGACTTGGTCCAGTCCTTTTAGGTTTTGATACATAACAATGATTTCAAAAGTTAAAAGTGGATATTTAGGATCTATTTCCATTTCCCTCTTCAGTTCGTTCTTGATTGTCTAATTGAAGTACTGTATGTTGTTCACACAATTTGTAATTTGAACAGCGCATTCAGTATGCCAAAACAGACTCCGATGTCATTTCTAAAATGCGTGGTACATTTGCTGATAAAGAGAAGAAAAAAGAGAAAAAGAAGACCAAGTCCTTGGAACAGTCTGCTAATGCAGCAAACAAAAAGCCAAACCAGGTGAGTTACACCTGTCATGAGATTTTTCTCATCTGGCCTTATCGTAGATGTAAGCAAATGAGTAAATAAGTCCTCTGAAGTTCATGTTGTTTTATCGCACTACCTAATGCAGTAATAGGATTATCATGTTGGGGTCCGTACAGAAGGAAAAAGTTTTTTTTAAGTTGTGTTAAGTTTTCCTGCTTTTAAACAACAACACAGCAGAAAAGCAATTAACAGAATGGTTTTGAACAAAATTTCATTTGAAAAGCTCTTTAACCTTGGACAGTGTTGAGAAATTAATCTGATAGTTACTACCTTACTAGTGTTTTACTTCTTCATGGCTTACATTTTCATGATCACATCTCTGACCCCTTTGAACTGAGGACATCTTACCTTTGTAGGAGAAGGTAGAGAAATGAATCCCCAGATGGGGCCCATTGGGATATAGGTGGGCACTGTTGATTTAGCCAGAAGAAGAATATTTAAGGAATTCAAGCATTCAGTTTGTTGTACAAAGTTTTAGGGATTTGTTTTTCTCACAGCATTTTTCACTGTCATCCAGCTATTCTGTTCCTCTGAACTATGCATTCTTTTTTGCCTAACAAAAAATAGCAGAGGGAAATATAAGGGCAAAGACTGGTAGTTGCTGCTAAATTGGCATCTACCTGATACAGGTTTTTTTCCCCCTATGGTAGGAAAGCCACAGGGATTTTTGCTTTGTAAAGACTCAAGTTCACATATATCATGTCTGTTTTTTTTAAATTTAAATATGTTGCAGTACAACTATGTATGTAAGTCTTTTTAAATACTCCCTATGGGTCTGGAAGCATCTTTATAAACATTTTATTTTATTGTTTTGATAGGCAGCAAATCAGAATCCAGCAAATGCCCAGTCATCACAGAACCAGGTAATTCTTACTAGTTCAAGTAAACGGTTTTCATATTAGGGCATGTGTTTTTTGTAGCACAGCATGCAATTACAGTAATACCTCGGATAATGTTTACCTCAGATAACGCTAAAATCGCATAACGTTAAGTAATCTGGGGAGGAGAATTGGATCAAATAACGTTAAGGATCGGATAACAACCGCTAAAGCCTGCGCGGTTACAATGTATCTCTGGAGCTTTAACGTTATCTGATACATCCCATAGGATTTTAACATGGATCGGATAACACTAAAAATCGAATAACACCAAGACTTGTGGAACCAAGTCTTAGCGTTATCCGAGGTATTACTGTAAATGCATTTCCTTTCCAATCAGTCCCCCCCGTACAGCCTACTTTTATAAATGATTGATCAGTTTTATTAGTTAATGTTTGCTTAAATTGAGTATTTCTATGTTAAATATTATCCTCTCTGGTACCATGCATAAAAAGAATGCGTCCAAAATGTTTTTAATCTTTTAATTATGATGGGAACTGACTGATTTTAAAACATTTTAAAATCTTGAAAATTTAAATTTTTATAGTTGGGATTCTGAAACTCTTGGATGATGGGTTTGGATTGTATTGTGTAGGGTTTTTTTTTTTTTGAGATTATGTAAACCGCCCTGGGTCGCCCTGGTGAGGAGGGCGGTATAGAAGTATGAAAAATAAATAAATAAAATCTTATCATTCTATTTGTGCCTTAGCCCTCCTTATTCTGATAACATAAGGATGTTAGTGTCACTGAATATTTGTTTTTCTGGGTTATCCAGCAGATACTGACAATCAGCTGTTCAATGCCTCGTGTACTCATCATTAGCATGGTTTGCAAGATAGAAGAATGTGGATTCCATGTTTATATTATAGAGCTGTTCTTAATTTTAAAAAAAAGCCTGTAGATTATACTCCGTTGCTTGATTAATCTAGAAATTTATGGGGCACAGAAACTACCTGCACTGTTTCCAGTGCTGTCCTTTTATCAATGAGAAAAGCAGAGACATTTTGGGGCAACAATACCTCAGTGCCAGTGTAAAGGTTTACAAACATGAAATCAAAATTGTTTGTGTTATACTGTCCATCCTTTCTGTTGCAGGTGCCCGATAATCCACCCAACTATATACTTTTCCTCAACAATTTGCCAGAAGAGACAAATGAAATGATGTTGTCAATGCTGTTTAATCAGTAAGTTCATTTAGAAGCATATATAATCTGTTCCTGCTGACACATCAGCTAAGAGTATCATTTTTACTTGAGAGTGGAACTCAACTATATATTAAACTGCCCAGCATTGGGCTGTGAGGTTTTACTCAGAAAACCTCAACCTTCTATCACTGATGGAGGCTTCCTATTGTGTGGGAATTGGGACGAAGCATTTTAGCTGAAGTTTTGCTGATTTTCCTAGATCCTAATTCACATGGGAGTCTCTCCAGAGGTCTTTCACCTTTCCATTCAGACATATTGCCCTCTATATGTAGTAGCACACTGGTGAGGCAACGGCTAGAGCACTTTGTCTCCTTACGTGTCTCATGAGCACCATAAAGAGCAGGAGTTGTCAAACCTTTTTAAGCTGGGGGCCATTGGGTCACACTCCCTCAGACATCTTCGGAGGCCCGACATCCATTTTGCCCTTCCTTCACCACATGGCACTTCTGGATGTGGTGGAAGTGGTGGTGGGGCACATGAAATGGTGCCATGGGCTGTATCTGGCCCACAGGCCGCAGGTTGAGAATCCCCGATAAAGAGCATCTCAATAGGGCTGTGTCACTTTTTCTATCTTATTATCTTTATTATTATCATCTTTTCTTATATATTGAAATTTCTCCCTTCTAATTAAGCATGGAGGGTTTGTTTAAACAGAAGCATTTACGTTGGGGCTTTGCAGTTCAGTGCCTAGTGTTTGATTTTCGGAATACAGAAAATAGTAAAGTTGGTTCTTTTAATTAGTGGCTCAAAGGGGCCATAGTTCAGTGGCAGAGCGCACAAACCATATGCAGAAGTCTCTCATTCAGTGTCTGGTATCCTCAAGAGGGAGCAGAGGAGGAGAACCCACCCTGGAAGCCCAGAGAGGTGTTTCCAGTCAGTGTTGACAATATTGGGGCTAAATCAAAAGCAGGCAAAAAAAAGTACAGCCCAGAACCTCACACACATCATAAGTGTTTTTTATTTGGTTCAAGAAATCTCATTTTCTCTCCAGAGACTCTTGAGGGCAATTTTGCCCTGTTTTGGGGATACCTCTCCTGCCAATTTTGTAAATCGTTTTAAACCTTTTTTTAATCCCAAAAGAGAAAATATTTTGAGGAATTAACGCAGGCTTCCAGACTCCTGGATGGTATAGGTTGGACTTTTGGATGTTGCCCACACGTATCGTGTTTCCCTGAAAATAAGACACTGTCTTATATTTTTTAAAACTCCAAAATATGCATGAGGTCTTATTTTCAGGAGATGTCTTATTTTTCCATGACAAAGAATACAGTACACATTTATTGCTGATACAGCGGATTGCCAGGGCAAGATTTAGGTGAGTGCCTTATTTTCAGGGGGGGCTTATATTTCCGAGGTGGGGAAAAATAGGGAGGGTGTGCCTTACTATATGAGGAGGTCCTATTTTCAGGGAAACAGAGTAAGCTAGGCGAATTGATGCCTGGCTTGGTATACAGCCGCTTCTTATGTTACTTAGGCAAGGACTTGTGCTAAATTAAATCCACAGGAAGGATTGTAAGCAGACAGAAATTTCCACTCTGCATTGTTTTCTTGAATGAAAAATCCACTGGAAAAAAGTTCAACACAGTAATTACAAAGTTTTTAAAACTTTGGTTTGTGATTCCTTTGTTTCTTAGGTCTCCTATTTTCTGTTGTACTGCAGACACATTCCTTCATTCTTTGACACATTTCACAATTATGAATTTTGAGTTTAAGAGGGAGGATAAGAAAATCCCCATTGCTTGCAAGTGATAAATTTATATACCAGATCATATCTTTTCTTTTTCAAGGTTCCCTGGCTTCAAAGAAGTGCGTTTGGTGCCGGGAAGACACGACATTGCATTTGTGGAGTTTGAAAATGAAGGACAAGCAGGCGCAGCCCGGGACGCTCTCCAAGGATTTAAAATCACTCCCTCCCATGCCATGAAAATTACTTATGCCAAGAAGTGATGGGAATAAATTGAGACTTCTTCCAGGACATTTGCTCACATTTTCATAGTTTAAACGTGCTCCAAGATTTTATTTTTATTTTTTATTTTTTTCCTGAATGAAAGTGTGGCTGCTTTCGTTTAAGGAAAGCATCTTGTACAAAATTTCTAAAGTCAGTACCAGCAAGAATTTTACATACATTGGAGTAATGGAAATTGCTCATGCTGAATATCGTTAAATTCTGTTGGCAGAGGTAGATCTGTTTTAGATGCTGTGACTTTATGGTTTTTCACAATGAAGTTCTCTGTAAGAAAGGTTGTGTATTGAAAATTAAAGCTGCATTTTGTTTCTTTAAAAAATTGGTCCTAATTGTTTGTGCTTTTGTTGTTTAGGAATTAATTAATCAGTGACGGCAAACCTTTCAGAGACCGAGTGCCCAAAATGCAAACCCACTTATTTATCGCAAAGCGCCAACACAGCAACAGGGGAGGAAGGAAACACTCCCATTGGGCTGCTGGACAGAGGGGCGGGGTGAACTCTGTGCTGGGGGGGAGGGAGGAAGTGCTCCCATTGGGCTGCTGGGCGTAGGGGTGGGATGAATTGTGCTGGGGTGACTGCACGGGTGCCCACAGAAAGGGCTCCAAGTGCCACCACTGTCCTAGAGGAACAAAAATGATCTCTGGATCAGCTTAAGTTGCTTACCACCGAGGGTGATTTTCGTTAGGTGTGTACCTTGTAGACCACCCATCATGCTGAAATTAGAACAATTTCACCAGTGTTCCACTTGTCCCCAGGAACAATTAAAGGTGGTGGTTTGCACCTAACCATTTTGCAGGCTGAAGAATTGCTTCCTTCCTTATAAATTTGCCTGAAATTTAAGATTGTAACTGGAAGCCCTGCTCAAATGTTCTGTCTTAAGGACATTAGAATGATGGGTGTGCAACACAACACTTTTTTCAGTTGCAGCCACAGTAGGAAGAGGCAAGTGGTTGCCTGATTTGCTTTAGAGAGCAACAAACACCATCAAGCTCCTTTTATAGCAGGCTTTTACTTCTTTGTTCCTTGGGATCATTTGTGAAGTGTAAATATATTTACTGCACATTTTCTCCGAGACACCAGTATTCATTTGTCCCCACACTGCAATGTTGATTTCATTTAAAAACAGTACCATCAGTGTTCTAGTCCATTATGTTTACATCACTCCCTTTGGTACTTGATTATGTGTCCCTCGATATGCAGCTTCTTCCTTGGGAGGAATGTGGAGAACATTGGAAGAACAGTAGGCTAATATTAACGGCAGTTGGATCTTAACCTGGAAGACGGCTCATTAATTTGTGTAGAAGGGGTGATGCCCACTGCGGGAGTCAACGTAGGGACTGATTCTGTGTGGTCAAAAGTATTCTTTGTTACCCCAGGGCTACCAGCAGAAACCTCTGCCCCAGGAAAAACCCTAACTCTGGACAATTGCATCAATTGCCAGGGAGCAGAAGAAGCTTCCAAGAGCCTGTCTCTATATTTCATCATCAACCTCTTGCCAAGTGAGCTGCGTCTCCCCAGACACCCTTTAGGAAGGGAGTCAAGACCTGGCTGGCAGAGCATGTATGGGGTATGGGTCAGACAGTTGCCCCAGTCTGCTGGCTCATTTGATTCCCCCCCCCCCATGTCTTGTTTTAGCTTTTTAAATCTTTTAATCTTGATTTTATATTATGTGTTTATTGTGTTTTAGGTGTTGAGAGTTGTGTTAGCCGCCCTGGGTCTTTTTGAGGAGGGCGGCATAAAAGTTTGCTTAAATAAATCAATCAATCACCATTACACCACTATCATCTTGTGCTGTACCTGATTCCAAATATTGGTGACCAACATGGTGATCAGCCATGAAGATTGTCTTGGGAATATAATGCCGTGGCCTTTCATCTGCCTTCCACATTGCAGAATGTCACCTGTACCACTGATCCAGTTCCATGAGTCACTTTCTGGTCCTGCACCCTTTTGACATGCAAAGTCCTTCTCAGTCCTAGGCCAGTATTGATGAAGCTGCTGCCCTCCGTCAAGATGGATACAAGTGGGTTTTAAACCACTTGGGGACAAAGGAGCTACATCACTATCACTAATAATATCTTGCTTGTTCATAAATACAATCAGAATGGTTGGCAAAGTATACTAAGAATACAACCATAAAAGATATTTTTGTATTTTAAACAAAAGCTAAAGCTCTCCACACTAGACAGAAACAACACAAAACTCAAGCAAGGGCATAATTAAACATATTTACTACTTATTTATGTTACTCTTTAAAACTATACAGTAAAACCTTGCATAAAGAGCACCTTGCTTAGTAATTTGCTTAAAGAGCAGAATTTTCTCTGAATGGTCACTTCACTTAACTAAAACCAGCCAAAAACTCGCTTAACAAATAAATCGGGGTTCACAATCCCCCCTGGTCAGAAGTCACAATTGGTCACTTACAATGGTGTTTCGCTTAAAGAGCAAAGTCACTTAAAGAGGAATCCCATGGAACGCATTATGCTCTTTAAGCAAGGTACCACTGTACGTCATCTTGTCTGAGATGAGACTCAAAGGCAATATGGAACAAACATGAGGCTGCTGAATGCTTATGAGGCTTTATCAAACTTGGGTTAGAAGGGTGTTTGGCACTCCTTCAATATGTTGTCCCCCTCCCCCCCACCAGTAGAGTTTAGAGACATTTTTTTTTGGGGGGGGCTGAAAGGAATTGATGAAAGTCAGTTAGATTTCCTTAGGTTGCCAATGGGATCTCTGAATTCATCCCAATAAACAAAAAAGCTTAATAAATAAAAGGTTTTGTTTTTGGTTCATACTGTATACTAGTTTTATGGGTGTCCACCTTGAAAGAGGCCCGTATGGGCACGTTTTACTTCTGCTTCCAGGAGTGACGAGGGCTTTGCGGGCCGGATGAATTGGGGTCAGGGGCTGCACCCGGCCCCCAGGCCTTAATGACCAGCTCCTTGAAACACATGATCGGCCCACAACTCAAAAAGGTTTGGGCATCCCTGCCCTAAATAGATAGTATATAAATCAAACTAATAAATACAATGTACAGATGGACAGCTATGAATTCCAGTTGCTTTTGAAATGGATCTGTCATAATCTAGAGCCGTTGTCAACTAGCAATGTTAGCTAGGGCTTATGGTAGTCATAGACCCCCGCAATCATCTCCCTGTCCTAACACAAAGACTACCTAAATTGTCAGTGCTGTTGGACCAAGACTCAAAAGACCTGGGTTCATCTCCTCGGTTGGCTATGGAAACTCTTGGAGGGAAGGCGCCTAATGGTAAAAGCATTCATGGAATGTCTCATGTACCTTGAAAATCCTGTTGGGATCACCATAAGCTCGGAGTGACTTGGTGGGACAGAACAACCACCAACCAACCATTGATATTCTGCAGGAACTCTCAGGCCGACAGGTACTGTGCATGCCTAATATGTAATGGGAGAGGAATATTGCAGTTCTTTTCCTCCGCACATAAAATGATCTCAAAAGGACTGTCAGGTCCTTAAAATGCCACCTTTTTGACAGCAAGGTACAATGTTTCTGTATAGTCAGATATACTGTAGAATACAGTCATACCTCACATAACGAATTTAATTTGTTCTGTGAGGTTGCTCGCTATGCGAAAATTTGCTATGCGAGTCAGACTCGCATAACAAATTTTTCACTATGCGAGTCGGACTTTTCCCTATGGAAAAACTTGCATAACAAGTGTTTCTATGGGGAAAACTCGAATAGTGAAAAAATTTGCTATGCGAGTTTTCCCCATAGAAACGCTCGTTATGCGAGTTTTTCCATAGGGAAAAGTCCAACTCGCATAGCAAAAAATTCGTTATGTGAGTCAGACCGCTTAGCGAAAAACTTGCTCGTTATGAGAGTTTTTCACTAAGCGAAATGCTCGTTATGCGAGGTTTGACTGTATTGAAAATTTCCATTATATAGAATGTCCCGTGTTTTGTGCCAATCTATTATCTCTATGATGTGCCATTCTTGACACGAGTTGCACTTTTTTTTTAGATAAATGCATTGTTTAAACCTTTGTGTATTTTAATTGTCTTTTTTAAAAAAGTTTCTGCTTTTACCCCCTGTCCTGTATGTCCAGAGACTAGACCTCAGGGTGTTAAATAAGTTCATTATTCAAGGATTGAATTGCATCCCACTCTGCTACTTTAGAGCCATTCCTAACCCAAGCTTTCTTATGCAATACTGTTCTGCCTTTCCCTCCTCCCCTGGTCAGTGACCGACAAAGGAGTACTTGTGCTACTACAGTTTAAACAACCCTATGGGCTTAGGCAACATGTATAATCTATACATTTTTCATGCTCGTGCAAAATCGACTTAGTGTAACATGAAGACTACCATAGAGATACACTTAAGGACAACTCATGAATCAAGCATGAGTTTCCTGCTGCAATTCTGCAGCTCTTTCATCGTGATGGAATGTTATCCTCATACCTTCCCGCTGGCCAGAGGGCTTGTCCCCTCCTCAGTAGTATTCATGTTTTTCTATAAAAGACAGCCTCCCTCGACCTACCTTTTAACCACACAAGGCTGAAGGCAGTGTGTGCAAAAGAGAGGACAGGCAAAGAAAATGCCACACTCAGCTTGTTTGCTGATGTTTCTGTTATGTCTTGGATATACTTTTCCAAATGTGAAGGGCATTTTTATGGACAAACTTGCCAGCAAGAAACTCTGTGCCGATGAGGAGTGCTTATGTAAGTCTTTTTGTCTGTTTGCTGACTTATGGTATTGTAGAGACAATGGGCACAGAGCTGAGCGAAGTTGAGGATGATGGTGGAGGACAGAAGTGCCTGGCGGACGGTGGTCCATGGGGGTCGCAAAGGGTCGGAATCGACTGTGCGACTGAACAACAAAACCATCTCAATTAGGGGACTGGGGTGGCTTAGTGGTTAAAACGCTGAAGTTGATGACTGGAAGGTTGGCAAGTGAGCCGTCTGAGACCCGAGTACTGCACGATGGAGTGAACTCCTGTCTCTGTCCCAGCTCCTGCCACCCTAGCAGTTCAAAAGCAAGAAATTGCAAGTAGATAAATAGGGACCACTTCGGTGGGAAGGTAAACAGCGTTCCGTGCACTCTGGTTTTTAGTCATGCCTGCCACATGTCCATGGAAATGTCTGCAAACGCAGACAGCGCTGGCTTTTTGGCTGTAAACAGAGATGAGCACTGAACCCTAGAGTTGGATTCAACTGCCTTTCGAGCAAGTGCGACCTTTACCTTACCATCTAAATGCAAACTGTTGCCAGGCCTAAGGTTTCTGAACCACATTGACTGCCTGTAGTTGCCCTGGTGGCACAGTGGCTAAACTGTTGTACTGCAACCAAAAGGTTGTGAATTCGATCCTGACTAGGATTCAAGGTTGACTCAGCCTTCCAAGGTCGGTAAAATGAGTTCCCAGCATGTTGGGGGCGATTAACTTGTGAACTGCCTAGAAAGTGCGCTGTGTGCTTGCTATGGGGAGGTATATAAGTGCGATTGCTTTGCTTTCCAGAATTATGCTTTGTGTATCTCTCCATTATCTTGCCTCAAAGTGATTCCCTGCCTTTCTGGGCTTTAGTGATGTTGAAGCTTTAGCTGCTGGAAACAGGCAGTGATCACATGAGACAAGGTTAAACTGGCAGATTCACACAGTTGCTTTTGATTCTCCCTCCCTTACAGATGCCATTTCGTTGGCAAGAGCCGAAGACGACTACAATGCACCCGACTGCAGATTCGTTAATATTAAAAAGGGACAGTTGGTCTACGTATATGCAAAACTAGTGAAGGAAAAAGGAGCTGGAGAATTCTGGGCTGGAAGTGTAAGAGCCTTAAACAGTATCTCACCTCTTCTTGATTATTATTTTCAGTTCAGTTTCTAGAGAGACAGGCTTTCCAGGATCCCTGAAAGGCTAAGAGATGGAATAATGAGCTTTTCCTTCTTTTTCAGGAATACCCAGACAGAGCGTGGAAGTAACGGGTTACAAGGTTCCTTGTAGTGCATTAATTTTGGGAGGATAATAAGCATATACAGTGGAACCTTGTATAATGAATGCAGCATACAATAACAAAAAAATCGTACAACAAAGAGAATTTTTGGGGGAAAGTTGCATCATACAACAAAAATCTCTATGGGATGCATTGTACAATGAATATTTTTTTGTATGATTTTTCCCATAGAGATTTTTGTTGTATAATTTTTCCTATAGAGATTTTCATTGTACGATGTATCCCATTGGGATTTTCGTTGTATGATGCATGCATCGTAAAACGAAAAAATATATAATGAAGTGCCTTGTGGAACCAATTATTTTCGTGATACGAGGTTCCACTGTAACTACATTACTCTGAAAAATAATACAACTATCACTTAAACTATTTTGAGGTGTAGTAAGTAATGTTTCCTCCTTACCTCAGTGTGCTATTTTGGCTTTGGCTTTTCCATTTTAAGTTATTTAAAAATATATGTGTTAGACACAGACAGAGATAGATCTTTGACTGTAAATGGAGATGAGCACTGAACCCTAGAGTCCGACACGACTGGCTTTTGAGCAAGGGAGACTTTACCTTCATACATCTACTAGTTACCTCTTTTCTTCCTCTAGGGTTCTGATTAACACATGAAGGTATTGAGAAGCAAAAGGAAATCCTGCTGTCTCAAGAGACTTGAAAAGCTTATTTTGTAAGGGTAATTTACCGTATAAGGGTAAGAGTAAGGTATGAGGGGAATAGTCCCTGCCTTGGAATGGGCTCAACTATGAAAGAAAGTACAGTTGTACCTCGCTTAAAGAGCATAATGCGTTCCACGCCATTGTTCTTTAAGCGAGTTTGCTCTTTAAGCGAAACACAATTGAAAGTGACCAATTGTGGGGGGGGGATTGTGAACCCCGATTTATTTGTTAAGCGAGTTTTTGGTTGGTTTTATTTGTTAAGCGAAGCAAACATTCAGAGAAAATTCTGCTCTTTAAGCAAGTTGCTCTTTAAGCGAGGTGCTCTTTATGCAAGGTTTGACTGTATTGTAAAAACATAATCCTATCCCAGAACTCTACTTTTAAGAAGACAACTTCAGTTACCCATTTGTTTCTTGCTTTTCCCATTTATGATGGAGACTGGCAATTTTGGGGAGTCTTGGGATCAGTTTCCACTCCCTGACCCCCCATGGGCTGTGGCACCTCCTCTCTCAAAACCAGACATGAGGAGATCTCTATTCCCAATTTTGTAGATTTTTTTCCCTCTTCAAACGTAATTCCTTACAAAAACAAGATATTATGGGGCAGCACATCTTATTTTGAAGGATAATTGTGCCTCTTGGCAGCGTACAGGAATGTAACTCTCCTTGGTTTAAGTAAGAAGAAAATTTGCCATGAGCTATAGGAGGTTTTGAGGTCTACAAGAATGAGAAACATAAGTGTGTGGGACGTTGTCTGGCTTCTCTTGTGTTTTGGTATCCAAGGCAGTATACAAAGGGGACTGGATCTACCAGGTGTTGTCCAAGAGAAGGGGAAAATGGGTCTCTTTCACTGATGCCAGACGGTATCCCAGATAACCTCCTGAATCCTAATAGTGGTGTAGGCCTTTCTTTGCACTGTTCTGGAAAGTCCAATCCTGGCAGGTTCTGGAGGCCATTGTGAGAAACAGGAGAGTTCTCCGCTGTTTTTAAAAAAGTATTTCTTCGGATCTACATCCAAAGCTTCTGAGAAATCTCCCATCAACGAGTTCCTTTGGCTTGATCTGGTATGAGAAAGATTAGCTGGCAAAACAGGGTTGCAGTTGCCCAGGGTAAGCGTAATTGTGGTCCACTCTTTGAAGAAGCTCTTTCAGTGTACCTCAAAACAGACCTGCTGGATTTACACATCATAGACCAGGGGTGCCTAAACTATGGCCCGGGGGCCACATGCGGCCCCTGACACCAATTCATCCAGCCCACTAAGCCCTTGTCGCTCCTGGAAGCAGAAGTAAAATGTCCCTGTATGGGTGTGTTTTACTTCCGCTTCCAGGAGCGACGAGGGCTTCGTGGGCCGGATGAATTGGAGTCGGGGCCGCATATGGCCCCCGGGCCTTAGTGACTGGCTCCCTGAACCATGTGATCGGCCTGTGGCCCAAAAAGTTTGGGCACCCCCCCCCCGTCATAGACCTCCAGAACATGTCCTGGGACTGTATTTTGCAATCTAAATTGGGACCATCATACATGGGTAGGGTATTCTTCAACCTTTGCCCTTCCTAGCCATGTTCTCCTTAAATATTTCCTTTTTCTGTTTGGGGGAAGCGGGGAAAGAACTTTGGAGAACTTTCTTTTGCAATTCAGCCCATTTCTCTGTAGGAACCATTTCCATCACACCTTACTTTATAAGGTAAATTGTTGTTAGTGTTGTTAAACAATTCTTCACTGGTATCAGTGGAGGTTTTCCCTCTTAAACTCTTATGAGGGATAGTACATCTTTCAGAGGCAAAGAAGCAGTTTGGATTCAAGTCTCTGCTACACAGGAGGTACAATGGACTCAAAGGGAACTGTGCCCCTCTGTGCTTACTTTGAAATAAGAAAGACCGAGACACTGAACTCGGCAGGTCAGCAGTTTGAGACCTGAGTGCTACATGACAGCATGAGCTCCTGTCTCTGTCCCAGCTCCTGCCAACCTAGCAGTTCAAAAACAAGAAATTGCAAGTAGATAGATAGGTACCACTTTGGTGGGAAGGTAACAGCATTCAGTGCACTCTGGTGTCTAGTTATCCTTGCCACATGACCATGGAAATGTCTGCAGGTACAGACAGTGCTGGCTCTTTGACTATAAATGGAGATGAGCACTGAACTCTACGGTTGGATATGACTGGCTTTCCAGCAAGGATGACCTTTCAGGGCCGCAGCCAGGATTTTTAGATGGGGGGGGGGTTTCAGGAGGGGCAACAATGTCACACACACACATACAACATTGTCATCCCGGGGTGGGGGGTGCCTGTTAGCTCAGGAGGATCCCCCCCCCCCCCGGTTACAGCCCTGCAACCTTTGTGTAATTGTAAATGTTTGAAGTGCACTCAGTAGAGATCTGTAGCCAAACTAATTTCAACCAGATGATAAAAAGGCAGCTTCTGATGTAAACTCATCCTAGTTTATGCTTGACAATGGCTGTGCTTCATTCTGAGTCTGTTTGATATACTGTATTTTGAAAGGTTTATGGAGAACATTATGAGGACCAGATGGGCACCGTTGGTTATTTCCCCAGAAGTTTGGTCACAGAACAGCTCATCTTTCAGGAAGGGAACAAGACAGTAGCCACAACGGTAGGAATTCAACTAGAAGATGCTTGAATATTCAGATGGGTTTGCTGCTGTTTTTCTCATCAAAATCTTATGGCCAAGAATCATAGCTGAGCGAGTCCTGGGGACTGTTTATGTCGTGTTTAATACTTTTGCTAAGCTTACTCAGTGGCAATTCGCTTTCATGGAAATTATGGATTCAATCTCTGAAAAACCTTCTTTATTGACTTGGCTCTGTCCCTGTGTACTCAGAGAAGAGGGAAAGACTTCTCTGGCCACAGAGGTAGGCTCTGTATTTGTTGGCAAGACAATTATGGCGTGGAGCTGCTGTTTTCCAACCTGGGCTTTATGCTGCACTCCCCGCTTGCTTCTGCTTCATTGGTTCCCCTTTGCAGCAGGAAACCCAAGGAGAATCTGCATCTCTCTCCCCCTTCCTTAGTTGAGTTCTGAAACCAAACCTTGGGCCTGGTTCTTCCTGAAATTGTTACAGTCCATCTCCTTGGTACTCTGGCATTGGTTTGCCATGGGGCAAGTGTCCCTTGTTCCTTTGCAAGTCTGAGTCGCAGCAACCTCTTTCTGACATCCCCCCACGTTTCTTTTTGTGTATTGTTTTATCAATAGCAATTACACTTATATATCGTCCCGTAGTGCTTAATGCACTCTCTCTGGTTGGTTCACAAAAGTACTTAGCATTTTGCCCCAAACATGCTGGCTAACTCATTTTACCAACCCAGGAGGCTGAGTCAACCTTGAGCCCTGGTCAGTATCGTACTCACAATGTCAGGAGTTTGGGCTGCAGGAGAGCAGTTTAACCACCGTATCACCAGGGCTCATAGTTTCTCCAGTTGTAAATTGGGGATAGAGTCTGTCTTTAGTTTTATTGACCTATAAACTGCTGCGAGATTTTCTGCTTCAAGAACTGATATAAAGGTGATAAATAAACAGAATCCAGATACTGTATTTATTTATTACATTTCTATACCGCCCAGAGGCACGTAAGCGTGACAGAGGTTTGTTTCATTATTATGAAAATAAAATGTGGCTTAGCATTGCATCCAAAACAGCCTTTTGTGTTATCAAAGCAGTTATACAATTGAACCTTAACTAAAGCAACAGTATTGTTACCTGTTTTCCAGGCTATTGACTTCTTCTGCGACTAGAAATACGCAATGAGGACCAGCAGCATGGTTGGGAGCCAAGCTAAAGATGGACATCTTTCTCCTTTCTGTTAAAGGAAAAAATGTAGAAAATGTTTCTAAACACCATCTTTCAACCAAGTGGAAGAGATTTTCTTTATTTAAAAATGGAATAGTAACATATAATTGTTATTCCATGTGCTTTATTTAATATTAATCATTGCTTGAAATAATGCTGTCTTTTAATTCATGTTTTATCCAGTGGTGGGCAGCAACAGGTTTGCTCCCCCCCCCCGGAGGGAGGTAGTAAAGTTGGGTGGCCTCTGGGAAGGGGTGGTGGTGGAGAAATTGGTTGGCCTTCGGGCAGGGGGGGGGAGATAGCGAAATTGGGTAGCTATACTCACCTCCCTGCCCTGCCCCGTCAGGTTTTGTCCCTGGAAGTGGTTCAAGGTCTTCCTTGCTCTAAAGCCAGTCATATCTGACTCTAGGGTGCAGTGCTCATCTCTATTTACAGCCAAAGAGCCAGTGCTGCCTGTGTCTGCAGATGTATAGATGGCCATATGGCAGGCATGCCTGGATCACTCACGACGTAGGCTCTGCCCACGCTGTGGTAGTCAAAATTTTTGCTGCCCACCACTGGTTTTATTCTTATTTTGAAGTTATATGAGTTCAGAATGTATGTAGCATTCAAAAAAGCTTGTGCTTATCTATGATTTTGAACAAATTAGTTTGCAGAGGATTGCAAAACTTAGTTTTGCTAGACTTTGGAGGACAAAAGGCTTGTCTTGAATAACATATCCATACTGTCTGATATTGCGTCTCCTAAACTATTTCAATGTAATGATTTCCTGTATCGCCCAATCTTTTTGAAACTGAAGCTGACCGTATGACTGTAAAGATGATCTGTGATGTAAAAACTATGTATGCTATGAAGAATTATGTTACTGTATATGCTACCAAGTAGGAACTGACATATAGTGAGCCTAATAAGGCTTTCAAGATAAACGAGACATTTAAGGAGCGGCTTTACTCTCCCAATGAACTTCCATGCCTGAGCAAGGATTCAAACCCATACCTTCTGAGTTTAAATCCATCACTCTGTCCACTACACCACACTGAATCTCTGTATGCTATCAAGGAAGAGGATAGGAAAAGCAATGCTCTCTCTAAGGATAATCTAAGGCAGCTGATGTGCCAGAGATTTGGGATAGATATGCTTGGCACAATTCATGGGATCCACTGTCCATATATATGTTAATGGGCACTAGTTGAGACAACTTTTAAAGGGAAATGTATTCATGGCTAAGTTTATTATGTTCACTGCTGATGAACTTAGCCATGATGGAGGCATACTTTTGCAGCTGAAAGTGAACCTTTGACACAACAAACATTATTAAAGGTTAAGAACAATAAACAATTACTGTATTTAAAGAAACAAACAAATATAATATTAAAACTATGGGTAAAAACACTGATTTGTTGTTGTTGTTCAGTCGCACAGTCGATTCCGACCCTCTGTGACCCCATGGACCACTGTCCGCCAGGCACTCCTGTCCTCCTCCATCCCCCTCAACTCGCTCAGCTCTGTGCCCATAGTCTCTACAATACCATCTAGCCATCTCATCTTGCGCCATCCCCTTCTTCTTTTGCCCTCGACCCTTCCAAGCATCAAGGCTTTCTCAAGTGAATCCTCTCTTCTCATTTGATGTCCAAAGTACTTTAGCTTCATCTTTACTATTTGACCTTCTAAGGAGCAGTCAGGGGTGATTTCTTATAAGATCGACCTATTTGTTCTCCTCGCTGTCCAGGGTACTCTCAAAACTCTCCTCCAACACCACATCTCAAAGGCGTCTATTATTCTGCGTTCAGCTTTCCTAATGGTCCAGCTCTCACAACCATACATTGCCACAGAGAATACCATTGCTTTGACTATGCGACTCTTTGTTTGCAATGTGATGTCTCTCCTTTTCACTATGTTCCCCAGGTTTCTCATCACTTGCCTCCCAAGAATCAGTCGCCTTTTTATTTCATGGCTGCAATCCCCATCTGCAGTGAGCTTTGATCCTAGGAAAGCAAAATCTGTCACTGCTTCTACTTCTTCCCCATCTATTTTCCAGGGACGGACAGGGCCTGTGGCCATGATCTTGGTTTTCTTGATATTGAGTCTCAAGCCAGCTTTTTCACTTTCTTCTTTCAACCTAATCAGGAGCTTCTTTAGGTCCTCCTCACTTTCTGCCATTAGGGTGGTATCATCTGCATATCTCAAATTGTTGATGTTTCTCCCAGCAATTTTGATCCCAAATTGTGATTCCTCCATCCCTGCATTGCACATTATGTGCTCTGTGTATAAGTTGAATAAGCAGGGTGACAAAATGCAGCCTTGTCTTACTCCTTTTCCTATTCCAAACCACTCCGTCATTCCATTTTCTGTCCTAACTGTTGCCTCTTGATTCATATACAGATTTCTCATGAGGCCTATAAGGTGTTCCGGAATTTCCATCTCTTTAATTACTTGCCACATTTTGTTGTGGTCGACACAATCAAAAGCCTTCGTGTAATCAATGAAACAGAAGTAGACTTGTTTCTGATATTCCTTTGTTTTTTCCATGATCCATCTTATGTTGGCGATGTGGTCTCTAGTCCCCCTGCCTCTTCTGAAACCCACCTGCACTTCTGGTAATTCTCTCTCCACATACTGTTGCAGTCTATCCTGTATTATCTTGAGCATCACCTTGCTAGCGTGAGGGATGAGCGCAATTGTTCGATAATTTGAACATTCTTTGGCATTACCCTTTTTGGGGAGTGGAACGTATACTGATCTTTTCCAATCCTGTGGCCATTGTTGTGTTTTCCAAATCTGCTGGCATATAGAATGCAATAATTTGATTCCATCATCTTGCAGGGCTTCCTGCATCTGATCCCATTCCTAGCTACCAACAGGTCCTAAGTAAAACTTCCTTGCAACTGGCCATTGAACCGCTGGAGGCCTGTGATCTACCATTAACTCAACCTTGCCATGCCCAATAGCAATGCTGAGAGATCTGGCGATGTCCAAAAAGACATACAGTTGGCAGGTGTGATTATAATTGGGAAGGGGTAAGGGGAGTCTTAAGATTTACTTAGTGCATACTGTCACCTCTAGATGTCCTTCTAGTTTAAGCCAAAAGACTACACAAACAAAGTAAGCAGAAGGATACAGATTATGAGTCCTATAAATCCTGTTACAGTGCTACCTAGCCTGCCAGGGCTGGATCCTCTCTACTTTGCACAGTAATAATAATAATTTCATGTCAGCAACTATTCTGGGTTGAAAGGATTTTTGCTGGGGACACTATGCTCAGGGGATGTCCGAATGAGGATCTTTTCATGTCCCGAAGATCTTTTCCCACCAACGTGGTCCCTGTTTATCTGCTTGCAATTTCTTGCTTTGCCCGGTATCAATTTGCCTTGGAGTTTAACCTTTTGCATCACCTACTTTGTAGGTACACTATAGTTGGAATCAGGGTTTTTTATTTTACTAAGACTCAAAGACAGGGTAGATGATGAAATTGTAAGCGCCATATAGGATGACTATCTCCCTCCACCTTTGTTTTAATCTAAAAATACAGTAAAACCCCTACTAATGTAAAAAGTCTGTTCTGTAGGCTGTTGCTTAAATTGGTTTTTTATGTAACTCGAACACTGCTGTAGCGGGGGGGGGGGCAGGGGGGCAAAAACCCTCTTGAGCTAACAGCTTGCCCCCCTTGGTGCTAATGTTATATAGGTGAGTGTAACATTGCTGCCCCCCTGAAATTTTTTTTGCCATTCCTGAAAAAAAATGTGCCCCCCCCCGCCCCTTAAATCTAGAATCCTGGCTACGACCCTGAACTCGAAGCAAACCCATAGGAAAATTTTTTTTACGTAACTTGAAGCAAACCCATCGGAAAAATGAAATTTTTATGTAAATCAAAGCAAACCCTTAGGGAAATGAATTTTTACATAACTCGAAGCAAACCCATAGGAAAAATGAATTTTTATGTAACTTGAAGCACACCCATAGGAAATCGTGTTACATAAATTGGGCCATTTACATAAATCGGGACATGGTTTTAGAACAAAATCATTATGTAAGTTGAATTTTATGTAACTCGAGGTATATGTAAGTTGTATATGTTACTCTTAAACTTAGCTTCTAACAAGAAGTGCTGAATAACTTCTGATAATAAGAGACCCACTTTCAGAAATTTGGTATTGATACTCTTTAATCTATGGGCTAAAATGGCTATTCTATGGATCCTAAAACATCAAAAAGATTTTTAGATTTTGAAATATAAAAAGGCTTACAAAATTTCATTTGATTTATAAAATGGATGAATTGTTGGGGTTTTCCTAGTAAGTTTGGCTGGTATGTCTTTCTGATCAGACAGCATTTCAAAAGATTTCACTATGCTTGTAACTGTGGTTCAAGGAACAACAACAACTTAGCATAAAATAGATACATCAATAAATTCTAGTTTTTTCCCCAAACTGTGGGTCTGCCCCATAGCCTTGTTGGCTAAGGATCGTGGGAATTGTAGTCCAATATATCAAAAGTGCTTCAACAATTGAATGGAGAAGCAGATCCTATTCTTTCAGCTGACTTATGCATTAAACAGAAGGTGCTTGGATCCAGCCTTTTCATTAAAGAAATACATCTCCCCTTCTGACAAGAGCCAGCCTGGAAATATTTTCCCTTTGCCTGTCCAGAATTCAGGCAATGACATTGTCAATGGCAACAGTTTTCATATCCAGCTCTTTTATCTGTGGTCTGGGCTGCACTTTTCTCGGCACCCAGCATTTAGGGATGCCAAAATCCTTTCTTTCTCTTGGCAAGCCTGGGGACTTTGCCTTTAGGAAATGCCCCTTATTACTGCTCAGCTCTCACTTTCAATATTTTCACCCTCATCTTGTTACCGGATAGCATTTGGCAACTCCTGATAAATTAATTAGAAGTAATTCAGACCAGCTGTTGAAGAGATGATATTTTTTTTCCTTCAGTAACCTGGTCCTTTACTTTGGCACAACCCTATCACATCTGATTATTCACAAAGGAAAGAACTGTTACAGAACACTTTGCAAAGACATGAGATAACCAAATCCCATTAAAGCTGTTTCATGTATGGCATGTGCTTTGATAAGGGAGTGTAACACTTGCTCTGCATTAGGATGTCAGGGAAGTGGAGGTGCTCTGTGCATACAGAACCTCTGGCAAGCTGAAGCAGAGCAGCTTGAGTTACAATTTCTTTTACAGTTGTATTCAGTTTAGGCGGTGTCAGGATCTGAGGCAGCTCTGATATTTGCAGAATGAGATGCCCACAGAAAGCATTAATGCTTGCAAGATTGAAACCCCATCCTGGGGGACATCTCTAGTGGTTGGAGGGCTGGACCCTCAACCCTATTGCAGGCCCCACCTGATAACTGTGGAGAAGTTTCTGGACCATGATGGATGGGCCATGAGGGATGGATTTCCTGGGAGGCTGGGCTATATAGGAACCAGTTCCTGCTCCCAGAAGTGGAGGTTACTGGACTTGTCTGGCTTCTGAGTCTCTTACCTGCAAAGCTCTCCTGCCTTCAGCTTCTGAAGACTTCCTGTCCTGTTCATTGCTGTTGTGCCTCGTCTGGATCTTTGCTCCATCCTTGTCGTGCATCAGCCCCAAAGCTACACTGCCTCACCCGCTCTCTTGGTCACCTGACTTCTGGCTTGCTTGCTTGGACTGCACCCTCTTTTCTGGACTAACCTTGTATCCCTGCCTATCTCATGTTTGATTTTAGACTTGGACTCTGAACTATGATATAGTTATGGTTTGGCCTGTTGAATTGTTGTCTTTGGTCTTGGTGCTTTTGTAACTTGGCAGCCTTCCATGCTCTAGAGAGCCTCACACGTGATCACACAAGGACTCCAGATTGTTTCTGTGCCAGTGCCCACACTAGCCCACAATCTGATGCAGTTTGATATTTGCCCACAACCCATCTTCTTTTGAGGCCAACCTCCTGATCTTTTAAAAAATATTTTCCTATGTGCAGCAGTGATCTAGTGCTAAACTTGACAGATTGTTTTTTAAAAGTACTTTGAGATAAGTAGAAAGAAAGATAGTGGGGAATGGGTGATCATGCCGTCCCAAAACATCATGTCCCAGGCAGTAACATCACGTGGATTTCAGCCACACAGGGCTTAAGCCAAATTTGCCACTCCTTGGTGGATGCTGGTGCCCACACCTGCTAGGGCTTCTGAGAATTGTAGTCCAAGAACACCCATAGGTTAAAAAGAAAGGGGAAATGCAAGCTGTAGCCAAGTAAAGCCATTTTTAACCGAACTAAAGAGTAAAATGTCCCAACTCCCCATGCCTCTGTATTGTGTTAAGAGTTTCTCTTGCCCCCTCCTACCTCCACTTTGCCTCTAGGCATTTCTAGATGTTAATTCCCATTGACCCCTGTTTCTAGAAGACAAGCAATGGTCCTGAGATGGCCCAGCCATCAAACTGGCTTAAAGCCTATGGTTTTTAGACTTGGTTTTTGTTTTAGTCTATAGAACTGCCCTGCTCCTCAACTGGTTGTCCTTTTCTCTACCCATCTCTTGAATGAGGGTGGGAAACATGGTCTTTTTGTACAGGGCTGTAGCCAGGATTCTAGATGTGGGTGGGTGAATATTTTCTCAGGGTGGGCAACATTCATTCTCTCTCTCTCTCTCTCTCTCTCTCACACACACAAAATTCATTAGTGACACAACAGAAGTCTCCTTTTGACTCATAAAATGACTAAATAAATTTAACTAATGCCTAAAGGTAAAGGCTGCCCTTGCTTGAAAGCTAGTCATATCCATCTCTAGGGTTCAGTGCTCATCTCTGTTTATAGCCAAAGAGCCAGTGCTGTCTGTGTCTGCAGATGTTTCCATGGACATGTGGCAGGCATGACTAGCAGGCATATATTTTCTACTCCTATTAGGAAACATTTATTTATCTACTGTATTCAATTTCTATTGCTGCCGTCTTGCTGAAGCGACTCTAGGCAGCTTACAAGCAAACCATAAAAACATTCAAGTTAAAAACGACCCTACAACAATTAATTATATATTTTTTTAATATTAAACCATAAGATACTCTCACACATTCACATAAGGTTAAAACCTTAAGAGACCACATCACCCCAAGGTTTTTGACCCGTTCTATGAGAGCAGACCATAGGGGCTCCCTAGTGGTCCCATCAGCCAGGGAGGCACATCTCACTGGGACCAGGAGGAGAGCTTTTTCATTACAGTCATACCTCGCATGAAGAGTGCCTCGCTTAAAGAGTAACTCGCTTAAAGAGCAGAATTTTCTCTCAATGTTCACTTCGCTTAACAAATAAAACCAACCAAAAACTCGCTTAACAAATAAATCGGTGTTTGCAATCCCCCCCCCCCCCGAAGTCACAGTTGGTCACTTTCGATGGTGTTTTGCTTAAAGAGCAAACGCACTTAAAGAGCAATCCTGTGGAACACATTATGCTCTTTAAACAAGGTACCACTGTATCTGCTCTGTCCCTATGGAACCTCCTGCCACTTGAATTGTGCCTCCAGGCAGATTTGCTCCCCTTCAGGAAGGCCTTAAAAATCTGGCTATGCCAGCAGGTGTGGGGTACAACTGGTACCACAACCCAGTTTATTTAGCCCTGCCCGGGGTTCTTATTTACTCCTGCCTGGGTATCCTTCTTTTTAAGGGGATTGGGGAGATTTTATAAATGTGTTTAGATAGTTCTATAGTATTCAGTTTTAATTAGCATTGAGTATAGGTTTTAACTGATGTTGTGAGCCGCCCTGAGTTGCTTAGGCAAAAAGGGCAGTTATATAAATCCAATAAATAAATAGATAGATAGATAGATAGATAGATAGATAGATAGATAGATAGATAGATAGATAGATAAAACTAAAGCTGAAAACCTGACTGGTCATTCAAATATGAACGACCATTCAAATATGGGCGACACTGATAAATGAGCACTGGTGGTGCAGTGGTTAAAACTGCTGTACTGAAGCCAAAACATTGTGAATTCAATCCTGACTGAGGCCAAGGTTGACTCAAAACATTCCATCCTTCAAAGGTCGGTAAAATGAGTCCCCAGCATGTTAGGGGCAAAATGCTAATTAACTTGTGAGCCACCCAGAGAGGGCACTAATCCAGAACTCATTTCCCAGGCAGTGAAAACCTCCACACAGTTTTGGCTCCAGCGTGATTATAGCTTTTTGCAGACCAAATGCCTTGGTGGAAAGTAGCAGCAGGGAGCTTGAGGGTGGGTCACTTGCTAACTTAGGGTGGGCAAAGCCTGCCCTGGCCACTCCCTGGCTATGGCCCTGCTTTTGTAAAAGTATTTTTTTAATAAAGCCTTTCTTTTTTTCTCTCAGTTTTGGTGCATGTATTCCTTTGGTTGCCCATAACCCCCTTGAGCTATGATATGCCCATTTTCCAGGCGCGTGCTAGTGCATCGGGCAATCGGGTTTTGTCCCACCCTTGGGGTCCCAATAGCAATGTATGGGATTCCCCCACAACCCCTCCCCCTAGGCACCCCCCACCACTCCCTATCCTGCACCTTCCCATGGTGCCCTGCACACCCCTGCCATTTTGGGCAACGCTAGGATTCAACTCATAGAAATTTTGCCTGAAACACAGATGTTAGACCTTCCCCAGGAAACGAAATGCTTGAGGTCCTGTCTCGGCTGCTTTCCTGCTACAGCCTCATAAGAAGTACAGTACCATGAGATGCCTGGTCCTTAGAAGAGTGGAGCTGGTTGAACAGGGACTCAGTCAAGCCATGCTCCAAGCACACAGGCAGGCAGACTTTAGAAGCACCCAAGAGAAGATTGTTCAGTCAATGCAGGGCTGCTGAGGAGGTTCCATCCTGATGCTTTGCCATAGCACCGTTGGTGTGTGTGTGTGTGTGTGTGCCATAAATAAAGATTGCACTTCAGAGCAAAGCCCACATGGTTCTGTGCGGGAAAGGCTTTGAGTACCTCTTGTCCTTAAGAGTCAGCCTTGCTTCCCGGAACCGCTTCACCCCAAGCCTCATCTGTGTTGTTTGCCTCCGATGGGAAGGAGGGCTAGGAAAGAGCGCCAGCCTTCGCTGCTGTCAAGAGTTGTTAAGGAAGATGCCTGCCTGATGTAGCTGACTTCAAAGGGTCGGGGTGTGTGGGTGGATGGATGCTTTCCATCGAGTATTGATATGTGCTGACAGACTGCGCAGTGTTGCGCAAACAGGCCTGGCAATTAAAATATGCTTATTTGACATGGTTCTTCTTCCAGCCTGGGAGCGGGGGTGGTGGTGGGTAGGGGGCAAGGTACAGCGTACAAGCATTTTTATGTTTCTTTCCTATGACTGTTAGAAAGGTTTTTGTTTCTTTAATGAAAAGCAGCTCAAGAACAGAAGAGCCAGGGTTATGGAACCGTGGGCAGCGGGGGGGGGGGGTGTTTGAACCCCTCCTTGTTCTGCTTAACATCCTTCTCTCGGGCTTCTTCCCTGTCCAAGTCCATTTAGGGGTGAAACTAAAGGAAAGGTTGCCCTTGCTTGAAAGCCAGTCGTATCCAACTCTAGGGCTCAGTACTCATCTCCGTCTATAGCCAAAGAGACCTCGCTATCTGTGCCTGCTGATGTTTCCATGGTCATGTGGTAGGCATGACTAGATACCGGAGTGCACAAAATGCTGTTACTTTTCCCACCAAGGTGGTACCTATTTATCTACTTGCAATTATCTACCCTGTGCCTATACCAACTGCCAGGGGAAGAAGAAGCCAGGGCAGGATGAGGACCTTGCCACCCCTCCCCCTGTGCCCACCCCAACATATTGTAATGCAATGTATTGTCTGTAAGCCGCCCTGAGTCGCCACGGCGAGTGGGCAGCAATATAAATTTGAACTAATTAATAATAATAATAATAATAATAATAATAATAATAATAATAATAATAATAATAATAATAATAATAATAATAATAATAATAATAATAATAATAATAATTTCTTACTTTCAAACTGCTAAGTTGACCGGGGCTGGGACAGTCAATGGGAACTCACTCCGTCCTGCAGCACTTGGGTCTCAAACTGCTGACCTTCCGGTCATCAAGCTCAGCATCTTAACCACTAAATCCACCACAGTTCCCTTTAGGGGTGATGCCAGGTCTTAATACTTTTATGTCTTCTCAGGGAGAAATCCAACAGGTAAGGGGTGGAATCCTGAGTGGACCAACAACATGAAGGAGAAGAGCTGAGAAACCTCCCTCTCTTTCTAGTATGTTGCTGTTATACTCTAGATCAGTGATGGCGAACCTTGGCACTCCAGCTATTCTTGGACTTCAATTACCAGAAGCCTAAGTCACCACTCCTGCTGATCAGGGCTTCTGAGAATTGAAGTCCAAGAATAGCTGGAGTGCCAAGGTTCGCCATCACTGCTCTAGATTGAACCTATGAAACTACTTTTCAATTTAAAAAAAATGGGCAGGTGGGAGGGGAGAGATGCAATGCTGTGTAATGTGTGATCTGTGGGGGAGTCTGAAGGCTCCCATTTCAGAGGTGTTGTGAACCCATTCCAGTTTATAAGTTACACTTTACCAGAGCCATTTAAGGTGCAGAAGAACCGTATCCCTTCCTCCCCCAAGCAAGGTTCAGCACTTTAGGCAACTCTTGTAAAGGGCAGACTAAAACCTGGAATGGATTCTTGGCACCTCTGAAATGGGACTCACTCTCATCCTGCTTTGAATAGACAGGTGCTTTTTTCTCGAGATGGGAAGAGGTCTCCTCACTCTTTTTAAAGCTCTGTTAGCTATCCTGAGTAGTTATGGACAAGCTGCATTGTCCCAGGGCATCCCCAGAAGAAGGGAAGGGTAGACCACTTCTGAGTAATGTCTACTACAAAAACATAGAAAGGATCACTATAAGCCAGAATTGACTTGATAGCACACAATTATTATTATTTTAAAATACAGTAACCCCCCGACTTAACACATGCCTCGAGTTACATAAAATTTGACTTACATACTGATTTTTGTGCTAAAACCATATCCCGATTTACACAATTTCCTATGGGTTTGCTTAGCGTTACATAAAGATTCATTTCCCTATGGGCTTGCTTCAAGTTACATAAAAAAATTCATTTTTCCTATGGGTTTGCGTTACGTAAAAAAAATATTTTTTCCTATTGGTTTGCTTCAAGTTACATAAAAAAAACACGATTTAAGCAAAAGCCTACGGAACAAACTTTTTTGTAAGTAGGGGTTTTACTGTAGTTAATGGAAACACCGGACTCCTCCTTACTATGCCAAATACACCTGATTCTTTCCTCCCCCCCCCCCCCTGCATCCAACATCCAGACTGCCTTATAAGCAGGAACTAAACAGGGTTTGGGATGGATTTCTTTGACCTTCTTTGTTGCTCCTAATTCACTGGATCCTCCCTTTTTATTCTACTTCATTCCATTTCCTGCCACACTCTGATGCTCACCCTTTGCTTTTCTCTTTCCTTTTAGAAAAGGCCCAGCTCCTGGTGCTCTGGCACTTCCCTAGGGCTGAAGGAAAAGTGAATGCTCAAGGGACCTGAGGTGGTGGCAACACCTGAGGGGGGGGGGGGAATGGTTTCGAACAGGAGGTCTCAATTATTTTTAAGCCGGGGGCTGAGTCACGCTCCCTCAGGCAGCTTTGAGGGTCAGATGGCCATTTTGCCCTTCCTCCACCACGTGACACCTCCAGGTGTGGCGGAGGGCACATGAAATGGTGCCGCAGGTTACATTTGGCCCATGGGCCACAGGTTGAGAATCCCTGGTTTAGAACCAGAGGGGGAAAGTAGAGAGGCCGAGACTTAAGAGGCAGAGGCTGGTACAACAGAAGCAGCAGCTCTTGCTGCAGAGAAGGAAGCCCAGGGCCATCGCCAGGATTCTAGATTTGGACTTTACCATCCAAGGCTGTTAGTTCTCAAGGTTGTCAGGTTAGTTAACTGCTGCCTGACAACTGGTGTTGAGTTGCTGCCAGTATGATCTACTCTACCATGGAAGGATAATTTGGCCAGATTGGTACAGGTATTTTCCTGGTGATGTACCTGAAATCATGTGGGCAAATGGGAGAAGAACAGAGCTGAAGATAAGTTGCTATTTGTCCATCACATCTCTTTTCTAATAATGGTGGAATAACACCACAACACTGCAATTGTAGCTTGACTATGAATAAGATCGCTCCTTTTGCGAAGTAATGATGGCTGAAAGCCTGCTGTTTAGTGTACTAAGCTGAATTGCAGCAGGCCCATTGAATCTATGGGGATTTTTTTTTTTTTTTGGGAGGATTTGGAGAATCCACTCTGCCACACATTCCATTTATTCAAATGGGCCTACTTGTGCAATTTTAGTTACCTATGTAATTAAAGTTACTTTTAGCGTTTAAAATTACAAACATAGCCAAATATTTAGGAAGGCTTGGAATTGTACTTGTACGTATCTGATTAGTTTTTTAAAAGGAAAAGCTCTGGAGCTGGGGATACCAAACCTGACTTGCATTGCAGCCAATGTGTACTCAGATGACTTTACTTTGGTGGCTTCTAACAGCAGCCCTCCCGAACATCAAGAGTAAAACCCAGTTTTTACCTATGCAATTGTGCAAGGGCATTCCTACTAGTCTTTCCCCCTTCCTTGGCTAGCTCTCCTTTGCATACCTTTGCTCGCAAAGTCCAGTACACGACTGATTTGTGTGCCCAGTCAGGTAAAAACTAACCTGCAGGATGGGGAGGATGTAGTATTTCTCCAACTAGATTTTGATCCAGGTAGCTCTGGCCATCTTGGCGAACATCAGAAGTATCAAGGGATGTTCTGCACATATAGATGTGCATGGAAGTGACAATCCTGAATAACTGGAGCTCCTGTTTGGATGTATGTGTACATGCCTAGAACTTCTGCTCCATAGCACCAAATATGTAGCTTGGTGTGAAGAAACAGTAAACAAAAGATTTGACTAATGGGCAGTACCCAATTCCCCTTTATGTGTCCAGTGGCTGTGGTGCCATGATGAGGAGCATCTCCTTTAGAAAGCCATTCCTGTCTTGCATTCCCTCTTTGTTTACTCCTGGTGCCACAGATATGAATGCTGGACCTGAGCCTTGTGGTGCATCATAAAGGAACCATAACTGGCAGCCACCCCAAGTTTGAATGTTCTCAAGCTGAAGAGCAGCTTGTTCTTTATAGAAATGTTGACATTCTCTACTAATAATTTTGAACTCCAAACTTGCTACTGATTTGTTTATAGCTGCAGGCATGCGAGAGCACTCTTGTCATGGTGGCATTTCAAAACTGTTCTCACAGCTCACATCTCAAGAGACTTGAATGTGGATTATTTTTTTTTTGCCAAGCTAGAAATTATGATGCCTCTGAGTTCCCTTGTATATGAGAACACTTTTAAATTACAGCACTGTCGGTCGTGGCACTGTGATGTTCACAGTGTTGGTAGTAAAAGATGGTGTTTTCCTGCTTCCCTGCAAGCTTTTTCTTCCCTAGAGCTAGGCATTTGACCCATTGAATGTCACAGAGCTCACTTCTGTGTAGCTAGAAATATTAAGTTGTAAATGTGAAAAAGACCCATGCCGAAAAGGATGTGTCAATGTAGAACCAATATATCAGGGATTCTCAACCTGCGGCCCGTGGTCTGGATGTGGCCCTCTGCTCCATTTCATGTGCCCCCCAGGAAGTGCCATGTGGTGGAGGAAGGGCAAAATGGCCACCAAGCCTCCAAAGATATCTGAGGGAGCATGAGCTGGCCCCCCGGCTTAAAAAGGTTGAGAACCCCAGCAATATATCATAGGAATGAGACAAATTCCAGGAAAAATCCTAGAAGAAACTCTCCTACTTTCTTAAGGAAAACACTCTGACATTGTGGTCCTAAGGGACTGACTGAAGTAGAGATTGTGTGATATTTCTTGCGTTCTCTGATAAGTAGGTTGGGAATTACAGCAGATCTTGAGTCTTTTTTTTAAAAGGAAGCTTCTCCCTCTTATTTATCCAGTACCATTTCATTGTGGTTTCAATGACCTCAGCAATAATACATATGTATTGTCCTGCTCGGTGAAGGGAGCACATAGTATTTTTGTATATTGTAATAGTGGTTTGTTTTGTTGTTTTGTTGCTTATTGTAATGTGTAATCATTTTTTTTTGTATTAAAATTAAAGTTTGTATTCATTTCTGGAAGAAGAAGAAAAGACTCGCTCCTCAATGTCTGCAAAGCTTCAGGTGCTGACCCCGAGACTGGCTAGAAAGGCTGTGATGAGGAGAAGGGCCTTTTTCATGGTGGCACCAATGCGGTCAAACACCATTCCAGCTGAGCTGCGCCAGGCTGCATCTCTGCAGTCTTTTAAAAAACAACTAAAAACACTGCTTTCAGGAGCCCTTTGGGAGTGTGCAGCCAGTTTCTGGTCGTTATATATGTTGCCTGGCCCCTTTTCATCCTACATAGGTTGCATTTTAAGGGTCTTGGATTGCGGTACTTTCTTGCTATTGTAATGTGTGGTGGTGATTTTATTGGGAGTTTTATTGTGTGCAATATTTAACTTTTTATCATTATATGACTGGTCTTACGATGTTAGCTGCCCTGAGTAGGGATGATTTCCCCCCCATGAGGGGCAGGATATAAGTATAAATAAAAATAAAATAAAATAAATAAACCTACCTGTGTTGGTCTAGTCCTGTGATTGTCAGTTTTGTTCACTTAAATTACTTGGTACTCAAAAACTCCTACCTGTACTTTTTTAAAAATAATTTCTCATTAATGTCATAATATATTGCTTTATATCTGTCTTTCTATACAGTTATATAACTACAGTATATGATATTTATTTTAGAGATGATTATATGAATCTTTTGGGTGACAGTAACAGTTTTTCTTGTAATATTTTTCTGATAAACTTTCACATACTGTACTTAGTTCTTTAGATTAACAATGTGATTTACAATCAATTGTCACTTTTTAAGTACTGTGTCATCAGGCTGAAACTGACAGTCAGTCTTTTAGATACAGTGGTGCCTGGCTTAAAGAGCATAATGCGTTCCACAGGATTGCTCTTTAAGAGAGTTTGCTCTTTAAGTGAAACACCATTGAAAGTGACCCATTGTGACTTCTGGTGGTGGTGGTAGTGGTGGGGATTGCAAACCCCGATTTATTTGTTAAGCGAGTTTTTGGTTGGCTTTAGTTGCTAAGAGAGGCAACCATTCAGAGAAAATTCTGCTCTTTAAGCGAGTTAGCCTCTAAACAAGGCGCTCTTTATGCGAGGTTTTACTATTTTTTGGAGAACATTATTGAAATGATTATTTCTCGGTGCTGATCAGGGCTTCTGGGAATTGAAGTTCAAGAACACCTGGAGTGCCAAGGTTAGCCATCACTGCCCTAGGGGAAAGGTCAAAGTGAGTCCAATGGAGGCTCTAAGTTCCCCTTCCTTTGCCTGGGCAGCTACTTTGCCTTTAGCCAAGGAAGGGTGCTGTGATACTTCTAGGCTGACTGTTTCCTTCTGTAATTTTCCTCTTTTTTATGTTTATTAAAGCTAGTTTACACTTTTGCTATTACTTAATCAGGTTTGTGAATTGGAGGAGTGTGAATGTGTTCTGCTTTCTGTGGTAGGTTTGATTGGATTGGCCACCTTAGCATTAGAGACCACCTGCCCTTCTACTTCTCCTTTCTCGCCTTCTTTTCCTCTTCTTGGTCCATAGTAAAGAAACACCAAAGCACTTGTAATCTGTAGACTGAGTGACACGAAAGCTAACACTAAAATACAGCAGTTAGTCTTTAAAGGGTCATGATGTTTTTTTATCTTTTTGTTTTGTTTACTCTCTGAAATCCAAGCACTTGTGTTTCCCTTATGCGTTGAATTGGCACTGCATTTTACAGCAGTGACTCTGAAGATAAACTACCTAAGTAATGATTGTTGCCTGAACTTGGAATGAGTAAAGTCAGGGCTTTGTACTAATAGCATTTTTATGCCTCTCATTTTTTTTTTAAAAAAAATTAGGAATGGATTCCTCTATTATTTCTCCCGTTTCCTTACTTTTATGCATTTAAACCTCATGCATTAAACGTACAGAGGTTTTAATGAAAGCAGGGATATGAAAAGTTCAGAGTACTATGGCTTGGCTTTGTATTACAGTGATTATAATTTCAAAGCCCTAGAAACATTTTTAAAAGCTTTGAAATGGTAATACAGTACATTTACCACCTCACTCAGTTTAGCTGCCCCTTTCTCTTTCAAATGTTTGAACATCTCTTTCAAATGGTTGAACCGTTTCATTTTTATTCTGGGATGGCTTGTGTGAACCTTTCTTTCTTTCTTTTAACCTCTAAGGATCTACATATTTATAGTGGGCTGGATAGTTCGGTGTTTTAGGTACTGTTTCTGAATATAGAGCGAGAAATTGGGAAGTCAATTCCCCACTGTGTTTGCAGAAAGACAAATCAGCTTGTGTGACCATCGGCAACCTGTACAGCCCAGGGTGCCCCCAGAAGAAGGGAATGGGAAACCACTTCTCTGTACCCTAGATCCAAAACCACCTGGAAAGTGTCAATGTAAGTCAGAATTGACTTGATGGGACACACTATTATTGTGTGTCGATGACCCTGGCCCATGTCTACCCATCATTTGACTAGCATATTGCTGTCATTCATTGTCAGCATGCCATTCTCATCCAATACTGAAATAAAAGAGGTTAGTGGCAGCCGTGGCAGGGCCTTCTTTCCATGGCCCACCTCTAGAGCACAACCAGAGGATAACGCCTGGCTCTGAGGGACCTTTCAGGCAAAACATTACTCAAAGGGTTGGTCAAAATAAGGGTCTAGATTAGAAGTACTATGGTGATGGGGAAGTGGCTGTAGCAGGTAGCAGTGTTAGACTGAGGAAGAAGCTGGCTTAGGGAGTAGAGAGGGGAAAGTAGTGGGCGGCTCCATCTTCACAGTAGGATGACTTGTGATGATGGTTGGACTGGCTGAGTATATTCAGACACTGGACGCAGGTCCAAAGAAGTCCACACATTGCTCAAAGCTGAGAATGTTGGCACAAAAGACTAACTTGTTGAATATTTTTGTTAGAGGGCCCAAACAACCTAGTTTAATTTCAATTACTGCAAAAACATGGTTAAGGCAGCAGGTGTGGGGGGTACTGCTGGTGTCGCAACCCTCCCTCGCTGGCTTATCTAGGGCCATCTAGGTTTTTAAGGGGATTGGAAGGTCTTTTTTAAAAAAATAAAGGATTTTAGATAGTTTTTATAGTTTTAATCTTTGTATTAGGGTTGTTTATACGTTTGAAACTTGATGTTGTACACTGCCCTGGGTCGCCCAGGTGAGAAGGGTGGCTATAGAAATGCAGCAATAAATAAATAAATAAATAAATAAATAAATAAATAAATAAATAAATAAAATTAGCATTACCGGGTAAAGTTTTTAATTAATTAAAGCCAACTGCTAGTCCTAGCTAGAGTAAGCCCATTGAATCAGCTCTGAGCGTGCTAAATCAATTATTAAACCCCTTAGTAGCTTTTTCTTATTTATTCTTTGTCTCTTTGCCTTGGCCAGTTGTTCCCAACCTTTTTTTTTTTGCCCCACCTGAGCACATCTAAAATCTGATTCCCGCCCCCACTATTCAAAAAGTGAACTCCTATTCACGTGGAGGAAGCCTAAAAGGCCATTCACTGTTAATAACTCATTCTCGAATTGCCCCCCTGTGGGGTCTCCCTGCTTCTGTTGCTCTAGTCATCATCAGCTTTATGCCTTCTCCTGGCTTCTCAGACTTGTGCCATGCCTAATTAATAACATGCTTTTAATCAGAATGTTTAACATTGAATTTTAAGTTAATTGGCACTTAATTCTTTTAAGTCACCCTTCTAATTTCATTTGTCCCTCACTGGAACAAAAATTGAAATACTGTACTACTAACCTAATCAAATGGAAAACACACCCCACACCCTGATTGGTTTATTCTAACCAGGGGTGGCTAACCTTGGCCCTCCAGCTGTTCTTGGACTTCAATTCCCAGGAACCCTGATCTGCAGGAGTGCTGGCTTGGGCTTCTGGTAATTGAAGTCCAAGAACAGCTGGAGGGCCAAGGTTGGCCACCCCTCTATCTAAACTCTGAAGGTGCTTAGTTCCAAATTCTGTATGGTCAGAAGCCATATAGCTGCATTCTGGCTCAGTGATACGGTGTGACCGGGGGGGGGGGGAGAAGAGGGGGTTACTTATGGCCCCCTGGAAGCATGAGGCTGGTGAGCAAGAAGAACTTCCCCATGCAGGGTGGCCTGTTTCTTGTGGAAGTTGGGCTTTCCACTTCTCCATGTGGCAGAAGAAGAATAAAGTTGCACATCACACAGCACAGCACATCTCCCAGTTAGCATTCAATGCTAGAGGTTAGCTGATGTCTGTGACCTGTTTGCACCTATGCAAACAGATGTCAATAAACAGACTTCCACTTGTATGCAAAAGGATGTCTTCTCAAAATTGCAACTTTACCCATTTCTTTGATTTACAAGTGCATGAATGGTTGTGAAACCATGGATGACTTGAGACATTGGCCTGTTATATAGAAAGGCTTGTCTTCCCTCTCACTCTCTGTTTCAATGTTTTGCCTTATATCTCTGGGTCCATCAAGGGTAGACACTTAATTTGTTTAAAAAGGGAAGTTTGGGGTCTGGGCCATGTGGTTCACATGGCTGTTGGATGGCACCTCCATAATTAGGGAAATCTGTTCAAGTGGGTAATATGGCAACCCTAATACTGGGCATTGCAAAAGAAGAATCAGGTTTGATTTCTTCTCCCTCAATATTTTGACCTGTTGGTTAATCTTAGGATTCAATGGGGAGAGGGGGAAAAATCAAATTGCATCCTGCAGGGTGTCTGCCCTTCGCAATATGCAAATGAACATGTAGAAGAACCAATAAAACAAGATGTGGTCAATACTACACAAGCAAATTATGTTTTCTCTTCCAGTGGCAGGTTGGTGCCTGAATTCTTGCATCACAGAGTTTTCGGACAACTGCTCTGCTCACCAAGACGTATGGCAGATGCAACTCTAGATGGCACATATGTGAGTGTAGCTTCGTCTAAGTGGATTTGATTAGACAGTTTCCTTTACACACAGTCCTATCTGATCCACATCCAAACAATATCGTCCCAGACTGTTGTAGCTATGCTACGTCTCTGGTGAGCCAACTACTAGACAACACATTTATCATGGGTTTTGCAAAGCTGCTCCCTCCCTTGAGCAATGAAAGATGTTTGCTTGTAGCAGGATGTGATCTCCCTCATTTATTTTGTGCTGCACTTAGCAGACATTCTTGGTGTGAGAGGGAAAGCAGGATGATCACAGGGAATAGCCATTCATCTTGATTTTTAGTTTGATTCTGAAAGCGGGGTGCTCAAGGATGCTTTTGCTGATCAGCTGAAAAACACCCTCTCAGCACAGTTTAAAACAAATTAAGAAATTTGTTTCCTGTGTTTCATCAAACCAGGTGGTGAGAAGGATAATTACCTGATCCATTTGCCTTACCTCATTGATCCCTTAGGACAATGATGGTGAGCCTTGGCACTCCAGGTGTTCTTGAACTTCAATTCCCAGAAGCCCTGGTCAGTGGGAGTGCTGACTTGGGCTTCTGGTAATTGCAGTCCAAGAACACCTGGAGTGCCAAGGTTCACCATCACTGCCTTAGGAATATGTGTTCATTGAGTACAGAATATGCAGACTGATACATAGATGTGGGATGGTCTTCTAGACAGTCTAAGCTTTAGCAGGTAGCGTCATTCTCACTTATTTAAAATTCATATGTCTTGCCTTTCCACTAAACCTATTCCTATAATGCCTCTTCATAGATTCACACCACAAATACTGTATTTAGCTTGCCCTGAAAGAGAGGAATTACCTTCTTTGTTTCCTCTTTTACCCCATCAAGTGCCGAGGGAGATGCAATGTTCTTGTTCTGGCACTTCTAGCGGCTTCCACTGGTGTATTTGGTGTTATTGTAAACACCAAGAATTATTTATTTATTTATTTAAATCTGTTTATCCCCCTCCTCCCCAAGGGGACCCAGGGCAATTCACAACACATCAGCATCAACAACAATTTAAAACCAGTTCAAAAAATTAAAAGTTTTAAAAGTTTTAAAAGAAGCTTAAAAACTTAACATTAACCCACAGCCACTCAGTTTTACCAGGATTCAGCTGAAGCCTGTTGTCCCCCATCCAGACCTTGACATCCAGACCGATGACCTCATATTGTGGTTGGCCCAAAGGATTTTGAAAGGTCAGAAAGAGAAGCAGATCTTATACACAAAGAAATAACCATTAGGATTAGAGTGCAGTTATGACCTCTAAGTGGTGTTAGTTCAGCTCCTATGAGCATGATATCTTGGCTGTACAGTACTATACAGTGACTGTAATACCATTATAAGGACTACACAAATTCCAGAAATTCCCCATGCTCTCTCCTCTGAAAGTAGCAAAATGCCAGGAAGCATCACCCCAGTACTTCTCATTGGGGAAAGGATGCAGAGATACTAATGAGCATAGCGCTTTTGAGCCAGGGTCAGGGACAAACTAGACAAGATGTTGAGCTCCTAATTAGCAGTCAGACTGGCAGATGCCCAAGACAAAGCTTGGGCATCTGTAGGTTATATATTATTTTGTGTTATGTTGTAATATATGTTTGTTTGTTTAGTCCTTCTGTGCTGTTTGGTTCCACAAGTCTTGGTGTTATCCGATTTTTAGTGTTATCCGATCCATGTTAAAATCCTATGGGATGGATCGGATAACGTTAAAGCTCCATAGAGATACATTGTAACTGCACAGGCTTTAGAGGTTGTTATCCGATCCATCCCATAGGAGGACCTTAACGTTATTCAATGCAATTCTCCTCCCCAGATTACTTAACGTTATCCGAGGTAAACGTTATCCGAGGTATTACTGTACAACAGTGTGCAGCTCAAACACAACATGCTATTACTCGTTAAGTCTTAGATTTCTCTAAAATCATACTGCCCACTTACACTACTTAAAAGAAATGTTTTCTCATGTCTTCACAACTTTCTACTTCTAGCTCTTTTGCCCCAGGCTGAAGATAAGAGCAGCAATGTGGAGGAGATCAGAAGGAGAGTTTTATCTCCAATCGCTTTCAATAATAAACCTTTCCCAGGAGTGGGAAAGGTGAAAATAACTGTAATGATATATTTAAAAAGGGCAAAGCACCTTAAATGGGACAACTAAATTAAATAATGTGTGTACTATTGAATTTATAGCATGGCCTTATCTGGCCGGGTACCTTTCCGATGTCATGGACTTCAGCTTCCATGGATGATTTAGCACCAGTGGTCTTGTTAGCTGCAAAAAAAATACACTGTAGGCATGAGGTTGAGGAAAGTGACTACACAGTTTGGAAGGTAAACGTAGGGATCCTTCAATGGGATCTTTGCTCTGAACTGCAATATTCTCTAACCTTGTGATTGATCTAACAACATCATGGAACCGTGCAGGCACGCAGGTAAGGGCATACCACCGGTTTGTTATCTCTTCCCTAGTATGAGGCAGGGTTATAAATCCTTGCTTGTCTTGTTCTCTCAGGAAAGCACAAGAAAATCAAATATTTTTTATTTGCCTGTGAGACAGCAAGATTTTGTTGTTACTGAGACTGATTTGTTTGCTTGTAGGAGCTTCCTTTGCACAAAATGTGCAATTATGTTAAAGTACAGTAGATGGTGGGGTAGTGTGGTGACTTAGTTATTAAGATGGTGAACTGGGAGGTTGACAGGCCAGCAGTTCAAGACCTGAGTACTGCACAACAGAGTGAGCTCCCATCTCTGTTCCAGCTCCTGCCAACCTATCAGTTTGAAAAAAAGAATTTGCAAGTAGATAAATAGCAATCACTTCAGTGGGAAGGTAAACAATGTTCCATGACTGCAGTGGCACAAGTGGCTAAGATGCTGACTGGAAGGCGGGAGGTCAGCAGTTCGATTCCTGAGTACTGCAGGACAGAATGAGTTCCCGTCTTTGCCCCACCTCTTGCCAACCTAGCAGATTGAAAGCAAGAAATTGCAAGTAGATAAATAGGGACCACTTCGGTGGGAAGGTAAACAGCATTCCGTGTGCACCAGTGTCTAGTCATGCCTGCCACATGACCATGGAAATGTCTGCAGAAGCAGACAGCGCTGGCTCTTTGGCTCTGCAACAGAAATGAGCACTGAGAGTTGGATATGACTGGTTTTCAAGCAAGGGTCACCTTTACCTTACAGTAGATGCTGCCTTATTCATTAAGTGCTGTATCCAATTCCAAATATTGGCTATCCTCATGGCGATCAGTCATGAAGATTGTCCTGGGAGCACTATAATGCAGTGGCCTCCCATTTGCCTTCCACATCACAGCGTCACACTTGTACCACTGATCCAGTTCTGTGAGTCACTTTCTGGTTCTGAGCCCTTTTGGCACACAAAGTCCTCCTCAGCCCCAGGGCAGTATTCATGAAGCTGCTGCCCTCCATCACGATAGATTCAAGTGGGATTTAATCCACTTCGGACCATCACCTTTCCCTGTGGACATCATCATTTAAGCAGTGGTGGGCTGGCCCACTGGACTACTGGGACTCAGTGCAGGGTGTCCCCAAGGCCCCCAGTACCATGGTGTCCCCCCCTTGGGTGCCAATTCAAAGAGCCGAGCAGCTGAGCTGCGATGTCCAGAACAATCGAGCAAATGACCAGGATCTGTGTTCCTCTGCCTGCCTTCTCCTCCTTTGCCACCAAGATAAGCTTACAAAAGTAGCTTCACTTATATTGGAGCTGGCGTGGCTTAGAGGGTGCAATTTTGCCTTGTAAGCAAGAAGTTGTCAGTTTGAATCTCCAGAGGGGAGTGGAAATTAGAAGGCGAGTAGGAACGTGTATCACCACTCCCTGTCCAGCACCCTTTTAGCGTAGCCAGCACACCCCTACATCCAAGGCCATTAAGTCCTCATTAAGTTAGTTATCCACTGCCTGACAATCAGCACTGATTCACTGGCGGTAGGGTCTACTCTATTACCATAGCAGGATAACCTGGCCAGACATTCAAAAGTAATATTAAAACACTTAGCAAAGGGAGAGTGGACTTGAATGTTTTATTAGCTTGTAACCTGTGTACTTAATCAGTGATATAGTAGTAGCAAATCTATTTACAACAATGTTTGGGGAGAATTTAAAGCATTTTATATTTACATTTTTAAAGCTGCAGCTCTGGCAGGTCTGTCTACACAAAGACACCACAACCCCAAATCTGGATTTACATTGCCAGTGTGGATGGCTTACTGCATACATAATTCAAGAGACCACGTTCCTGTATATGCCACCGTGCAGTTCGTGAGGATGTGACTGGAGTCTTAATAAACATTTTGAAAAACATTAAAGCCTTTTGTGTGAATACATTTCCCCCCAGTTCATTCTCTGATGGAGTATCAGAATGCAAATCTGCTCCACAGATCTTATTTGTGTCATAAAACAAAACACACTCTAACATATGACACTGGCAACAATGAGTACTGTTGAAGTGAATAGAAATTGGAGCTTCGTCTTTGTAAGAAAGGAATCTTAATCTTGACTCTCTGTTGTGCTTTGTGCAGTCATATCTGGGTGGTCAATACCATTCTATTTATCTGGTGTAATCCTAACTTCTTTTCCCTCACTGACAACCCCATCCTCTAGAAAAGTTACGGAGGTACAGTAGCTTCTAAATTCTACAATGTGGAGAACTTCCAAAGTAAGTGTTTGTCACTCAAGTCCCCTGAGTCATTCACTGAATTTTATGGATTTCTGTTGTTGCTTGTTCACTATATGTAGATCCTGCCTTTCCTTCAATGGGATCAAGACAGAATACATTGCTCTTCTCCTTTCAGAACAGTATTCTCAAGGCAACTCCACCAGCAAGATCCAGATGAGCCTGAGTGATTGGCCCAAGCTCTGCCAGTGAGTTTCACAGCTCAGAGGAGGGACTGGACTTGGATCTCCCAAATCCCAATGCAGCATCCTACCTACAGCACCAGATGATGGCATCGTCCATTTGTTTTTGTGTCAGAGATTACTCTAGGTTGAAAGGATTTTAACTCCTGAATGAGGCTCCTTTCATGTCCCCTATTATGCAGCTCCCAGGGAATTGAACCCTGTCCTTTTGGTCTCCAAGCACAGTGCTTTTACTCACTGAGCCACCTATCCATTCTGAGTTTGTCCACTGCTTATCCCAGCTCCTCTTTATGCCACTCCTCAGAGAACCAGCCATAGATGAGAAGACAGGATACTTGAGCAATACTTTTTGAGTTGTAATACTAGGATGCCTTCTGTTGAAAAGCAGCATCAAACCTAATTAAATGCTAATTAATTAAAAGAAAGCAAGGGAGCAGCCTTGGAAGCATACTATCAATCATAAGGGGGAGGATGCATGGCCGAAGGACAACCTTTGTTTTAAAGGACTACTCAGTCCAAGTCAAATGTTCAAAATTTGGATGGGCGGAAGGGCCAGCCGGAATTTCTGCTACTGGTTCTGGCGAACTGGGGTGAACCTGCTGAATCCCACCACTGCACTGATCACCATATCCCCTACTCTGTTTGTGCAGCATTATTCTTCTGTTTCAATCATAAATATCATTTATGATTTTGCATCTGTATGTAGCAATTTGTATGTGCAATTTTATACTAATCAGTACTGTTTGGTTCTCTGCCTTTTTGTGTGTGAATAATGCCTTCCTTCTTTGGTGAAATGTACATGGCCATCTAGTTGGCTTGGAGAAACCTGCTATTTGCATAAATACATTTGGTGAGGGGGACAGAAAGATGAAAGATGAGAACCCCAAGGAGGCAGCTAGAGGGAAGTGGAGATGGAAGGAATCAAGTGTTCTGCAAAGGGCCTGCTAATTGGTTGGAATCCTGAACTTTAACGATCTAGGTTTCTTGCAGGTCCCATTTGTTATTAATGTTCTCAAATTAGGAAGATCACACCCGATATATAGGCAGAGTAGGTGAATTTTATCACATTCTAAACTGAATACAGATACCACATCTATGTGAGACAAATAGACAGTGAAGAGTAAGGTTGGCATGGTGCCTCCCCAGATACAAACATGTTAAATAATGTTAGAATTCAGATGACAAATAGTAATATTAAAGTATGAGGAACCTGCAGGCTTCGGACATGCTTTTCTTAATGGAAGGAAGTGGAAGGATGTTAACTAACATGCTTGTGTCTGCAAACAAATGTCTGAAAGAGCAACTTCTGAGGATTTCTATCTCCACATTAATAATTTGGTAGTGGAAGAGCAATGCCTTGGTGTATGAGTCACCAAGCTTCCCTCGCAGTGCTTAATTATTCATTAAGCCTATATACGCTCGCCAAGGCGTAGTCCATGAGTACAGATTTCTTCCTTGCAAGATAAACTGAATATGAAAGAGACACAGAGAAAGGGGATTTGTGTTATTCTATCCTTTGGCCCTACAGGCCAGAATGCCACAATAATTGAATCGGTGTCATGTACGGCACTCTGGTTCTCCAGAGAGCTCCTGCAAAGAGAGCTCCTTCTGCAAATGTCACGAGATCTTGCTGGGCAGATAGTGTCCAAACAAAATGAGCTATTTCCCCTCTTTTCTTGGCATATTCTTGGCATAGATCAGCAAGAAAAGAATGTTTTCATTTGGTCAGTAAACGTATATAAATATGTACCGTATATACTCGAATATAAGTCATGTGTTTAGCCCCCCAAATGAGGTCCAAAATGGGACTCGACTTATTCTCGGGTCAACATAAACACTCAAAAACATACCCACACAAATGTCTAAATTAATTAATTTTACCATATTTTCATGTATTGTAATTACTGAAACTAACTAACAGCTGCTGTATTTTTCACCCCTGACTTATACTTGGATCAAACTATTTTCCTAGTTTTAGAGATCTAAATTAGGTACCTCAACTTATATTCAGGATGAATTATGGTCAAGTATATAAGGTATGATCAGGTGGGCTGTCCAGTCCAGGTCAAAATCAAACTGTACTCGAGGTGTCATTTTTCTGTCTGTCTGCCTGCCTACAGGGTTACAACATAAATGAGATTCAGATTCAAGACTTCCCTGAGCCATGAAATTCACTGGGTGACCTTGAGCCAACCAAACTCTTTCAACATGATTTACCTCACTAGGTCATTGTGAGTAGAAAAAGGGAAGGAGAAGAAAAATGTCCTCCTTGTTGGGATGCCCTAGTTGCAAGAAGGGACTTTTGGAACCATGAGAGAAGTCCCCTTAGATTTTAAACCTTCATAGGTGAGTTTTGGTCTGATTATCTGTCCTGTGCTAATAATTTGATGCAGCCTCTGTTTTGATAGATTGAAAGAAGTCGACCTTCTGAAACAGAGGCTGTTTCAGTAAAATTATTACTATTACTATTACTATTACTATTACTATTACTATTACTATTACTATTATTATTATTATTATTATTATTATTATTATTATTATTATTATTATTATTATTATTATTATTATTATTATTATTATTATTATTATTATTATTATTATTATTATTATTATTATTATTATTATTATTATTATTATTATTATTATTTGCATTGTAGGATAGGAAACAAGAGGCAATGGTGGGAGGGAGACAATCTGGCTGATAGGTTCTGTTTGAAGGTCTTTGCGGGAATAACCAATGGACAATGGGAAGTGGTCATCCCGTATGGAATCATTGCAAGGTAACTCTTGGGTTTCCCACTTCTCAAAAGTAATACCAAATAGTTACTTTCTAATAACTTTATTTCTCCATCAACCACAAGATGGGAAGTAGCATCATGAGACAGCATTTAAACCATTCGGATGTGACATTCCTGTTTAAAAATTGGCAAAGTCTCTATAGCTGTATATGTAGCTAAAATATTTTGGGTGTAACAAAGTTATCTGTTTCATAGTTAAAAATGTAACAGAATGCAGTCATATCTTCATTACATGAAAAATACATTAGTTGCAGCTATCTAGTTATTTGTAACTAGTTGCCTTCAAGTTCTTCCCAAATGCAAGTCCCAAATAAGGCCCCTTTTCTAACTATGCCAAGAATCCTACCGCCCATCTATGCTTGTATAAAGGAAAATTCACACATTTTGCAAATTGCTGCTCATGAACAGGGTGTATTGTGGATTATTGAGTGCCTACATATTTGCATAATTGTATGCCCACACAGGAGTGCAACTAGTGCCTCATTAATGAGCAGTAATTGGATGCCAAGGTTTCCATGATTTTCCTTGTTGTTGCTGTTACCTGCCACCAAGTCAGAACTGATATACAGTGACCATGATAGGTTTTTGAAGTACAGTGGTACCTCGCTTAATGAGCATAATGTGTTCCACAGGATTGCTCTTTAAGCGAGTTTGCTCTTTAAGCGAAACACCATCGTAAGTGACCAATTGTGACTTCTGGGGGGGGGGGGGGATTGCGAACCCTGATTTAGTTAAGCGAGTTTTTGGTTAGTTTTATTTGTTAAGCGAAGTGAACATTCAGAGAAAATTCTGCTCTTTATGCGAGTTACTCTTTAAGCGAGGCGCTCTTCTTTATGCGAGGTATGACTGTACTGTAAATGAGGTTTGTAAGGTTTTACCAGTTCCACCCCCCCACCCCCCCAGTTAGTTTCCATGGCTGAGCAGTGCCATGCATGGTCTCTATAGTTCATCCATCACTCTATTCACTACACCATACTGGGTATCTATGATTTTCTTTAAGCAAATGTAAATTAGCAATAATATTCAGGCCTGAGTTGCCTACACCTCTGTGAGCTCTTGAGAGCCAGTTATTTAGCAAATATGCCTCCACCCCCCGTACTGTAGTTGTGGGGGGTGGGCTGCCACATCACAAGACACTTATGGGCATCTAATTAACTCTACTATGCAAGCAGTCTAAATTCCACAATGTGCAATTTATGCACAGATTTATCACGTCGGGCAGAGTTGCCGGATGTGTTACAAATTAAAAGCTTACTAAGGGCACTTTGTTCTGGCTCTTCCTTATTAAAGCTCCTGCCAATGTGCAAAACTTTGGAAGGAATTAAATGGTTAGGCTGAGCTTCTCCATGACAGAGATGCCACATTAGTCAAAGTGAGTAGTCTGCCTACCAGGTACATTTTATGCATCTATGAGGTAAAATAATTCTTCAAAGATCTTGTCAGCCCTTGAAAGAAGTATTGGATACTCCATTTCCAAGATTAACCAGTACAACAATTGCTCTGTTTTCTCAATAATCTTTTTATTTTATTTTAAAAGGCCATGGTGACATGGAGTCATCTGAGAAGGGAACAACCGATCCAGTATTATTGACATTTGAAATATCTTTATATTCATAAAGACAGAAAATGCATTCATGAGCACAGTAGAATGGATGTTTTGAAGGTTTCTTTCTAATGAAAGTTAAAATAAAAATAAAAAGGGGGGATTAAAATAAACATTCAACTGAGGCAACCATGGAAAGACTTTGAGGGGCTTTGAATGAACCCTTCAGTTCTCTGCCTTGGGCTGAAATAGAAACCTCCAAGCTTCTCTAGTTTTTCCACACCAACTATAGCTTGAGAAAGGTGGGGCAGAGAAAAGAGAGCCTTTCTCTGGGAGGAAGGTAGGGTGACTCTTGCTGTATAAAGAAAAAACAATAACATGGTTGTGTCTTCTGTGAGTAAAATTAAAGAGGTATGGTATGGATTACAGTCCTTCCAAAATATTGTCCAATTCTGCTTTTGGGGGATTATTGTTTACTCCAAGAATAGTGCAGATGGTCTGAGATTATTGCCTTTTTGGTTCAGTGTATCCGAACCTTTTCCATTTTGCCAATCTCTAGGGTTCTTGCCTAGCTATGTCTGGTCTTCACAACAGATTGCATCCATTTCATGCACTGCAATTTTATCAACATGGAAAGAGAGGGAGAGGGAAGAGGATTTGCATGCTGGAACTGGATGGGGTTTAAATAATATTAGTCCTGTACCACATATTGTCTATTTTGCATAGGGCACCAAATCTCCAAAATGGCTAAGTCTATTCTTCAAAATGGCTAAGCCTATATTATTGTGTATGAAAAGCACCTATCATTTTCTCTTCCTATATATTTTGCACTATATTGTTCCATTATAACAGGGGTGGCCAACCTTGTCCTGCGGGCCTGACCACGTCCCCCAGTCAGCTGAGTGGGCTGGACCACATCCCTGGAAGCAGAAGTGGGTGCATTTATGGCTGTTGTAAATGCACCCACTTCTGCATTTACAACAGTCACAAGTGCATTTGCACACGCATGCATAAATGCATCCAATTCCACTTTGGGGTGTGGGGTAGAAGGTGATAGGCCTGATGGAATTGCGCTGCAGACCAGGTCTGGCCCATGGGGCCATAAGTTGGGAATCCCTGCATTCCAGTGTTAGGGAAATCAATACATAACAAGCAACATGTGCATGCAATCAATCTAATTTAAATCTAATTGAATCCAATTGAAATACTTAACCAATCAAGTAATCTAATTTAATCTAAAATGTATACACTATACAGTTGGAAACTTCTAATATGTTTGGCTCTTTCATAACTATGGAGAAAAATTTCATATGTTAAAATTTATTTTGCAAGCAGGGTGACTAAGAACAAGTGAAAAATTGCGAGAATACATTATGTATAGCAAAATAGCTACCTTGGGATAGCTGTCTTCATTTTTAAAAATGGCCTTCTCTCAAATCCACAGAGACGGATATTCACATACATTGGAAGGTGCATTCCAGCATGGAAGAGATTTTCTCACGTTTGTTGAAAATGTGTAATTATTTGGGTTCAGGAAAGCTAACAGATTCCTACAAACAAGTAAGGACAACATTAATTACTTTCTATACACTTGGGGGTAAGTTGTATTGAATTCAGTGGGATTTACTTTCCCACAAACATAGAAAAGATTGCACTATATATTGAGAATCTAGTTCTTAATTAATTTCTGTTTTTCTGAGCATAAAGATTTGAACAAATTTTGAGATGTTTACCGTAGTCCTTTCCTGCTTGTAACCAAGTAGAGGTCATGCAGCTGGTATTTTTCCATTAATTAAGAAGAGAAAGCATTCTCCATTCCTTGTATCTGTTTATTTTTGAAAAGTACATTTCTTCTTCATTCAGCTGAAAATCTCATTGAATTAACTTGACGTCATGAAGCTTATCATGGTGGAGAACTTTCCATGACAACCTGTTATGCTGCGTAGCTGAACCTCAATACAGATGAATATGTTGGGAAAATAACAATCTTGCCTGCACTAATAATGAATTATCAGTGGAAGGGGGCTTTACAAACTAATGAATTGTCTTTCACCCCTAACTTGATTGGTAAGACTTTTTTCCTTGTCTCTGACATTTGAGCCAAGCCCCCCCCCACACACCTTCTCCTGATTGTTTCTTGCTTTCATTGTTCTGTTGATAGTGGTTTTTCTTCTTCTGATTTTTTTTTTTTACAAAGCAATAGGCATGGAAAGTCTCACGTGTTCAAAACTCTACTTCCCTTTTATTTTTCTACTAACTAGAACTACAAATGACAACTGTAGATAAAGAGAACTTTTTCTACTTTAAATGCTTCTAGAATATTTTTTTTACTATACAAAGTACTAGTCAGTATGGAAGGGACAGAAGATCTGAGCTAACATCTTTACTTTCTCTGTGCTGCTGCTGAACATCTGGAACTCTAGGCCAAGGGTGGCAGGAGGCGATGGACCACAAACCCTTTTGGGTTCCACCTGACAAAACATACTTTAATTATGGCTAGAGGGAGTGCTGCTTACAATATAAGTCAAAAGGCACTATCTAGCTGCTTTATCCTTTCCTACTTTTCCTCTTCAGTAAGTGGGGGGGGGGGCAATGAAACAAGTGGAAGACATTGTTATGTACAATTCCATAAACAAAGTAGTCAAATTCAGAATAATGATCCATTTGGCAGCATACTTATTTCTAAATTTTCATGCATACACTGCAGTTCTATATCTACTTGCCTGGGCATAAGCTGACATGAACTTAGTGGGACTTCTGTCTAAATTGACAGGATGATTTCACTGCTGGGTAAAAGTGACCTAGTTCATAGTAAAAAATGTTCTCTGATGGGAGCCATTATGTATTTTTATTGCTTCCTAACTAAAGCTTCTAAATAGATGGCTTACATCTTGTCTGCCAACCTACAATAAATAGACAGAATTCTCCTATTTTGTACATCTTTTGCAGAGAAGCTGTGCTCAGTGTTCCACTATCCCTGCCATCTTATTGGTTAAGGATAATTTATCTCATTTAAAAATCTTTCCCTAATCTTCTGCTCCTGTCATGTGACTTTCACCCACTTTTTCAGGTATGTCATGTAAAGGCAAGTCATAATTTTACCTAAAGCAGGCAAGTCGCCTGCTGATTGTGAGATTCTGACAGCTGTGGTTCAAAACTGTAAGTCAGTGGTGACCAAACTAAGGCCTGGGGGCCGGGTGCGGCCCCTGACGCCCATTCACCCAGCCTGCAAAGCCCTCATCGCTCCTGGAAGCGGAAGTAAAACGTGCATGTATGGGCATGTTTTACTTCCGTTTCCAGGAGCGACGAGGGCTTTGTGGGTCGGGTGAATTGGCGGCGGGGCCTGCACCCGGACCCCGGGCCTTAGTGACTGGCTCCCTGAACCACATGATCAGCCCACAGCCCCAAAATGTTTGGGCACCTGTGCTGTAAGTTCTAAATCACTAGCAAATATTCATGTGTTTTGAAGTAAACCAGCATTCTCTCTCCCTCTCTCTCTGTGTGACTCCACCGTTTTACTGTCTAGATGTCTGTCTATTCCAGTACTCTCCTGCTGCTGGTTATGGCTGGCAATTTTCTTCCTAAAGATTCCACAAACAATATCCTTTGCATCTAGTAAATTAAGATAGATAGGGCGGCATAGAAATCTAATAATAATAATAAATAATAATAATAGATAATTTCCTCAAACATAGAATTTAAATGTTGTGGTTAACAGATGACATAGGCTTTCTCTTCGCCTGAGTTATAATAAACAGAGTTTTTGCCAGCGTTATGAATCCCATGTTGGGTTTGTGATCATATAAGTTGGAATATCAAGGTACATCTGAGATACAGCAATCTTGAGTGCACATAATTATTATATAAGATGGCTTTCATGTTATGTGAGGTATCTAAGGAGTGGCTCTGTCACTCGTCTACCAGTGAGTTTCCATGACTGATTTGAACCCAAGTCTCCTGAGTCCCAGTATGTTGTTCTATTCATCATACAACACCAGTTTTCATGTTTTGCATTCCTGGACCCAGAGCATAGAATCCTAGAATAACGGAGTTGGAAAGGGGCCTATGAGGCCATACAGTCTAACTTCTTGCTCAATGCAGGAATCCAAATCAAAGTATTTCTGACAAGTGATTGTATAACTTTTTTTCTTGAATGCTTTCAGTGTTGGAGTGCTCAAAACCTCCTAAGACAATTGATGCCACTGTTGCACTGCTTTAAGAGTTAGAAAGGCCCTTGAAATCCTCTGAACCCATATATGTGCCTTAAGTCTGCCAGCTCAGATCCAGAAAGAGCTTTAGGGCAAGAACAAACATTCTTCAGGGCACACAAGAGCAAAACCAAATTATAAGATGGAGGAAGGAGCTCACTGGACAAGGAACAACATTAGATCAAAGAAAACACGGAGAGTGACTTTTAGAAAAGATATGAATAATATATGCCCCGTGGGAAGAAGTACCAAATGTAGCAACAAACTGAACTCGTTGGAGGCAATTGATCATCCAATATCTGCCCTCCTGTGCAAGGACAGAAGAAGGGGAAATAAGCTACACTAGTCCAGGGGTCTATAAACTTAGTTCTCCAGATGTTCTTGGTCTTCAATTAACGGTGCACCTGTTAATCAGGGCTTCTGGGAATTGAAGTCCAATAACATCTGGAGAGCCAAGTTTGCAGACCGATGCACTAGTGCAGTGATGGTGAACCTTGGCACTCCAGGTGTTCTTGGGCTTCAATTACCAGAACATCTGGAGTGCCAAAGTTCACCATCACTACACTAGTCCAATATTCCAGTGACATCAGCATGACTGTAATTTGGGGTGGATGGCTCAGTTTTATACCTATTTTATGTCAGCCTTGCTAGTGATCATATGTAAATTCATCCCATGCCATTTCTGCTCTTTATTACTTTTTAATAACTGCATCAGCATCCGATTGGTATTTAAATGTGTATTTCAGTATAGATCAAGTTGCACAGTTCTCAGCAGTTGAAATTCAAGCTGAGAACTGCTTCGCATCCAGAAATTGTAGCTGTGTTGGCTAAGGAGGATTGGTCCAAAAATAAGTCTCCTCAAACTGTGTTGGCAACATTTAGAAATGTGCAGAATAAGAACTTTAACGTCATTGTTACCCACACATTTGTCTCTGTGTTGAGGAACTCTTGCAAATGTGAAGATTAGTTTGCTCTGGAAAACAGACTGACTAAGATGCTCAAGTATCTCTTGTGGTAACACAAGATGGGTGCAGAACATTAAGTAGGTTCATTCGTAAGAAGCATTTGTCATTCTGAATAAATGTTGAAAAGGTCAGTGCTGTTTTGAGCAGGCATCTGCTGTTGCCAGCTCTTTTATTATGCTCCTCCGGTAAGAGAAGGGGCCTATGTAGTTAATTCTCAAAGTATGAATTTTTAGAAGAAAGAGAACCACACAACCTGAGTCTCCTCATATGAGTGTGACTTGTTATATTTCCGTCACTGCTGAAGATTCAATAGATTGTCCTGTTGTTTCCCCTCTCTCCTTGCATCATTAGGTATTTGATCCCAACGTTTCCTTGGCACAACAAAATGTGTTTTTCTCCAGGTTGCTACATGTGGTAACCTGAGTAACACGTTGCACAAATTGTGTGTTTGGCAATTTTCACATTTCCAGGCAGCCAATATGCAGTTGGGGTGTCAGATATGTTCAAACCTGCAATGAGTGACCAATTATGATATGGCTATTAGTGGAGTTCTTGGAATGAAGGGAAGAGAAAGGATAAGAGTAAATTGTGTCTTAGTCCCTCAAAGTAGCTCTAAGACATGAATGTGGCTCATTAATTAGGTGAATGCCAGGAAAATATTGTGTTATTTTCTAGTATGGATAAATAAGTATGCATAGCAGTTGTAGCACTAGCTATAATCTTTCTAAAATTGCTATTAAAAACCCAAATACTGTAAAACATTTTCTGAGATGGGAGAAAAGCAGTGTAATGAATGTAGGGTTTAGTTTCAGACAGGCTAGTTTAAGCCTATATGTAGGTCAGACTAGGCATGATGTTAAATGCATGGTTTGGATTATAGGTTTAAAGTGGAATAACAGGGTTAAATCATCTTTAAAAATGGTATGTTCTAACATTGCTTAGGCTTAATGTTTTCCCTTCTACCCTGCTTAACAGGATATTCATTTTGCTGCACATTATCTGTACTATAGGATAAAAGCAAGGAAATCTGTATTACTTGTTCTATGAAAAAAAATCAGATTGTGATTATGTTGAAGAAGATCTTTAATTAGATGTTTTCTTTCTGTGTGCAGCTGATATCTAATCAAAGTTTATGCCCCCCTTAGTTTAGCTAATAGAATGAGAAAAGAACTGGAGAAATGCTGGTTTAATTTTAATTTCAGTTGCAGTTTTGATAGACTAGAATTCTAAAAATATTTGATGAGTTATTAAATGTGTGAATGAGTTTAACATGACAGTTTCCATCCATATATAGTAACTTTGTCTTATTTGACCATGAAAGGGAAGCTTCTCCTGTATTTGGAAGTAATACATCACAGGTAATAATGTTGAATGTAAGTGTCATGAGATGTCATGCTCCCAACAGAGGACTCCTCCAGTGCTGATGAGAATAAATCTCCAAGTCCAAAGATAATGAAAAAGCAATTACTCTTGTAGACGCAGGAGGAAGGGTGAGCCAGGGAAAAAGCAGATTGCGTTCCTCCTAGGCAGACCATAAAGTTGAATAAGGAGTCTGAACTCTTGGTGCATCTGCAAAGATGAAAACAGTCAAAAGCATAACATGACTTTTGCAGCCAACTAAGTTATTGATGTCAATAGCCTGCCAACCTAGCAGTTCAAAAGCAAGAAATTGCAAGTAGATAAATAGGGACCCCTTCGGTGTGTCTAGTCATGCCTGCCACATGACCATGGAAATGTCTGCAGAAGCAGACAATGCTGGCTCTTCGCCTTTGAAACAGAGATGAGCACTGACCTCTAGAGTCGGATACGACTGGCTTTCGAGCAAGGGAAACCTTTACCTTTAGCCTTGTATGCTCTTTTTCACTTCTGGAGAATGAAGTCAAGCTACCTCCTCCTTAGATCATGAGGAAAATGTAAGAAGGGAGTTATATTGGCAGCCTGAAGAATAGCAATCTAAGGTTGAAGAAAGGTCAGCACAGCACAGAGCAGATATAGGACTGTCTAGGAAACCTGAGGAGGTCCTCCCTTTCTACTGTTCCTCATGCAAAGACATGCCTCTTCCTGAGTATCATTTGCAATATGCAACCAGTAATGTGAACCTTGATCTACAAGAATTCTCCTCAAAAGGGCAAATTACACTTCAGCCTGCACAGAAAAGTCACAGTTCCTGCTCTGAACGGTGTCTTTCCTGCATAGGTTTCACCCAGAAAGGTTGTTAAGCTCTTCAGAATCTCAGTGGGGCAATATGCAGATACTGTACGTGGTTTCCTGTGTTTGTGGAGTGGGAGACATATCAGATGCAGCCAGCTGTTTATTCTAACTCACACCTCAGAAACCAAGCCTGGCACAATGTCTTGCCATGAATTTTTGGGACTCTCATTGATAGTTTTCCTGCACTATCGATAAGAAATTTGGTGCATGCCCGACGAAGTCATCAGTGGTGGGATGTCAACATTTTTACTACCCCACTGTGATGTCATCACAGTGTGGGCAGAGCTAATATCATGATGTCATGATGTTGTGGGCGGGGTCAAAGAAAAAAAAACTAAAATAAAAAATAATAAAAAATAAAAATAAGCACACACACCCCTCAGGCCTTTTTAGGAACTGTGGTAGTATGTCAATATAGGTAAAGGTATGAAATACACATTAAAATACACACAGACACACCACATCCAAAGGTGAGTCACTTACCCTGGGGAGCTTCAGGCTATCAGCTTCTCTTCCTCCTCCCCACTTGGGAGGACAGCAAGGAGGCCGCGCCTACGCGCCAAGTACTGTAGGCGTGCATGCACACCAAGTGCTTGGTGCACATGCACAGTAGGGGAACCAGTGAAAAGGTAAGCCCTGAAGATGGTTTCCTCCAAAAGCTGCTACCGGTTCTCCGGGACAATGGGAAAAGTTACAACCGGTTCTGGCGAACTGGTGAGAACCTGCTACATCCCATCACTGGAAGTGATCTTGTATAACGAAAGCTCACACAATGTTAATTGGTTTTTAGTGAGCCAACAAAGGTATCATCTTTCTCCTGCACTTTTTCTTATTTCATGTCCCTGGACTGCCAAAATGGAAGCCGCTTTCTTGGCTTTGTCATTGGCCAAACTTAAGTCCTCATTGGTGCATATTTCTGGCAGTAATCGGCAGACCAGTAAATAAGCCAGATTTTGTCTCTCTCCACATCCACACCGTGTGTTGTTGTCTGCCAGCAGCCTCCACTTGAGCCTGTTGGTCTTACATTTAGGCACTCAAACCCTCAGCCTATTCAGGGTCCTCGAAGTTATTGCAGGGGAGGTTTTGTTCCTCAGCTATATCCTTCTATAATGTTATTCCTTGTCTAGTGAGCTCTTACACTTGTATTGTGTAAAGAGCACACAACTGTCTTTGTTTATTGAAAATAGGGCTGTTCCTAATATGACACTGAACATGAGAATTGCTGTAGAGGCTAGACTGACCCATGGCTGAGGTAGAGGGATTAACCACCACCACCCCAAATCAGGATCATGTCCCCTCACCTCACCCACATATCCACTCACTTCCAGCAGAGGCCTCCCATGGTAAAGTAACAGTGGCTTGTTAATCGCTATTTCCTATCAGCAACACAGTTTGCTCACTGAAGAATGCAACACTTTCCCAGACTTCTGCAAGGTCAAACATAGAGAATGAAGATTAATGATTCCAATAAGCTTGGAGTTTTCTGAAAAGACTATAAAAGGTTTTCTTGAGGGGGAGGATGCTGTTAACATTTCAGGGACAAGACTCATCAGCTAATGACCGATTTGAGATCCCCCCCCCCCTCCAGAGAGATGTCATCACCTGGTTTCTAGCATACCTACCAAAGGACAACTGGTTAAGTAATGTTCCAAATTTATTTTAGCCTTTCAGGAAGGATGTAGGCAAGTTCTCTTTTTTGACCACTATATCAACTACAATTAATCAATGTCTGATAATTTTGCTGCAAGAGGGAGAGAGAATTTTAGGCAATAGCATCACTGAACTGCTTTTGTCCATGGCTTCTGTTTTTATTTCAAAATCTAGACACATTTGGGAACTAAAGATAGTGCTGTACAGTGGGTAGAGCGTGAGGCTGTGAATCGGGAGGTATGTAATGGTCATTGACCATGATAAAGTGATTGATTGAATCGGGAGATCTGGGTTAAAATTTCTCCACACATCTGGGAAGATGACAAAGTGATTTGAGATCAAACTTTGTTTTGGAGAAAATATTTAAAGTTGTTAACATCCACTATACATTTCTTGTGGATGGAGAACCTGGTTTAGTTTCTGGTGCCTCCTGTTAGGGAAAAATGGTCTAGGAAAGACATTCATTTAAGGAAATCTTTACATAATCCTAAGAGGTACCACTGTCTGTGGAATTATCTTTCATGGCTTTGTGAGGACATACCTTTGTCTTTTTGTTCTTACCTGTGCATTCCTTACCGGTTTTTTTTTAAAGGAAGGAGGCAGGAGGGAAGCTGATTTTTCCTCAGAACATTATGTGGGAGAAGATAATATCGACATTTTTGGGCAAAAGAATTGAACAATGAACACAGCACCTAGAGACCGTAAAATACAGAACACAGCATTAGCCCTCTTAAGAGAAGAGAGGAGCTGCAAATTACAAAAGACTGATTAAAGCAAAAGTCTTCATTCTCTGTGCTAATTGGTGCCTCTAACTAGCCAGTATCCCAGTGAGCTTCTGTTCTTCAGGTCTGCATAAAGGCAGAAAACCACTGGTATCTTTCCAGGTTTATTGTATAGAGAGTTGGAACTACTGAAGCATAATAGAAGATAGCTGTAGAAAAGCAAAGAAAATATGGCCCCTTAAACACCCTTATGTTCACTTATTCCTCTGTAATAAAATTTAACTTGACTCTACAGCTTTACAAATGGGTTTCTTGATCTCATCCTACTATGGAGAGTTATTTTAGACAACTGTTTCTGTGGTGGGTATGAGCTTAGAAGGAAACTGTGTTATTCACAAAAGTGTTGTAAGATTAGCACATCTTCCCAGGGAAATAACATGTTGGTTAGAGAAGGGTTTTCTGTCACCCACCATAAAACAAGTTTTTCTCTTTTAAAACTGTAAAAACAGAGACCAGCTGTTTCTTCCATTCCTCCCTGCCAGTCTCAGCAAAGGGAAACTAAGGTAGAAAAACTCTTAGGGACACCCAGCTCTTGATAGTCCTGCTGCTGTTAAGAGTCTCTGCCTTGTGCATCGAGGTAGTAGCATTGAGGTAGTAGCACAATCAGATCTTTGACCGGGCATGTGACTAAGAAACAGCCATGCAATCCATCAGTTATTTGCAATTAGCTATGGCAGGTTAGGTTTCCCTGGCTTAAAAGCCAGTCATATCAGACGCTAGGGGTCAGTGCTCATCTCTGTTTCAAAGCCGAAGAGCCAGGGCTGTCTGCTTCTGCAGACGTTTCTGTGGTCATGTGGCAGGCATGACTAGACACCGGAGTGCAAGGAATGCTGCTTACCTTCTCACAGAAGTGGTCCCTGTTTATCTACTTGCAATTTCTTGCTTTCACACTGCTGGGTTGGCAGGAGCTGGGACAAAGACAGGAGCTCAGTCCATCTTGCAGTATTTGGGTATTGAACTGCTGACCTCCTGTCTTCCAGTCAGTGTCTTAGCCACTTGAGCCACTGCAGTCCACAGCATGATAATGAAATGTATGTGAACTGTGTGCTAAAAATGGTTGCCAGATCAGAAGTGTCTCATTTTCTGAGATTTCATGGAGCACAGAGCACACATGGTAACAAACAAGACAAAAGTGTTTCTAGGCACAACTAAAAGCCATATCCCAAAGGCAAGAGAATGAATTCAAAAAGCAAAGGGCTGCCAGGTTGACAACGTCCCACTCCTTGAGATTTCAAGTCCAGAGCCTGAAAATTGGTGAATGAAGCCCAAAATGTAAGCCTTGTTTCCATGTACCTTGCCTTTTAAAAATTGTGCTACCTGAGTGTTTCCTTGCATTTTTCTATTGCGCTGATGATGGTGCTAAACTGTCTTTTTCCTTCTTCTAATTTTAGGGCAGTGGGCAGTGCTGGAAGGTTTCTCAGTAAACTGGTGCCTGTTGAGGTCTGATATTTTTTCTTTCTTTCTCATGCACTCTTGTCTGCTTTTGGAGCAGATGGATTTAGTGGCCTGGCCAATCTCCTTTTTGTTTGGAGTAGTTTTAAAGGGATTTTAGGGCATTTGGAGTGCCACAGAAATGAATGGAAAACCTGAAACAAAAGAACTTGAAAGAGGCTATCCCTTTTGTGTTGAATGCACAAAAACATGGAAAACAAAAGGGGTGCTTGAGAAAGCACCAAAACAAAAGAAATATGATTTCCCCCTTTTATGTACATCCATATGTATAAGTTCAGATGTCTTTACACATATTTCCTTTCACAAGTGTGATTCCCATGGCATATGTTTAAGTGCAATTAAGGGACTTTGATTTGTAATCTACAAGTAGAAACCACAGCAGAATGTTGTTGAGTGAAGTCTTCTTGCTCAGCAATATCCCGTCACACCCAGTATATTTTGTTTACCCTTACATGTGGTTTTCCATTCGCCCACCACAGTCCTCCCACCTATTCTTCCTCACTGAATATGCGTTGCTTTATGTTGCTTTGTGTCTCTTGTGTCTATGGGGTCATTTCACCTTAGCTGATTTCCCTTATTTTTATACTTAACAATATTAAAAGAAAACAGGATTCTCCCAAGCCAGCAGACACTTCCTTCTTATTATTGGGTTATGGCATTTTGGTTCTGTAAAAACTAGCCCATAGAAAACTGATGTCAGTTTTAATTCGCAAAGACTTATTTAGAGAGGTGCATTATTTTGCTGCTGAAGGTAAGTTGCTTTTCATTGTTGCTTTAACCCTGTAGAAAAATATTCCTAGAGAAATCTTCTTCTAATGTTAAGGAAAAACCATATCTATTATGTATTCTGCTGCTTGCACTAGCTTCTAGCTTTTCTCAGTCATTAACCAGAATCCTAGTGGTGGTCACAGGTCATTTGTGAAGCTTGCTATGGTTAGTGCTGCTAATTATTGAAGTGCTAGGATGCATCGAGGTAGCACAATCAGATCTTTGACCGGACATGTGACCAAGAAACAGCCATGCAATCCATCAATTATCTGCAATTAACTATGGCAGGTTAGATTTCCCTTGCTCAAAAGCCAGTCTTATCTGACTCTAGGGTTCGGTGCTCATCTCCATTTCAAAGCCGAAGAGCCAGTGCTGTCTGCTTCTGTAGAAGTTTCCGTGGTCCTGTGGCAGGCATTGACTAGACACAGAACACTATTTACCACTGAAGTGGTCCCTATTTATCTACTTGCAATTTCTTGCCTTCAAACTGCTAGGTTGGCAGCAGGCTGGGACAGAGACGGGGGAGCTCATTCTGTCCTGTAGTACTTGGGAATTGAACTGCTGACCTCCTGCCTTCCAGTCAGCATCTCAGCCACTTGAGCCACTGCAGTCCTTTACATGACCCTAATATTCTTCCTTTCAGATTTTGGCCGCTGGCTATATCTCATCTTATTGACCAGTTAATACTAAATTTTAATTGCTGTGTTAGATTTATTTTCATTTTTTTTGAAGTAGTCTTTGGTTGCTGGTAAAACTCAAAATAACAATATTAAAGGCAAAAAAAAATCTATAGGATCGCTCAAAGTCTGGTACAGTATATTGAGATTTAAACATCACAGTGATAAAAGACTTGGTGATAAACCAAATCTCCTTTTCCTCCTCACTCCTCCTTAAACTTTTAAACTACTCTATTTGAGAGCAGATGACTTCAGTTTCAACTTCTCTGATTTCATCTTGTGTGATACCTGAACTCCAGAGAAGTTGAAGCCACAACTGGATTGTTGTGCAAGTAGATTTTTTTTTTATCAAACAAATGACATCTACCTGAAGACTTCTCACCAAGAGCTCCTTCAATGCCAGCAAGATGTATAGGGGCTTCCTGTGAAAATGAAAGTTTAGTCTTGTTTTCCCCCATTAATTTGTTTTCACACTTTGCCTGTTATTTCGCACAAGAAGCTGACATATACTGTGCAACTCAAAGTCCTTTTGAGAGAATCTTGTGGAGACAAGATGCAAATTCTACATGGGAATTGGTATTGTTCTGTGTAGATTATTGGGATCCCCCCCCTCCCAGCAAGGATCAATAACTAGGAAGCATAAGCAAAAAATCTCACAAGATTTATTGGGAGGGAAGGCAAAAAGCTTGAACAGAGAGATCTTACCCCAGGGAGAAACAACTGACTTTAAAACAAATTTCCACAGATTGTGAGAGACTGGGAGATTCAGATCGCTCAGTGGAAAATGGGTTAACACTGCAAGAGTTTACTTGTGTGCTCTAAAGTTAAAATACATTATGTTGATAAAACAAGCAGATGTGAAAATGTGTTTAATTTGGTAATTGATCATGTTTGGCTGCTAGGCAATGGGACGCATAAGTTTAATCAGCAGTTTTAAAAGCACGTCTATTTGCTTCTGTAATGGGGGGGGAAAGGGAGGGTGTATCTAGGTGTCGGATTTTGTATTTTCCAGACTTTGTGAAAAGGCTTTTAAGGAAATTGCTGATAATGTGTTTAATGATAAAATACGAAGTGTGGCAGCAAAAAAGAAGAGAAAAACAGCCATATGTACCTGATAGGCTTAGATTGCTTTGCAATGCGTTCTTCCTTTTAGTGTTTACAGTGAACAAAAACGCATCAGTGAAAGGTAATACAAAAATGATAAGTAATAGGTACTTATTTTTATATTAAAATGTTTAGGCTTACAATTTCTTTTGAACTGTTGTTAAGTGAAATGCCTACAGGCTGACCTGTAGAGGAAATCCATATTTTTTTACTACGTTAACATCCAGACTCTACTTGGAAAGAAAGACTGCACGTTTCTTTGGAATACAGTCATAGGTATAAGAGTTGGCCTTTTATAGCAATGTGCTATAACACTCAGCCATCATCCATTGTCCTTTGGATTTGGTCAGCTCCCGGTTTTACACAAGGGGACAGGTGACATGTATAGCCGCCTAGAGTCAGGTTCGCCTGATTGGGGAGGGATAATAAATCTAAATAAAAAAATAAAAAAAAATAGTTGCATCCATAATGCAGTAAGTAAAAATACCTTTACAGTAATACCCCGTATAACGCGAGTACCTAATAGCGTGAAAACCGAATAACGTGACAAGATTTTCGGGAAAATCTTGTATCGAAGAACGCAATTTTCACATTATTCGATACAAGCGCATGCGTGGGGGGGCAGTTGGATTGGGTAGAACATCTAACCAAACCAACCCACCCCCCCAGTGCCTGCCCCCACGATGTTTTGAAAGGGTACGGGGATCCTTACCCTTTCGAAACTTCGAGTTGTGAAAGGGTAAAGATCCTCACACTTTTTGAACTTCGGGCGTGCGCGTGCATGTCATTCGGGGTTAGGGCAGGAGACGGGTTTTTTTCCCGTCTCCTGCCCTAACCCCGAATGACATGCGCGCGCACGCCCGAAGTTCCGAAAGTGTAAGGATCTTTACCCTTTTGGAACTTCAGGCGGCTTGGAGGGTTGCGCGGTGCGGCGGCAGTGACGGGAGGATGCGGGAAGGTGTCTTTCCCGTACCTTGCCCTAACCCTGAACGAAAATAACCCCTTTATTGAAAATAAAAGTATATATAATACTAAACATGCTAATTTTGAAATCATGGTTACATGGGGAAAACGGGGAATATTGCTTGGAAAGTCGCTGAGAATCTTTAAAGCACGTATTGCAAAACTAAATTTTTTTAATCAATTGAAAAGAAGTTCCTAGAGAGCAAGCAAAAATAAACCATTGCTCTTGGTCCTCCAGAGTGCTGACACCTGGTCCTCCTCCTATCAAGCTTTGATCAGCCTGACTGGCTTGGCCATGAGGAGCCGGCTCCAAACTGGCAGCAGGCGGCAGGGCTGATGCCAGATCTGTCTCCTGCTGGCAGCAGGCTGAGGGACTGTCAACAGGTCCTACTCAGACTCCAGTTCGGAGTTGGCAGCAGGCTGATGGGCCACCCAACTGCCCTCCTCCTTTTTGTACCCGGGATCCCAGGCCACAACATAATCACAGCATCATTTAACAAGGAGAACAACACTTTGACGTACACGTCTGGTAGGGTATGTTCTCAACAAGAATATGATGCCTTTAAACAAAGTGGCCCACAATCTTTCGGAGGTCTTTTCACCTGGCCAAATCTGAGCAGGACACTCTGCTGCTGTGGAAGAGAGAAGGCCTATGGATTTGGGTTCCCAACACCATAGAAGACAGGATATACAGAAAGAGCCTCCTCAAAGATTGTGGTATTTTTGAACCACAATCAAGCATACCCTGGTAATGGCAACCTTGTGTTGCCAGCTAATCTTTCTCACATTAGGTCAGGTGAAAGGAACTGCAGAATGAACTCACCAGAAGGTCTTCAACTCACCAAAAGGTGCCTTCATTTTGTCAGTTGCACATCTGACCTAGATGGAGGAGGAGAAGGAGAAGAAACAATAGGAGATCCACCTGTGCAAGCACAGTGGAGGACTTCCTAGTAAACTGGCCCCTCACCAACAGTTACAAGTGAATCCTTGGCCGACTCAAATACCTTCTTCCCAGCTCAGTTTATATTTCAATGCCAGTAATTCTATTCAACTGTGAATTTAATCTATAAATACAGAGGCCAAGGAAGGGGGAAACCTGAATCTTTAACCGCTGCACATATAAAAGGTTCAACTAAGTGTGTGTTTTCTTTTGTTTGTTGAACAAGCATGTGTCTCCAAACACAATTCCTTTACATAACCACTCTCCTCCTTTTCATCTGCACACACATCATGAGGGGATCAGAAATATAAATATAGGATAGTTCCACATATAATTCAAGAGCTTCTTCATGAAGATTGTTGTCATAGTAACCACCTCTTTTCCTTGTGTAGGCAAAATGTTAGACTACACCTCTTGTAATGCAGCTTGTATCAGAAATTGAGACAGGGCGGGTTAGATCACCTTGATAAATCAGAAGAAAATAGAACAAATACCATACGCATGGAGGATATTTTACAGCTCACCTTTGGACAGATTTTTCTACACCTTCCCCCTCACATTTTCCTTCTATGCAGAAGAGTAGCATGCCTTGGCGGGGCACCGTATAAAAATTTGTTTGGGGGCCCTTAGGAAGGGTAAAGATTTGTTTTGCTTACGCACGTTGGGGGCCCCTGTGGCCCGGGGCCCCCGTATAATTGATACGGCAGATACGGCGGTAGCTACACCTCTGCTTCTATGTTACTTTTCCTATTGCTGTAGGGTAGACCAATAAATAGTAATTATCTGAGACATTTAGACAACATCAATGCAGTAGAGATAGGCAGGGCAAAACTTTAATGCATCTTTGATTGTGTGTGTGTGTGTGTGTGTTCCTTTTTTATATTCCCCATTCTAGTTCCTGGTGGTAGACCCATTTTAGATCCACAGACAGAATCCTCAAAACCAGACCCCCCAAAAATCAGGGTCAAGATAACAGACAATCATCCAATCCAAAAGTGCCATTTTATCAAACCCTCCAACCCCAAACTCCAAAATATGGAGGACTGGGAAAACAGTTCTCCTTTCTGCCACTTTAATAACTGCAACACACTAGTACACGCAGTGATTCCCCAAGTAAAGAGCAGGCAGGCAAGCAGGCAGGCACCTCTGGCACCAATAATGGAAACCCCTCTAAAAGAAGTTAATAAAATAAAATGTCAAACACACACACACACACACACACACCACAAACAAAAAAACAGGGTAATCTGAAATATGAAAGAAATTCATAATTTTCATTAACCTCTCTTTTGAAATCCCAAATCTTTTGTAATGCAGAGGTTTTCTTTCAGAAGCCACAAAAGACTCTGAAAAGAAAAGAAAGGTGTCAAAACATATCTTTGTTCCATCTTTTCATTTATTTCAGTGCTGTTAAATTGGGCTTTTTTATTAAAATATAAAAAGCTACACTTGCTCTTTGGCTTTTCTTTTCTTTTTGATGTTTTATGATTTTGCCCTGTGGTACTTTTCCTGAACTACCTTTAAACAAAGGTTTTGAGGATTCTTTGGATCTAAACTGGGTCTACCCCCAGAAACTAGAATGGGGGATATGAAAGAGGAACACACACACACACAATCGAAGACACATTAAAGTTCTTGCCCTGCCTATCTCTAGTGTAGTTATGTTGCCTAAATGTCTCAGATAATTACTATTTATTGGCCCACCCTACAGCAATAGGAAAAGTAACATAGAATGAAAATGTGAGGAGGAAGGTGTAAAAAAATCTCTCCAAAAGGTGGCATACAAATATACATAAACAACAACTACCATGCCACTTCAACCACTATGGCACAACAACCTTAAGAAGCAAGGGAGAAGCTGGCTTCTTGGGATGGTCATTGAACCTTACTTTACCACTGATGGTTTAGAACAGAGGTTCCCAACCTAAGGCCCATGGACTGGATCCGACCCATGGTGCTGTTTCATCTGCCCCCCATGGCATTTGAGAAACACAATGGCCACCCCTTTGAAGCTGTTGGGACAAAATGGTCACCCACATTGTGCAGGCAAGGCAAAATGGCCATCCAGCCCTCAAAGCTGACAGAGAGCATGACCCAGCCCCTGGCTTGAAAAGGTTTATTTATTTATTTATTTATTTATTCAATTTATATGCCGCCCTACTCGGTGAAACCGACTCAGGGCGGCTCACAAAACTCAAAAATATGAGATTCAACACTATAATCAACAATATATCACATAATCACAATAAAAGGTTGGAAACACCTGATTTAGAATCATTCACTAGTTGTATCTAAGCCAAGGGGCACAGGACAGGCACGTACATGTGGCATATACAGCACATTTCCACACCACCTTCTTCTCATACCAGCCATCTAAGGTGGCTGCTTCCTTCTGCCTAGTGTTGGAGAAGCCATGTCACAGCTGACAGAGTCTGCCATTTTGGGTGGTTACTTATCCTTGTAAGACTGACCCTGGGTTTATGGATGGTAGAATATAGCAAACCCCATTTCTTTACCTCTCCTTGTCAACAGGAAATTGACTTGTATCAAGTAAGTCAGACTCTGTGATTCTGATTTCAAAGGGGTGGAAAATCCACTTTTGCTTTTATTATGCACTTTCCAGGAGCTACTCACTATGTTGAACCCTGTCTCTAAAACAGGGGCATCACATTGGATAGTGCCTTTAAAGCTCAGTCTGAAAGCAAGAGGTGATGGACTCCTGCCATAAAACTGGTGTCAGCAGCAGCCTCTACTAGGCCCAAGCTATGATCTCCTGCATGCAAAGCATTCACTCTGGGACTGAAACATAAACACCATCTTCTAGGATTTGTTTCTGAGCTCCAAAAGGAATTGTGTGAAGGTTAAGGTTAAAACGGGGAGATTGAAGATTGGTATATAGGGAAATGTGGGTGATTGCTTTGAATGATAACATGGGAGCTTTGAATGATAACCTGGGAGTTTAATAAAAAAGAAAGGTATTATTGCTGAAAATAAATTTTGGGATATATGGCAACCATTTGTAGAATATACATTGATTAAAAGTGAAGGTGGTACGTTTTTGGAAATAGTAAAAGATAACTGTGATACACTGCAATCTCCAGGGCAATGAATATATCACAGGGGTATGTCTGCTGACCCCCCCCCCCCGCCGTTTTATGGTATTTTGAAAGAAAAATAAGTAAACAATGAAAATATGTACACATATTAAAAAATTAGTCATGAATTCAGATTTAGATAAATATTTAGATAATGAGAACAAATTCATAAAATAAGAATTACTTATTGTATTGATTGTTTAAAGATTAAATGTTTGTATTGTGCTGTAGTGTAATTATGTTGTGTATTGGATGTATTTTTTTGTAATTTTTACTATGTTTTGTTTGTGTTTTATTCTGTATTTTACTTTGACAATTAATTAAAAAAATAATGTAAAAAAGTGGGGAAATAGGTAAACTGAGTTCATGTTGATATGAGGAAAAACCTATTTTGTTCTTTGATTTGTGGATTATTGAAGAAAAACCTACAGTATAAAAAACTTCAGTTGGGTTTAAACAATCTTATTGGTTGTAGAATCACAGACCGTGACATTAATTTTCTTATGGATAGCCCTTATATAGCCATGCTCAAATCTTATTTTTAGTTCTAGTTGAAGTTAGAAATTCTCTTATTGCTTTGAAGTTTGTGCTGAAGATGAATAGATAGAATCGACATACTTATGCAATCCTACTCTGCTTCATGTGGTAACCCTGTGGACAGCCCAATTTTGATATCTAAATAAACATTTTTTTACAAAAATGCAGACTTTCCCCCCCAGTAGGTCAACCTATCCTACCGTCTCATGGAAAATTTTGGATTTTTCTCTTCAAAGTGGACCCCTGGTTGGGAAGAGGCTAAGCAACAGGAGCATAGGAAAGGAAGCCAAGGAAATCCTCTTACTAGGAGGATAAAAGGAAGCAGCAACTAGTGCAGAGGAGAGCAAGTGGTCGTCACCAGGAAGTCTCTGAGGAATCTTCTCAATTAGACTTGTGGAGATACCTGCCCTCATTGTAAACAGCAGGTGAAGTTGACTTAGAGCAGTGTTTCCCAGCATGGGGCCTAGGCCCCACAGGGGTACTTCAATTTCCAGAAGCCTAAGTCAGTACATTGGCTGATCAGGTGCAAAATGAAAAGGTGCAAAATGAAAAGAAAAATAGAATAGCTGTTTTGAAACCAAATCTGTATGTAAAATCAAGTACGTACTGTCATCTTGCAGCCTGTCTTTGAGCATTAAAGGCAGAATCAGGTTCACACTGCATTTTCATGGTTTTTCATTTTGTTCTGCCCCAGGACAGAAGCTCTTCCAGGAGTTGGGTGGGTAGGGAAAGATGCTTTCCATTTTTCACAAATGGTAAATCAAATCTTCCTGATGGCCTCACTGTGAATGTTGGAAGAAGAAAGGTTTCTAGTTGACTGACTAGGTCACTGCTCACTCTTCTTATTCCTTATTTATCTACTTGCAATTTCTTGCTTTCAAACTGCTATGTTGGCAGGCGCTAGGACAGAGACGGGAGCTCCCTCCATCATGCAGAACCCGGGAAATGAACTCCAACCTTCCAGCCAGCAAATTTAGTGTCTTAACCACTTAAGCCACTGCAGTCCCTTTAGTAAATGGGTAGAGTGCTGCAATGCTGATTGGTTACGTAGGTAAATTAAACAACCTCTCATCAACTGAAAATATGCCCATACACATAATTTTAAGGCTTTTGTTACAGATGGTCAGCATTGTCTTAAAATAGGCAATGTTTCTATGTCATACAGGCAACAGATTTCGCCTCATGCATTTATTTTTGAGTATTTTGGGACATAAGAAGTATCGTATGCAGTGATGGGATGTAACAGGTTCGCACCAGTTTGCCAGAACTGGTAGTAACTTTCCCCAGTGTCCTGGAGAACCGGTAGCAGCTTTTTTTTTTTTTGGGGGGGGGGACCACCTTCGGGGCTTACCTTTTCACTGGTTTCCCCATTGCGCATGCGCACCAAGCACTTGGTGTGCATGCACGCCTACAGTGCTTGGCACGTATGCATGGCCTCCTTGCTGTTCTCCTAAGCGGGGAGGAGGAAGAGAAGCTGCTAGCCTGAAGCTTCCTATAGCCTGAAGCTCCCCAGGGTAAGTGACTCACCTTTGGATGTGGTGTGTCTGTATGCATTTTAATGTGTATTTAATACCTTTACCTATATTGATGTACTACCACAGTTCTTAAAAAGGCCTGGCAGCCGGCAGGCCTGGCTTGGGGTTTTCAAGCAAAGTCTTGGAGTTACCTCATCAATAAGCTACACCTGTGCTGTTCCAATTGCTGTTCCAGTTGGAGAACCCTTAAGGAGGTACAGCTGTTTTACATTTACATTAAGACACATTATCCTAGAGAACCGGTACGATGACCATATCCATCTTGCAACATGGTGCTGCCCAGGCACTTATACTAACAGGTAAGTGATGAGTTTGTGTTTTGGGTGGGTGGGTGTATTTTAATGTAATTTTTATTTTATTTTATTTTATTTATTATTTTATTTTATTTATTTACGGGTTTGTGGGTGGGTGGGTGGGTTGAGGTGTGTCTCTCTGTGTGTGTACTTATTTTTATTTTATTTTATTATTTATTTTTTCCTTTGTCCCCACCCATGATGTCATGATGTCATGACATTAGCTCTGCCCACACTGTGATGACATCACGGTGGGGTAGTAAAATTTTTGACATCCCACCACTGACCGTATGTGCTGGTGTAAACATGAGAAGTACCGTATTTGCTGGTATATAAGATGCATCAGAGTATAAGATGCACCCTGTCATTACCAAAATAGCCCACTATAGGCCATTATATACAGTACAAGACACACTCCATTTTTACAGTATATTTTAAGGGGGAAAGAGTGTGTCTTCTATGCCAGCAAATAGGGTAAATACTAACACACTAACCAAAGAGATAGGAATGACTTCTGTCTGACTTAAAGGAAGTTCTTTGTATTGTTTGACTTCAAGTAGCCAATTAGAAAAGCTCCTGTCTTCTCACCAGACGGGTTATGTGTTATTTTCTGAGCACATGTTTGTGAGAAAATACTGTTTGCTCTTTTCCTAAGCATTTTATCTTACCATGTTTATTAGCTGAGCTGAAAAGGGGGTGGATTGGGGGAAACTGGCTTCAAACAAAAACCCTGAAACCTGCCCTGCTTTGCTGTGCAGCTGCTACAAAATTTAAGATTTTTCAGATTAAAGCAAAGACAATGTGGTTTTCCCCCCTAGAAACAATCTTTTTACCCATTTACAAATTTAGCAAATCAATGTCAATCAATGTAGCTTAAGTCAAATCATGAATAAAGATTACTATCAATTTTGTTTTTGTTTTGTAAATCAGGCATTTTAATTATTGAGAAAAAGACTCATTTGGAAATTTTCTCAACATACCAGCAGCTAGGTAAGGGCAATCTTCTAGATTCCTAGAAGGGAAAAATAGATGTCATGACAAGAACACAAGTGTAAAAGGATATAAAGTAAAATAAATATTCTGCTTGTGAACTGCTGTCAGATGGGAAATTTATATATTATTTATATTTATATTTATACTTCTTCCAACTTGCTATCCCGCCCCAATCGGGTAAAAACCCAACTCTCAAGTGTCTTCAAGGTACAAGGTATCCACAGAAGCGCATATCCTATTGCGCTTCCACTGAACAAAAAGTCCTACTAGCAGAGTAAGGCAGGTTTACACAGTTACAACAGGCCTTGCCATTGTGCAACTGGTGGTCACGATGGTGAAATCTGCCCTTCACTTCTTAACAATGATGTTTGTGCAAATGGTTACCCTAGAGCGGGATCTTCCAGTCAGTAGCATCTCAGTGAGATATTAGTAAAGGTATTTAGCTACTCTCTAAGGTAGTGGCCACTTACATGTCACCAATAAATAGGACATGGGTTGCTTAGAATGAAAACATTACACCGTTATTTACACAAGTTGATTTCCATGCATAGATGCAAATTTAGAAATTATTAGATTTATTGTTAGAGTAGCAATAGAAACAATATACTGTACCTCCAATACTCACCCACATCTTCAAGTACAGCTGGATTTCCCAATGAATCATTTCTTGCTTTCTTTAAAATGTTACTAATCTGTTATTTGGGCAGAGGGTATCTTTCTTAAGATCAGAGGCTCACTCTTTAATTAGTGTAGTTTTAGTGAGAAAATTGGATGATCTTGCATTATTTGCTAAAATATATGTTCCCTTTATCTGCTTCTTATGAAAGACAAGTTATTTTTATCTGGCTTCTTCTGAACTACATGAATGTAGGCGGTCTGATGTAATTTATTTTTTCGTTACAGTGAGACACTTTGATCTCTTTAATTAAGATGGCTTATCATTAGCTTGAATTAAAATATTCAAAAACGAAACTGTATTAGTTGTTTGATAGAGAGCTACAATGCAATGTATAACTTCTGAAATTTTCTTTGATCTTCTTTTTAGTTGATCAAATACCTGCTGGAACCGAAGAGATTTCTCTTGGCTTTGCTCTCCCTCTGGAATGGGAATGGATCCTCCCTGGCTCCAGCTATGTTTTCTTTCTGGATCAGGCTACATACCAAGGAGAATGCATATTCCTTCAATATTTGTTTTGCCTCTCAGAAAATACTTCTTTCCTTGGGGATATGAATTTCATCAATTTGAATTGCAATCCTCATTCGTGTATAGAATCTGTTGATAAATTACAAAGTGTTTTAAATCCTGTTGACAAAAAACTTCTGCATAAGAGTGTGTTGTGAGCCGAGAGCCAGGTGCACTGTCAGATCCCACATACTCACCTAATCTCAGCCCAGGTATTCCAGGGGTAGATGACATCACTGCCACAGTGCTCTTTGGGTTCAGTCGGCATGGAAGCACCAGATGACTTGGCAGTTTCTTGAACTTCCATGTCCCGTGCGGATGCTGTAGAAGGCACTCCCACAGGCATGTCCATTTCTCGAGATGCCGATGGTGCCTCCAGGGTGTCCACATGCTTCTGAAGGGCCTGGGCAATCTCTTTCCAGGTCAGGGAATCGTCTGTCAGGGTCCCCTGAGTTCTTGTCACTGGGGTTGATGGAAGTGGTGCCGGACCAAAACAGCAGTCTGCTCAAGGGCCGTTATTCTGACCACCAGATCAGTCGCATCTGGGGTGGCCAAGACCATGAGTCCCATGCAGGGCACAGAGAGGTTCTCTTCTCCGCGCCCATGCACGTAGCAGAAAAAGTGCAACGCTTGGGCACCATTGTTCAAGGCTCTCTCTTCATAGAGATTTATTCCATGTGCATCACACAAGGAGGCTCAAATGCATGTGCTTTTGCCAGCGAGAGAGGGCAAAGTGGGAAGGAGAATGCTCTTATAGAGCATGGGCTCCTCCCTCGAACACTGAGGCCTCTGGGTGGTTGCTCCCTTGGGGCGGATTGGCGGCAAAACTCGTGCACGTGCTAATTCATGTGACACGGCCATGGTGAAGAATGAATGAGTTTTCCTCTGTTCTAATCTGCCTCCCATATGTTTTGAGCCCTACAGATCCTATTTCAGAGATCTTCACCAACCCATAAAGAGTGTGTGTGACTTTTTGATAACAGAATACAGATGGATACAAAAAATATTCTACTACTGCAATAGGCACAGATGTGAAGGGAAGATGGCTGCAAAGCCGGAACTCTCTGGAAAATTCTGAAACAGCCAGAATGGCTGAAACAAACATTTTTATCATCTTTCATCATCTGAGTAGATTCCTCATTGAAGTGAGAAACAAAGTATCATTTTCCACACAGGGTCCGTTCAAAACTGAAAGGGACAGAATTTTGAAGGTGGCATTTATTGGGTTCTGTTGCTAAAAGGTAGGTAAGACTCTGCTGTACAAATGTCAAGGAGCAGAGTACCTAGCAACCATCTTGCAGGTTATTTTTGGCGCATACATAGGATTTTCTAAAATGTTTCCTTCATTTAGGGCTGGAAGATGGAGAAGTGCTGCTGGTAACCTTTGGATAATTGGTATTATCCAAAGGTTAGAGGCAGCACCTCTCCATCCAGTGTCCTCTTGACATGTTGCTTTGAAGGTGAGCATCATCCCTAGATCTTAATGATTAGGCTGCAAATTAGCAATTTCTACACTCTTCATACCATGTTTGTCTTACAGTAGTATTTTGTAGGAAGCCAGCTAATCATACCTTCCAATTAAAACAGGATTTATTTCAATCATTTTGAATGCTCAGGTAAAAGTTTCAGCGCACTGATTTTATCTTACTGTTGTACTTACTAATGGAAAAAAATCACTAGGTATTCATGAAAAAGGTGAGCCACTGAGGCAAAATTCATACAGACAGTTTTCATTTCACACCATATTCTCGGTCCTTCAAAACCTTACACAGCAAAACGGTTGCGGTTGTGGTAGAGAGGATGTAGATTAACATTGGAATGGTATTTTGTACTGTATTGTGATTATATAGTATTGTCTATTCTATACTGAGTATTGTTTATGGATTGTACATTGATTACACTGTGTTTATATTTATTTTGTTGTACTGTATTTTATGATATTATGATATTGTATTGAACTGTTATATTGTATTCGATTGTATGTTGTGAGCTGCCCTGAGTTGGTTTCACCAGGTAGGGTGGCATATAAATCGAATAAATCAAATCAAATCAAAACCTCGCATAAAGAGCGCCTCCCTTAAAGAGTAACTCGCTTAAAGAGCAGAATTTTCTCTGAATGGTCGCCTTGCTTAACAACTAAAACCAACCAAAAACTTGCTTAACAACTAAATCAGGGTTCACAATCCTTCCCACCAGAAGTCACAATCGGTCACTTACAATGGTGTTTCACTTAAAGAGAAAACTCCCTTAAAGAGCAGTCCCGTTGAATGCATTGTGCTCTTTAAGTGAGGTACCATGGAGCAAAATTTGTAGGGTGAGAGTGTTTAGTGCTAGAGTATTTTTCCACTATAGAAGTACTGAACCTAAAGATTACAAAAACATGAAATAGACTTTCAATAGTAATTAAGTCAATGCATTTCATATTTCTAATATTTTTGTTAGGCATTGTTCACTTCCATTTAACTCTGTAGGATTTTATGTAAGAGTAAGCTACAGGAAAAAAAACAAAGTTCAATTAAGGCCTGTTGCTGCAACCAATATTTAAAATTTTTGTTGGAGTAAAGCAATGTGTAACCTCCTCTAAATTTTGGTGGATTAAAAAAAATACATTTTCTTATTAATTCTGCATGAACTGCTTTTTTTAATCATAATTGTAACAGACACTTCCCAAGCTTCAACAATCCTGGCCAACTGGTTATACAAAGGGCACAATACAGTATCACTATTTAGAGCATAGGTGTTCAAAGGGAGAACAGGTATGAATGTTAGATTAGCAGGATAGGGGACCCTCTTTGTATCATTACATCTGTGGTCACATTGGTCTGTCTCTGTCCAAATACAGGACTGACGGTCAGAAAAGGAGATATGATGTGTGGACAAAATGTCTTTATCTTCAAATATTTTAAGTGTAGGACTCTTCCAACTTACTTTGAAAAATTGCTACAATGCAGAAGCCTACGCAACAGCTCTGTAGCCCAGTGGGTGCCCCAACCCCTCAGACCTTGACCCAGTGGTGGGCTGCTACCTGTTCGGACCGGTTCAGCCAAACCGGTAGTGGAAATCTGGAGGGGTTCGCCGAGGGGGGGGGTTTAGTAACCCCAGGGCAACCGGTTTGGTTGCCTCTCTGGCCACCCTCTGGATTCCTTTTCTGGGCAGCCCAAAATGGCTGCTCAGAAGTGTGCATGCGTCAAAACACCATTTGATGCATGCACACTGAAAAATAGAAGTGTGCATGCTTCAAATGGTATTTTGACCCACGCGCACTTCCGAGCAGCCATTTTTGGTGCAGTGGCGTCCTTGGAGCAGCAGCAGTGGTGGCAGCCTTTCCTTCACCGCCAACTACCAACGCTGCTCCCACTGAGGCACCACAAGGCCTGGCAGGGCCATGCCAGGCTAGGCCGCGCTGCCATGCTGCTACCACCTACCTGCTGCTCCCTGAGTCCCCGACCTCAGCAAAGGTAAGGAACTAGGGTTTGTTTTCTTTGTGTTTCAGGTGTGTGTGTATTTTATGTAGTGTGTTTTTATTTTATTTTTATGTATACTGATTATTTTATTTTATATTTTACTTTGTCTCCGCCCACAATGTCATGACATCATGATGTTGGCTCCACCCATTATGGCATGACATTGGCTCCACCCATGACATCATGATGTCATGACATCATGATGTTGGCTCTGCCCACAATGTCACAGTAACTATTTTTTCTTGAGTACTTCATGGAAAAGGAAGAAAGCAGACCTGGAGGAATAAAAACAGTGGACTGAACACTACAGTTAGTTGCCTATCGGTCTCCTTAGTCAGGCTGCATTTCAGTTAAAATTTTCTTTAAAAATCAAACACCTGAGAGATGTGTGCCTGTGTGTGCACTGGTTAACACAAAAATGGCCCTAGGAGAACACAACCGGGCCACACGTGGCCTCTCCCTACCTTAGTTTCTTCTCATATATTGGGCATGAATATAAGATAGATCTTGAGGCACAGATAAGATTTTCTGCTGCTCCAAAGCATGCTTCGCTTTGGCCCAAGCAGAGTGTAAATGTCTTTAATTTCCTTTCTGTGTCATGCTACAAGGGACAAGGAATGATTAATTTCCTCCAACATAATATCAGGAGGAGAGATCGCTTGTTTTGAGCAGAATACATGGTGGAGGCTGATGACAATTTGATTCCTTGCTTTGTTGCGCTTGAAAATAAGCTGAGCCATGAAGCAAATTGTTGGTAGCAATCTCTTTTTACTTTATACGCACAAAACTGTTTGCTGCTTCACAAATTCATGTTACATTTTTGTTGATGAAATATTTTTATGGGCGGTGGTGGTGGTGGTGGTTTCCAACAAGGTTGGTTGTGAATAAGAACTGTCCCATCTTGGATCTTAGCCCAGAGAGTGAGACCGACCTGGTCTGCATAACTGAAACCTGGGTGGGCAACAGGGTGTGTGTGTGTGTGTGTGTGTGTGTGTGTGTGTCATGACCACATGGGTTCTCAGTCAGTCTTCAGGGCAGACTGTGGAGAAATGCATAGAACATCTGGGATTGGAGGAGGAAAAAAGAGCAGGAAAGGGGCCCAAAAAAATATTTCTTGGGGAGGAAAGGAAATGGTGGTGAGCAGAGACTTGAGACAGAAGAGACCTAGAGGACTTTCTGAAGGACTACATCGTGCTATTTGGTCCTAAAGGTGAACTATACTTAGGCTGGTAGTTGTGAGGTAACTGTTGCACCTGAACTGATCTTGTCAAGGTCACTATTCTATAAGTTTTCTTATTAGGTAAAGGTAAAGGTAAAGGTTTCCCTTGCTCAAAAGCCAGTCGTATCCGACTCTAGGGGTCAGTGCTCATCTCTGTTTCTAAGCCAAAGAGCCAGCGCTGTCTGCTTCTGCAGACGTTTCCATGGTCATGTGGCAGGCATGACTAGACACCGGAGCGCATGGAACGCTGTTACCTTCCCACCAAAGTGGTCCCTATTTATCTACTTGCAATTTCTTGCTTTCGAACTGCTAGGTTGGCAGGAGCTGGGACAGAGACGGGAACTCATTCCATCCTGCAGTACTCGGGAATCGAACTGCTGACCTTCTGCCTCCCAGTCAGCGTCTTAGTGACTTGAGCCACTTCAGTCCCTTTTTAGTTTTCTTATTAAACTTGAGTTAAACTTGAGTTTCTACATGTAAAGAAGAACATTTCTGGGGGAAGGTGGGCAGAGCACAAACTAGAAGTGCCCCAGACCAAAGAGGAAGGGAAGGGAAAGGAAGGAAGGAAGGAAGGAACCAACCAACCAACCAACCAACGAACAAACGAACAAACATCAGGCAGAATCTTTAGCATAGCTTAAAATACTCACACAAATTAAGAAACAGATGTTTGGTGTCTGCCTGCAGTTAGAGTTGAAACCACATTAAGGTTGCAGAGAGTTTTTTTCGAGATCAAACTGCAAAGGAATCACTTTCTTAAATCATAAAGCCCAATCATGAAACACAACAGGTCTAATTTGCCTACTCTTAGAGGTCAAAATATCTCTTGCTGTGACACTCAGATGCTTTCATTAGTTAGAGATGTTTCTCTGCTAATCATGGGCTATGTATCACATCGGGTTTGGGTGGAAACAATTGTTTCTTATTAGGACATATTCACATTGGACTATTGGGGGAATAGGATTTATAAAACCTATAAAAATGTCGTAATTAGCCAAAGTTATTTTCCAATAAAGTTCATATAAATACATTCTAATTGAAACTTGTGCACATGTTTAATGCATAATAAGATGCAGTCACATATAAATTGGAGGAAATGCTGCATATGGTGTTAATTGTACATTTTATTTTGTGCTTAGACTACAACAATATTTTAAATTCATAGTAATGCGCTGTTAGTTTATCACATGTGATTTTATGTTTATATGCTTGCAATTTTACACTGAAAAATGTAAAACAATATTATTTTGCTACCCTTGAGTGCAGGTCATATCAATTTTCATTTTAAAAAGCCAGAGTTATTAAAATGTTAGGGAAATCCCCCCCCCCCCAAATAAGCACAACAGCTTAATTCTAGGCTTTTAAAGGGGACCGTCAGCATTCTTAAAAATTGAATAATTTGCCTTAAGCTTCTCTTCGTTGCTTTTCTATGAATATGGAGAGGTTTTCATTATACAACCTGCAGTTCTATAAAAAATGTTTTCATACTTTTTAGGCTGCTCAGAGAGCATTCTAATTTGCAATGCAGGAATCACACACTGTTCTTAATATTTACACAATTCTTCTGTACAGTCTTAAGCCTAGACAAATATTAGCCCCCAATCTTATTACAAGTGCTATTTGCCTTTCCCTTACACCTTGGCTTTTTGTTGCTCACCGTTAAGCTAGTTTTCATAATATCTTTTGTGGTTTGAAACATCCCACCTGTCTGTGGCTTCAGCACTTGGTTGGTGAACTTTACTTTGCACTAGGTTGCTTTAGAAATGTGTGTGTGTTTTTTTTTTTTTAAGGGCAGGTGGAAATCTTAAAAAGACACTGTGGAGCCCTTGCTCTGGCTTCACAGTGTGTGTGGGGGCCCCCAAAATGGCTGTTAAAAACCCTCCTCCAATTTGGCTACTCACCCTCCTTCTCCTTTATGCCTCTGGCTGCTCTCTTCGCAGTGTGTGTGTGTGTGTGTGAGAGAGAGAGAGAGAGAGAGAGAGAGAGAGAGAACCAGAAGAGTAGCGTGCCTTGGCAGGGCCCCGTATAAAAATTTGTTTGGGGGGCCCTAGGAAGGGTAAAGATTTGTTTTGCTTACGCACATTGGGGGCCCCCGTGGCCCGGGGGCCCCGTATAATTGATACGGCAGATACGGCGGTAGCTACGCCTCTGGAGAGAACATCAAAGACAACACATCCTGTGCATACTATCAAGATTCTCAAGATGGTACACTTCCTTTTTTGTGCACTACATGATCCAAGTGGACTACTAGTGAATTGAATCCTCCCCCCCTCCCAGACTAGTGATAACAAAACACATGACCACATGCCATTCACACAGCTCTGCCTTCTACTTCTTTGCTACGGCTTCCTAGCCCAGGGGTTCTCAACCTTTTCCTGCCGTGGGCCAGACCATGCCCCCTCAGACAGCTGAGCAGGCCGGAGGCATGGTTCCTTTCACCACTTCCGCCACTTCCGGCAGCAGCAACAGGTGCATTGATGGCATGTTCTCATGGGGTTTTTTTTTTTTTGGTCACTTCTGCTGCTTCCCATGGTGGTAGGAGTAAGGGTGGTGCATTTTCTGGCTGGTTTTCGATGCTTCTGGCACTGTTTGGGTGTATTTTGGAGGCTTCTGGTGTGTTTTGTGTGTGTTTTCATCACTTCCAGTGTGCTTTTGGCACTTCTGGTGGTGGCGCGGGGTCTCCACTACAGGCTGGATTAATTGGTGCTGCGGCCCAGCCTTGGCCCATAGGCCATAGGCTGCAAATCTCTGACCTAGCCTCTAGGATTGTAAGGAGATACTCTATTCCCCCCCTTTTTTTGTCTAGTCCAGTATTGCCGTCTGTGAATGCAATGCAGACTACTTGTGTTTCCAAACTTGGATGAGTTTGCTTAAAAAAGACAGAAAGTTGTAGTGGTGCCTTGATTTCATGGAATAATTGTCAATAGCTGATTGTGTGTACAACATGTAAAAATTGTATTTATTGGGTGAGCTAGCTGCAACCTGAAAAAAGAATGGTTTCTTTTAGGAATAGCAATGATTCAAACATTGAACATGAGATGAGATTTGCTAAGTAGAAACATTTAAATGACAGAAATGTTACAAGATTATAGATTTGGATGAATTAAAATGCCAGAGAACTACAGAGTTCCTTTTGCTGTTACTTCTTCCACCAGGTCATCTCTACTGGGTACAGTCAAGTCAACAATAGCTACTCCTCTAGTTTTTTTCCTCCACTTTTTGTAGAAGAAAATTATTAGCAACACAAGACAGGAATTTCTTGGAAGAGCCATACTGGGAAGAATTTGTCTCCCAGCAGATATCTGGATAATTGAAATCTCCCATTACCACTACATTGTGTCTTTGAAATTCTTCCAATTTGTTTTTCAAAGGTTTCATCCTTATCTTCTCCTTGATTGGACTTTCAGTAGTAGACTCCTTTTGTTTTTCTTCCCAATTATATTGATCCAGATGTTCTTGTTGGGACGACAAAGCCTGTGCAAAAAATGTAAAGTGTGACTCTTCACCTCTTACTGTTCTTTTTGAACAATTTATATCTATCAATTGCTGTATTCCAGTCATGAGAATCATTCCATGAAGTTCCAATTATTCCTCTCAAGTCACCTTTATCCTCCTGAACTTAGATTTATCATTCTTCTTGTTTGTTTTCTGTACTCCTTGCATTCATGCAATAGACACCAGAGATAGCGTGATTTATGGTCTGCTTTCCATTGTACATTTTAATGAAGATTATTATTGATCCCCACTAGAGTTACTTGGTGTGCTTCTCTAATTGTACATAAACCTTCATCTATCTTTGCCTCAGTGCTAGCACTTCCCTCCTGCTTCCAATTCAGTTTAAAATCTTCCTGATGAAGTTCTTCATGAGACGACATCTTTTTCCTCATGTTCCCAAAGCCTGGAGGGGACCTAGTTTCACTAGGCCTCAAAAATCATTTCCTTTCTTTGTCTCACAAGTTTGGGTGTCACGAGACAGCTTGTTTTCAGTTCAGTGTTCCTATTTCTAATCTGTAGTTAGCCTTATTGTGGCTACCACAGAGACACTGTCTCCACGTATTCCCATGTTTTGGGAACTTGCTGTTTCAGTAAAAGCTATTTCTGATTGGTTGGGGGTATCCCACCTGACTGCAGAATCTCCATCTTGGGGAGAACAGAGGGAGTTTGCTTTTTGGATGTCGATGGGTTAACATCTTTCCCTGGGACTACTTACCTTTTACGCTTTCACAATGATTACCTAGGGTGATTAGCCTTTCTGGACTGGGCGTTATGCTATAGGACTATGTTTTGTTTTGGACTATCTCTGGACTGACTTTTATGCTTTATGAACCTGATCAATAAACGTACGTTTGCTGCAACAACGTCTCTTCATTGGACTAATGGGTAAGAGATGCAGTGCATTCACATACAAGCCCCTGAATACGCTACCTGTTTAAACCTCCTTGTGGAAGAGAAGCAGCTAAGGGCTGTTTAGCTGCACTGCCAGCCAGCTCGCCCTCTGGGGGCTTTGGTTAAGGAGGGCCAGAGCAGAGGGGGTCGGCTGGTTTTGTGACAGCTGTGACTAAACATAGTCTTACCATTCTTTCTGAGGTGCACTTGCCAGTAGTCTATCTACTAGGAAACATGGCCCCTAGCCCCAAAATCCAAATTCCTCATGTCAGCCCCATCATTGCAGCTAGTCATTCACCTGGACCAATATACTTTTCCTTTCTATTCCACTTCTGAGTAACAGTAGCATGTATGAGAAGACTACCTAGGCCCCAAAATCATTGAGTTTCCTTCAAAGCCTGAGGTGATACCATTCTGAAGGGTTAGGGGTGAGAGTAGGAGTGTCATGTGGTGGATGGAGATAGCAGTGGGGGTTCAGGAAAGGCATGAGCTTTTTTTCAGCACAGTGGTATCATTTATGATTTCATTTGGTCGCTCTGAAGGGATTTTCCTTGGTTTGTCATCATCAAAGAAAGTTGCACCTGCAGAAAAGACTGCCAACACAAGTTCTTATATGCTGAAAGTCCACTCCTTACATTGAAAAATGGGGAAAGAAAGACACTGCTATGCAGCCCAAAAATCTACAAGAAGTGTCCCTCAGTTTGGAGGGCTATCAGAATTGGATGTTATTTGAAGAAGATTCTTTGCCCATGTATGGCAATGCTTTTGGGGAATGTTACTGCTGTTGTCAGGGAGTCAGAACAGTGTCTGTCTGACCTGCCCGGACTGATAATGAAACATCCACCCTTCTTGCAGGGCTGCCAGCAGAAGGGAGCAAAAACCTACAAATGTAGCTGCTGCTCAGAAAGAACATTGCCTTTTGGATAACCATCCCTGGCACAATCCATTTTAGAATACCGGCACCATCTGGAAGAACAGAGATTTTATGGCTCAACTAATTAATAATTTGCACTAGGATATATGAGGCGACAGCATGGTTTGATGAAAAGTGATGCAATCAAATGTTCATGAGCTGTTTCTCCAGACATCATCATGTCCCTATTTTAAGTGAAAGAGCAATGCTGAAAAGATTATGAGGCAGGCTCTACTATGCAGCAGGACAAGGACATCTGGTAGAGATGTCTAAAAGTGTTGACCCATGTGTGTGTGTGAGAAAGAGATCTGGATTCTGCTTCATGTCTTGGTCCAAACTATACAGATGACCACTGTTTGCTATTGAAGTTTTCAGATATAAATGGAATACTGGGTAGAAAAAGCACTTTAAGGAGTTCTTGTTGTTCAGTCACACAGTTGATTCTGACCCTTTGCGACCCCATGGACTGTGGCCCGCCAGGCACCCCTGTTGTCGTCCTCCTCCACCCTCCTCCTCCTCCTCCTCCTCAAGAGGGCTTCGCTATAAGAGTTCTTAGTTATATGCTATTCTGTCAGAATTTTTTATAAAACATGAGGAGCGAACCAGTTTTGCTAGGCTAGAATATATTTTGTTTATTTATACAGTGAGATTAAACTATATCACTAAATTCAATATTTACTTTTGTAAACATACCAGTAAAGGTCTCCCTTGCATGAAAGCCAATTGTGCCCGAATTTAGGGTGCGGTGCTCATCTCTGTTTATAGCCAAAGAGCCAGTGCTGTCTGAGAGCAGAGGTTTCTGTGCTCATGTGGCAGGTATGACTAGATACAGGAGCACATGGAGCAATGTTACCTTTTCCGCTGAAGCGATACCTATTTAACTACTTGCAAATTATTGCTTTCAAACTGGTTGGCAGGATATGGGACAGATAACAGGAGCCCACTCCATCACACAGCACTCAGGTCTTGAACTGCTGGTGACCTTCCGGTCACCACTGTGGTTCTTTGAAAAGACAGGAGGTGGATGTAATTCACTCGACGTAAGAAGTTTATTTGTAATTTACCTATTTTAAAAACTGAGGTCATGCATATACTTCCCTTTCAATCCTTCTTCTGTCGGCAGTCACTCTCCTTGTTTTTGTTGCCACTCTTGACTCTGGGTTAAAATGGCAGCTTTTTCTTTTCTTTTAATTTCTTTTCCTTTTAAAATTTCTTTTTCTTTTTTGGTTTCATTTTTATATCACTTTTATTATTATTTCATTTTGGCCTTTACAGTTTTCGCAACACTGGCTTCTGTTTTAAACTTTTTACTATATTACTATAAACATATTTGGGAGCAAAGGCCAAGGTATGTGCTGTGCCTTTTCTGTTTAGGTAAATTAAAGGTCATCCTTGGTCGGAAGCCAGTCGTATCCAACTCTAGGGTTCAATGCTCATCTTTGTTTCACAGCCAAAGAGCCAGCACTGGTCATGTGGCAGGCATGATTAGACACCGGAGTGAACGGAACACTGTTTACCTTCCCACTGAAGTGGTCCCTATCTATCTACTTGCAATTTCTTGCTTTCAAACTGCTAGGTTGGCAGGATCCGGGACAAAGACGGGACCTAATTCCATCCTGCAGTATTCGGGTACAGTAAAACACCAGATAACGCTAAGACTTGGTTCCACAAGTCTTGGTGTTATCCGATTTTTAGTGTTATCGGATGCATGTTAAAATCCTATGGGATGGCTCGGATAACGTTAAAGCTCCATAGAGATACATTGTAATCGCACAGGCCTTAGCGGTTGTTATCCGATCCATCCCATAGGAGGACCTTAATGTTATTTGATCCAATTCTCCTCCCCAGATTACTTAATGTTATGCGATTTTAGCGTTATCTGAGGTAAACGTTATCCGAGGTATTACATTCTGCAGTACTCGGGTATCGAACTGCTGACCTCCCGCCTTCTAGTCAGCGTCTTAGCTACTTGAGCCACTGCAGTTCTGTTTAGAAGTTGCTTCATCTGCTTTGATGTGACATGTTTCTGATGTGTATATCCAGCCAGAAGGTATAAAAATACATTACCATTTCATTATAATTAATAAGGGGAAAATAATCTTTTTTTGCAATACAGCTGTAACTCTAATATTTACTTTTATATTTATAGCTAGCCATGCTAAATGGGTGGAACAAATTCCCATGATTTGAGTGATGGCTTGTATTATGTTCAGCTGCTCCATGTTTCTTTTGAGCGTTGACATGGACAGGCCACAAGTCTTCTTTCAATCAGAGCCAGAATACAGAGGTTGAAGCATTAAGACTGTGAGAAAGTAGGTATTCTAGTTTTTCATGAAATGGAAAAGCAAGAAGTTTATCAATGGGAGATACAGCTATACCAAGGTGTTTTGCTGCACGATATTGTTTAAAAATGAATGTTCACATAACAGTTCCTCTTATAAACTCTCCGATATAGTTTTTCTCATTTTCATATTGCATTTTCTTTCATTTTAATTTTATAAATATTTAAAAAGCTCCATGTGTGCAGTTGCTAGCAATTAGCATATGCTTTCTGGAGGCAGTGGTTGGGGATGGGGAGTTTTGCCTCTGTCTTTATCGCTCCTCAGATTAGGAAAAAAAAAAACCCCAGTCTATCCCCTTAAAGTAAGATGGAGCTAATTTTTTAAAAATGCCTTTTTGGGCCTTTCACCATCCTGAACTTTAATTTAATTTTTATATTTATATCCCCCCCCCCCATCAGAGGATATCTGACTCAGGGCGGCTCACACACACACACACACACACACACACACACACACACACACACACACACACACACACACACACAATAATCAGAATACAATCCATAAACAATACTCAGTGCAGAATAAACAATAAAATCACAGTACGTACTGAATAATCAATAGCTAATACCCAATACAAAAATAATTCGTATGACAATGTACAATATACAATACAGAATACCATTCCAATGTTAAGCTACATCCTCTCTACCACAACAGCAATTAAGTCCAGGTGCTGCTATGGCGAAATCCTACCTCCATCCCCAGGTGGTCCTCAGGTGGCAGGGGCAAAGTCCTGCCTTCCCAGGCTGCCTTTTCAAATGCCGGCCAGGGGCGGAGTCCCGGGAGCCAGGAGACGGAGGTGCTCCCGGCGCATCTGTCGAGGCATTTTGAAACTTTAAAATGTCACTCATTTTTTTAAATAAGGAGATACTGGACATGTAACCATTATTTATCAACTGCTCTCAAACCCTTACTAGGGGTCCTGTGCCGATAGATGTCAAGGTTTGAAGAAGTGGAACTGCTTACACATCACATCATTGCACTATGGAAAGGAAGGCAATAGGATTCTGGCTCTTAAGTATAGATCATTGCACATCCACTCCAGTTTAGATGAGATCTCAAATGTTTGAAGATGTCCCCAATCTCTCTATACATTTTACTTCTACACGCACTTTAAATGTCTTTAAGATTTTAGGGTTGTGATGGCGAACCTTGGCACTCCAGGTGTTCTTGGACTTCAATTACCAGATCAGCAAGAGTGCTGACTTGGGATTCTGGCGATTGAAGTCCAAGAACACTTGGAGTGCCAAGGTTCACCACCACTGGTTTAGGAGTTAGAGTGAGCTAACTCTGTCATCAAAGGAATGCACATGTCCATCTCCAAGGTTAAAGTGCGGCGGTGGGGGGGGAGCTGTCTTATAGCAATTCGACAGCGAAGTGGGAAACTTTTGTAGAAAAATATAATTAGAGAGTGATTAAACCCAGTCTTTGCAGCAGTGGCAAAGTGCACTTTGCAGTCTTGCAGGGACTGCAGTGGCTCAAGTGGCTAAGATGCTGACTGGAAGGCAGCAGGTCAGCAGTTCGATACCCGAGTACTGCAGGATGGAATGAGCTTCCATCTCTGTCCCAGTTTCTGCCAACCTAGCAGTTCGAAAGCAAGGAATTGCATGTAGATAAATAGGGACCACTTCAGTGGGAAGATAAACAGTGTTCCATCCACTCTGGTGTCTAGTCATGCCTGCCACATGACCACTGAAATGTCTGCAGAAGCAGAGATGAGCACTGAACCCTAGAGTCTGGCTGTTGAGCAAGGGTGACTTTTACCTTTACTTTTACCTTTACCTTGCAGCTACAGCTTGTCTTACAGACACAAGGGAAAATCCTTGACGGTCACAAAAGTGTAATAGATTAGGATGCAAATTAAGGAAAGTTCATGCAAGTTCTCTCCCAAGTGATTTCATAGTGATGAAACAGATGGCCTTTACACTGCAAGGACAAGTGTTTCATTTTCAATAAAAGAATGTGAACTCTCTCTCTGTTGTCTCCTTGCATGCATCTAAGTATTTTGCAGGAAAGTAATTGGAGAATACTGAAGCATGAAAGTAGTACAAAATACTAATCCATCTGGAAAGAAACAAAATTATTTTTTCCCTATCCTAAGGACTACCTTGACATTTAATTTTCTGTTTAAACAAGACTTTGCCTGTGTTTCTAGATATTTAAAAATACATTTGGCCACCCTGGCCTCATTTTTATATTTTATTACCGGAAGAATATCTGCCGCATCTCAAGTTAGGATAATATTTGGAAGACTTTATCAATGTAAATTGTTTGGACATAAAATCTGAGAGGAAAAAAGATACATTTGGCCATGCTGGCCTCATTTGCATTTTTTTATAACCAGAAGGATATCCGTAGCATGTCAAATTAGGATAATATCCAGACGACTTTATCAATGTAAATTAGTTGGGCATAAAATCTGAGAGAAATTTCTTTCCCTTTTCTAATTAGGGATAAAATCTGAGAGAAATTTGATTTCCCTTTCCCTAAATCTTCCCCAAGTAAAGAAGCTGATTTATTTTTGAGATCAGTATAATTTAATCGTACACTTGGCTGCGACTGCAGTTTTTAATTTCTTTCTAAGTAGAAATCACAGTGCAATTCTTCCTACTTTGCTCCCATGTAAGAGGAAAACTAAAGGACATCTAACATTATTGCTTATTTCCAGGGAAAGAAAGAGCTGCAAGTGAGAATTTGTGAATATGTAACCCTGGGGTTATATATATACACACAAGTAGAGAGCAACAACAACGATCCCAAAGTTACTCCTGCCTTTCCTCTTTAAAGCCTCTGGGTGTCCTTGCGCAGGAAATGACAGATACCCCAATACTGATTCTGCCTCTGGAGCTGCGCCTTCAGACGTGGTTATTGGCTTTTAGAAAGGGCCTGAAAACCTGGCTGGCAGGAATGGTGTGGGGTAATGAGGGTTTACTGACACACACACCCCTTTGCTGGCTTATTTAACATCCTGTATCTTTACCCCCCTATTCCTACCCTCATTCCTATATTTGGTGGGTTAGTGTAGGGAATGAGAAGTTGTTTTTAAAGGGGTTTTAATTTTACTTTGTTCTTTTTGTGTTTTTATAGGTTTATTTTATGTCTGCTGTGTTCCCCCCTGAGTCGCTTGTGCGAGTAGGGCGGAATATAAATCTGACAAAATAAATAATAAATACATAAATAAATAAAATCAACTCTGCTTTAAGCCTACAATGAACTCTGATCTCGTATTTGTGAGGCAGGAAGTCTGAAAAACAAGTCTTCCTTTTCCTAGTAGTAAAAAAAATGACAACAATAAGCAATTTTTTAAAATTTAGCTGATACTTACTGATTTAGTAATGAATTACTAATTTGTTTCATTGTTGTTTGCTCACCCCTTGTCACCCCTTTGTGGAGTCTCCTAGAATTCCCTATCCAGCTTGGCCTGGGATCAAACTCTGAGCTATCCAAGGTCCTGAAGTCTGTTCCTCAAAATAATTTCAGCATTGTTTATTTAGAGAACTACTTTAAATTTCTGCGGGACTGGGGTGGCTTAGTAGCTAAGGTGCTGAATGCGACAACTGGAAGGTCAGCAAGTCAGCAGTTCGAGACCTGAGTGCTGCATGATGGAGTGAGCTCCCGTCTCTGTCCCAGCTCCTGCCAACCTAGCAGTTCAAAAGCAAGAAATTGCAGGTAGATAAATAGGGACCACTTTGGTGAGAAGGTAAACCGTGTTCTGTGCACTCCAGTGTTTAGTCATGCCTGCCACATGTCCGTGGAAATGCCTGCAAACATAGACAGCACTGGATCTTCTTCTATAAGCAGAGATGAGCACTGAACCCTAGAGTCAGATATGACTGGCTGTTGAGCAAGGGCAATCTTTACTACTTTAAATTTCAGACAAGAATCTAGAGCTTCCAGGAATCTCAACATTATAAAGATTCAAACATATTCTTCAGGAACACTTGGCTTCTGGGTGATTTTTTTTGACAGCAGTGAGTACATCATCAGATGACTGTATTTTGCAGTCACTGAAATATTATCAGCTGGAAAACATACTATACATTATTGCAGTGAGAACATTATGAACACAATGCACTCAGTGTGCTTCCTGTGGAGTGAAAACAATTCTGTGAAACTGTCTACTTTTCAGCTGACAAAGGATATAATTTTCTCCTTCCCATCCAACCTTGAGTAGGCTTCAGAAACCTCACAAACAGAGCGCTATTAGCTCAATGCACTTGCATAATGAAAATGAAGACGGGAGTTAATTCCCCACCACCACCACCACCACCACATAGACATGCTTCTTTGAGACATCTGCAGCCTCTTAGGCAGCTTGAAAAATATTTGTGGGGAAATCTTCCAGAACAAGGAGGGATGGCGTATGGCAACTAGCAGGTGGGAGAAAGGCCATGCTGTGGTTCATTTTCCCTAGCTGGTTAACAAATCAAGTTGAATTGTTGTTGTTGTTGTTGTTGTCATCGCCGCTGCCACCATTATTATTAGACTTGTATGCCGCCCCACTCGCCAAGTGACTCTGGGCAGCTAACAAAGATACAAAGTATACAATAACAAAAAACAATTTATCACAGTTACAAGATACTGCATCACAATAAAATAAAATAAATCAAAGGCATTTCAGAACATCCCCAATCACAGTTCAAGTCATTATAAAACACTTCAAAAATACTTCATAAACAATACACAAAAACCTCCCAAACTGAACCCCACCCATTATGTCCAGATAGTTGATGCCTCATTGGAATAGATGACATGTACATGTAAGCAAGATAAAAAATATGTTGGCCATGACAATCAACCAGAAACAAACAAACAAACAAAAAACCACATTACGTTGGTGCCAGCTGACCGCTTGAAAACAGCCTAGACATGAGCTATAGTTTAGGAATCAAGATATATAAATATTTCATAGGTAGCTGTTTTGTGATGGCAATCTATTGACTTGAAGCTGTTAAGTGCACTTAAGAGGAATAACCGTGTTTCCACTGAATGGAAACATGTGATTTTTATCTCATCTAGAGCAAACAACACAAGAACTTGTTTATATGTTTCTTCTATATCTGACAAATAAATTGTTACCGAACTGGCCAGGTTTGCATAACACCCTTGCAGAGTCTCATTCTTGGCAAGATATGCCTGTCTGTGTCTGCAGATGTTTCTGTGGTCATGTGCTAGGGATGACTCGACCCAGAGTGCATGGAACACTGTTATCTTTCCTAATGAAGCAGTACCTACTTGCAATTTCTTGCTGTCGAACTGCTAGGTTGGCAGGAGCTGGGACAGAATGGGAGCTCATTCTGTCATGCAGTACTCGGGTCTCAAACTGCTGACCTGCCAACCTTCTGGTCATCAAGCTCAGTGTCTTAACTGCTAAGCCACCATGGCCCTCAGCAGGTAGGCAGTACATCTGCTTATTTCATGTTGTTGCATGATGGTGATTTGGACAAAACAACAGTGTTGGATGAAAACTTAGTCATACTCAGAGGTGACCTTCTGAAATCAGTGACATTTGATTTAATTGTGACTAACTCAAACCCTTTTGATTTCAGTGGTCCAGCTTTAAGGATGACTAAGACAAGATCCAGTCCATTCTTTCATTCTTTATGAAAACAATCCATAACAAAATTTCCAACGAATTTCTAATTCAGGATGAGGCTGAGGCACTCTGTTTTGTTTAAGCTCCTCTGTAACACAAAGGGGGGGGGAAACAAACCCTATTCTGAGTTAATATTCCATCTAACAGAAATTGTATTATTTCTAATTAAACTGAATTTCATAAAAGGGTAGTTTCCTTAAACCAAGCACAATGGCTGTTAGTTAGTTCTGAACAAAGTTAGATACATACACGGACATTTGACACATTCAGCTTGATTGTACATGCACAAAAGACGGTGTCCAGGTCTTTAATAGTAAACATACTTTGTCTAGAAGGTGTGGGTGGAGAAGGTTGCAAACTGTACTCTGTTTAAACAGTTACTTCCTTTCATCTCTGCAGATACAAAAAGAAGCACCAGGCAGTGGATGCTGAGTATGGGTTGTATTCTTTGAGGGAGGTAAAGCAAGGAAATGTTGTCTTCCTAGAGGGCTTGAGACACACAGAGGAAGATTTTTGACATGCCCAGCAGAGGAAGGGAAGCATCAAAGAAGTAAATTAACGCAACTCTTAGAGGAAGCTTGGCTCCCTAGGCACCTTGGGGCAAAAAAGCCAGTGAGCAGTGGTGCTTGTACTGTTGCAAGAACAAATAAAAAAATTAAAAAGGCTAGAGGGAGAAAAGACTGACTCTAATGTCCTCATTGCTCATTGCTATGGACCTTCTACTTAAAGTGCATGCAATAAGCATTTTGCACACACAGACACAGAAAGGGAGAGGGGGGAGGAGAGTCTTAACTGTGTTGTTTTTCTGACTGTAAGCCGCCCTGAGTCGCCATGGCGAGTGGGCAGTGATATAAATCTAAATAAATAAATAAATAATAAATAAATAAATCAAGAGGCAACAGGACGGAATACGGAATGACGGAGTGGTTTGGAATAGGAAAAGGAATAAGACACGGCTGCATTTTATCACCACTGTATGGCTTGAAGGTATTTCATTGTCTGAGGTCTAAGGTCCAGGGTGGACAACAAGCACGCTGCACATTCTCCGCTGCCAAGTTTTGTGTCCCTAGAGTATTGCCTTCAAAGGGACTGTTTATGATCAGATCTTTAGCCAGGGTCAGCTCTCAGGCATGGCATGCTGCTTAAAAACAAGAAGCTCACTTCCCACCCACATTGGAATTATATTTATCTTACCATATGTGGCAGTCACTTTCTTCTTCTGTGGCTAGGGTTCAGATGAATAAAAAGCACAGGAAGGGGATAGCTACAAACAGAAGAAGGGGCCTCTTGCTGACTTTTCACTGTCAGCAGGAGCATAAGGAAGGCTGAGCGCAGAAGAATAGACATCTTTGAACTGTGGTGCTGGAGGAGGATTTTGAGAGTCCCCTAGACTGCAAAGAGATCAAACCAGTTGATCCTAAAGGAAATCAACCCTGACTGCTCACTGGAAGGACAAATAGTGAAGATGAAGCTCAAGTACTTTGGCCACCAAATGAGAAGAGAGGACGAGAAGGCTTTGTTGCTGGGAAAGATCAGAGGCAAAAGGAGAAGGGGGCACCAGAGGATGAGGTAGATGGATGGCATTGTGGATGCAATGGGCGTAGATCTGGGTGGACTGAGGAGGATGGTGGAGGACAGAGGAGCCTGGTGTACGATGGTCCACGGGGTCACAAAGGGTCAGACTTGACTGTGTGACTGAATAGCAACAGCAACAGCAACAACAGACTCAGACTTTTGGTCTTTCTAACCCAGGAATGTTAACACTGCCTGGAGGCAAATCTCCACGGTTTCAGGTAGGATCTTGTCCTTGGTCTACGATAGAAACTGGATATTAACCTGGAGACCTTCTGTACGAAAGCATGTTCTCTTCCACATAGTCCTAGTTAGGTAAAGGTTGCCCTTGCTCAAAAGCCAGATGTATGTATTTATTTATTTATTTATATTCTTCAAATTTATACCCCGCCTTGCTCAGGCGAACCTGACTCTAGGCGGCTTCCATAATATACAAAAAAACAACATCACAAATTACTACCAACTCCCACAAAGAGACTCCCACAATCCAAGGTCCTCTATCGCCGCCCAAGACCCCTAGCTTTCTCTCCCTTCGAGGCCGGCTGGCCGAGGGAGAGTCCAACAAAGCATTGGCGGCGTCTTTGAGCCTCCCTCGGCCAGGGAGGCTCCTTTTAACCTCCCGGCCAGTGACGGGGGCCGGGAGGGCGCAGCGGCGGTGTCGGCGTCTTGCGCGTCAGCGTCGGCATCTTCGAGCCTCCCTCTGCCAGGGAGGCTCCTTTTAACCTCCCGGCCGGTGACGGGGGCTGGGAGGGCACGTCGTCGTCATCGTCTTCGAGCCTCCCTCGGCCAGGGAGGCTCCTTTTAACCTCCCGGCCGGTAACGGGGGCTGGGAGGGCGCAGCGGCGGCGGTGGCGGCGTGGGCAGCAGCGGCGTCTTCGAGCCTCCCTCAGCCAGGGAGGCTCCTTTTAGGGTTTGGTGCTCATCTCTGTTTATAGCCAAAGAGCCAGTGCTGTCTGCGGATGTTTCCATGGACACATCGCAGGCATGATTAAACATCGAGAGTACATGGAATGTTGTTTGCCTTCCCACCAAAGTGGCACCTATTTATCTACTTGCAATTTCTTGCTTTTGAACTGCTAGGTTGGCAGGAGCTGGGACAGAGACGGGAGCTCATACCATCATGCAGCACTCAGGTGATCTGCCAACCTTCCAGTCATCATGTTCAGTGTCTTAATCACTAAGCCACCTCAGTCCATTAGTCCTGGTTATCCCACTCCATATGAGTGGTGCCATGCCCTTATCAGGAATGGCCTGTCTCCATTTTGTTTGAGACTCAGCAGACTCTGTTGGGAGCACTGAACTAGGCTGTGGAAGATTCAAGATCAAGTTCTCAGTAAGCCATTAAATTGACGAGTCATTCTTGCTCAGCCTGACCTACCTAAGAGGTCACTTTGAAGATAAACGGCAGAGGTGGAAGGTTATACATCCTCTCTTGGGCTTGCAGAATAAAAGATGGGATGTAAGTATATAAAAGAAAATAACTGACTTCATGAGCAGAATAGACTTAGGTGGGATTTTGGATGAGATTCAGGAATGCTAAAAATTAAAATTCTAAAAGATCAGAAGTGATAGCAAGTCCATATTGGGCTCTGATGACACTGATCCAAACAAAGAGATTTTTGGATGTCTGTAATCCAATTGGAACAAAGAATGAGAGAAAGAATTAAAAGAAAATCAAAGCATTTGCTATAAATTGTCTGCTGCATTTGTAGGAGCAAAATACGTTCCAATGTTTTTCTTTTTTCACTGAACTAGAAATATTTTAGATTCTTATCACAGATTGTTCAAAGCAGAGTAAAAAAAAGAGTTTAAAATGATTTTTTGTGATTGATCAAGAAATAGATAAATGCTTTATATTTTGAAGGAAAACTTATTTTAAATAAACTATCTTCATTCAAAATGAGTTGTGCTCTATAAAATGTAAGATATGTATGTAAGCTTGGCTATAATACTGCTTTAAGGTTTCATATACATGAATCTCTTTAGATAAATCGATAGTTTTCCCTCTGCACACACACATAGCTCAGAGATTAATATTTTTTGTTACCCTGAAAGAAACCAAGCGGATAGGTCTTAGATGATGGAAACATAAATAAACATTGATGCTGTTCTCTCAGCAGGACTGTTTGTGTGAAGAGTTAACCTCTGGAACAAAGTTTCCTGAAGGGTGAAAGTGTTTGATGTGAAGAGTTATTCTCTGATTGGTTAATGTTAGTATGAGAGGGAGAAAAAACCCCAGATAGTTTAGTTAGAACCTGAAGAGAGTTAATTGGAATATCTTTTATTATTATTATGGGGATATGGGAAATGAAGGATTATTTAATTTTATTTTGTAACTATTGTTTTGAATTACTATTTTTGTTCTGTAGTACAGCCAAATTTTGACACCTTCTGATACGTTACGCTTTTTGACATTTAAAAATAAATACATTTGTGTTCTTTCTCTTTTATAGAAAGTACTTTCATTAGTCTTTGGTTCCATTTCCGTTTCCATTCTTTATCACATATTACAATACCTAAGTCCTTTTCCCATGATTCTTTTAGTATTTTTTGCGGTCGTTCGTTTTTATTAATTATCCTATACATTTTGCCAACTAATCCTTTTTCCGGGGTTAACCCCTTCTTTAGTTTGTGTATAATCTCCTCAAAAGGAGTTATTTCTCTCCCTATGTAATTTTTTAATCTCTGTTTCCTATCCCATTCTTCCATTTGTTTTTCCTGAAACCAATTCAGATTTAAACTGGTATATATCATTTTTCTTCTTTGCTGTTCCCCGCAGGATGCAATCCACTGGCTTAAAAGCAATACCTTCTCCTGAGTTAATTTTGTTTTCTTTTCAATGTTTAAGGTTAATGGAAAATCCGGTAAATCTACAAGTTCTAATACTGGAGAATCCCCTGGTGACATAGTTTTTTTCATTCCTTTCCAGAATAAATATAAATCTTTTAAAGTTTTACTATTGATCTTGACTTTTTTCTCTTGATTTGTTAGAAACAGGCTTCCTTTATATCTATTGTATTCTAACCTGTCTCTCTCTACTGTCTTTACAAAATCCTGTGTTAACAAATTTGCTATACGTTTCAATTGAAAGGCCTTATAATAATTAGTTATATTTGGGATACCCAATCCACCGTCTTTCTGATGTTGATACCATAATGATTTCGCTATCCTGGGTTTTTTTTCTTCATTACAAAACCTGTCTATTATTTTTTGCCATTCCTTCAGCTCTTTTTCATTTATCTTAATTGGGAGGTTCCCTAATAAAAAATTTATTTTTGGTACAATTTTCATTTTGCTGATGTTTACCCTTCCAAACCATGATAGGTTTAATTTCCTCAGCTTTGTTATGATTAATTTAACCTCATTCTTAAGTTTTTCAAAATTTATTTTTTTAATTTGTTTAAAATCATCCACTATGTAGATCCCTAAATATTTTAGTCTATCCTTAATTTGTAGATTATATAATTTCTTTATTTCTTCCTTTTCCCTTTTGCTATGGTTGCATGCTATTATTTCTGTTTTCTCCCAATTAATTTTTAGACCTGAAATCTTTTCAAAGCTATTTAAATGCTCTTTAACCAAACCTATAGCATTTCTAGGATCTTTTAGTACCAGAAGGGTATCGTCAGCATACATATTTATCTTCTCATTTCTAATTGCATTCGCTAGAGCTTCCATAGCAAAAATGAACAAGGCAGGGGACAATGGGCATCCCTGTCTAGTGCCTGCTTGAATCTCAACATTTTCTGTAAAATTTTGATTTATTTTTATCCTTGTTTGAGCCCGATTATAAAGTTGATTAATAGTGTGTATGAATTTTCCTCCAAATCCCATGATTTTTATTATTTCTTTGATTGTTTGCCACTGGATGGAGTCAAAAGCTTTGTAGATATCCAAAGACAAAAAACATGTTTTTTCTTTCTTTTGTTTAATTGAATTTAGAATATTCAATACTCTAGTAATTAATGTTTCCATGTGTCTGCCCTTCACAAATCCTGCTTGATCTTCATGCAGGTAGTAATGTATAAATTTATTCATTCTGTTCACCAAAATGGAGGAAAAAATCTTGGCTTCCTGATTTAAAAGGGCAATTGGTCTATATGACTCCATCTTCTCTTCATTTTTGTTGGGTTTTAATAGTAACACAATAATTGAATGGATCCAGGAATCTGGAATTTCACCACCCTCTAAAATATAATTATATAATCTTTTTAATTTGGGGATAATCAGATCCTTAAACACAACTGTAAAATATTATGGAAATGGTACACCACCCCTATACGCTTATGGCAAATGGGAAAGGCTGAAACAAACCTATGTTGGAGGTGTGGTAAAGAACCTGGAACGTATACTCATATGTGGTGGTCGTGCGAATTCGCAAACAAATTTTGGAAAATGGAAAGATTATGTCTTCTGAGATTAGGTTATCTGCTAAAGCTGTGTTACTGGGGGAAACAGATGAAGTGAAGATAAGTGAGAATAAGAAAGAGTTAATGATCACCTTACTATCTGTGGCGAGACAATTAATTGCTGCTGAATGGAAAAATAAGTTTATAATTGAAAAAGGGAAATGGTATAATATGGCATGGCGTTTAGCTCTCAATGACAAATTAACAAATGAAATAAAGATTAGAAGAGGTTTAAACATTAAGAATGTATTTTGGGAAATTTGGGAACCATTTGTTATATTTGGTATGACTAGTAATGAAGGCATTAAACCAAGCCAAGAAATGTTGAAGTTTTGGCAGAATTGAGATTTCAATATCTACAAGATACTCAATTTATCTGGGATTATATGTACAATATGAGCTGGCATGATTTATGTGCTTTGTTTACAAGTTAGTATGGGAATGGGTGGGTGTATTCGCAGTTGTTATTAGATGTATAATTTTGGTTTTTGTTTATTGTTTATTCATTTATTTTATGTTATAATATTGTCTTATATGTTTGTCACAATATACATGTGTTAATAAAAAATATATATTAAAAAAATAAAAAAATAAAAAATAAAAATAAATACATTATTAAATGTTGTTAGAAGCATCATTTTCTGAATTTTAAGGGCTAGGATGCCCAAAGAAGGTGCCTTGACAAGAGGGCCTAATGCTACTCTACCTTTTCTAGTTCAGATTTTGAACTACTGGCCTACCTGGTCTGGCTGTTGTGTATTAGCTAAAAGGAGAAACCTAGAGTAGACTTTCCCTAACCCCAGGTTATCCAATCACCTTGGTGTGGCAGAGGCTTGAGCCTGGAGAAAGGCGGTTGTAGTCGAAATTGGGGAGGACAGGACCATTTTTAGGGAAACACAGAAGGTTTACTCCCCTGTGTTCATTGCACAAACACACACCAGGTTGCAAGGCAGCTTAGGAAGATGTTTAGACACAGATAACATGACGCTTGCTCCCATGCCTCAGGACTCACCAGGCGACAAACCAGGGTCCCAGGGTGAACTGAGCTGGGCAACTTGGCATCTCCACATGTTGTAGGAGGCCAATAGTCAAGCAACTCTGGATATCTTCTACTACAAGAATGCCACTGCTGCCGCCACTGCCAACGCCACCGGACTTTTCCCTTGGCCAGCCCCCGGTCTTGAGGGAAGAAGGAGCAGCTGTGTGGGGGGGGGGTCTGGGAGGTGACAAGAAAGCTGCCGCCGCCGCCGCCACTGATATCAGACTTTTCCCTCAGCCATTTAGCCTGGAGGGAAGTGGGCAAGTCTGAGGTTTTTGTAATGTATTCCCCCCCCCCCCATGTATTGCTTTGGAATGTATATTGCTTTTGAAATATGTATTGCTTTTGACATGTTTTTATATATTGTAATAATGTATTGTGTTATTGTTGTGAGCCGCCCTGAGTCACATTGTCGATTGGGCGGCAAATAAATCCAAATATAATAATAATAATAATAATAATAATAATAATAATAATAATAATAATAATAATAATAATAATAATAATAATAATAATAATAATAATAATAATAATAATAATAATAATAAGTAGTAGTAGTAGTAGTAGTAGTAGTAGTAGTAGTAGTAGTAGTAGTAGTAGTAGGATCAGGAGTAGGAGTAGCAGGAGTAGGAGTAGCAGGAGTAGTAGGAGTAGTAACTAAAGTGAGGGTTATTATGTGAAAGGAGGGCCTTTTCTCCTGCACTTTGAGGACTTCTCCTCCCCACCCTCCATCTTAAGCCTGGTATTTGTGGGAACAAGGCCAGTAGAAAGACAGATTGCATCTCGCAGTCCAAGGTAGACATACATGGTTGATGATTTAATTATTGCTTTTACCATTTTAAAGGTTTTCCATGGCTCTCAGCTCTTATCTAACTCTCTCCGTTTCAGATTGTGAGCGAGAAAAAGCATTCTCCAAATTATCCTTCATTAAAAATAAATTAGTCAAGAATGCTGCAGTCAAGATGACCATAATTATCAGCTCTGCCTAGAACAAGATCTCTCAAGAGAAATTACTCTTCACAGTTTGCTGTGAAGAAAGGTAAAAGGTAGGGAGCAAAGAAAAAAAAACACTATATCACTTTAAATGTATTTTATCAGTCTTTAGCAACATTTACAGTCAAACCTCGGACAAAGAGCATTTCGCTTAAAGAGTAATTCTCTTAAAGAGCAGAATTTTCTCTGAATGTTCGCTTCACCTAACAAATAAAACCAACCAAAAACTCGCTTAACAAATAAACTGGGGTTCACAATCCCCCCACCCCACAATTGGTCACTTTCAATGGTGTTTCGCTTAAAGAGCAAACTCGCTTAAAGAGCAATCCTGTGGAACGCATTATGCTCTTTAAGCGAGGTACAACTGTATTTACCTTTATTGATGTTTATGTTGATGAAACACATTGTAAATGTTATAGCAAAGTGGACTGAAGTACTGTCCTTCACAAGAAACTATGACAGGATATCTCAGTGTTTCAATTGTATAAAATCTTTACTCCTTTTGATGTCATTTACAAAGCTCTTTTTTAAAAAAATATTTAATTTTAAAATGAAATATATTTAATTTTCCCTCAGATTAGAGGGGAAGTTACTTTGCCACAAGGTACACTGGATGGGGAGGGTGCCAAATGAATATTATGCCACTGCACTTCTCAAATAGGTCTTGGTGTAAAAGCAGGGGGTGAGTGCATCCCAGTTCCAAAGCATCTCTGGGAGAAGAAATTCCTTGTTCCACTAGAGCAGTAGTGGCAAACCTTGACACTCCAGGTGTTCTTGGACTTCAATTACCAGATCAGCAGGAGTGCTGACTTGGGCTTCTGGGAAGTGAAGTCCAAGAACCTCTGGAGTGCCAAGGTTCGCCATCATGGGCTCAATGGTATGCAACACCAGCTGGCAAATTCTTTTATGGGTCAAACTGCCTCAGCTTATATGCTAAGCCACCGCCTCAAAATGGCCTGCTGGAGATTAATTTATTTTAAATTATTTTTAGCCTTTGACTGTAGAATTTATCAATGTGGCCAGTATACAAATACAATGACAGGGGGTTAGTGTGTCAAAATTTGGAAGTGCTACAGAGCCCCCTCAGGTTTTAGTCTGCAGTTGACAGGCATAATATAGGATACAGTACTGGACACACTAGGATAGGCTTCAGCACCTTGGAAAGCATGTGTAAAATATATTGATGAAATCCCAGAGCAGATTTACAGAGCTCAGAGAGTTCCTCTTTAAGTACTCTGCTATACTACCTTGTTGGTCCTGGAGTGGATGCGTCCAGGAGAATAAAATGTGGTGATGGCTAGGGAACCTTCCTGGCCCTGGTGCCTTCCGACACACCAGGATGATCGATCTGACTAAGCAGTACTTTCAGGGGATTCCAAAACGTTTTACAAGGTTGGGCGATTAAAGGTACCAAAATTCAGGCACTTTTCTCTTAGAGGCTCTATCTGCTCATGTGGCTGTAACAATGGTTCTGAAAGGCAGATTTCTGCTGTGTGTTATGCTGAGTCTCTGTATCCTTTACTCTCTCTCTCTGTCTGTGTGTTCATCTGGGTTAGCTGACCAGCCTGGCCACAGTGGTGTGAAATCTTGGATTGCTTCCCAACAAAAATGTCTCATCGAAGGATTCTGAATGAACCAGGACCCACTTCTCCCCACATAAGCCCTCCGTCTTTGATATTTTGTAAAGGTAGGGGGCATAGAGGATCTTTGGGCCCTTGCTCTGGGAATTGCCCTTAGCAATTTGTCTCTCATTGATGAGCAACCAATCAATGCTATTCAAGTCAGCTCCAGAGTCCTTAAGAGTGCCTCCCCAAGCCACTCTTGTGATAAAAAAAAATTGTATTGTTCTTTCTGAAGCCCATTGAGTTTTCTCTGCTGTGATAATGGAACCTGGGTCAACGACTGGTAAGTTGCAATTGGTGCCTGCTACCTTGATGGATGCAGCTGGAACGGTTTCCTTAAATGGTGACATTGGAAGAGGTTGCGAAAATGGCCGTCACTATCTGTGATAATGAATTACTCACTGTTAACCTTTTGAACACTGGTTTCTTCTTCTGGTGGCTTGTGAATTAAAACTCCTTGCTCTCAGAACAATCTCTCTCAATCCTTCACCTCTGGAGGCTCCCAGGTAAATTCATGCACATCAAGAGTTTGCCTAGGTGGCCAAGAACACAGACAGGTGAATGGAGAATTTTAATATTTTATTGCCTCAAATGTTCATGAAGACAAGAATACTTTTCTGCCCCCTCCTTTTGCACAGCTGGATTTATCTTCCAATTAGCACAGTACCAGGGAACAAGCCTTTTAGGCCCTGAAGGCTTCACTCACAAGATGAACTGCAGATGATACTCCTACTGTATTTTGTTATTGGCAAACACTGCCCTTCTTTTCTTTTCTTTTAGCCAGCTGTTCCCAGCCACTGGGAAAAAAACACACTGAATTTTTCAGAAATGCTCATCATCCACCCATGTCCCCCAAGTTCTCAGTTTCTTCACATACAGTACCTCAAAAATTAGATTTACCAAGCTCCACTGAATACAATAAGAAATTCAACAAATAAATATTAAATAAAAACAACAAATTAACATGTCCTTGTTGCCTCTTCTTCTGATAAGAATATCTGCTTCTGTAATGAAACCACATCCTTTCTCACCTTGCTTTGGGACCTCTCCAGTGTTCCTTCCAAGGCAAATTATTCCAAAATCCCCTCTAGAACTCAACTAAAACTCACGGCAAGGAATGTATGTTCATCACTCTCTCAGCCACATCTAGCTGAACAAACCTGGGACTTGTCTGTGTACAGAGCCTAGCCAAATTAATAGTAGAGAGGTAAAAAGGTAGTGTTAAAAAGGAGGCTAATTGATTTACTGTATCTTACCCCTGCATCCCAATTCCAATGAACACAAGTTGATTGAAAAAAGTAGCTTTATTGAAGTTGAAGCATGGTTCTTGATAAATCAGGTTACAGATCTCAGCATAGAAAAATATACTAATCAAAATTAGCTTTTAGAGAAAGAATGCTTTCAGATATATCCTCTCCTAAATAAAATTAATCTATCTGTTCTAAGTTACCATATTGAAGACTTAAGGAGATGTGGCCGGTTGAAATGGCCCTTCTGCCCCCCCCTACTGCTGTTTCCTTCTTGACCACCAGATTTGAACTCCCTCCTCTTTCTTTCTCGTACCATCTGCTTCACTCTCCCAGGTATGAGGTGATCCTGGGTAATTAGCATTTGTAATCAGATCCCAGTGTTTAGGGTAAACAACTTTGTTCTTATTGACGAAGCATGGCGCCTATCTCTTCCAATCCGGGACCCAGGGAGTGAAAACAAACAGGAGGTCTTTCGCTAGCAAAAGAAGCCACACTTCTACTATAGTCTCAACCCTAATAAACTCCATCTTGGATAAGTTAATAACTTGGTCTATTCTATGACATCTTCTACTATCTATCTTATGTTCCTCTCTCTTCTGTTTTTTGGTGCCTGGAGGCAGAAACCACAAACAAATAAAGTCATTGCCTTCTATTAATCTTCCCTATTGTCTTATATTTTTCAGGAAGTCCAGATGGAGTAGAAGTGTTCTGTCTTTTCCCTACGTATCAGAAACAGTTTTTTCAGCCATCAGTGAAAGGAAAGAGGAAGTTAGAAATGTCCAAGAGTGGAGCCGTTTGCCATATTTTGCAGATGATGGCCTTCATTATGGAAGTATCTTCTATTTGAAAGCCAAGTTAATTTTCAAGGTAAAGAGGGAGAACTGGGGACTTAATATTCTCCACCCACAACTAGAGCTCAGAAACCAGACAGAACAATAAGAGGAAATTTCACCTGGTCGGTCCTCCCCAGTTTGGCCAGATGTGTTGTCTTGCTTAAATTATGATAATTCTCCCTGCCTCAGCACATGCATGTTTTATCTTTTGTACTTCTGTTTTGGTGATGCAATAGATAAACAATGAAGATGATCTTGACTCAGGATAATATAGCTTCATCTGCAACTTTTTAAAACAAAAATTCAGATCAACCGGCACTTATTCTATAGGCTGTATGCAGCTTTCCATGAAATTATTACACTGTCTCCCTTTAGTGTTTTGAAACAGCTTCTGCTTTAAAGTCATGTGTGTGTTCATTCATGTGTTCTTTTTACAGTAATCCTTCTGGAGCTCAGTTTTTGTTACTTGGCCATAGTGTGCTTTCAATAACTTCTGATGTCAAGGCTTCAAATTCAAAGTGAAAGCAGTTTGCCATTGATTAGATATGGGGTTCTAATCTCTTTTATTGTGTTTCCATGAAAGTGTCAGTCATGGTCTAAGTCCTAGTTTAAAACCAGCAAGCGAATGTGCTAATCTCTGGAAATGAAAATGTCAAATGGCTCCTGCCATATGCTGTAACTGTGCATCACATCATGAAAAGGAAAAAAAACCAACAACCTCAAGCCAACCAGACACTCTTGTGAATGCTGTTTCTCACCTGGTTTCCTCATGCTAACATTTTAATATTACTTCTCTGGAACCTAATGTTAAAATTAGTTCTCTAGAGCTTGGAAAACTAGGTTTACTTTTGAGCTGGGCCAGGAATTGATTAAGTTATTGACTGCTCTTGCAGTCCAAAATAAGTCGCTGTATCTTTTTATCAGCTCCTCATCCATAAAATAAATATACATCTGCAATAAGTACATTTGTAACAGCATTGGTCCTAATTTGTTGTCCTCCGTGTCACATTAAATGTTCACCCTTCTGCTATAGTGTGATGTTATGCAAAAAACGTTTCAGAGTTTGTTTTTGTTTGGAGATATTATGAGCCTGTGTTGAGAGTTGACAGTTTAGTTCTGCTGGAACTTTGTAAGTCCAGGTTTCACACACCCTTTCCCAAATCACAGAAACTCAATAAGTCTCCTCAAGCTGATCATTTTCCAGCCACTTTCACCTTTGTTCTATCTCATAGGATTATGTTATGGCTAAAATTGGAAAGAAGTATGCCATTCTGAGTACCCTGGGGGAAAGAGATATATAAGTGTAACTAATAAATATACAGTACAATAATAACAATCTAAAGAGAAAATAATGAATTCTAATCTTCTTCTCCAAGACTTAGGCTTTACTATCAAATGGGTTAGGAAACAGTATGAACCTGGGGCCTCACTAGATAAGAAGGTAATTCCATGAAGAAGAAAAGACTTATATATATATATATATATACCACAGATTTTCCATAGTCTCCATTAACAAAAAGAAAAAAAGAGGTCTTAAACATTGCAGTAAGTATAGAACTGTTCTGTGAAATAAGGTTTTGCAACAAGGACTCTTACTATATATGGAATTAGAAGTACCAGATCTTCAAGCAAGATTCTAAAAAGGAACGGATAGCAGAGATCATATTGCAAATACACATTGGCTACTGGAATGTATTGACTAGAAGAAAATCAGTTTGTTTCCCATAAATTACAGATAAGCCTTTGAGTGTGTGGACCATGAAAAACTATGAATTGTTTTACAAGAAATTGAAACTACATTTGATTACCCTCATGTGCATTGTAAACGCTAGACAAGGGTCTATTATAGGAAACAAAATGGAAAATAGAATGGTAAACCATTTATTTAGTTTCAGTTGACATACAAGGTATTATCAGTCCATACACAGATCATATCACATGCAAGCCTAGATTAGGTTCATATGGAGGGGAAGTAAAATTGGAGGAACATCAATAATTTAAGATATACAAATGAAATCACATTACTGCAGAAATTTGAAATGAAGACTGGACAAAGTAGAAAAACTGGTTTATAGCTGAAGATAAAAATAATTAGTACAATGGAACTACATAACTGTTAACTAGTCTGCTGCCAAGAAATTAGAAGACTGAGATTTGAAAAGGCAGCTGTAAAGAAACTACAAAATATACTTCAGAGTGAGGATGTATCACTGGGTGCCAATGCCAAGATAATTCACTGTTTGGTATTCCCAATTGCTATAGATAGATGTGAAAGCTGGACTGTGAGGATATTTGACAGGGAAAGAACAGTTCATGCAAAATGTGCCATTAGAGAAATTGCTTTATAGTTACCATTGCCTGGCAAAAAGACAGATGTGTTCTAGATCAAATCAATTCCATATTCTCAGAAGAATCTGAAAGGACTAAATTTAGGCTTTTATACTTTTGGGCATACCATGAAAAGACAAGATTACTGGAAAAGACAATAATAATAGCAAAACCAAAGACAGTATGAAAAGGAAAGACCTAGTATGGGATCGATTGGGTCAACTGAGGAAACTATGGGCTGTACTTTGCAAAATTTAAGAAGGACTGTAATGATATAACCTTCTGGGGGTCATTAATCCACAAGAAAACATCTTGATAACCGACAATAGCAAATATGTACAGCATTGTACTGATTGTGTCTCCTTTGCAGAATTTTGCACTCCTAGAATTGCCATAGATTAGGGCAGGGTTTCTCAACCTATGACCCATGGTGACATTTCATGTGGCCGACTGCCCTTACTCCCCCCCCCCGCCACTGCCGGAACTGCTGGAAGTGGTAGAAACAGCTGCATCTGCATTTACAGCTGCTTTAAACATGTTTACAACAGCTGTAAATACACCTGCAGATGTTGTAAATGCATTTAGGAAAGGCACAGATGCATTTTATGGCAGAATTTATGGCATTTATGCTCAGCGGTCTGAGGGAGTATTATGTGGCCTGTGGCTTGAAAAGTTTGAGAACCCCTGGATTAGGATGTCATTTATGGCCCATCATAACATTCTTCTCTCTCTCTCTCTTGAACACACATCTATCTTAAATATATAAAAAGTATGGACTGCCTCACAACACCTAACTAAAACACAGAATCAACTGCTGAATGGTAGCATTCAAATCCTATTGATTATATGTCTATACTCTAAATGGGACTACCAGTTGGACTGAAGCCTTCAAAGACAAATAAACACACTCCACCGACGAGTTCATTCTTAGATCTCTTTTACCTTAATTCCCTCCCCTACACAATGGGCATGCAAGTATTTTATCAAACACAACTACTGATCTGATGCTAGGCAGCCGCATGTCACTGAAGGCTGATGGTGTAAGGAAGGGATAATAGATATATAATAGAAGGTCTTCCAATTTGAAAGATGATGCCATTTAAAACATCAGCTGCCAAGTCTGGGATTTACACAGCCGGCAAAACTTACTTATTGCCTAGCAGAAGCCAGGCCACTATAATTTACACCCTTGCAAAACCCATGTCCTTCCTCTGCTACTTAGTTGCAGCAAAATATTTTAGCTGTAATAAAGCAAAGAATGTTGCTGTTAGACCAGCTGTTGAAAGATTTACAAGGCAGAGCTATACTGAACATCTCTATTTAGTGGGGAAATTGCTATGCACAGATCATAGCTGATGTATTTACCTTGGATATAATTGATCAAGGAGAAAAAACCCTGTAGTTTGTTTGTCAAAAGCAGGCCAACGTGGTATATGTGAAAGCAATCATTGCTCTAGGACACACGTTTCCTGATGCGCTGGAGGAAAAATATCACACTGATCAGATTCCTTTGTAGCCATTTCCCCAACATTGCAATAAAAGAAAAATGTATTGCCATGTCTTTAGCTGCCCATACAGTGGTACCTTGCTTAAAGAGCATAATGCGTTCCACGGGATTGCTCTTTAAGCAAGTTTGCTCTTTAAGCAAAACACCATTGTAAGTGACCAATTGTGACTTCTGGTGGTGGGGGGGAGTATTGTGAACCCCGATTTAGTTGTTAAGGGAGTTTTTGGTTGGTTTTAGTTGTTAAGTGAGGCGACCATTCAGAGAAAATTCTGCTCTTTAAGCGAGTTATTCTCTAAGCAAGATGCTCTTTATATGAGGTTTTACTGTACTTCTAAAGGTAGCAAAAACTTTGAGGAGCAGAGGGTGAAATCTTTGTGGGGATACACAACAAACCCCAGGAGCCTCCTGATCCAATTTCTTCTTTTTACCATTTATTCTTGTTTAAGTGTGCAAACAGTGAGAAGAGTAAAGAGATGGAACAACCTCCTCTGCTTGCCTTTGGGGCAGTTGTGAAGACTGAGGACTTAAGTTTGGACAAAACCAAGAAGGTGGCTTCATTTTGGCAATTTAAAATCTGACCTACACAGAAGTAGTGAAGACTAGGGGGAAGGTGCAAGTAGATTTGACAGGACAGTTGATTCAGCTCTGCTGTTTTCCAGCATCATATACTATTGTGCCATTATGTTGTATCATTACCTAAAAGTTACCAATTCTTCAGATTACAGGCAGGTACAATGCCAGGAAGGGGTTAATATAATGAGACAGGTAAGTAATGCCAGTGATGATGAGGGTGATGACTCACCAGATTAGCCAATGAAGTTCATTCAGGGATCTTTAATCTAGCAGTCTGGATGAAGTTTTCTCCTTCTTAGTTAGGTCTCTGGAGGGGAATTGGCCTTCAGGTAGAAGGCACCTTGTAAGAGCTACAGAGACAGAACCCTAACAACCAATAGAGTCTTAATGTTGGGAGTAATGGATGGACCGTTCGATACAGACATGTTAGAGAATGTTTGTGTCCTATTGCTGCATGTTGGGTAATCAGAATATTCTTGCACATGTTTTGTTTCTCTAAGTAATGTTCCAAGGAAAGATCCTTGTGTTTACATTTTCCTTAGCGTTAGAAGGTATTCATCTTTTAAAAATATGTAACAAAATCCAGCTCCTTAGGTAAATTCAAAGTTCCCCAGTGCCTTTATTTGTTCTACATGAAATTCAGAGATTTATTTGTTTGTTTGTTCAGATTTATATTGCCGCCCATTTGCCAAGGCGACCCAGGATGGCTCACAGTCAAAACAGCAACAGTACAGTAACAATAATAAATTAAACTTCGTGTAATTCGCCAGTTACGCCCACTCCTGGACCGGGACGCTCTGCTTATGGTCACACATGCGTTGGTCACCTCCAGACTTGATTATTGCAACGCGCTCTACATGTGGCTGCCCCTGATGACCATCCGGAGACTCCAGCTGGTCCAGAATGCGGCGGCCCGGGTAGTGGTGGGGTGTGGGCGTTATGCTCATGCTTCGCCACTGCTCCGGGAGCTGCACTGGCTGCCAGTATGTCTCCGGGTGCAATTCAAGGTGCTGGTTATTACCTTTAAAGCCCTATATGGTAGTGGGCCAGGATACCTAAGAGACCATGTCACCCCAAGAATATCTGTCCGTCCCACCAGGGCGGATCGGAGAGGCTCTCTTATCATTCCATCTGTTAGAGAGGTGCATCTCTCTAGCACCAGGAGGAGGGCCTTCTCTGTGTCCACCCCAACCCTCTGGAACCTCCTGCCCACCGAACTGCGCCTTCAGACAGAGCTCCTGCCCTTCCGGAAGGGCTTAAAAACCTGGCTGGCAGGACAAGTTTGGGGACCCGGGAACGTGGGTTCTCTTACCAGGTGGGTTAATTAATGGATTGCCACCCCTGGGCCTGAATGTGGGACTGTGTATTGTTTTTAATTTTTGTTGCTAACTTTTGATGACTTTTTTTTAACTTTTTGATGTTTTTATTGATGGAGATTGTTTTATATTTTTATTTTTTATTTTATGTGATGTAAGCCGCTCAGAGTCGGGTTCTCCCGATTGGGGCGGGGTAACAAATGCAATTAATAATAATAATAATAATAATAATAATAATAATAATAATAATAATAATAATAATAATAATAATAATAATAATAATAATAATAATAATAATAATAAAAACAACCTCACAAAACAACCAAAGCAGAACACAGACTAACTCCCCTCCGGCTGTTGATGGGGGCCTGGAGGTGGGGGTGAGGTCCTGAGCCACCTGCCAGGCCATGGCATCATCTCCCTCAGGTCGTTGGTGTGGGCCCAGAGGAAGGGGCGAGGTCCTCAGCCTCCTGCCAGGCCATGGCGTCTTCTCCCTTAGGCCATTGGTGTGGGCCCAGAGGTGGGGACGAGGTCTTCATCTTCCTGCCAGGCCATGGCTTCTTCTCCCTCAAGTCATTGGTGTGGGCCCAGAGGAGGGGGAGAGGTCCTCAGCCACATGTCCACATTACCCTGGTTAAAAACAGGAAGTGGTTGATAAGCAGGGAGGAAAATCTCTGTCACTTGGGTTTCTTTATTGAATCTCCCAGTTCCTGGGAAGAGAACAGATACCGCATACCTTGTGACATGTAACAAGGAATCCCTTTTAGGAAGTGGTGATAGCTCTAGCTACCAAATAAATGGGGCCCTCCATCCCCGTGGAAATAGCAGATTAGTGGCAAATGTGGGTAAGATGGTGATACCAGGTAGTGGAGAAATCTACTCACATACTGTCTAACAGGCACCTGTTTGGAATCTCAACCAGACTGCTTTACGGAGAGTCAACCTCTGTTGAAATTGCTGCCCAGTCCGTGCCTGGTTTGAAGTTAAAGGCCAAAATCCTAGTGAAGTTTTCTATGCATCAAGGAAGGCTTTTGGGTTTTCCAGACAGCCCATCACACGATCAGCTGTGTAACCCCAGGAAGGCAGGCACACAATGGAAAATAGCTCGAATAGTGTTTGTGTGACTGCTGTTACTTGATCATGAGAAGCAATGGGATTCCAGCTACAGAGGAGGAAACAGAAAGCCTGAGGTTCTTCATCAACAGTTGCAAATTTGAACAGCAGGTGAGCTAGGCACAGAGGTCACCTAATCACCTAATCTTTCCTACAACAGTCAGTGTTGTTCTGTTTCTATTTATGTTACAAGTTGAAGTCTATACACTTGAATCAGTGTATGCACATTCCACACGGAATGTCTTCTTTTGCCTTCTCATTTTGCTGATACATCTGTCCCCAGCTTTTTGTTTGATGTGGGTAAATGGCCAATTTAGACACCATTGTATGTAAAGCCTCAAAGTGACAATCCTTCCTCTCTCTCCCTGTTCAGCACCATCACTTGGGTCTCAGTCAAACAAACAAACAAACAAGGCCAAAAAGAAAGTGTGAATAAAACAAGCTCAAAATGCAGACAGAATATCCCAGCCCTACTGGGGCAGGGAAAGGCTATAGAAAGATAGGGCAACCTGTTGTAATGTTGGATGCTGCTCAGATAATCTGTCTTGTTCTTTCCACAAGCCCCTCTTGTATACTGAAAACTAAATGTCTAGCCTCAGATAATGGAGCAATGCCACCCCACCCCACCCCAGTAGCAGTTGGATAGAACATTGATGAAGGAGCATAAATATAATTTCCCCTCTGTTACTTTACTGTGATGTAGTTTCCGTTTGATGTTATTGTGGTGTGTCACCCACAGTTGAGATGACTATTATCAGAAGTATCAGGCTGACTGCATGGGCATATAGCCCACTCTTAGGGTTGGGGGCAAATTGGTCCAATTACAAGCACACATCAGTTGGGCAAACCCATCCCAACTTGCTCTCAACCCACTCCATTTTGAGACCCTGTCAGGGGGTTCCACAAATCGCCCCACTGTATTTAATTCTATCCCCAGTGTATGCACACCCCAGGGTTGGGATAAAATGGATCATGGTGGTAGCAGCTATTGATTCCTGGTGGCAGAAAGCAGCAGCAGGTGCTCCTTCCCAGGTGAGAGGGGAAATGCTCCGCCCACAAACTGGGAAGCAGAGGGAGAGGCGGTTACAGCTGCTGCATCAACAAGGAAATGAGTGAAACTGGTTCTACTGCTGTTGCCGTGGATTGGGCTCCTCAGGAGGAGCAAAATGCTGTTTGGATGCAAGGATTATACCATAGCTAATATCTACTGCAGGTTTTTTTTTGGGGTGGCGAGGGTATTGTTTTCTGTTGTTACTTTTTGATTTGTTTATTTTTTATGTTTATTATCTTATTGTTATTGTAAAGATTTTTAATGAGTTGTAAACTGCTCAGAGGGACTGTGGTGGCATAGCGGTTAAGATGCTGAACTTGACAACCAGAAGTCAGCAGTTCGAGACACGAGCACTGCATGATGGACTGAACTCCTGTCGTCCATCCCAGCTCCTGCCAACCTACCAGTTCAAAAACAAGAAATTGCAAGTAGATAAATAGGTACTGTATTGGCAGGAAGGTAAACAGCATTCCATGTACAGTACTCTGGTATCTAGTCATGCATGCCACATGTCCACGGAAACATCTGCAAATGCAGACAGCGCTGGCTCTTTGGTTATAAACGGAGATGAGGACCAAACCCTAGAGTCGGATACAACTTGCTTTCATGCAAGGGTGACCTCTACCTTTATCTAAACTGCCCAGAATGGGAGAATATCCTAGATGGGTGGGATATAAATATAAACAAACAAACTATACCAAAACGCATTCTTCCCCTCGCAACCTCATGTGACTTTTTGAAAGCTCATCTACACCAGCCCAGGAGGGACAATGTAGACTGGCTCTATGTCCAGGGGATATTATTTGTCTATTTGTGTTAGTACTGCATAGCGTGCACAGCGCGTTAATTTGGAATTGCTTAACTAGGTTTCTGTATGATGCTAATACTATGCAATATTTTTGGATATAATGTGAAGACACCATTAATAGTTCAACAGCGACTGCAAAAGGGAAGGAGGGAAGGAAAGAAAGAAAAGGTGAGTACAATGCAAGTAAGTTCTACAGAATATTCCCAGAGCTGCTGCAATTTGTACTTTACCAGGCAGACTGGAATCAAAGTTAACCGAGTTCCATTCAAAATGGCTCATTTGTTCTCATTCATACAGATTGTTCAAAGAAGGTGAAAGTAACTGTCTCCGTTGCTTACAGCAGCAGGCAGTTGGAATCAGTACCGAGTTAAGAAAGGAAAGGTAAATCCTAATTAGTTCAGCGCAGCCGACAAGCACAGCAGTCTTCGTCCTCGGGCTGTTGTTCCTTAAGCTTGGTTTTAGCCACTCCTGCCACTTTGAATTAGAGCAGTAAGGCAGCTGCTTCTGACCCTTGACATATTATGAAAACACACCATGATAAGAAACTGGAACCTTAACTTTGGCAACTCCCTAATAATTGATCTTTACCAAATAGCAACAGCAACACTAAAACTGACAAGAGAGAGAGAGATACAATCTAAATAAAAGAATAGGCTGCAGAGTCAAAATTCATGGTCAGGTTTGCAGGTGAGGCTTCCTTGTTGGAGGCAACTTCCAAAGCGGGAGCGGCAAGTTTCAGGTTTCACCTCTGGCTATATGGATTAGGACAGGAGTTCTCAACCTTTTAAAGCAGGGTGCCAGGTCACTCTCCCTCAGAAAGCTTTGGAGGCTGGGCAGACATTTTGCCCTTCCTCCACCACATGGTACTTCCTGGTGTGGTGGAAGCGGTGGGGGAGCCACATGAAATGGTGCCGCAGGCTGCAGGTTGAGAATCCCAGGATTAGAATGTTCCTCCCAAACTTGTTAGACAAAGCTGCCGATTAACCAGACTTGTTGGACTGGTGAACACCTGGGGTGCATTGGCTTCTTCTCCAGCAGGTTGGTGTATTATATGCTATAGTTATTTTACATGCATCATTTTGAACCTATGTTGCTTTATGTTTGTACCACAACAGCATAAACAGATGCTAAGAGAGACCTGCACCCATAGTTCAGTGCCCTTCTAATCTCAGAAAATGCTCAGGTTTCATTTCCTTACTCTCCTTTTTGAAGCCTATTTGCTATTACCTCATTTAACATGAAAGGCAATATGCCCAATTATTACTAATGACCTGGTGCAGCTGTCATAGCTCTGGCAAATTATAGCTAAACCATGTGGAGTTTTGACCAAGAGGGGTGGCCTCTGTCCTTTGAATGGCCAAGGATCTACCTAACGATATCACTTGCTACAAAGGTCTATTGTTTGGCTCATTGTGAGAAGACCTCCTCTACTACCCTGCCACCCTAGTTATTCCTGAGGTTTTATTACATGCCCACACAAATTAATCAGAAATGGGATTAGTCTGCTGAACAGTCTTTGCAAAGTGTGCCTTCAAAAATCCATCCCTCAATTTCCTGGGCAGCAATGATAAAATATTAACATAATTATTACTATTGATTGCATAATTGCAAGAGTTCTTTGAAAGGCTGCATAGTAATTGCAGAATTAGTTGCTGTGCAAATAAAAGCATAGCTACTGACTCCACAAACAGACTACAGATTTCTGGCACAATAAGGTGGATGGTAAAGGCAGATGTTTTGCAGCAGGTTAAAAATATGAATCCCACATGATAAACAAATTTGGCATCTGTGTTTGTAGATCTCTCCACCACCTGTAGCTTTTAAGGCAGAAAAAAAATTGGAAAAGTATTGTGGCCGGACTGTACAGCCAGTGACTCAATGTCAAGTGTCATGTGGTGGATAACTAACCTGACTCCCTAAAGTGGCCAATGGCTACGGGTGGATGAGCCCCATTAGGTGGGGTGATGGCCCCCCTCAGTGGAGGAAATGCACTGGAAACCATCATGTTGGGGCCCAACGGCAAAATGAGCAGAGGAGGAACTCTGAATCCCAAGGGTCATGGAGGTGGAAGAGGCCATGCCAGATGGACTGGCTGTGAAGGTGCACCTTGTCCATATACTCAAGGCTGCGGCAGTTCATTGCAGTCCCGGTGTTGAATCCTGCACGTCTCATTTTGTGTGTGCTTCAGGGGATAGTTATGAGATCATAGTGTGTGGGTCAGTTCATGACAAGCTGGAACCCACCTTAAACAAATTCAGGAAAAATATGCATTCTTGGATAGGAAGCAAGCAAGCAAGCTGAGTTTGCTAGGTAAGATAGGGTACTTGCTTTCAGATCCAGAGGTCAGGAGTTTGGTTCTCCACTGTGCCTTGTAAAAGAATCTGTATGTAGTTTTGGACAAATGGCACGGTCCCAGAGTTTGGAAGCATGGTTTACCAAGGGACCCTTGTTGAAAACTATATACCTAGAAAATCTTAAAAAAGGTATCCATAGATTGGAATCAATTTATTGATCATTATATAATTATTAATATAATTATTGCATAATTTCCTTTGAGATTTTGAAAGACTATTTGAATTGAAATTTATGTTCATATCAGAGTCGAAAGGCTGCTTGGAGACTTTCACTACAGCTGTTTGTTTAACGTATTTCTAGTGTACATCTGCAGATATCATACTATGATACAATAAGAAACAACTTTTATTTATTGGAATAATTTAAAATATTTCAACATAATCAGAATAAAACTCAATAAAGCAAGACCAAGTCATAACAACTGAGCCTTAAACATGTGGGTAAACAGTCAATATTTCATCTTGGTGCTGATCTGAGGCCAGTGTTAGCCCCAGACGGGCCCCCAAAAGAAGGATGTTCCACATATTGGAGGCTTTCCCCCTTCATAGTGTACTACTCCTAACATGTAGACACAGAGAAAAGCTTGTAGATCTTGACTGGGATGGTGTTAAGCAAAAATGTGCTACCTAACTCTTATGGTATGACGTTGTTTAGCACTGCCACAATCTAATTCAAATTTACTCTCCCCTATAGTGTACATGCCTGGACCACGGTGGCTTAGTAGTTAAAATGCTGAGCTTGAGGGCTGGAAGGTTGGCAGTTCAGCAGTTCAAGAGCCGAGTGCTGCATGACAGAGTGCCTACCAAGCAGTTTGAAAGCAAGAAATTGCAAGCAGATAAATAGGTATCACTTCAGTGGTAAAGGTAACAGTGTTCTGTGTGCTCTGGTATCTAGTCATGCCTGCCACATGGCCACAGGAACGTCTGTAGATGCAGACAGCTCTGGCTCTTTGGCTGAAAATGGAGATGCATAAAGAAGTTAGCAGATAAGAGATTTCTTTATATTAACAAACATCTGGCAGCCCTATATACCCAAGCAGGGAGTCCCCTAATTGTCCGTGGGATAGTTTCTAAGCATCTGACTCATCATGAATTAGATGGAATTCATGAATTAGATGGAATTCTAAGATGGATGAACAAATCAGTGCAATGAGTTCAGAGGAAGCATGATATTTAGGGAGGTTGATTGATTATGCCTGTATAACAGAGATATATTCATTTTTACAACCTTGTGATAATTAAATTAAATTATGATGGATAGGCACCAGCTACTGTGAAAGCTTTGGCAGTGATTATAAATATTCTGCAATCTTGCTACTGAAACATCTCTTCTCTCACCTACAATCTTTAGGCTTGCCTTGTCTAAGTGAGGATTTTTCTCAGCCTTTGCTTGAAATTTCCCTCAGAAAGAACAACGCCTTCTAGCATACTAAGGTTTTATTTAAGGTCTGCAGGTCTTATGTTTTTCCTCACTGACTCTTCACATGAAGCAATGGGGCAGGGCTGGGGAACATGTGCCTGTCTAGGAGCTGTTGGATTGTGGCTCTCATCCGTCCTAGCTAGCAATGCTAATAGAAAAATGGGTGTTGTAGTCCATCAATATCTAGACCGTCACACATTTTGTATCCCTTCAGTAGGATCGATCATCTGCACAACACAGGCTGCCATTGTGGGCAGAAATTGCAGAAGTGCATTACAAGTTGTGGTTTTAGATTTAGGACCAGCCTTAAGAAGAGGTAGTCAAGCTGGGCACGTACCCAGTTGAGCCCCGGGGCTACAGCAGGGGTTCCCAATGTGGGACCCAGGCCTTAGAGGGGGACTTCAATTCCCAGAGGTCTAAGTCAGTACATTGGCTGATCAGTGCTTTGGGGAATTGACTTCGGCTTCTGGGAACTGAAGTCCCAAAACCAAAGGTTGCAAAACACTGGGCACCCGTGTTTGTTGAATGCACTGCCTCTGCTGCAATGAACCAGGATGGAAAAGAAAATAACACAGTATATCAGGCTCTATAAACTATTGGGATACTAACTGTAAACCAGGGGTTCTCAACCTGTGGCCCATGGGCCAGATGTGGCCCATGGCACCATTTCTTGTCCCCTCCCACCGGGAAGTGCCATGTGGTGGAGGAAGAGCAAAATGGCTGTCTGGCTCCTGAACCTGTCTGAGGGAGCATGACCCGGCCCCCAGCTTAAAAAGGATGAGAATTCCTGATGTAAACAGTCAACGCTCATCTGTTAATTTAATACACTACAGTATATGGTTTATTCCCCCCCTCCCCCGTTTGATGTCAATTCTGTTAGACAAAAATAAGGAGATTTTTTAAAAAATCACTTAAATATTAATATACAAACACACAAAAAAATGTACTTTGCTTGGATCTTAGCACCTAGAATCCCTCAAACAGCATTGGCTAATGACTAAGCTGGCTATGGAATTTTGTGAGCTGTCCCCCACCCCACCCCAAAAAGCTCTTTCAACCCATGAGGTGCAAGATTGGCCTTTCCTAATCTGGTATCATTTGTATGCTAAAACTCTCAACATTTCTATGACTGTCAACAGTGGAGCTGTGGGTTCTCCAGAGAATCAGATGGGAGGGCTGCAGGAATCCCAACAGTAGCAGGAGATGTTGGGTTTGAGTTTTGGGATCTGCATTTGCCACAGAATTATCTCAGTACAGTGGTACCTCGCTTAAAGAGCATAATGCGTTCCACAGGATTACTCTTTAAGCGAGTTTGATCTTTATGCAAAATACCATTGTAAGTGACCAATTGTGACTTCTGGTGTGTGTGTGTGTGTGTGTGGGGGGGATTGCAAACCCTGATTTATTTGTTAAGCGAGTTTTTGGTTGGTTTTAGTTATTAAGCAAAGTGACCAGTCAGAGAAAATTCTGCTCTTTAAGAGAGTTACTCTCTAAGCGAGGCGCTCTTTATGTGAGGTTTTACTGTATGGTGCTTCGGTAGGGTATTGTGCAACCAAGAGAAAGCTGTCCTTGTTTGAAAAGATTGCTAGACTCATTTGCCACAGGCATGAAATTGGGTTATTTTAGTGTTTCTATTCCATCTTTACAGAAATTGCCTTTTCAGATGTATGCTCGTACCATTAAATGCTTGAGCAATTTAAGCCTCTCCTTCAGAGAGCTCCTAGGGAGTGGGGAACCCTAATCACATGAGATCCTCCTGATAGCAGTTTGGGTTTTCCTTGGAATAATAACCCTCCATTTTCACTCTTCTATGAGTCATGCAAAATTGATTTAAATTTCAGCCTTGCCTTTCATAATGCCACGGCAGAGCTACTTAGAAACAAAGCTCTGTCTTTTCAAAAGAAAGAAAAATGGGTGATATGCCTTGAAAACAGTACAGCAAAGGTAGTGATAGCAGGGTTGGTACAAAATAAATACCAAGTGCCACATGGAGCTTGGTATTTATTTTGGCTTCCCTATGGCATTTGTAGGCCATAGGGAAGATACAAGAAATATGTAGAGGCACACAAGAAGACACACAAGCATTCAGCAACAGACTCCCTTCTTCAGGTGAGATGTTAAAAATGAGCCGCTGTGTGTATGTGTGTGTCCTGTGTGTGTGTGTGTGTGTCCTGTGTGTGTGTGTGTCTGTGTGTGTGTGTTATAGGGGAGAGATAGAAAGGGGTATGGTGGGGGAGAGGATACCTTAAGTACTGGCATTCTACCCGTTGTTTCAGAAGGTAATAAAGGGGGGCCTGTGGCCAGTGGTAGCCAGGACTCTAGAAGGGGGGGGGGTTCCAGGAGGGGCAACAAATTTCCAGGAGGGGAAACAATGTCCACATTCACATATATAACATTGGGGTCACGGGGCGGGTGGGTGGGGGATGTTAGCTCAAGAGGGTTTTCTCCCCCCTCCCCGGCCCCCCTCTGGCTACAGCCCTGCATGTGGCATAGAAAATATTAGGTTTCATCAAGCAATACAATAGTACCTTGTCCCGGCTCTTTCATCATTTCAGAATCATGGCAAAAAGTAAATAAATATAATAATCAAGCAATTGTCAAGGGAAAAAAGCCATAATTTTCTTGTTCCTACCAATTTAAAGACCCTTGAGACCAGATAGATGCATTCAGGAGTTTACTAATGGAACATTTGTAGTGCTTAAGGTGAAGGACCTGATGTTTACATCTTCCCAGTCCTTAATGAATATACAGGCTATGTCAGATGAAATGTAATACTTTTGCTGTATGATGCAGAATAGGAAACATAATTCCCTCGCTTCAAGCAAGTGCATAGTACTCAGGCCTTAAACTGCCCCCAAGTAGGATATAAGCTGCCGGTGGTCTAAATAACTAAGAATTTGCTGTCTTTCTTGACACTCTAAATTGTTTGCTGAAGGCAGTTGACTCAAAGGTCGTGTTGGTCAAGTCAGCACTTCACTACAAGGTGAAATATTCTCGTCAGTTGCGATTTACATAGATTCACCAACTGGTGAAATCTTGTTGCTTTGTAGACACATTGAGCCCTCTTGGCACAGTGTACTGCAGCCAAAACTGCCGCTGTTGCGAGTTCAGTTATGATGGAGTGAAAGGTTCGCTCAGCCCTCCATCTTTTGGATGTCAGTAAAATGAGAACCCAGCATGTTGAGGACAAAAATGCTAAATAGCTTGTGGACTGCCCAGAGAGGGCACTAAGTGCTGTGGGGGTGGTATGGTCCGGGCAATTGTTTTTGCTATTGGGTGGTGTAACTTCCAGTGCCTTTTATAGCTGGCCATTAATGAGTCACTGGTGGGGTTCTTGGGGGACCCCCACACACCCAAATCCCAATGAATTGCTGGCCTGAAGGCACTGAAATTCACACCATTTGTCTTCCACACGCATGGCAAAGGAATCTGATTGAAATCTTACTGCTTCGCATGCATGTGGAAGGCAATTGGTATAAATTTCAGTGCTTTCAGGCCAGCAATTAATTGCTATGGTATAAACATTTGTGGACTGGGGATCCATATCAACAGATGTATGAAGTATTACATCCATTTGGAAGATGCATGTACTGTATATTCTTCTTGCACCACTTAGGGGTTTATGTGAACTAAAAAGCAAATGTGCATTAAAATGGTTCACATTCACCGTGTATCATTGAAAACATGCATATAATCTGTACATGAAAAGATTGTTGTTATGTGCTGTCAAGTCACCTCTGATTCATGTGACCCTAGAATGAGCAAATTCCAGAAGATTCTATCATTAACAGCTCCATTCAGCTCCCACGAGTTTAAGGCAACGAGTTCCTTTAGGAATTCAGTCCATTTCACATTTTTGTCTTCTTTTCCCGTTTCCTCCAATTTTCCTATCATTGTTTTATTTTTCAGCAAACCTTGTCATCTCATGGTTGCCTTTAGTTTTTCAATTTTGCTTTCAGAGAAATGTCAGGCTACCCAGAAAATACATTTGTAAATATTTTCCTTTCAATATGTATAGTTTCCCAAAGGCCTTGATGTTTCTGCATTTTTCAGCATATTTTAAAAAATATATATATCCAGGTATCAGTACATTGTCTTGATAAGTATTACAACAGAAGAGCTGCAACAAATACTTACAGATCTGGGCAGGAAAAGGTTTAAAAATAGGTCTCAAGGTCAACAAAAGTAAAACTATGTTTAAGAAATCAAAATTGCTGTTTTGTGATGGAATAAAACTTAGAGAAGAACAAATAGAAGAGTTGGAAAGCTATGTTTATTTGGGTCAAGCAGTCAGGATAGAGAATGATTTAAGAGAAGAAATGTCTAGAAGACAGAGAGCCATATGGGGTAAATTTAGAGAAATGTCATCCATGTTGAAGTCAAAAGCTAAACCAGAAACAAAGGCAAATTTGTTCAATTCTATGGTCTTGAATGCAATGACATATGGCAGTGAAACGTGGGCTTTAACAGCTGTGGAATAAAAGCGGCAGCAAGTAACACAACGAGCAATTGAGAGGTCAATGCTCAGAATCTCAGTTCACAATAAAGTAAAAAATGATGATATCAGGCAAAGATCACTGCTAAAAGACATAGTAACAGAATACCTGATGAACAAATTAAGGTGGGCTAGCCATGTTGCACACACAAGTGACAATAGATGGAGTGCCAGAATAATGAATTGGTATCAGAATAATGAATTGGTATCAGAATAATGAATTGGTATCAAAAGACCCAGGGAAGACCAACTCACAGATGGGAAGATTTTTCTCAAGAAAAATGTTGAACCAACGTCGAGAAGAACAGCCAGGGACAGATCGTTAGGTACAGAAGTTGTGTGGAATGTCATCATGGAGACATCTACTCACACAAGGACTCCTCACTGAATAATGACTCCAAGATATCCAAGGTATCCCAGGTAAGTGCATGATGTTCAAGACACATTAGACAACAGACATACAATGGCCAAAATCCTGTTGTTCAAATGGCAATTTTCAGACTTGGTAAACAAACTGTTCCTGCCACAAAATGGCTTGGTGCTTGTGCGGGTTTGATTCATGTGTATGTGTAGAACAAAAGTTACCACTCAGCATACACCAAGCAACAGGATTTCAGCCATTGCCGGGTCCATTCGCAGGCACATTTTGTGTGGTCTTCAGATTGTTTCCCTTCTCCTAGGTGTAAATCCCTGAGTACTGTCATATGTTATGCATCTGTGTATATTGGCAAATTTGTCTATTTGCTTTTGTCTTGGCTGGGACTTTAGTTAATATCTGAGATAATTTTGGAGAGTTAGCAAAACATACACAGGATAAAAATGTGATCTCTGGAGGAGATAATTGCTTTATATATTAGTATCTAAGAAGCAACAGAATGAAATCATTCAAAATGAAATCATTCAAAACTGCAGGATAGGTCCAAATTGTCAGTTGCCATGCACAACTAGTTTTTTACCATCCGTTTCCCACTGACTTTAAATTACTTTAAATAAAATTGTGTTTTGCTTTTTGACCAATGTCCCCCAACAGCTTACCATATGAATTATGCATAAATTCCACTCCAAATACATACAATTCAAAAGCAAACAAATCATTAGAAAATGTATGATAAGAAAACATAAAGAATGGTTTGGGGACATCATATCTTTGTTAAGAGCTGCTGCATCCGAAGCCATTATAACCATCATGCTGCCCAATGTCTGGGAGGACAAGAATCAGAAGATGAAGACACAATAAATGAACACCTGGGAGGCACGTGGTGGGGAGAAATGAAGCAAGGAACACGCTGAGAAACAAAATGTTCAACTCCAGAAAACAGTAAGAAAATTCTGACTGAATTTTGCTTAGTGCAGTAAGTTGCAACTTGAGTAGGCCCATTTAAGTTGAGAGAAGTTATGGAGTTGACTCACCAAATGGCCACTGATTTTTAGGGTCTACTCGAGTGCATCTTATAATGATAAACAATTGGATTTCAGCCAATATGCCTGATATAGCATGGTTGATTATTCTAGATTCAGATATGGAGCAATACTTTCAGGCAGGAAGAGCCATCAACCTTTTAAGAGCAGAAGCATGTTGGTGTAACATTTTCTCCCCAAAACAAATCCAGAGTTTCAAGTCTAAATCATCTTCTTCTTTTGTTCTTGTCTTTTTTTCCATATTACTTACTTGTTACATTTTGCTTCTCTGACTAATGTTTGGGGAAATTAAGTAGCTCAGTCTTTAATCCATATTGCTTTCACCTGGGTTTCTTGAGTATGGATTAAAGTTTGCAGTCCATTTTCCAAATGGATTATGAAAAACCCGCCCGGTTTTATATTTTTATATTTAGCAGCTGGGATTGTTTGGTCATAATGTTATTAGGTTTATTTGTACATTTTGTCCTTCTCCCCACAGACATCCTCTTCAGCCAAAAATTAAACAGAAATCTCAAGGAAGCTGTCCCATCTTAATAGACAGCATTCTTAATTGGGGAAGGAATGCAGTAGACGGATAAGGGATGGATAGGGTCATCTACAGTTTACTCTTTAAAAGTGTTTTGACCAAGTTGAGACCGTTTTCCTATGTAGGCAAACCAGCAGATGTATGTCCAAAAACAAGTGTACTGAATACAGTTTATGAAAACACGCTAGAGATAATGTGTGTTAGTTTTAAGGCACTAAAACATGCCCTGCTGCTTTTGCTGCAGCAGACTAACACAGTTAAGCCCGCTAGATGTATCTACCATGTTTTCCCCCAATTGATGCACCTTGAATTGGTAATAGAGTTGCAATGTGATAAATCCTTATATTTGAGTAAGAACTACTATACAGTATACTATTTTTCCCTTGCATTAGGTAAAGGTAAAAATTTCCCTTGTTCAAAAGCCAGTCATATTCAACTCTAGGGGACAGTGCTTATCTCAGTTTACAGCCAAAGACCCAGCACTATCTGTGCCTGCAGCAGGGCTGGATAAAGACCCTTAGAGTCACTAAGCACTTAAAAGATTTTGGTGCCCCCATATATGTGTAATTCAAAATATAAATAATAAACCATAAAATAAAATTTTATTTATTGAAATTAAACAAAGCTTACAGTAAGATGGAAAATAATGTTTATTTTTGTAAACTTCTACTTTATTTATATTTGAAAAGTTTTCTCTTCCTTTTTTTAATTGCAAAGTCTTTGATCAGATTCTCAAAACTAATCTTATGTAACATATCTGCTTCTATACTTAATAGAGATAAGGTATCCAGCCTGCCTTGTTGCATAGTTGTTCTGATGGGACTTTTAATATACTTCAACTGAAGAAATGAACACTCAGCTAAGCAATTTGTGACTATTAATGTTAAAAATATATGAAAGCCAATGTCTACATTTGGAGAGGCACACTCAATATTGTCTTCTACAATTATTTTATAAAGTTCAGCATGACTGGGTATTGTTTTTAAATTTTTGGTTGCATATGAATGAAACTGCTGAAACTCAGCTGAGAAATCCTGTTGAAGTCCTCTGTGTAAGCATCAATCAGCTTTTGACAGCACTGAGAATATCTTTCAATGTTAGTAGATGATGAAGTGACATTATGTGGCACATAACTTAGAAAAGAAAATCTCTCTGCTATTTCTTTGTATATCTCTCCTCTTCTTTTCATCTCAGTTTCAAGTTTGTCAACAACTGTGTAAAAGATGGTAATATGAAATTTATCTCTGGCATTCAGATATACTTCTGGTGCATCTCCATCATTGGGTACCTTCTTTCTGATACTTTTGCAAGTTGTAGCTGTCTTATAATCAACATCTGGTAGCAGTTCCTTTGTATCTGCTTCATATCTTTCAAATTCATCTCATGAAGTGTACAGCTGGTCAGCTAATGATACATACAGATCTGTACATGTTTTTAAGTTCACATCCTCACTTTACAGAACTTGGCTCACTCTGAAAATTCTGCAAAAAACCTCATCCCAAAAATTCAACATAAAAACGAATTCTAGCTCTTGCATCTTATCTGCAATACTATTTTCTTCTCTTTTGGCATCTCCCTTTTGATACTGGTCTTTGGCTATATATTCTAATGCTTCTAAAATTTTCAGGACAGATTTCAAAATTGCTACAATAGCCATAAGATGTGCCTCCCATCTGGTATCAGAGAGGGGTTTTAAGATGCTTTCGTTCCCAATACAATCTTTAAGAATTTTCCACTAACTGGTTGAAGCTGGAAAAAAAGGTATAGAATAACTGCACTGTAGTGAAGAAATTAACTGTCTCTTGACAGCAGTCAGCAGCATTTTGGCCTACCAGATTTAGTGGATGAGCTGCACTCTTTGAGTGCTCTTGTTATTATTGTACATATCCATAAGTAATTTTTTCATTTCATGTGAGCCCCTTTTGAGGATCCTGGTTCAGCTGCACCATTTGCAGTATTGCACTATATGGACCATGGACCATGGTAAATTCAGCTATGGAAAATTTCTGTGGCGTCCTCTTCCCTTTGATGCCCTAGCACATGATTATTTTGCTTAATAGTTAATCCACCCCTGGCCTGCAGACATTTCCATGGTCATGTTGCAGACATGACTACAAACTGAAGGGCATGGCATGCTGTTACCTTTCCCGCTATTTATCTACTTGCAATTTCTTGCTTTTGAACTGCTAGGTTGGCAGGACTTGGGGCAGACAACAGGTGCTAACTCCATCATGTAGCACTTGGGTCTCGAACTCTTGACCTGCCAACCTTCTGTTCATCAAGCTCAGTGTCTTAACCACTGAGCCACCACAGCCCATTTTCCTTGCATTACCATGTCTTCAAAACTGCACTGCCACTTGACTGTTAAGTTTTGGACTTTTGGTGTAGATGTCCATGCATGTAAACTCTTGCTCTTCCCTAGGATACAAAGTAATCCTTTAAGACCAATAGACTCAGTGACCTTTTTCATTATTAATAAAGTGCCTGCTTTCATAAATAGGCTTAGCTGGGCCTAGTACTGTGATATTTTGATTTGCTGTTGCTATGTGCTATCAAATCACTCCTGATTTATAGTGACTCTGATTGGATTTTCAAGGTATGCAAGATAGTCAAGAAGAGGTTGTAAACCCCCAGTGATGGCTGGGTATAGGCTTTAACCCAGGTCTCCAGAGTATAGATTTGATGCTCTATCCATAACATCACATCTTGGAAGAACAGATTGCTAGTTTTGCCCTTTAATTTATAAGTAGCATTTTTTTTAATTCCAAGATTATGCAAAATAAGCTTCTTATGGGATGCATATTTTAAATAATTCTTTCATGAAGCAACCTGTATGTTTGGGAGTATTAATTTCCTTGTCAATGTATTTCAAATTATGCAACTTGTTTACTGTACAGAGATGAGTATTTTCAAGAGGCCTCAGAAACAGAATGTTTTCTCAGTCTCTCTGTGGCATTACACATTTATTTTAGAAAGTCAAGAAAGGTTTTCGAGTAAAAGAATTCTTCTCCTTTATCTAATATCTGCCCATACCTGAAACAGGTGACTGATGGATTTCAAGGCAGAACTCCTACAACAAATTATTCCCAATTATTTCTCACTGGAGGGAAAAAATTTGGATTAGATATTGTACTGTACATTTTAGTTGCTCTTGATAATCCTTGCTGTCCATATAAGATGAGAATAGACTGTGTCTTTGTCCTTAATATGGTCAAGGGAGGTATACTTCAACAGTATTGCAGCCAGAACTGCTCACATTGTGAGTTCAGTCCTGATACTCAAAGAGACAGAACTGTCTAGATGACACTGATAGTTCCAACTATCTTACTGCATATGCTAATATTTACTATTCCTGCAAAACAGTCAAATTCTGGGTATTTTTGGACAATCCTCGGCTTGAATTGATAAGCCTTAAATTTGGTTTTTTTTAATAGTACAGTACAGTAGTTGCAAGTTCCTAGCTGACTGAGAGATGTGAGGCAGAAGTAATGGAACAGGACTTTATACTAGAAGCATAAACATGCTGCCAGTCCCGTTTTGGAGTCCATGGTAAACTGGAAATGGCTCCTGCGTATGAAGAAGGTGGGTTGACGTCCTCCATTTCTCATGCAGAAGTAGAGCCAAGCAGCAGGTGACTCTTGCCTCCATGCCAGTATGGAGGCAGCATCTTCTATAGGACACCAAGCTAGTTTAAAAGACTCTGATGAGGTTCTGCTGTACTAAACACAGATCTGCAATCCTGCAACAGAGAGTTGGCAGGAATCTTTGGAGGCATAGTCATAGGGCAGTGATGGCTAACCTTGGGACTCCAGGAGTTCTTGGACTTCAGTTCCCAGAAGCCTGAGTCAGCATTCCTGATGATCAGGGCAGGGCTTCTGGGAATTGAAGTTCAAGAATAACTAGAGTGCCAAGGTTCACCATCACTGTCATAGGGCATCAGTGGCACGACCGCTCTGTCTAAGAGTAGGGCTGGCTGTGAAAGTTCTCTCTCAACCTCATGTGCAGTCTCTAAAATGTGGGTAGTGATGGAAGAGGTGGCAAAAATCAAATAGCTTCTAGACACGATCCTTTGCTGGAAATGGCCATCTGGTTTGTGCTCCAGCTTCTGTAATCAATCTAATTGCTCCAGGCCACATTCCTCCAGCAAAGCTTCACCACAGAAATGGCTGGAGGCCAGATATAAGCAACCAAGCCACACATACAAGGGAAGACAATTCCACTTCCAAGAACTTTCAACTTGTCTGACCCAAGATACCTTCCACTGTGATTTATTAATTTAGATTAAAAACTGGATTCAATGATACTGTTAACACAACTGACCAAGGAAAGAGCTCCTCACTACCGTTGTATGCAAAGGTTCTGTGAAAAGTCGGTGTATTGTGCATTTGGAATCATGTGTGAGCATCAGCTGTAGGCTGTCTGAAAGCAGATCTTTTTAGCGGGCCACCTCAGGAGGAAACCCCTTCACACACATTTGAAGTCTAATCCATCCGCCGCCCCCCCTTTTCCAGGCCACACGCCCAGCTCAGATGTCACAGAGCAATTGTGTTCTGGAAATGGTCTCGGGTCCTCCACACATGCAAAATAAAAGGTGGTGCAAATCTGGTGTGATGTGGAGTGTGTGTGTGTGTGTGTGTGTGTGTGCCAGTGGTGTTCCATGTGATGGAGAAGGAACCTGGCCCTGGAGGTCGGGGTCTCCTCGAGTCACAAGAAACGACAACAACACTGCTGCTAATAGGAACCTCTCTCTGTGTGTGTGTGTGTGTGTCTCTCTCCTCCTCCTCCTCCTCCTCTTCCCCGCTCTCTCCCGGGATCGTTCCTTCCCTCCGTCCCCAGCTTGAGCCCTGGGAGAACTCTCCAGGGTGCTGAAGCGGGGGGACGGAGGCGGCACCAGCAGCAGCAGCGGCGAGGCGCCCGTCCAGCCCATCCCGCCGCCCTCCGAGCCCCCCTTGCCCCTCCACGGGGAGGAGGGCGCTCCCTCTGGCCTCCCGATGATTGGCAGGCCTGCCGCCTCGCCTCGCCTCCGGTGGGCGCTTCCTTTTTCGCCACCACCGGCCGTGGGATACGGAGGAGGAGGAGGAGGAGGAGGAGGAGCTGGAGCTGGAGGAGGAAGGCGAGGGTGAACAAGGCAGCCCCGGCACCGCCTGCCTGCCTGGCCACACGCCGCTCCCGGCGCGCAGGCGGACCAGTCCGCCTCAGGGCATCTCCACGAGCTGCCAGCGCCGCGGGTTTCCCTCTCCCGAAGGCAGCTCCATGCGGAGCCCGAGCGCCTGCTGAGCCCCTGCCTGCCTGCCTGCCTCCCATCTGGCCCACCTAAGCGGAACTCGTCGGGTTGGCTGAATTGGATTTCGGTTCTCGAGCCCCTTCCCCACTCCAGGCGGTCACCATTCCTTTGCACTCCCTGTCCGCAAGAGCCATGAAGGCGGGCACCGTCCCCCAACCCTGGCCCCCGGCTGCCCTCTTTCTCTTCGTGGGGCTCCTGGGGGGGGTCTCCGCCTCCCAAAGACCCGTCTACACCAACCATTTCTGGGTCGAGTTTCGCCAAGGGGGAGAAGAGGACGCCAAGCAACTTGCGGCGGAACATGGATTTCACGGGGCGCGGAAGGTAAGAAGGTCTCCCTTCTCTCTCTCTCTCTCTCTCTCTCTCTCTCTCTCTCTCTCACACACACACACACACACACACACACTCCCCAGAATAACACCACCAGGTCGATTGGTGTCTGCAAAGTTCGGGAGATCCGTCCATGCATTTTTGCAGCACCAGGAGGATTTGGGGAAAGAGTTGGCTAAAAACTCTTGCCCAGCAGATCAGGATTCCTAAACCCCAGAGCCCCACCTAGGTATTTTTTGCCAGGGTCATTTGGAAGGTGGTGAGATGGTGATGGTGATGGTGATGGTGATGGTGATGATAGTAATAATAATAATAATAATAATAATAATAATAATAATAATAATAATAATAATAATAATAATAATAATAATAATAATAATAATAATAATAATAATCTGCTGTTGTACCCATAGTCATTGGAGCTCTTGGAGCAATACTAAAGGACACCCTAGATATTTGGAAATTTTGATTTTATCGGACTTGAACATCCTAACTCTCTAAACCACAACTCTACTAGGAACTGAATATATACTTAGATGTGACCTTAACAGTTCTTAGGTCCTTGGTTAGGGCTTGAACTGTTAATTTGATTCCAGTCCTCGACTGTGAACCAGATGGTTGATTTGTAGCCAATCATCCTCATCATCCTCATCCTCATTCTGAGATGACCACCAAGTTAGGAACAGAACCTGACCCTGTGGGTTAGGAGCAGAACGTGGAGGTTGAGATCAATAACAACTGAATTGAAAACAAAGATGTTTTCACTGGTTATTCTGTACCCTCAACAGCCAAAGGGGTAAAAAAAAGAAAGTAAAGAAGAAGTCAGTTTGTAATCTGTTAGTTGCTGTGAAAACACAAACAATTTTTCAGATTTATTTCCCTGCTGAAATATTGGCAGCTTCATCTTCTTCTTTCCTTTTTTATTTTTTGTTTTAGAGGAATAAGGAAGATTATCTATGTTATTTTGGAAGTTGTTTAAAAAGATTTATGTAAATAAGTGCTGGACATTACAAGCTTGCTTTAGGATTATAACAGAATTGTAATAACATAGGATGTTATAATGGATGCACACAGTGTCTAGCTAATAGCAACAGTTAACGGTGCCGTCTAACAGCAGCAGGGGGATTTTAAGGTGAGACAAACTGCTTGGTAGAAATATAGACCAATATTACTGATAGACTAATGGTTCCAAAAAGTTACTTTCTAGTTCCTTTGTGGTTGAAGCTGAACCAAAACGCTCTGTGTAAATCAAAAGACACTGTCTACTTCAGGGGTTCTCAAGCTTTTAGAGCCGGGGGCCAAATCATGCCCCCTCAGACTGTTGGCACACCATTCATCTCATGCTGCCACTAACACTCCCTCACACACCAACAGTCCATCCCGCAAACACTCCCCCACCACCGCTTCCCTGTTTACTGGCCTGCCATGGGTGAAGGAGGGGCCCTCCCTGCCCTTCCCCACACTTGGCCAGAGCGGCACCCAGGAAGGATACAGGCAGCTGTGGGCACCTGCTGCTTCCACTTCTGTTTCTGCCACTGTCACCACCTGCCTTTTCCCCTCCACCTGGCTTGGCATGTTCCTAATGATCGGTAGCAGGGCGGGTGTTGTAAGCCTTCTTACAACATCTGCTGTGCTATAGAGCATCATTAGGGACATCCCAAGCCAGGCGGAGGGGGAAAGGATGGTGGTGACGGTGGGAGCGAGGGTATGGGCTGGATGGAATGGTTCTGCAGGCCAGATTTGGCCCATGGTCTGCAGGTTGAGAATCCCTGGTCTACTTGCTAAAATATGAATATTTGGTCATACAAAATACTTCTGGTCTGGGCAGTTCATGGGACATTCTAAGAAAAGAAAAGCGACTTTCCCTTCAAAACGTGCCCAACATTAGATGGCTTTGCTGCTCATTCTTTTTCTGAGCAGTTATGCAAGAAGTACCTCATCCTCATTTGCATTACCATCAATGTGCCTCTCTATTAACATCACTGCAAATTAGCTCTCGAGAGTGTTTGTGCATTGAGTTGGGGGAGTTCTTTCTAAAATATATTTAGGAGCTTTCCTATATGCCTTCCATAACTTTGGACCCAAGGCCAAGGATTGTCTCAGTTGATAGAGAAATTGTTATAAGAACAAAGGAAGAAGCCGATTCCATTCTGGCTTAGCTGCTTTGTAGATACTGTGCCATTTGTTATTGCTGAGATTTCCCTCCCATGAGATAGTGATGTGATTGCATAGAAAGAAAACAAGAGGGAAGTCTCTCTTCTCATAAAGCCAAACGTCTTGGGCGAAAACTCTTTGGATGTAGACATTTGTCTGACATATTAGTCCTTTCTTCTAAGATATTCCCTGCCCCATTTTCTTCACTTTTTGAGCCAAGAAACTGCTATTTGTTAGGCCTGTCTGTGGGTCCTTTTTATTCCCTATTTTTGCTGGCTTGTTGCATTTCTATCCTGCTTCTCCTTCCAGAGAGTCCAAGGTAGCATATATAGCTTTCCCTGCTATGCACCCTGTGAGGTAGATGAAACCCAACGTTGTTCAATCGGTTTCCTGATGGGTGGGGATTTTGAACCCAGATCTTCTGAGACTAGCACTCCAAAACTGGCCTTTCTGTATACAGAACTGTCACCCAAAATTGGCATTTTTTTTAAAATGCAGGACAAAAAGTATGGAAATCAGATATAAGTATCCATATTAAGAATACTTTGGGATGGACTCTCTGCCTTTTCATGTGTTCCTCAGACCCATTAAGCTATGCCTTTGCATAAAATCATAGGACTGTAACTTGACCTGAAAGCTGGTCTCTTTCCGTCTACTTTGCTACAAGACGCAGGAAGTGGGAGTTAATTTCCTTCTATTGTGAGCAAGAGTAACTTGTCTGAGTATCATTTCCTCTTTCTGAATGCAACTTTGAGCATACAATCAGTTCATTTTCAAAGTAAGACTTTGGCTGCAATCGTTCTCCCAGTTAGCTGTGAGTAAGCGGCAATGAACTCACTGCAACTTACTTCTGAGGAAATGTGTATATGCTTGAATTCTTAATCTGTTATCAAGTTTAAAAAATAACAAGTTAATAACCATCAGAGCATCTAGAACAGGGATTCTCAACCTGCATTCTGTGGGCCGGATACAGCCTACAGCACCATTTCATGTGGCCTACCACCACCTCCACTACACCAGGAAGGGCCATGTGGTGGAAGAAGGACAAAATGGCCCCATGACCCTCAAAGCTGTCTCAGGGAGCTTGACCCGGTCCCCAGCTTTAAAAGGTTGAGAACTCCTGCTCTAGAGTGTCAGCAGTGCCGTGTAGTACCATGAAAAACTTATCACTTGGAGGCAAGAGATCAGTAGAACTTATTCTTTTGTAAGCAAGCCCAGCCTTTCAGGATTCATCTCTAGCCATTTCCATATAGGAGGTCCAGCAAATTTAATATGATCTGCTCCTCCTCCTCCCTTTTCAGCCTTGTGCATTCTATTTAAGGAAAAGAGAGCAGGGAAAAGCAGATCATATGCATTATTTACTAGTTATGCATTTGTTTCCCCCTTCCTCTGGCTCTGTGTGAAATTAAATTCAGCAGCAAGTCCTTGGTTTCTCCTTTAGGGAGAAGTAACTCAGATGCTTTAGCAGAGCTGCTTCTGCTTCCTCTGCCATAAGCAATTCTGAATACTGGCGATCATCATGACACTCAGCTATGAAGACTGTCCTGAGAATATAATGCATTGGCCTTTCCTCTGCCATCCACATCACAGCATGACCCTCATACCCCTGATCCAGTTTAATGAGCCAGATTCTGGTCTTGATCCCTTTTGGCACGTGAAGTCCTTCTCAGCCCCAGGCTAGTATTGATGAAGCTGCTGCCCTCCATCAAGATGGATTCAAGTGGGATTTAATCCACTTGGGGACCATCACCCTTCCCTGTGGACTTTGCCACCCAAGTCCGTTAGTCCTCAGGGTTGTCAGATTAGTTATCAGCCACCTGACACTTGGCGTTGAATTGCTGGCAATATGGTTACTTTATTACCATAGTAGGCTAACCTGGCCAGACATTTACAGCTGCTTCACTCAAGCCAAAAACAGACGTTAGAAGCAGCCCATACTTAGTAGCTGTGCAGAAGGGGTGACAGTGAGAGTCTTTCCATGTTGGTGAAATCAGACTTCAAAGAAACCTTGTGATTAAGTCCTGAAGACCAATCAAAAGAACAAACAAAGCAAGCTGACCTAGATAATCGGAGAGATGAGAGAAATTTCTACAGTGACACTAAGAGACTCACAATGGTTAAGAATTTTCTTCTGGTGGGCTAAGCCTATTTCTGAAATATCCCTGTGAAGTTCTTACACAGAGTGGTTTTGCAAGGCGTCTTCAGCAGTCAACTTTTTTTTTAATTCCCTATTAGGGAAAAGTCTTGAACTTAATGGTTTTCACCTATGACGAGTAGCCTTAAATTGTTAATTTCTCAGAACTGTCTAGGGTGGGAACATTACAGGGATGAAACAGGCAATTTAAAAGACAATTAGTTGGTAATTTAGAAATGCTCTTTGTCATTGTACATTGTATTGATTCTAATGAAAGCTAGTGAAACGACATGATTCTTTAATAATAGGATTTTTAAAACTCCCTTTGGAAAGGGAATGATTTTGTCTATATTTCAGTTAATATTTAACTTCAGGGAATGCCCTCCTGGCTCAGTCATTTGCAGATTTTATTTGGATTCTGTCAAATGAATGTTTGTTTGGGCCTTTATCGTAGCTCCTGTCACAGTACTTAGTGAAAATTAAGGACTGGTGTGTGTTTCTTTTCATCTCTAACATGTACAGTCTGCATACAAGGACTGTGCTGCTTCCTTTTTAGACCGGAAGGCATCTGCATGAAATAGCCCCCAAATGAAAGCGTTAATGGGTGCTTTTCTCTAACATGCCAATTTCAAACTCTTCCTATGTGAAAACAAGGTGACACAATGACCAGAAGCTTGAATATTGAAAGCTTTTTCTTAGCTATCTGTCTACATTTAGACTACTTTACCTCCAAGATGCAGAGAGGATTTATTTATACAGACTGAAATCCAGTCCATTAAAAAAAGGTAAACTCTAATAATTGAAATTGTCTGGAAAGGATGTAATCCAAGAAGGAACAAAATGGCAGGGGTGGAAAATGGAGCCCACGCACGGTCTTTGGACAAACATGGGGTGGTGGTGGGAGAAAACAGGCTGAATAGGGAATATTAGAGCAATTCCAGGGTGACTATGGGGCACAAGAAAAAGCCCTTGATTATATCAGGATGGAGCAAGACCACAATGAATTCTTTGCATTGTGTTCAGCTTCATAATGTTAAGAAGATACTAAACAATTTGAGTTGAGTAGAAGAAAATAAAACTAATGCAGTAGTAAGACCGAGTTTCTCCAACCAGAGGAGGTGGTAAGTGATAAATGAACACCTGAATAAAGCGGAAGATCTCCCCTGCATATTCTATCCCCTGAGATGATAAGGTGTGCTAAAACTGAGATCACTGCATGGTATATTTATTCACTTGTTGCCATTTCACACAGTTCTAGGGCAAGGGGAACCTCTGTGTTTGGCATTCTGGAACATTATGCTTTTGACATTACACTCTCACTCATCTTAACTTACTAAACCAGCGTTTCTCAGCCCCCCCCCCCGGTGTTCTTGGACTTCAGTTCCCAGAAGCTCAAGTCAACACACCTGCTGATCAGGGCTTCTGGGAATTGAAGTCCAAGAACACCTGGCGGGCCTAAGGTTGAGAAACTATGTACTGAATTTTACAGGAAAACGATTACACTATTAGGATTGAGAAGGTGTATTTGTGTGCAGAAAGATAATTTCTATATGTGCTTTCAGTGACTATGTCTCACAATTAGAACACCCTCTGCCTTCCCAGGTCATAATTGTTTATGTCTCCACTCCTCTCAGGATATTTTGGTTTTGAAATGGAGATCTGGAAATGCACAGATAATGCTGCAAACCTGAGGCTGGAGAGGCCTTGAATATCTGTGCAAGCATAGGCAAGTGGGTTGGTCCTGTCTGTATGGGCTTTATGCAGGTATAAAGTAGGTCAGGGAGTGTCTGCATACAACAGTTAAAACCCAGGTGGTGGATCCATACTTACTCATGATTAGAGCAAACCCAATGAAATTAGTAGGACTTAATCTATCATGACCAACATATTCCATTAATGTGTCTATTTTAAGCATGAAAAAGGATTCAACCCAACATCCAGAACTTTCATATAACATGAGGGAGTAATGAAATCCTCACTTCTATCCATCTACCAAAAATTTTAATTAATATTCCCTTTCTTTATCTAGAAGACAAGTTTTTCTCATAATGTATAGATTATATAAATCAAGATCTCTATATACAGGCCTCCCTTCACTACATATATGTTGTGTAGTATACAGCTATCTTCCATTTAGGGAAGTGGTTAAGACACTGACTGGAAGGCAGTAGGTCAGCAGTTCAAGACCCGAGAGCTACATGATAGAGTGAGCATCTGTCTCTGTCCCAGCTCCTGCCAAACTAGCAGTTTGAAAGCAAGAAATTGCAAGTAGATAAATAGGTACCATTTTGGTGGGAAGGTAAAAAGTGTTCTATGCACTTTGGTGTCTAGGCATGCCTGCCACATGTCCACAGAAATGTCTGCAAATGAAGGCAGCACTGGCTCTTTGGCTATAAACAGAGATGAGCACTGAACCCTAGAGGCTTATATGACTGGCTTTCGAGCAAGAGCTACATTTACCTTAACAAAAAAAAAAGAAGTTTTAAAACACTGTTAGCAATTACGTACATTGAAAACTCTGTATCAGGGGTGGCCAAACTACGGCACACAGGCAGAATCTGGCCCATGATGCCAAATCATCTGGCCCACACTGCCCTTGCCGTTCCCAGAAGTGGAAGTAAAATGCACATGCACCTGCACAAAACGCTGCCATAAATGCACCCATGGCTGTTGTAAATGCATTTATGTCAGTCACAGGTGCATGTAGGGCAGTGTTTTGCACACACACATGCATGTTTTACTTCCAATTCTGGTGGAAGGAACCACATGGCTGACCTGCTGAACCATGTGACCAGCCTGCAGCCAAAGTTTGGCTTGCTCTATTTATTTATTTATTTAGATTTATATCACCGCCCACTCGCCGTGGCGACTCAGGGCGGTTTACAATCAGGAGAAAAAAACAAACAAAAACAAAACAACAATAACACACACATAACCCAAACAGCTAAAATCCATTCCTCCTTCCGGCCAGAGGACGTTAGTCTTTTCCTTCCCTGGGCAGGTAAGGCCCAGGATGAGGAAGTGGGAGCTTCCATCTAAAAACCTTAAAACTTTTTAAAAATTAAAAACTGAAAGATTAAAAACAGATTAAAAACACACCAGATGCTACAGCTACTAGTTAAAAGTAGAAAAAAGAGAGGGGCTCAGATCAACCCATGTGCTGGGGTCATTATACCTTCCATACCCCATACCTGTCCTGCCAGCCATGTTTTTAGATTCTTCCTAAAGGGCAGCAACTCTGTCTGGAGACGTCGCTCCGTAGGCAGGAGGTTCCATAGGAGGGCCGGAGCAGACACAGAGAAGGCCCTCCTCCTTCTGGTGCCAGAGAGATGTGCCTCCTTGGCTGATGGAACAACTAGGGAGCCTCTCCGGTCCGCTCATGTGGGAGGGGCAGATGTTCTTGGGATGAGGCGGTCTCTTAAGTATCCTGGCCCACTACCATGTAGGGCTTTAAAGGTGATAACCAGCACCTTGAATTGCACCCGGAGGCAAACCGGCAACCAGTGCAGCTCCCGAAGCAGAGGCGAGGCATGTGCATACCGCCCACACCCCATCACAACCCGGGCAGCCGCATTCTGGACCAGTTGAAGCCTCCGAATGGTCATCAAGGGCAGCCCCATGTAGAGCGCATTACAGTAATCAAGTCTGGAGGTGACCAAGGCATGTGTGACCATGAGCAAGGAGTCCGGATCTAGGAGTGGGCGTAACTGGCGGATCACACGAAGTTGTGCAAAAGCCCTCCTAGCCACGACTGCCACCTGCTCTTTGAGGTGAAGAAGAAGGGCTTTAGATAGCGATGGCCACAAATTTAACACAAATGATATCAGGTGTTTGGTGCAGAAGAGCCAGTTTCAAAGGAAATGATGACTTTGTAATTCCTGTTAGGTTAATGAAAAGCAAAGTGTCCCTTTAAGAGACAAAGGATAAGAAACTGAAGAGAGGGAAATAAACAGCACGTTTACAGAGAATCTGAACTAGAAACAAATAAGAAAAAGGAAACAAAAGAAGAAATGTTCCAAATGTGCAGATGGCATGCAGTGACCTTTTTCTTGTGCCGTATCTGATTCCAAATATTAGTGATCATCATGCTGGTCAGTCATGAAGACTGTCCTCCAAATATAATACAGTGGCCTTTCATCTGCCTTCCACATCACACTGTGGCACCCGTACCACAGATCCAGCTCCGCGAGTCACTTTCTGTTCCTGGGCCCTTTTGGCATGTAAAGTCCTGCTCAGCCCCAGGCCAGGATGGATGAAGCTGCTGCCCTCCATCAAGATGGATTCAAGTGGAATTTAATCCTCTTGGGGATCATCACCCTTCCCTGTGGACTTCATCACCCAAGGCCGTTAGTCCTTAGGGTTGTCAGGTTAGTTAATCACCGCCCGACACTCGGCATTGAGTTGCTGGCAGTAGGGTCTGCTCTATTACAGTAGCAGGATAACCTGGCCAGACTTTCTGAAATGACTGTAGAGAGCAAATATCAGAATAAAAAAAGGAGCCCTGAGACATCAGAACAATGGTGCATCTAATCCAGACATTTTGTTTTCCAGAATAGCCTTCCAGATGCCCTGGGTCTTGGTTGTTGCAGTGGTTTGGACTGTTGTTATAATACAACTCCTAGACCACGTGATTAATGACCATGAGGCTTGGAGGTTCTGGGAATTGAAGCCCAACTATTGTACTGTCCAAAAGTCTTAGGCCACCACAAACTGGTTTAGGGGAAAATTCAATGGGTGATTGGGGGAGACACAACTCAGGCCCCGAGTAACTTAGGTAAATGTAAAGGTAAATGTAGCTCTTGCTCGAAAGCCAGTCATATCTGACTCTAGGGTTCAGTCCTCATCTCTGTTTATAGCCAAAGAGCCAGCGCTGTCCATGTCTGCAGACATTTCTGTGTACACATGGCAGGCATGCCTCAACACCAGAACGGATTGCTGTTTACCTTCCCACTGAAGTGGTCCCTATTTATCTACTTGCAATTTCTTGCTTTTGAACTGCTAGGTTGGCAGGAGCCAAGTAACATAGACACCACAAAATTGGAGCAAATCGTCTGCTGCCTCTAATCTTAAACTCTTCTAGGTTTCATGAAATTTGGAGTTAGTGTGTCCGATTTATGTCTCCCCCAATCACTCAGTGCATTTTTGTGGCACTTGTTTTTCATAGATACAAATGGAATTTCTATTGACCATCTGTGGTTTATGGACTGCACTCTTATGCTTTCCAATTTGGAAACAGCTATCATCAAAGCTAGTGAGTCTTATTTTAGAATGGGTGGGTATACACTAACCAGCGTTTCCCAACTGTTGGTTCTTGGACTTCAATTCCCAGAAGCCTAAGGTAGTACATTGGCTGATTAGTGCTTTTGGGAATTGACTAAGGCTTCTGGGAATTGAAGTCCAAGAACCAACAGTTGGGAAACCCTGCACTAACCTAACCTAACAGGCATCCAAGATAGGCAATGCAGTACTTAAGTTGATCCCCAATTCCTTATTTATGTGAAATATCAAAACAAAATATAAGTGTTAAGAGCTTAGTTAGCGATTAAAGGTTTTATGTGCTGGTGCCCCAAAACAAGTCTTGACATACTCTGTAGCGTACATAACAATGAGTAGACAACTGATCTTTTTGAGATCCACATAATTTTCTTTAGTCAAACCTCTTCCTTCAAATGACAACTAGAAATAAAGAACAGGTTGTACACAACTCATGCTAAGCTTTAATCCTACTTCCCAAATTTATAGGAAAATACCCTCTGTGCATTTATGCAACCCAATACTTATATTTTGATACAACTTATAACTATTGCACAGATCAGTGTCCCCCAACCTTTGGTTTTTGGACTTCAGTTCCCAGAAACCTAAGTCAATTCCCCAAAGCACTGATCAGCCAATGTACTGACTTCGGCTTCTGGGAATTGAAGTCCAAAAGCCAAAGGTTGGGGAACACTGGCATAGAGGACATGGTAGGTTTATGATCTGGCATAGGCCAAAGTTGTATACATTTTAGTCTTCAGCTGTCTTTCTATATGTGGGGTTCTAACATAATGTGTACGCTCTTTATTTTAGTGACTTCAGCTGGTAGCATCACAATGTATCTCTATCATGTCAAGAATATCAGTCAGGAGTTAATTGACCCAAACCCTGGAAAAGTCAGCAGCTTTGTGTAAAGAGATCAGAGACTTGAGGAACTGAATCATATCTAAATTCCATCTGATCTTGGGCAGCAAAAAGTTGGCACCAATTAAAGGCCAAAGCCAAAGGATTTTGGATGAGTTTTGTTATAATAAACACCGAGCTTTGTACTAGCCATAGTAATTGGCCATAGTTAGTGCCACACTTTCTGACTATAGCAAAATAAGAGGTCCAGAAATGGCATAACCTGGGAAAGATGTATGTACAAAACCAGAAGGTAGCTTGGGTTTTAGAAATGATGATTACAGAGCATTGATGCTGTGCACAAAGAAGGTTGCCACAGCTGGGAAGACCTTCAGCACCTGGCTTCAGTCAAGGACCTGTTTTGTGGAGGGATGGCCTTACCAAGTGACCTGTCTCACCATCAGGTCTTGGAGGGAAATCAATTTTGTAACAAGATCTTTAGCAGCCAAGGCTAAAGATCCAAACCAGGCTTTCTCAATGCTTTCAGGTCGTGTGCCTGACCATGCCTCCTGGGCAGCTGATTGGTCACATGGTTCCACCCACCCAGAAACAGAAGTAAAATGCATGCTGCACATGCACAGAACGCATTTAGCAGCATTCTGTTAATGTGTGGTGCACAGTTTTTCCTCTTCCAGGTTTGGCGAGGGCGTCGCGGGCCTGATGAAATGGCTTTGGGGGCTGGGTGTGGCCCATGGGCTATAGGTTGAGAATGCCTGGTCTAAACTAAGGGGGATACAGGTGGTTTATCTTTTCTTGCCTGGTTTCATAGACTATCTGTTGTTATGGTGATTGTTATTTACAATTTATTCCTCTCAACCTTGGAAGCTGTTTAGTGCGCATACACACACACACACACACATATTTTAAGCAGAAAATCTGGGTCAAAGTAATAAATCTACCTAATCAAAAATATATTTCAGAGTGCATTAATTTTGTTCTGCTTTAGTGCGATATTACATGCCCTCTTAAATCTGTTCCCTAACCTACTCCTCCAGGGATTCCTGTGCTGTATGCATTTAAATAAATGAATTCATTACACCAAACATTGCCTTCTTGTCTACAAGTCTTGAATGCCTTTCCCTCACAGCAGTTTCATATGTAAATGAAGAAAGGTAGCCCTCTCTAATATTGCACATTCAACTTCAAACAAAGTGTTTTCTTCAAGGTGTTTATACCTTGGGATTCATGCTTGCTTGGTTTACCCTCCTACTTTGGTGGCTGCTTTCAAGGTGATCACAATGGTGAATCTTCTGTTGAGAGTAAATTGGAACTGCCAACTAAACCTTTAAGCATTTAAAGAACTTCTATAGAGTGCTCCAACCAGACATTGTTCCATATGATACTTGTTCCAAGTTCTGCCTGGTTTTCCATCTCCCTGCTCATTAGTGAGTCAACAATCTGTGGTCAATGATAAACTTATTTTTAGTTTCGTTCCCAGTATTCAAGGCCAAAATACCTCTTTCTGCTTTTTGTATACCTGGGATTCCCCCAAGCATGTTTCTTGTTTCTCAGTAGCCCAATTTTGTCATTTTTAAATATACAGTAATACCTCGGATAACGCTAAGACTTGGTTCCACAAGTCTTGGTGTTATCCGATTTTTAGTGTTATCCGATCCATGTTAAAATCCTTTGGGATGGATCGGATAACGTTAAAGCTCCATAGAGCTACATTGTAACCGCACAGGCTTTAGCGGTTGTTATCTGATCCATCCCATAGGACCTTAACGTTATTCGATCCAATTCTCCTCCCCAGATTACTTAACATTATGCGATTTTAGCGTTATCCGAGGTAAACGTTATCCAAGGTATTGCTGTAGCTTGATTTGGTCTTTTTGTGAGTCTGGTTGTACTTTCAGCTGTGGTCCTGCTATGAAGATTCTGCCAGAATGGGGAAACACTGACACAATTAGTCAATTGATATGCTAATGGCCCAGTTGTGTGGATTTCAGCTGCCAGGGGCCTAAGCCAAATTTGCCTCCCCCTTGTGGACACTGGTGCCTGCTCCCGCTAGGGCTTCTAGGAATTGTAGTTCAAGAACACCCATAAGCCCAAAAAGTCCCACCCGGGGCAGGCTGCCCCCCTTTACGCTATGCCACTGTAATGGCCAGTGAATGTATTTATTTACCATTTTTCCACTTCCATGTCAAGCATAGCAGCTTTTAGACTTCCAGATAATGGAATGCAACTCCTATCAGCCATCACCACAGAGTGTGCTGGCCATCATCAACAGGAATTGGTGTCCAACAACCTCTGGGAAGCCATAAGAAATGCTGGCAGAAAATAGTGTTTGTCAACTGCAGTGGCTTAGTGGTTAAGATGCTGGACTTGATGACTGGAAGGTTGGCAGGTCAGCAGTTTGAGATCAGAGTGCTGCACTACAGAGTGAGCTCCTGTCTCTGTCCCAGTTCCTGCCAACCTCACAATTCAAAAGCAAGAAATTGCAAGTAGATAAATAGGTACCACTTTGGTGGGAAGGTAATAGTGTTTTGTGCACTCTGGTATCTAGTAATGCCTGCCACATGTCCACAGAAACGTCTGCAGAGGCAGACAGCACTGGCTCTTTTGTTGTAAATGGAGATGAGCACTGTCCCCTAGAATCAGATATGGCTGGCTTTCAAACAAGGATGACCTTTACCTTTACCTACCAGTAGTTATACCTTACCAGGTGAAAAGAGGACAAAAGCAAATGGTCCATGAGCGCTTTTTAAAATAAATTTTCCAAGGCATAGCCATAGACATTCTCCTCCTCCTCCTCCTCCTCCTCCTCCTCGTTGTTGTTGTTGTTGTTGTTGTTGTTGTTGTTGTTGTTGTTGTTGTTGTTGTTGTTGTTGTTGTTGTTGTTGTTGTTGTATTTTGATTTCTTTACCGCCCTACTCGGTAGGACCAACTCAGGGCGGTTCACAACACATGTAAAATTACAAGAATATAGCCCTGTGTTGTTTTTAACTTCTGATGGTTTTAACTCTGACGTTTTAGTGTTGGGTTTTATTTTTGTTTTTATTTCGGATGTAAGCCGCCCAGAGTCGGGTCCTCCCGATTGGGGCGGGGTATTAAATTTAATAAATAATAAATAATAAATAAAATAATAATACAAGTTCATAAACACAACATGTCAATAAATCATAAATAATCAATATCAATATCACATAACATCAAAATAGCAATATCATTACAGTAACAAAAAGATTCAATAAACATCAATATCAACTAATAGTCCAAAATTTTCATATCTCAGTCGAGTTTGCACAAAAAAATTACAAAGAACAGAACTAAACAAAAACAAAATAATTGCTAAGCCCCACGACAGGCGACAAGCCTCTCTGCCCGGCCACAGACGTTCCTGGCAGGAGGGCGGTGGTGCAAAAAGTCCCGCCGCACAGCGTCTCTTAAAGCCCCAGCAGGGCGGGGTTCCGGGGACAGGTGGAACAAGTCCCAGGGTTGGACGCTTTGGCAGCCTCTCCGCCCGGCCGCAGATGTTTTCCACAGATATTTTCCCCAAACCTATTGAATAAGACAAAGCATATTTAGTGTAATGTTTCTAGGTTTAAAAATGTATCGTCTGTTTAGAAAGGTACCTATGATGGCTTATGATACAGTGAAAAAGAATGTAGCACCAAATAGATAGCATTTGCATTTTGCCAATGAGATGAGAAAGGTGTTGTTGGCAGGCTATGGGAAAGTGGCTGTATTGCTTAGTCCAGGGGTTTTGAACCTACGGCCTGGGAGCCGGATGTGGCCCACAACACCATTTCATAGGACCCCCGACTGCCTCCACCACACCAGGAAGTGCCATGTGTGGCAGGCAGGGCAAAATGGCCATCCAGCCCCCAAAGCTGTCTGAGGGAGTGTGACCCAACCCAGCCTTCAGCTTGAAAAGGTTGAGAACCCCTGGCTTAGTCAGTGGAGAGTTCAAGCAAGCTGCATATCTTTGACCCACATCTCAGTCATTAAGGCTGTGATCTGTTCCAGTTTGCAAGTCTTTCAACCAGTGCTACAAAGAGCTGATTTTACGCTATGTGTAAAGGTGCACATTCAATGGAAATAGGTCATACTTCACCTACTTGCAGAGCAATAACTAAATTTGCACGTGAGGTGAGATTACTACCCTGTGACCAGCCTGCTGGGTGTGTGTCTCCTGCTCTTTGCTGCTGCTCAGAAATACTGGAGAGAGGGATGCAAGCAGGCAGTGCAGATGTGCAAACCTACACTATACTGGACATGAGTGTCTGTTAAAGTGTTCTCTGTGTTGTTCTAATGGGAAAGAACTCTTTGCCATTTCTGTCATCTCAAATTAACAACTAGCTGTCAGGGCATGGCTTTCCTTTTTTGCTGGAAAAGCTGTGCCAATCACAAGGAAAAAGTAGGCGACATTTCTATCGATTTCATCCAAGGCACAACATTTCTGGCTCCACTTTATTTCTATTTCAAGTGAGGTCCCCCCCCCCTCCCTCCTGCATGCCATTTCATTCATTTTAGACACGGAGAGATGGTTTTAGAAGCAAGTACTTAAGCTAGACAGCTCTGGGTCTTTGGCTATAAACAGAGGCGAGCACTGATCCCTAGAGTTGGATATGACTGGCTTTTGAGCACGGGTGACCTTACTTAAGCCAACATGAGGTGTATAAGCAATTTTCAAGCACCAGAACTCCTGCTTCTCTCCTGCATAGACCAAGACGACACGGGCCCAGAGGGCAATTTGTTGTGCTTTTATCAGAACAAAATAGCTATTTTTCACAAGAGATCTTTTGGAAGGCTGCAATTCCATAGACACCAATGTGCAAATAAATCCTACCCAAGCCTCAATGATTTCTTTCCACCTCAATAAATTTGGATTCTGCCTGGATGTTCCACTGGGAATCAGTATACGCAAGCAATTTTATATTAAATCTCATCTTTGTGCACATGCCTTGATGCTGCACTGTAAGGTATTTCCATAGAACAGTATTTCCCAACCATTGGTTTTTGGACTTCAGTTCCCAGAAGCCTAAATCAATTCCCCAAAGGACTGATCAGCCAATGTACTGACTTAGGCTTCTGGGAATCGAGTCCCCACTGTGGGGCATGTGCCCCACATTGGGAACCACTGCCTTAGAAGGTTTCACCTCATGGGCAAGTGGTGGCCTGACAGAAGGGGGTTACCTTATTATTATTGTTTTTGTCTAAGATGAACCCACTCTCCTTGGAACATGGCCTGCTATTAGGTCACATTTCTCATGTAGATGCACAGGGCATGGCCGTTGGAAATTTAGGGACAGATGTGAGTTAGTAGTAGTGGGATATAAACACTTGAGGTCCATTTAACTTTGACTTGCAGCAGCTCTTAAAAAATTTGCAGGCAGGTTTCTTTCCTAATAGTACCTGATGACCCCCAGTATTTCCTGAGAGCCCCTCATCCAAGAACTAACCAGTCTCAACCCGGCTTCACCTCTAAAACCAGACATGAACCAGTGCATTCTGTGGTACTTATACTTTTCTTATTCCTTTCTTTCCTGGAACTGTAAAAAAAGGATTTCACTGATTTCAGTGTCCAAGCAGAGGGAATCATTGCTTATGCAGTCAAAACAGCAGCAACTCCAGTGAAGTAGGAGGTATTGATACACTTGGGGAATTGGGAGATGTTTTTATTATTTAAAAATCTTAAAATTGTGGGAAATGGAATGGAATGAAGTATCATTTGTTTGTCTGTTTTGTTACGTTGGGCTGGCTGGATAGAGCTGTGGTTCATGTATTTGGTTGCAGAGCCAAAGGTTGGGAGTTTGATTCCCCACTGAGCCTTAGTCAAGCTACACAGTCGCAGCCCCCCACCCCCAAGGAAAAGGGGATGTCAAATCACTGAGTATTCTCTACCTAGAAAACCCTGGAAAGGAGTGCCACAAATCACAATTTTCTTAATGGCACATGACTCAATAATTTGTATCAGTTCTAGGCTATCTTTCCCCTTTTCTGGATTATTTTCTAGAAACAAAGTGGTATTTGATATCTTTCAGTCAGGGGATCATGGATGGGGATTATAGGAACTATAAAACAGGGCTTAGTTGTAGAGGAAGGGCAGTCTGAGCGATACACACTGCAAAATTGTGGTGCAGATTTCAGTCTAAGACAACAGACGTTGTGGGATATGTTACATTCTACTTGTTTTCTGATCTCATTGATTTCTAGAGAGCCTGGGTTGGAGGTCTTGCCAAGAGCCTGAGCCACTTAATTTTTGATGCCTTGCTACCTTAATTGGGGAGACTTGAGTATTATGACAGTCTTTCTTTTAATCTACTGACAGTGCATAATAAAACAAAGTCTTGTTTTTGTTCTTTTGAGAAATAACATTCTTTCCAGCCACCTGTAGAAGAGATTCCTCAAGTTTTGTTTTCTCTTTTTTCCCTCTCCTTTGAAATTTGTTTTCACACGGGTGTACTCATCAGTCTTCTTATATTGTTTGGAAAAAATATGTTTAGGCTTCTTAATGTGAAAAAGAAGAAAAAATATTATCTATGAGTACTGGATTTGCAGGCGGAAATCCATAAAGCTAAAAATATAAGTAGGAAATTATCTGGCATGCTTCATTTTGTTCTCATTTTTAAAAACCACCTAGATGGGGGGAAGCACATTTGTGTGCATGCTAATGGCAAAATAGTGTTTTGCTAATTGCCAAAAGAACCTCAGTTGTTAAAACAGCTTGCTATGTGTTAAGATGTATAGGCTTTCCTTCCACCAACAGATAGCTGACAATACATAACATTTCATTCCATGTATCTTTAGCTACGCAAAATTAAGACTTTTGAGCTCCAGTGATGCAGAACAAGCCAAAGAGTCCCAAAGCACAGCCAGGCTATCTCATTATGTTGTGAAGTACGCAATGTCATCCACATTAGCAATTAAGGAGGCAATGGGTGAGTCCAAAACAACTGAAGGTTGAAGTGTGCAGCCGACTTCTTTCTTGTTAGAGGTCCAGGTGACCTCAATGGATGAGAATTTCTTGTATCAAGACTGGGTGGTATGTTGGCTGTACCATTTTTGGCTTAGGATAGCATGGACAAGAATGTCCACATGATGATGCCTCAAAGGTGGAATTTTGCCGTGGGCTCTAGTCAAAGCATGGTGCACCCTGGTTTGGCTAGGTAGCTAAGTTAGGACAACTTACCAGGAGCACACAACGCCTCTGCTGAAAGGACCAAGCATGCTCAAATCCCAATGTTGCCTCAACACCTGCAACAGAGGAAGAAGAAGCCACACAGGATATACCGTAAGTCAGTGGTGGGATGTCAAAAATTTTACTACCTCACTGTGATGCCATCACAGTGTGGGCAGAGCTAACGGCAATGCATCATAACATCGTGGGCGCAGCCAACATCAGGATGTCATGACATCATGGGCAGGGCCAAAGAAAAATAAATAAAAATAAAATAAAATTAAGCACACACACACACCTCTCAACCCACCCACCCACCCACAACACAAACCCATAAATAAATTAAACAAATAAAATAAATAAAATAAAAATACATTAAAATACACCCACCCAGCCACCCCAAACACAAATCAACCATAGCTTTTAAACCAGAGCTTAAAGCTTATTCTGGCTAATCTTTCTCACGCTAGGTCAGATGGAAGGAACTACAGAATTTTGGCACTTCATTTTGGCACTTTTTAACTTTTCAACAGTTAAAGAAGTTAGGTACTAAATCTTTGCCTAACCAGATCTCTAGGATAATATGCCTTAATGTAAATGTAAAACAGCTGTACCTTCTTAAGGGTTCTCCAATTGGAACAGCAATTGGAACAGCACAGGTGTAGCTTATTGATGAGGTAACTCCAAGACTTTGCTTAAAAACCCCAAGCCAGGCTGCCAGGCCTTTTTAGGAACTGTGGTAGTAGGTAAAGTTATTAAATACACATTAAAATACACACAGACACACCACATCAAAAGGTGAGTCACTTACCCTGGGGAGTAGGCTATAGGGAGCCTCAGGCTAGCAGCTTCTCTTCCTCCTCCCCGCTTGGGAGGACAGCAAAGAGGCTGTGCATATGCACCAAATACTGTAGGCGTGCATGCACATCAAGTGCTTGGCGTGCATGCGCAGTGGAGGAACCGGTGAAAAGGTAAGCCCCCAAGGTGGTTTCCCCCAAAAGCTGCTACCGGTTCTCCGGGACACTGGGGAAAAGTTACTACTGGTTCTGACGAACTGGTGCAAACCTGTTACATCCCATCACTGCCGCAAGTCCATTCTTGAACCAGGTGATTCCATCTTCACCAACACTTAGTGGGGGCACCCTCCATTGCTGTAAAGGAACTAAAAATTTAGAACTTCACCAGAAAAGGAGCAAAGGTATTCCTCCTCAAATTGTAGTCACAAGGAGAGATAGTTATATATTAGTTATTGAGAAAAGGAATAAATTGTTAGGATGAACTACTTGGTTCCAAGTTCTGCTCTGAAAACTAATGGCTAGAGGATGGTGCAAGTATATCCTGCCAGTGGGTTTTCGTAGATAGTTTCTTCCACCCTCAGTACGGTGACTACATGACATGTCTGTTGTGTCATGTTTTTATAACATTCTTTATTCATTTTACTATTTTTGATAGGTTTGACAACCTCTGACAGAATTGTGATTTACCCCTTTTCAACAGATGACAGAGTTAGTTGGCACAGTTCATCGAACACATGACACTTCCTGGTGTGGCAGGGGAAGTAGGGGACCACATGAAATGGTGTCGTGGGCTGCATCTGGCCCCCAAGATGTAGGTTGAGAACCCCTGGACTAAGCAATACAATGGCCCCAGGGAAGAGGGTTATACAGTATGACCCCAACCTTCAGATATTGTTGAGGGGGAATAATTAATAAAGATCTACCTCCTTGACAGTGATCATGGCATTGAAGGACTGCAGGCAGAATATGTTTTGTCCAGTGGTGGGACGTCAAAATTTTTACTACCCCACCATGACATCATCACAGTGTGGGTGGAGCTAACATCATGACATCATGGGCGGAGCCAATATCATGACATCATGATGTTGTGGGCGGGGCCAAAGAAAACAGATTAAAAAATAATAAAAAATAAAAAAAAAATAAGCACACACACACCTCAACCCATCCACCCACAACACAAAACCGTAAATAAATTAAATAAAAAAAATAAAAAACACATTAAAATACACCCAAACACCAACCTACCAACAACACAAATCAACCATAGCTTTTAAACCAGAGCTTAAAGCTTATTCTGGGTAATCTTTCTCACACTAGGTCAGATGGAAGGAACTACAGAATGAACTCACCACAAGATGGCTTCATTTTGGCACTTTTCAACTTTTCAACAGTTAAACAAGTTAGGTAGCAAGTCTTTGCCTAACAAGTTCTCTAGGAAATCTAGGGGAGCAGGCTATAGGGAGCTTCAGGCTAGCAGCTTCTCTTCCTCCTCCCCCCTTGGAGGACAGCAAGGAGGCCCTGCATACGCGCCAAACACTGTAGGCGTGCTTGGTGCGCATGCGCAGTGGGGGAACCAGTGAAAAGGTAAGCCCCGAAGGTGGTTCCCCCCAAAAGCTGCAACCGGTTCTCCGGGACACTGGGGAAAGTTACTACCGGTTCTGGAGAACTGGTGAGAACCTGTTACATCCCATTGCTGGTTTTGTCTCATAAGAGGAACAAGAACAGTTTTTTTGGATCCTTGGCCGTTGCCAATAATCTTTCTTCCAAGGTTTAGCTATTTTGAAGTGAGAGATCTGGAAGAAGTGCCCAGATATTAGTCATTTCAATCTTTATTGCTTCTTTCTCCAACTTTATCCTTCAGAAGGCTACACAATATCCAGCAAGTCACATACTGTACAGGTACTTGAAAGTTTGGCAATGTGAACTTTGGAGGTTATTTCTGAATGGCACTTGGACAGCTGAGGAAGATTTAAGGATTTTAATTTTAAGGATCAGACTGCAGCTTTGTTTGGCTGGTTTAGTTATAATTTTGGGTTTAGTATTAATTTTATTAGCTGAGATTTCGTGTCTCTTCTGTCAGTGTAATTTGGAGAGGGCTGTAACACCAGAATTTGTTTATTATTGCTAATTTGAATGTTATTTCTTCAGTTAATTGTTAATCCTGAATCACTAATTGATTTAGCTGACAGAGTCCCACAGCCTGACTTTGTCTAACTTATTTAAATTAACTTAAATTGCTCAATTTAAATTAATTTATTCTTTTTTTCTATTGATTGGGTCTATTTGCTTTAAGGGACTTTTTCTGAGTTAGAAAGTGGGGGTGGACAGGTTTGTTTAGTGAGGGGGGATAGGGAATTTGTTATCTGCCATTGTATTTGTTTATAACCCAGAGTAAGTATTAATTTTTTTATTATTAACCTAATTTAATTTTAATTTTAATGTTTTTTTATTTTTTATAGGTATTTAAACAAAATGAACATACAGAAACAAGAAAATTAGAAAAAAATAATAAATCATAAATCATATTGATATCATTGTAAACAAAGAGAATGTGTCTTTTTTATAATTTTAATGTTTTAATGATATTAGAGGAAATTAGACATGTTTAATAGGAGATATGGTTACAAATTCTTGATGCTTTAATTTTGTATTTTTTGTGTTTGTATTTGTTTTCTTTAATCTTTCTTTTTTCCTTTTCACATCTGGAAGGGACTCAAGATTGATAAAATTGGTAGCTCACTCAAGGAAGTAGAAGTGCTGACACTTCGGGAATCATCACTGAGGTTAACAGGAATAAAGTTATATCTGTCACAATGTGTGGAGAGAAGTATGGTGCAGGAAGACTAGTCCAATGTACTGACTTAGGCCAGTGGTTCCCAACAAGGGGTACACAGCCCACTAGTGTACTTCAATTCCCAGAAGCCTAAGTCAGTACATTGGCTGATCAGTGCTTTGGGGAAATGACTTAGGCTTCTGGGAATTGAAGTCCAAAAACCAGCATTTGGGAAACTCTGACTTAGGCTTCTCAGAATTAAAGTCCCCCTGTGGAGCGTGGGCCCCATGTTGGAAACCATTGGCTAGAGCAGTGGTCGCAAACCTATGGCACGTGTGCCAGAGGTGGCACTCAGACCCCTCTCTGTGGGCATCCATGTAGTCCAGGATACAATCCCAGTTCGCTGAACTGAACGCGTTCCTCACATCCAAGGTGACGATAGCGCAGTACTTCTTGGCACCCCTCTTCCAATATTTGCCTTCTATGGGCTTGCAGGCAATATCTATGACTACATTGATGGCATCTACAGTAAATCTTGCCTTTCAGAATCCATGTTGGCTTTTGGGCAATCTACGAGCAACTTCGCTGAACTCCTCCATCCGTTTGCAAATTATTCTCTTGAGTACCTTACCTGCCGTATCCAGAAGGCATATTTCAATAAGATGATGGATCATCCAGTGGCTTTTTCCCTTTCAAGAGAAGGACCAATTTCTGCAGTTTCCACCGGTTTGGTTCCCTGAGCGAGACACATGTTATACATCTCTAGGAAGATTTCTGGTAGGGACCTGATGGCAGTTTTAAGAGCAATGTTGGGGATACCATCCGGGCCAGGGACCTTTGCATCTCCAATCTTACTACAGGCCCTGATCAACTCCTCCTCTGAAATAGTTGGCATGTCAAAGTGGCAATCAGCTGGCACATCCTTGGTATAGGTGAGTCTTGGTTGGCTAGGGATGAGAGTAGGCACTATCTTTTCGAGCAGCACTGGGCAAGATGGTGGGACCATTGTATAGCTTTTTAACCTGGCTATTACCATCTTATACGGCCTATCCCATAGGTCATTGTCAACCATATCACACAACTCCTTCCACATACAGTTCTTGCTGTCGCTGCTGGTTCTCTTCAAGCCCCTCTCCTCCGCACCTCCCGATGTCGAAGCCTCAAGCCTCATAGTCCTCGCTACCTTGGACACGCTGTGCCTTTCACCTAGTGTGGTGGCACCGTCTCTGGAGTTCAGCGATCGCCTCATTCCACCACTAGACCAGTGTGTGGCGATTTCTCTTGGAACCTTTCTTCATGGCTGCGTTGTAGGCACTAGTAACCAGTGACATGAGCTGAGAGGATATATGCTCCACAGAGACAGCTAACTGGATGTCCTCTTGTATCATAATGATGAAAGATTCGCTGTCAAAGTACCTGACGTTCCACTTGGCTTGGGCTGTCAACTCACTCACCCTTCATCCTCCCTACAGGGCAGTTTCAAAAATGATGGCCTGATGATCACTGTAGGTGTAATAGTCACTCACTTGCCACATCTTAACTCATGAAAGTAGACTCTCACTGTCAAAGGTCACATCTATAATGGAGGTACTATATTTCTGTCCCATATATATGTCGGAGTTTAACCATTATTAAGGAGGACTCCATCTAAAAAGGCCTCAAAGTCCAGGAGTGTCACACCCCTCCTATTGGTCTCTCTACTACCCCATTCTGTGGCCTATGCATTAAAGCCGCCTGCAATAATGAGTGGCCGTTGACTCTCACATGCTCAGCCAAATTGTTTAGCAGAGCCTCGAATTCATCCTGTGAGGCACTTGATGGGACGTAAACACTGTATATATAGATGCCATCCACTTTGACCCAAGTGAATCCTGTTCTTGGTACTTGTGCCATTTCCTGGATAAAATTTATGGCCACATACCCAGATAGCTGCATGACCAGTCGCATCAGTGATCCAGGCTTGTGAACCCGCACAGTTTGCTTCAGCAGGTCCTGCACTGTCTCACAATGATTAAGGCTCAGCTCGAGGATATTTCTCTCCTGTCTACCACTGCCTTCAGCACTACATGCATGAATAAATAAATAAATAAATAAATAAATAAATAAATAAATAAATAAATAAAATTTAACTTTGCCAGGCTTTTGATAAGAATATTCTAAATTCAGACCCATTAATGTAGCCCAAAATTAGGTTCTTGGCAGATAAAGTGCTTTGCTTGCAAACTTGCTCAAAAACTAATTAAAAGGATGTGTTTATTTTACATGATTGGTGTAATAAAGGAACCATAGCTTATCAGCACACAGAAGATTAACCCCAATTTAGATAGGCAATAAACAGCAATTCCACTTATTAATTGGCATGGAAAACCGATAAATGGCCTTATTTACCAAAGACATGAATGGTCAAGGCAACTAAATCGAAATTGTTTATAGTTGTTTAATTCTAATTAATGTTAGGTTTGCAAGTGACAGAGATTTATTTATTTTATGATTTTAATGTACATTGTATTTTGTAGTAATTTAATATCATTCTATGTGTGGAGAACAGCACAGAAATGGCTTGCATTATGGGGCTGTATACAAACAAACAAGCATGGCTTCCCGCGCCCCACCACCACACAGACATACAAAATTAGGAGTCTAAGGAAGCTTTTAAATATATCTAAAAAATATGTTGCAAATGGTTTTGCAATTTTCACTCCTCTTTTATCTGGTTCTAATCTACTTTTGTGCATGATATGTTTTGTATACAGATGAAAATATAATGAGATAAAATGCACTTATCCGACACCTTTGTCTACAGGAAACCATTCTTCCTTTTCATATTCTGTTATAGCAGTAGCTTCTTGTCCACAACACTAATTATGCAACACTCAAGTGCTCAGCCACACCCATTTCTTTTCAGAACCACCCATACTTTCTCATGATCCATGCAATCAAAAGCTTTGCTGTAACACATAAACCATAGATTGATCTTCTAAAATTCTTCAGTAGCCCGCCGATGTTTGCAACATAATCTTGAGTGGTTTTTCTTTTTTGGAATCCAACTTCAACACCAGTCATTTCTCACTCCAAATAAAGTAAAAGCATTTTTTTGCAACACCTTGCGCATCATTGTGCATGCATGGGAGATGAAAGCAATGATCTTATAGTTCTTGTGCTTCATGACACCTCCTTTCTTGGAGATTAGAATATATATTGAACATTTCAAGTCTGAGAACCATTGTTTTGTTGGTATATTATTATTATTATTATTATTATTATTATTATTATTATTATTATTATTATTATTATTATTATTATTATTATTATTATTATTATTATTATTATTATTATTATTATTATTCTACACCTCCCTACTTGATTCAGATTCAGACTCTGAGACTTGACATAGTTATTTTGGCATTCCACACACCATGGTGATTTATTTCTTCCTAGAATTTTCAGAGCAGCTTTTATCTCACTTTCTATAATTGCAGATTCTTTATCAAAGGATTCATCTTCAAAGGATTTGGCCATCCTTTTATCCAGTGGTGGGTTGTCAAATTTTTTACTACCCCTCCGTGATGTCATCACAGTGTGGGCGCAGCTGCTGTCATGACATCATGATGTCATGGGCGGGGCCAAAGAAAAAATAAATTAATAAAATAAAAAATAAGCACACACACACACATCAGAGCACCCACCCACCCACCCGCCCACAACACAAACCCATAAATAAATTAAATAAATTAAACAAACAAATAAATAAAATAAAAATTACATTAAAATATAAAACCCCAAACACAAATCAACCAACCCACCCACTCACCCCAAACACAAACCCATCACTTACCTGTTAGTATAAGTGCCTGGGTAGCACCATGTTGCAAGATGGATATGGTCATTGTACCAGTTCTCTAGGATAATATGGCTTAATGTAAATGTAAAACAGCTGTTCTTCCTTAAGGGTTCTCCAATTGGAACAGCACAGGTGTAGCTTATTGATGAGGTAACTCCAAGACTTTGCTTAAAAACCGCAAGCCAGGCCTGCCAGCTGCCAGGCCTTTTTAGGAACTGTGGTAGTACGTCAATATAGGTAAAGGTATTAAATACACATTAAAATACACACAAACACACCACATCCAAAGGGAGCAGGCTATAGGAAGCTTCAGGCTAGCAGCTTCTCTTCCTCCACCCCGCTTGGGAGGACAGCAAGGAGGCCGTGCATACGCGCCAAGCATTGTAGGCATGCATGCACACCAAGTGCTTGGCGCGCATGCACAGTGAGGGAACCAGTGAAAAGGTAAGTCCTGAAGGTGGTTCCCCCCAAAAGCTGCTACCGGTTCTCCGGGACACTGGGAGAAGTTATTACCAGTTCTGGTGAACTGGTGCGAACCTGTTGCATCCCATCACTGCTTTTATCTCTCTGTACAGTTCTTTAGTATACTGTTTGAAACTTCTTTTTGTTTTCTGTTGGTTAGATGTTGTGCTTCCTTGTTGGTCAATCAGCATTCCTTAGGGACATGAATTTTGCAGCACCTTTATGTGAGAAAGAGAGAATGGATTTTTTCTCTGCTTTTGGTGCATTTTTCTATGTGAGTCCCCTCTTTCATCAGCAATTTCCTGTGTATGATCATTAGAAGTGGCTGTCCAACTTAGGCCACTTCTCCATCTCCTACAATTGCTGGGCAATGATGTGTCTTTTAAGTTTGCTCTTAATCTTTTGCAGTCAGATTTTCACATATGTGGAGGAAACCCAAGCGGAGAGTAGAATGTTTCCACTGAATAATGACAGGGATGCTGAACACTTAGGCTAATGAAAGTAATGGAGATGAAATAAACTACCTGGAAGTGTTAAACTATCTATGAAATAAACCAATCCCAGTTCAGTAGATCGAGGATCTGCTCTTCTGTTACTAGGGTGACCTAGGGTGCAACGACAGGGTCGAACTGCTGTCAGGCAAACAGAGAATCAGGCTGATGGTTAGACATCTAGTTCTTGAGAGGTACTGCCACATTCTGGGCAAGGCAAGGTCATCAGGCACATGAATATTAAAATGTTCCTTGTCTTGTCACAATACTGTGGGAAAGGAAATTAAAAGCCGGCAGATGTTCTCTTGCTTCAGAGCTGGACAGCATGTCCAGGACATAATATGGAACCTTTGAAGCATCATTATCGCAAGCTTATTAGCTTCTGTAGGAGTACAGCATTGATGCTTTAACATCCTCTTAGATTCCTGGAAGCTTTTATTAACATAAAAGCTAATCATGCTTAGATGCTGTCAAGTTGATTCTGACTTATGATGACACTTTCCAGGTTTTTCCAGCTAGAGTGTACTCAGAGGTGCTTCACCATTCTTCTTCTTCTAAGGGTGCTCTGGAGCTGTGCACTTTGCCCAAGGTTTTACAGGCTGGCTCTTCTCCTGGGAGTCACAGTGAAGAACTGAACTTTGACCTCTAGCTTTGCAACTTGATACCCAGCTGTCTGTGGTAGTACTTTTATCTCTCTCCCGTAGTAGTTCTCACAGAACAACAGAGAAGGCATACTGATTGGCAGCCTTGACCGTGATCTCTTTTCACCACGCAGGTTTATCACTCAAGGATTTGGCAGTTGATGGTGTGAACTGCCTCCCTGCAGCATGTTGCCGGTTACACGGCCTGTGCTCCAGGATGGCTTTCCTCCACCACGAAAGCCAACAGCCCATCACCAAGTGATCAATTTGACGTGTGAACTCATCCATAGTCTTCTGCGTCTCAGTGCTGGATGCCTTTGAAACTGGCTGGGAGGACACAGAAGGCAAATAAAAATAGCAGTCTCCTCGGCAAAAACAGTGAGGATGTCATCTGCTGATGGAATTGTATTTACTTTTCGTTATCTAAATAATTAAGCATATTCTGGGTGCAGCATGGTTGGTATAGAGCCAGGCAGTGGGGGAGTGTGATGGCTGGCATTTCATTTTTCTCAGAAGCCATATGCTACTCCTGCTAAAAACAGCTTCTTCATATGCTGCTAAGTCTTTTCCTGTTTTTGTTTTAAATTTTGTGTCCCCTGCTTCATTTAACTCTCATTGATGGTGCACAAATCTTCTACAAGTGGGAATCGTGTGGATGCAGTGCTTAGAAACTTAATTTTTAAAAGATGAACGAATGTAACGACAGGCTGAGGGCCTGCACAGGTGAGCAATGCAGGAAGATGCTGTGGCTTCTAGGACATACTTCAACTGCTGCTTGGGTATGGGTGGCTGTGCCAGGCCATTATGTACTAATTCTTCTTCAAGGTACCTTCCCAAGCTCTGTGTGGTGGCCTCTGAGAAGAAATGATACTTCCTGACTTATGTAGTTCTCAACTTGAGATGCTACTGGTGTGGTGTGTATGGCAGCCACATACAATACAGTCAACCCTTGCATAAAGAGCTCCTCGCATAAAGAGCTCCTTGCTTAAAGAGCAGAATTTTCTCTGAATGTTTGCTTCACTTAACAAATAAAACCAACCAAAAACTCACTTAACAAATAAATTGGGGTTCGCAATCCCCTACACCAGAAGTCACAATTGGTCACTTACAATGGTGTTTCACTTAAAGAGCAAACCCACTTAAAAAGCAATCCTGTGGAACGCATTATGCTCTTTAAGCGAGGTACAACTGTATTGTATAAGAAGTCTTTGGAGGTATAAAGACAGCAACCACTTCTGATAATTTGAGACCTAGAAGACACTGGAGATGAAATAAAGTGTGCTGTTATGGGGTTGCCATAAATCACATTACAGTATTATTATGTAACAGAGGGCAGGAGAGCTCTGTGCCAGAAGTGGTGTCTGGGGATTGCATCTTTTCTGACACTTATAGTAGCAGCAGCAGCTGCAGTAGCTGCAGCAATTACACTTCTATACCGTCCCATAGTGTTTAGGGCCGTTCACAAGGTAATTAGCATTTACTTACCTGAAGAACTATTGAAATCCCACCCTCTTTCCCTCCTATACATCACCAAAACTGCAGGGCTTTCTTTTCTTTTTTAAAAACATTTTTATTAAGTAACAAAATAATAGAAAGAAAGAAAAAAACAAAGACAAATAGAAAACTAAAACAGAAGAAGGGTACAAATTACTCATTTTGCCAGCAGTTCTGTAAATCTAAGCTAATAAATTATATTGTGTTCTATTCCATGTAAATACAGTACCTTCCTTTTTTACTTATTCTATTTAATTTCCTGCATTTCATAATAGCACCGCTTAACCAAATAGAGTTAACAACCTCTGGAGTAGGTGCTGCAGTGGCTCAGTGGATAAGAAGCTCAACTTGTTAGCTGGAAGGCCAACAAGTCGGCAGTTCGAGACCTGGGAACTCCATGACGGATTGAACTCCTGTCTCTGTCCTAGTTCCTGCCAACCTAGTAATTTGAAAGCAAGAAATTGCAAGTAGATAAATAGGGACCACCTCAGTGGGAAAAGATCTTGGGGACATGAAAGGAACTTCATTTGGGCATTTCCAGAGTGGAGTTTCTCCAGCAAAAATCCTTTCAACCCAGAATAATTTCTGGCACAAAATTATTATAACCTCTGGATTTGAAACATAAGTGACCATCCTATGCCACCTACATCCTTTGGGGACTTACTATTTTTTTTGTTCAGTGGCACAGTCAATTCCGACCCTCTGCGACCCCATGGACCACTGTCCGCCAGGCACTCCTGTCCTCCACTATCCCCCTCAACCCGCTCAGCTCTGTGCCCATTGCATCCACAATACCATCTAGCCATCTGATTTTTGGCTGCCCCTTCTTCATTTGCCCTCCACCTTTCCCAGCATCAAGGCTTTCTCAAGTGAATCCTCTCTTCTCATTTGATGTCCAAAGTACTTTAGCTTCATCTTTACTATTTGACCTTCTAAGGAGCTGTCAGGTTTTATTTCTTCTAAGATCGACCTATTTGTTCTCCTCGCTGTCCAGGGGACTCTCAAAACTCTCCTCCAACACCACATCTCAAAGGCATCTATTCTTCTGCGCTCAGCTTTCCTTATGGTCCAGCTCTCACAACCATACATTGCCACCGGAAATACCATTGTTTTGACTATGCGAATTTTTGTTTTCAAGGTGATGTCTCTATTTTTAACTATGTTAAACTATGTAGTGTGGTGTGGTGTGGTGTGGTGTGGTGTGGTGTGGTGTGGTGTAATATGGCACAGGCACTAACTAGTGTGGTGCAGAAGTTGTTCATCGAGGACTTCAGAGATCCAGGCTATAAGTGTGTGTCATCCTATTTTAATTCAAACTACCAAAATTATCCAAGAATTCTCCAGGCAAAACTTTGGGAGTTACTTCCCACAGACATATACTATATATACTCGACTATAAGTCATCCCGCATATAAGTTGAGGTACCTAATTTGGACCTCTAAAACTAGGAAAATAGATTGACCCGAGTATAAGTCAGGGGTGGAAAATGCAGCAGCTGCTAGTGAGTTTCAGTAATTAAAATACATGAAAATATGGTAAAATTAATTAATTTAGACATTTGTATGAGTATGTTTTTGAGTGTTTATGTTGATCTGAGTATAACTCGAGTTCCATTTTTGGACCTCATTTTGGGGGCTAAAATACCCTACTTATACTTGAGTATATACGGTACTTACATTTTAGTCGCCTAGAAGAAGGCCGATCTTCCAGGCTGTCTCAAGCCTAACTCCTGTATGGAAACAAAACTGCCTTGGTGCTTTCACAGAGGACCCGGTCGTTGAAAGAAGCTCAGTGGGGTTTTTTGGGGTGGTGGTGCCTTCTATAGATATTAATGGGCAGCAAGACTATATATCCCACAAAGACTTCTCCCAGGAAACACCAGAATAGTTTTCTTTTTTGTACAAGAAGCAGAAATCATACAACAGAAAGGGAGTATGGCAGCATGTAGACATTCCTTCTTTAAAATAGGGCCTTCTGTTCCGAACCCCCCCCCAACCAGCACATCTTTAAGTACGATTGTGTTATTAGCTATTTAAGGAAAAAACTGATGGGGTAACAGCACCTGCTACATTTAAACAATATCATTGTTTGATAACCTCCAAAGGGAATTCTGAGTGGTTCCTTCTCTTTCGAGATTTGGTAGATAAGAATTATCTTGTTGCCTTTGGCTTTTAAATGAGTTCCCAACATGTTAACCAACTAATCAATTAGTCCCCTTTCTCCCTACAGGGGATTCTAGGCTGCACAATCAGTCAAACTCATTCTGAGCATTGTTTTCAATAGCTTGTTAAAGAATGCTTTTTGAAGATGTTTCATTTTGTGTCATTTTGATGGTCCAGAGAGGCCGAACAGTTGTTAAATATTTTTATAAACAAATGCTCCGGCCATCATCCTGTACAATATTTATTTGCGCATCAAGCCCCAGTAATCTGATGAGATGCTGGTTACATGAAGCCAAGCATGAGACCAGCATAACCGCAGCAGCTTCTTTAGTTAGGATTCCACATGCATAAATACAGAACCGGACTGTGGCCAAAATATAATAAATATTACGATCAAGGTTGTTTAAATTATTCATTGACTTGATTTTAAGGCAGCAATACACAGTATTCAGCCCAATTAGACCAGTGGTTCCCAACTTTTTTTTGGCCATGCCCCACCTAAGCATCTCTAAAATCCTGATCCCCCCCCCCCCAACATGACTTATAATTTTTATTATTCAAAAGGTGAACAATTCACGTGAAGGAAGTCTAAAAGGCCATTAACTTGGTCCAAACAAGCTTCCATTCATTCTTGAATTGTTGGCCTTAAAAATCAAATTGGGCCCCTGGGATTGGGAACCACGGAATTAGATGTTTGCAGCATTTAGTGTTGCTTATGTTTAAAACTGCAAATTATTTAAAAGACGAGACCAATATCTTTAAAAGGAACTAGAAGAACCCCCCAAAGGCTGGTGAAAGAAACAGAAATTCTCAAATAGTTTATGCCATTTTTCAAGGAGGCTTGAAAACATAGCAATCTACTATTAAAAAAAGAACCATTGTGCAGAGAAACAAGCTATCATGCTACCCTCTGCTCTTCTACATCTCTCAGTGGGTATCACAGATTAGTAGTGTTGCATTAGGAACTAGCCAAATAGGTCAGACACATTTTTTAATTGTTGCAATTGGAAAGAAACTGGTTAATTAACACAGATAAAAATGGAGATGAGTAATGAACCAGATGTCTATGAATTATTCTGAGCAAGACTCACCAGAGTGCCATGCACACAAAATGGAAAGTGTTCCATAAGATCAGCCTCATGGAGGGTTTCTATCATGATGCTAGAGGTCTTCCTGAAGCATTTAGTTCAGCAGTAGTGTTTTTATTTTAAAGCAACCTTCCTAAAATTTTAAATCTGAAAGAGACCAGCTTAGAATTGTTCACAAGCACAAGAAAGAAAGACACATCCTGGCATGAACTTAGCAGAGAGGAAAAGCACACAGTCTAGACTTTGTTGAGCAGAGATGGGAATGACAGAACATTTTGGAGGTCACCATAAGCTGGAGGTGCCCTGTCACTCATAACAACAGTATTCTCCTGCACATTGGGAGTCAGCTTCTCAGGAAAAAAAACCTTCCAGACTGGCTTTTCAATGTCATGGATCATTAAACAAACATGGTCTGGAGAAGACCCAAAGGCAATTGAAAGATAGACCTTACTTAGACCCAAACATTAAATTGTTATGATCTAGGGAAATAACGAGAATATCTTGACATTTGTTTTATATTCTTGAGGGTATTATAGGCATTCCAGGGATAGTTTTTGAAGGATATCTTTGGAGGCCACTCTAACAGGAATCAGAACTGCTGCCTCAAATGAGAGAGATTGATTGCATTCCCAATTTTTATCCTTAGCTTGGACAATAAGGGAAAGAGGAATATGTACCAGCTACTCAGCTGAATTTCCTAATGTTTCTTGGGGCTTTCTCAGGTACCTGTAACTATTGAGCAATAGATGCGGTTGGTTTTCTCTGCTCTTGCCTATTAGGAAACAAAAATCAGCTGCCTGGCTCTATTACCTTGCCCAAACCAGTAAATTTACAACCCATGGAATATTTTTAATTTTTATTTCTTTTATTTAACAACAAACAAAAAGCATTAAAAAGAAGAAATATATAGCAATAATACAATCTAACATTAAACAAGAAAAGAAAGGGGTAAGAAAAAAAGGGAAAATAAAAGTGGGAAGAGAAAGAAGAAAAATTCTTTACTGAAAAAATAATGAAAAGAAAGAAAGAAAGAAAAGAAGGAAGGAAGGAAAGAAAAATAATAAACAAATAAGAAAATCCTAACCACTTTAACGGAACTTTCTCCAGTTCCCCAGAGTATGAACTTCCATTTTTATATCAAGCTTTTTCTACATTAACTCAAATAATTGTGTTTCTTATTGTATCTTTTGGAAGTCTACCGAAAAATAGATGGGTTTAGAAGTGACAGAGTTAATCTCCTGGCATATCCTTAAAATTATTATTATTTCACATTTATATTCCGTCTTACTCAGGCGAACCTGACTCTAGGCGGCTTACAAATCATAAAAAGGAACAGCGTAACAGTCACAAATTCCACATTATCATAATCACAATCATTACAGTATCAGAAAAATATCAGTAACACAGTAACAATCAAAAAAGTATTAATATCACAGTAAAATGTAACAAAAAATTATTACAAATAACAAAAGCAGAAACAAAAACCACATTTACTGAATGCCGCAATGATTATATGCAAAACCCTACAGAAAGTAGCCAGGAAAAGTCCAAGAGAAGTCCAAAAAAGAGAGAGCCCAGTCCCGGTGAGAGCCACCCGCTGCCGTGGCATCCTTTTGAGCAGGCCTGGGATGGGGATGGGTGCCAGCGATGGAGTGGCCCTGGCGCCCACCAGCTCCAGTGGCCTCTCCACCTGGTGGAAGGAGAGCCTGGAGGCGGGGGCGGCGAGGTCCTGCCACCTGCTGCCGTGGCATCCTTTTGAGCCAGCCCAGGGAGGGGTGGGGTGCTGGTGATGAAGTGGCGATGAAATGAAATGTGAGCAAAAATAAAATAAAAATAAAGCCACACAAATTTCTAATTATAATTTACTCAGTACAAGTACTCTTCAAGGTAATGGGAAAATTCCATTCTCCTTTCTCCCAGTTCTCCCCAGCTCACTGGAGAGGGGCACGGAGCTTACCAGGATTTGGGTCCAAACATTATTAGATAAAAGCTACTCCCTGTGAGGCTGCATCTCTGCCTTAAATTCTTCTGACCCTTTAATAAATGTGCAAAGCATGGATTGCCTTGCAGAACATTTTAAAAAAATTGTTTTTAGTTTCATTTTTTGGTATTGTTTTTGGTTTTTAGCTGGCCAAGAGAGCTCAATGAGTTAGATATCTGACTTTGCAATCAGAAGCTGGGGGTTCGATTTCTCACTACGCTTCTTGGGAGAAAAGCCACCCTAGGTGGTCCTGGGCAAGTTCCACAGTCTCAGAATGTCCCCATAAGAAGAGAATGGCCGATTACTTCTGAGGCCTCTGTATATGGAAAACCCAAGAAAAGGTTGCCATAAATTAGAATAGACTTTTCAGGTCATTATTATTTTTTCTGTTATCCAACTGTACATTTTAATGAGGAAAGTATAAAATAACAGCAATTACATCTGTGCTAACCACAGCTTCTAGCAGAGTGTGGTAAAACTATGCCAGCCTTCAAGAGGGGAAAGAAAAGATGCAAAGACATGGAATTTGTACCTGGACATATATGGACAAGCCTAACAGGAAAAATACCCCAAACAGGTACCTTTGGGAGAATAAGCACCCATTTGGCTCTGAGAAGCAGAAATCAGATACTGCTTTCCATAGGCTGTTTTCGACATATTTTGTGAACGATATATGATCCCATGCCATTACCTGTCACTAATACATTATTTCCAGAGTTAGCTGTGTTTGTCTGCAGCAAGAAAAAAGGAAAAGGATTTCTGGAACATTCTAGTGGCTGGAATCCTGTTTGCACAGCTCTGTGTGTGCAAGGCTGAGTTTAAACATCAGCACCCACACCCTTTGATCTTGAACTAAAAATCTCCCGTTCCCCCTCTCTTCAGGTTCTGTGGTCCCCTCGGGATCTCTTTTGATCTGGAGAAGTCTTTGGTGGCATAAAATATAGGGAGGGGATGCTGAATGCCAGTCCCTATCCTGGAGGTTTCCATTTTTGAACATTAAAAGCAGGGATTCTCAACCTGTGAATGTGGCCCATGGCACCATTTCATGTGGCCCACCACCACCTCCACCACACCAGGAAGGGCAAAATGGTCATCCGGCCCCTGAAGCTGTCTGAGGGAGTGTGACTCGGCCCCTGGCTTAAAAAGGTTGAGAGCTCTTGATTAAAATCTTCTCTCCCCACCCCCACAGGCTCCCAAAGACTTTTTCGTGTCAGAAGGGATTTCTACAGAGCCTCAGAACCTGAGGAGAGGGGGAAAGGGTAGATGAATAGTTAAAGATAAAAGGCAGCAGCAGATCCTGTCATCAGCTGTTCTGTATGAGGAGCTGAGCCAAAAGAATGCTAGCCAAAGTCTAACAAATGTATTTCAGCATAAGCTTTCATGAAGAGCACTCTGTTTCATTAGAATTTCCTGCTGAGATACAACGCATACACCTGCCCCTTCCACAAAGACGATTGTACAGAATGAAGCTTTTGCAGCATGTTGGCTGCGGGCAAAGAGTCCATTGTCCTCACCCTCTCATTAAGGAAATGTTAACTCATAGCCTGTTTATTTCACAGGCATTTTGCAGTATTTAATAAACGGGATCCCATAAGGTGGGAGATGTATTCTTCCCATTCAGCTAACATTGATCCAAAACGCCTTGTGGGGTTGGTGTACCAGTTATTTATCATTAGAGATTTTGGAGGAAGAGTTGAACATCCAACAGCAGGGAATATGTATATCAGGAATTCTCAACCTGTGACCCGTGGCCCAGATGTGGCCTACAGCACCATTTCATGTGTCCCACCACTGCCTCCACCACACCAGGAAGTGCCATGCGGTGGAGGAAGAGCAAAATGGCCATCTGGCCCATGACGCTGTCTGAGGGAACATTATCCGGCCCCCGGCTTTAAGAGGTTGAGAACTCCTGATGTATATGCTACCACATTTCTAGTTTACTATCAGTTAAATGCAGAGGCTCTCAAAATGAAACTGGTACAGCAACATGTGTCAAGGTTATTATGCACGGAACATCCATTATTCTCTAGATGCAGCATTATGGAAGCAAGAAGGAAATGGCACACTGAATTAGTTTGGTAAGACAAAGGCAGGACTGAAGAAGCATTATGACTACAGGAATGACAAAAGCTGAGAATGAGCTGAGGTTAGCAAGAGATGCTAAAAAGGAACAAAAAAGCATGATTCAGGTACAGTACATGCATAGCAAAAGACAGAGAAAAGAACCTGTGGCTCAGGTACTCAGTGGCGATGGGAAAGTGATAACAGACAATAAAGAAAAGTAAGAAGTGTTCCATTCCTACTTTAGCTCAGTCTTTTAGGGAAGGTAGGATACAAACCTCCAGGCAAATGTGAAGTACATAGAGAGGGGGAAGGATTTCAGCTTGAGATTGATAAACAATCAGAGTACCTTATTACTTTGAATGAGTTCAAACCCCCAGGGCCAGATGAACTGCATCCAAGGATAGTGAAGGAACTGGCTGAAGGGATCTTAGAACCACTGTCTATCATTTTCTTGAAATCATTGAGGGTGGGTGAAGTGTCAGATGATTGGAGGAGAGCTAATATTGTCCCTATCTCCAAAAAGAGTAAAAAAAGAGGCACTGGGGAACTACAGATAAGTTTGCCAGACATCAATCCCTGGGAAATTTCTAGAGCAGATTATAAAGCAGTCACTCTGCACATACATTTGAAACAATGCAGTAATAACTAAAAACCAACATGGAATTGTCAAAAGTAAATCCTGACAGACTAATCTTACCTCATTTTTGGTCAGGTAACTTTCTCAGTAGATGGTGGGAATGCTATAGATGTAATCTATCTTGATTTCAGAAAAGCCTTTGACAAAGTGTCCTATGATACTCTATTTTAATTAGCAAGCTGACTAGATGTTGGTTGGATAGAACAACTGTCAGATGGATACAGAGTTGTTTGCAGAATCATACTCTGAGCATGCTTATGAATAGCTTCTTCTGAGAGTGGGAGGGGTAACAAGTGGGGTACCACAAGGCTCAGTCCTGTGCCCAATGATCTTTAACATTTTCATTGATGATGGGAGGGGGAAGGAATACTTATCAAGTTTTTGGATATGCAACATTGGATAAGATAGCTAATACTTTGGAACACATGAACAAAATTTAAAAAGATCTGGATACTTGATAGGCTTGAGCTCTGGCCTGAAAAGAACAGACTGAAATTTAACAGGATTAAGTGCAAAGTTCTACACCTAGAGGGTGTAAACACAGATACAATACAAGATAAGAGGTATTTAGCTCAATAACATTGTGTGTGAGAAGGATCTTGAAACTGTTGTAGATCACAAGCTGAATATGACCCAATACTATAATGTGACTACATAAAAAGGCAAATGCTATTTTAATCTGCTTTAACAGAAGTATAGTCTCCAAAATGTGTGAGTTATTGGCCCCTTCTATTCAGCACTAGTTAGACCACATCTAGAGAACTATGTCCAGTTCTGGACACAAGGCTTTAAGAAGGATGCCAACAAACAAGAAGTTCAGAGGAAGGCAACAAGGATGATCAAGGAACTGGAAAGCAAATCCTATGAGAAACTGGACATGTTCAGCCTTGAGAAAAGGAGACTGACATGACATGATATAATAGCACTTTTCAAATACTTGAAAGATAGCCGTAAAGAGGAGGGGCTGGATCTGTTCTTGTTTGTCCCAGAATGCAGTACAGTCAAACCTCGTATAAAGAGCGCTTCGCTTAAAGAGTAATTCGTTTAAAGAGCAGAATTTTCTCTGAATGTTCGCTTTGCTTAACAAATAAAACCAACCAAAAACTCACTCAACAAATAAACCGGGTTTCACAGTCCCCCCCCCCCAGAAGTGACAATGGGTCACTTACAATGGTGTTTCGCTTAAAGAGCAAACTTGCTTAAAGAACAATCCTGTGGAACACATTATGCTCTTTAAGCAAGGTACAACTGTATACATAATAATGGACTCAAGTTACAGGAAGCCAGATATAAACTGAATATCATGAAAAACTTCCTATCTGATAGAGCACTATGACAATGGTACCAATTACCATTTGGGAGGTCAATGTTGGGGTAATTCAAGAAAAAAATTGGACAATCATCTGCCAGATCTGCTTTGATTTGCATTGAGCAGGGGGTTGGACTCAGTTGCCTCATTGACTCCTTCCAACTCAATTATTCTATGATTCTGTGATTCTAACCTATGCACTATTAAGAGAGGGAGTGGCCACCTAACAACCAGTTGTATCAGGACAGTATATACATATATCAGCATAAGCAGTATATACTTATTGTATCCTACTAAGAAACTGTTATTAATGGTAGCTGATGAGCAGAATAAACTGGTAAGATTTCAACTTGTTCACATTCATTTTTGTCCTCTCCGTTGCTGCCACTGCACTAGATTAGAGTGCAAGCTCTGCTGGGCAAGCATTTGGTCTCTTGTGCTTAAACGAAAACCACATTTTTGGCACTACTAAAGTATTAGTTATTTGCTGTGGATGCATGGGGTGGCAGGTATTGTATGTGTTGTCACCTCAATATCCATCAGTAGAAGTGGAAGCTTGAATTTGGCCTTGACCACATTTAATTTCTTTTATCTCTTCCTGCTTTATAAATAAAGGTATTGGATCTCTTTCATGAAGGGCTATTTTACGTAACATTAAACATCAATTGCCCATTTTACCCATTATGTATTATATTGTTAATTCTATGTGATTGCATAACTTTATGATAGTCAATGCAACCTTTCTCACTAACATTTTTGTGTTCAAATTCTTCTTCAGCTTCCCTTCATAGAGGATACATACCACTTTTTCCATAACGGTTTGCCCAAAGGCCGGAGTCGGCGTAGTCTTCAGCTGCAACTTCGCCTGGAAAAAGACCCCAGAGTAAGTCATCTATTGGTAACTTTCCATCTTATATGAAAGTTTTGAAATGCTAGCGGTGTTAGTCTGTGTTTCAAGCCTATCTGAGAGTAGACAAAAGAAAACAAAAAGACAAAAGCACTGTAGCATTTTAAAGACTCTTTGCTGTATTTTCATGTTACCTTTTGTGGATCTAGTCTACTTCGTCAGACATAAGAGTGAGACTTCATGGCATCACTTTAAACACATCAGAGGTTTAGATTGGTTGGTTAGCAAAACAGATAAGTATACAAATCAATATGGCCTTTTACAATTGGTAATAGCATAAGATCTCTAGTTGCTTTTTCAGATTAGTTGTGAAGTTTCACCCTGTTGAATTGCAAATGGTTAGTCGATGGATGCAAAACAAACATTGTAGCACTAATGAGTTTATTCTTCAGGCCTAGCATCTATTGACCATGGCATGAGTGGCCCAGGCCAAGCATCAAGTTCTTTCTTTCCATCTTACAGTTGTTTATATTTTCTCTTGCAATCATTTATTTAAAATTGGAGATGCTGCCAATCTGGATGGTTTTGAAAGAAGTGCTGGAATAACAGGCTTCTGTTCTTGCAAGTATATCATACTGGATATATCCTTGAGTGTATAATGCCAATATCGAAAAGCTTCTGCCACAGTCTATTGTTTGAATTGTTTCACTCCAGGGGATTCTGGCTTTAGAAGTGTCATTTTTGGATTTCCTTGAGTGTTTATACTTGAAGAAGAAGGAAGCATAAAATAAACAAAGGCAATAGGGAGTACAGGTCCACCTATACGGGGCCATGATGCTATTGTGCTTTTAATTTGTATGTAGCGCCTTTGTGACAGAAAGATGCTGAAAACAAAAGACGGAAAACAATTCACACTATCACACTTCTCCAGCAGTGAGGCACAATGGGATTGCAGCCTCTATAAGTTATAAAACTTTAATATTGAACTTGACAGGCAAAGAGAATTCCATTCTTTTTACAATAACTGAAAGCCATTATTGAAGGCAAAGTGCTAACAACAGCCAGCATTTCTGTTCCTGAGGGGAGTTAGAGAACATGAAAAATAAAACATAAGACAATCAGAACCACAGCTTGCTGTGAGGTTTTTTTTTTAACAAGAGTGTTTTTCTGTGGCAGAAATTGTTTGCTTTCCTGTGTTTCAGGATCAATTTTTGTTCATTACCAGTTTTCCCCTTCTTTTCTTTATACTTCATTTCCAGGAAAGCTATAAACTCTTATGCTTTTCCACTGTCTCTGTGGAAGGTCCATCTTTGGAAGCCTTCAGCAGTGGAAGGTATTTTATTGTCTCCATTGATGGTGCTCAACTTCAGACAGGACATACTAAGGGAGAACTGGTGGATGCTTGAGTAATTATGAGAACTTTGATTGATATTTCTTATTTTTCTTTCCCATCTCTCTTTTCTGAATTTGTTTCATGACACATTTTTTGGATTGTGTTTTTCATTAATATGGAAGCTCTTCTGAAGGCTTTTCCAACTTCAATGTTGAGTGGGGCATATATGATATAAATAAGTAAATATATTTGGCAGGTTCACAAGCTTCACAGCAATGACTGCCTGCAAGTTTTTTTGACCTGGACCAAACCCCCCCCCCCCCACCTATGTATCTCACCACATTGAAACACTAGACTGACCAGGTGCTGTGAAATGTTTCAGTCTAACACAAAAGAGAAAAGACTAGCAGTTTTCCAGTTTGTGGGGGATCAATGGTATTAACAAGAATGCATTTAAGCATACAAGACATATTTTTTGGAGGACTTTGCACACATGTAAGTTTTTCTGTGCAAAAAATCTATAAACATTGTGCAAAAATGCACTAAAAATGCAGAAACTTTCTCTAGTCTTGTCCAGCAAGAGTAAAGTTTGAAATGTTTCATTACAAGTGATCATGTAAGAGATCTCTTCCCACCCCCTTTACTGATGCCATGTATCTCCATGGCAGGGTACATGACTGGGTGCATTTTCATATGTTCAACTGAGGATGAGAAAGGGGTTGACCCACTTGTGCAATTTACTTTATACAATCTTAATAGGAAAACGGAATTTTAACCATAATAATATTTTTTTAAAAAGACCAAGCAATGACCAAATAAGTAAAAGATGTTACATACTTGCATGAAGTCAACATACCCTTCCAGGAAACTCCAGATGTCTCAGAATGTTATTGTAGTCTTGATCGTATGATTTCCCACCATATTTCCCAGTCCTGTATCCCGTAACTGCATTCACAAGGCATGATGAATCCTTTTAAGATGATAACTTATGAACTTGGACTTGCTTAAACCATAGCTTGTTGTGATGGATGAAGCAAAAACTGTTGTTTGTCCTTTCTTTTTTATCCAGCTGTAAACTATAACACGGGAGGTAGCAAAAGGGTCAGAAAAAAAATCACACAACCCATGTTTTGCTTTATGTGAGTGAAATAAATGCTATGGTAACAGCAAAATCACCCAACAAGCTTGAACCATAGCTTCCAAGATTAATACCGGTATGAGTTGTTAACAGCCTTTTCCTTAGATAAGATACCTAAGAGAATTTCCCATAAAGAGGGGAAACAAGAAGAAATTGCCGATTCTCCACTGGTAACGAGACATGATTTGTTTCCTTCTGAATTCATCATGTACTGTCAACTACTGAGATAAAGAAGCAAATTTCAGTATGGTAAGAAAGGAGCAGTAAATGTTATCCCCTGGCAGGAGGCAATGTTTTCTGATATGTGGGCAAATGGGCCTTTCCTGGTTTTTTTCTGTTTTTTTTTTCTTATTCATTATTCATTTCAACTATTTTCCTGTTTCATTCTCTCTTTATGTGATTGACCCAGTGTACAGATTTTACTGTGACACAGCCCCTAAAACGCACAATTTCCAAGTCACTCTTCATTGCAATGGATGTGACTTGACTGTCAAAGCTGAATTTGTCCTTGCACAACTGGTAGGGGTGGATTATGGATTAAGCAAAGAAGGGCACCTGGCCCTCAAAATGGAGGAGTGCCATCCAGGGGTGCCTTCCCTGCCCTAGTTATGAACCATCTCTGGTGAGCACTTTAAGCTGTATTCCCAAGATGAGAAAGAAGTTGAGGGCTAGTTCTTGCTATGTGCCATCAAGTTGCATCTAATTATGGCAGTCCTCTTACCATTTTCAAGATAGGTGAGGTTAGGTACCACTTTGGTGGGAAGGTAAACAGTGTGTGGCGCACTCTTGTGTCTAGTCATGCCTGTCACATGTCCACAGAAATATCTGCAGGCACAGACAATGCTGGCTCTTTGGCTATGAATAGAGATGAGTACCGAATCTTAGAATTGGATACGACTAGCTTTTGAGCAAGGACAACCTTTACCTTTACTCGACTATCAGTGTAACATGGTAGTTTGTATTTGTATTTGTATTTTCGACTTATATGCCGCCCCACTCGCATAGCGACTCTGGGCGGCTTACAGAAGAAACAGCTACAGTACATAACACATTCATAGCATAAAAACAGTTACAAATATTACATAGCAAATTACAAATATCACATATACAGTACATATATCTCTGATGTTGTTGTTGTTCAGTTGCACAGTTGATTCCGACCCTCTGCGACCCCACGGACCACTGTCCACCAGGCACTCCTGTCCTCCACCATCCACCTTAACCCTCCCAGCTCTGTGCCCGTTATCTCCACAATACCATCTAGCCATCTCATTTTTGGCCGCCCCCTTTTTCTTTTGTCCTCCACCTTTCCCAGCATCAAGGCTTTCTCAAGTGAATCCTTTCTTCTCATTTGATGTCCAAAGTACTTTAGCTTCATCTTTACTATTTGACCTTCTAAGGAGCAGTCAGGGTTGATTTCTTCTAGGGTTGACCTATTTGTTCTCCTCGCTGTCCAGGGGACTCTCAAAACTCTCCTTCAACACCACATCTCAAAGGCATCTGTTCTTCTGCGCTCAGCTTTCCTTATGGGCCAGCTCTCACAACCATACATTGCCACCGGGAATACCATTGCTTTGACTATGTGAATTTTTGTTTGCAAGGTGATGTCTCTATTTTTAACTATGTTCCCCAGTTTCTCATAGCTTGTCTCTCAATCATCAGTTGCCTTTTTATTTCATGGCTGCAATCACTATCTGCAGTGATCTTGGATCCTAAGAAAGTAAAGTCTGTCACTGCTTCTACTTCTTCCCCCTCTATTTCCCAGGGATTGATCAGGGCCCATTGCCATTATCTTGGTTTTCTTGATGTTGAGTCTCAAGGCAGCGTTTGCACACTCTCTTCTTTCAACCTAAGCAGGAGCTTCTTTAGGTCTTTAGGTAGAACTTGATGGTATTCAGCAGAAGCGTAGCTTACCTTGGCGGGGCCCCGTATAAAAATTGTTTGGGGGCCCTTTATATGCGGGGCGGAGCTAACGTCATGACATCATGACGTCGTGGGGGGAGCCAACGTCATGATGTCATGATGTCGTGGGCGGGGCCAAAAATAAAAATAAAATAAATAAATAAATAAAATAGAATAGAATTAAAATAAACAAACAAACACACACACACCTCAACCCACCCACCCACCCAAACAACCACAACACAAACCCGTAAATAACTTAAATAATTAAAATAAATAAAGAAATAAAATAAAAAATTAATAAAAATCCACCCACCCACCCAACACACACATAAACCACCCACCCACCCGAAACACAAAACCCTCACTTACCCTCCTGGGGCCGCATGGCAAGGCGCGCTGCCCCCGACTCCAGCCTCCTCCTCCTCTTCCAGAGCCGCTTGCCGCTGTTGCCGCCGCCGTCACCACCGCCGGACCCAGAGGAGGCGGTGGCGCACTCTGCCAGGCGTCCCTAGGCCATGGGGGTTCGGCAGCAGCGGACAGCCCGGGCAGGCCTCAACCTGCCCATGGGAGCTGGGCGGCCCCAGGGGAGGTGCCCTCCTCTGAGGGCCACCATCGGAGCCGCTCTGAAAAGCTGCGGCTCCGACTCCGAAATTTTATTTTTTAAAATTGGAGCCAAAAATGGCTCCAATAAAGTGCACATGCGCAGAAACTCAATCTGACGCATGCGCAATGTGTCAGATTGAGTTTCTGCGCATGCGCAGTAAATTTTTGCTCTTTTTTTCCTTTTTTTTTGCCGTTGGGGGCCCCCGTAACACGGGGGGCCCGTATAATTGATACGGCTGATACGGCGGTAGCTACACCTCTTTTTGGCTTGCTACAGCCTCCAGGTCGGTGGGGAAACTTCGGAAATAGCACGGATCAGGTCCCCTGACCTCCCATTTCAGGCTCTCTGACCCCCTGCTGGCTCCAGGGAGGTCGGGGGACCAGATCCACAGCTGTGGAGTGGCTGGGGAAGCCCATGAGGACTCCCCGTCGGGTTCTCTAGCCACCCACCCCTGCCTCTGCAGCTGCAGTGTGGCTGGGAAGCTGAACGGAGAACCCCATTCAGCTTTCCAGCCACCCTGCTGCTACGAATAACTGCATTAGATAATGCTAACAGATCGTTATCCGATGCAAAATTTCTTTAGAAATTCTACATCATTATCCGATTTTAGCATTATCCGATACAGTCGTTATCCAAGGTATTACTGTACTGCCATCTTATTATCATGCTTCTTTATTAAGTAAGAAAATCATGATCTGTGACTTTTCTACTTTCTGATCAATTGTACACTATACAGTTTTAAAATGTAATTCCCAGCAAACATCTGACATCCACAAAGAAGAATTTTTATGACAAGTTTTGAGAACAAATTTGTTTTAGCTCAGTTTTCTTTTATTGCCAGAGAGGGACTTCAAGAAAATAGGATAGATTCAAGAGGACTTATAACTACTCCAGCTCTCCACTAGTCCAATAGTGCATTTTCCCCAAAACATTTTTCAATTTTTTTAGAAAGGAAAGAAAAATAGAGTATCTTTACAATTTAGCTAGACTGAAACTCAACATCAAAAAGCCCCAAGGTCATGGCATCTGACGCCGTCATTCGCTGGCAAATAGAAGGGAAGGAAATGGAAGCAGTGACAGACTTTACCTTCTTGGGATCCAAGATCACTGCAGATGGTGACTGCAGCCATGAAATAAAAAGACATTTCTTGGGAGGCAAGCTATGAGAAACCTAGGGAGCATAATAAAAAGCAGAGACATCACCCTTCCAAGAAAAGTCCACACAGCTGAAGCAATGATCTTTCCAGGAGTAATGTATGGCTGTGAGAGCTGGACCCTAAGGAAGGCTAAGCGCAGAAGACTTTTGAGAGTCCCCTGGACTGCAAGGAGATCAAATTAATTAATCCTGAAGGTAATCAAACTTGACTGCTCCTTGGAAGGACAAATACTGAAACTCAAGTACTTTGGCCACCAAATGAGAAGAGAGGACTCACTTGAGAAGGCTTTGATGCTGGGAAAGAATGAAGGCAAAAAGAGAAGGTGGCAGCGGATGATGACATGGCTAGATGACATCGTTGATGCAGTGGGTATTGATCTAGGTGGGTTACGGAGGATGACAGAGGAGCCTGATGTGCCGTGGTCCATGGGGTCGCAAAGGGTCGGACTAAACTGTGCGACTGAATGATGAAGGTAAAGGTCACCCTTGTTTGAAAGCCAATCATACCCAACTCTAGGGTTCAATGCTCATCTCTGTTTATAGCCAAAGAGCCAGCGCTGTCTGCATCTGCAGACGTTTCCGTGGACATATGGCAGGCATGATTAACACACCAGAGTGCATGGAACGCTGTTTACCTTCCCACCCAAGTGGTACCTATTTATCTACTTGCTATTTCTTCCTTTTGAACTGCTAGGTTGGCAGGAGCTGGGACAGAGATGGGAGCATACACTGTTGTGCAGCACTCAGGTCTTGAACTGCTGACCTTCCAGTCATTGAGTTCAGCATCTTAGCCACTAAGCCAGCGCAGTCCTTTTAGTTGCTGTATATACTCTGATTTAGTGCTAGGCTCAGGCCATAAAATAGGCCAGTGGTGGCAAACCTATGGCACAAGTGCCAGAGGTAGCACTCGGAGCCTTCTCTGTGGGCGGCCATGCAGTCACCCCAGCATGGAGTTTGCCCCAGCAGCCAAATGGGAGCACCTCCTCCTTCCTCCCAGTCCAGAGTTCACCTTGTTCCTCTGTCCACCCACCCAATGGGAGTGTTTTCTTCTTCCCCTGTTGCTGTGTTGGCACTTTGCAATAAATCAGAGGGTTTTGGGCTGCAGTTTGGGCACTCAAAGGTCTCTAAAAGGTTCGCCATCACTGAAATAGGCAGAATTAAAAAAGCCCTGAACATTTATTTATTTATTTATTTATTTATTTATTTAGATTTATTATCCCGCCCTAATCAGGCGAACCTGACTCTAGGCGGCTTACAGAAATTCATAAATTAAAACCTTAAGGTTCATAAATTGCTTAAAAGTCAATTAAAAAAGAATTAAACCCTGAATTTACAAAAATCTAAAAGATTTAAAAAGGTTAAAAGGTTTAAAAAGATTTTAAAAGTTTAAAAGAGTGAGGGAGGGGTGGCTGTCCCATCATATCAGCCACCCAACATGGGACCCCAAATTCCTGGAGCCCCACACCTGCCCTGCCAGCCAGGTTTTTAGGCCCTTCCGAAAGGGCAGGAGCTCTGTCTGTAGACGTAACTCAGTTGGCAGGAGGTTCCAAAGGGCCGGGGCGGCCACGGAGAAGGCCCTCCTTCTGGTGCCAGAGAGATGCGCCTCTCTAACAGATGGAATGATAAGAGAGCCTCTCCGATCCGCCCTGGTGGGACGGACAGATGTCCTTGGGACGATGCGGTCTCTTAAGTATCCTGGCCCACTACCATGTAGGGCTTTAAAGGTAATAACCAGCACCTTGAATTGCACCCGGAGACATACTGGCAACCAGTGCAGCTCCCGAAGCAGTGGTGAGGCACGAGCATAACGCCCGCACCCCATCACTACCCGAGCAGCCGCATTCTGGACCAGCTGCAGCCTCCGAATGGTCACCAAGGGCAGCCCCATGTAGAGCGCATTACAGTAATCAAGTCTGGAGGTGACCAAAGCATGTGTGATCATGAGCAAGGAATCCCGGTCTAGGAGTGGGCGTAGCTGGTGTATTACACAAAGTTGTGCAAAAGCCCTCCTGGCCACGGCTGCCACCTGCTCCTCGAGCAGTAGTCGTGAGTCCAAGAGGACCCCCAGATTACGCACCAGGTCTGTTTGGGGCAAAACTGCCCCATCCAGAACCAAAGATGGTAACTCCCGAGATAGCGCAGGACCCCTTACCCATAGCCACTCAGTCTTGCCGGGATTCAGTTGTAGCCCGTTGTCCCCCATCCAGACCCTGACAGCCTCCAGGCACCTGGATAGGACTTCCACTGCATCAATTGGATCTCCACGTGCTGAGATATACAGCTGGGTGTCATCTGCATATTGGTGATACCTCACCCCGTGGGAACGGATGATCTCACCCAGTGGCTTCATGTAGATGTTAAATAGGAGAGGCGAGAGTACCGAGCCCTGAGGCACCCCATATTGCAGGGGCCTAGGGCTGGACCTCTCGCCTTCCAGCCACACCGACTGGGTCCGGCCCCTCAGAAATGAAGAGAACCAGGCCAGCACAGTGCCCTGGATCCCCAATCCTTGGAGCCTTCCCAGAAGGATACCGTGGTCGACAGTATCGAAAGCCGCTGAGAGGTCAAGAAGAGCCAGGCCGGATGGATGACCTCCATCCCGTTCTCGCCAGAGATCATCCACCAATGCGACCAATGCAGTTTCAGTACCATATCCGGGCCTGAATCCTGACTGGAAAGGGTCCAGATAATCCGCTTCATCCAGGGCTTCCTGTAGCTGCCACGCCACTGCCTTCTCCAAGACCTTACCCAAAAAGGGTAGGTTGGATACAGGTCGGTAGTTGGTAAGTACCGTAGGGTCGAGGGATGGCTTTTTCAGGAGGGGACGCACCAAAGCATGTTTTAAGGGTGCTGGAAAAAGCCCCTCCTGCAGAGATGAATTTATAATTGCCTCGACCCAACCGCCTGCCACAGCTTTAGATGCCTTGACTAGCCAGGCAGGGCATGGATCCAATTCACAGGCAGTGGCGCGAACAGATCCAAGAAGCCTGTCCACTTCCTCAGGGCCAACTGGATCGAACTGATCCCAGATCCAACTGGATCGAACTGATCCCATTAGCCTTCCAGTGCAGGGATTTGTCCCGAAAGCATGTGGGGTGAAAGTATAATATGACTGTATTCACCACATCAAGTTGTTCTCCCATCTGGACATTCTGCAGTCTCGGCATGCTCAGTGAAAAGATCTGCAGAGGCCCTGCAACTATGTTCAGTGGAAAATGCTTGCAGCATTTCCATGATTACCAGCCCTGTGAAGGTCTTCATGCTAAACACCCAAAGGTTTTCAGGACTTCTGGATAGGGTGGGGGAATATGTGCCCTGCGTCCTCCTATCCCTACCATGTTTTCAGCCCTACACTTTTTCAGACTGAATACCTGCATAAGCTATTAAAACCTGGACTGAAAATGTATTCTTACGCATTGCAGATGTGTGCCAGATGTGTTAACAAACAAGAAACCTGGCAACACAGGCTTAACACCTAGTGCAGGGATTCTCAACCCATGGGCTGGATGCAGTCTGTGGTGCCATTTCATGTGCCCCCCCCCCCGCCTCCACCACACCAGGAAGTGCCAAAATGGCCGTCTGGCCCCCGAAGCTGTCTGAGGGAGTGTGACCCAATGGCCCCCGACTTAAAAAGGCTGAGTACTCCTGACCTAGTGATACTTTCAAACTGATTTTGTTTTGTTTTGATTTACTGTATTGAATGTTTACTCCTTTTTGGATGGAATAGGAATGCCTTGTGCAAAGAGTGACATGTTTCTGGCTTAGCCATATCACTACACTGACAACTAAAGGAAGAATGTCATAAATTGCTGGAACCAACCATATGCTGCCTTGCAGGAAGGGCAGCTGCTGCTCTTCGGGAAGGGGTTAAAAACCTGGCTGGCGGGGCCTGTGTGGGGTGCGGGCCAGACGGTCACCCCCCCACCTCTCTCCCTATTATGTTTTTAATTTTTTAATTTTTTATTTTTTTTAACCTTTTAATGGTAATCAATGTTTTAATTGTGTTTTTAGCCTTGTAAGCCGCCCTGAGTCTTTTGATGAGGATAGGATAGAAATGTGATTACTAATAATAATACTATGCACAATCTAAAATTTTGCCAACCTGACCTATATAATTACTCACTGTAGGTTTGTGTCAGTTCTATTCTTCTCCAGAAAGGTAAACTTGGCACATTGTATACACCAGTTATTTCAGACCCAAAATCTCAAGGGAGTTGAATGTTACTGGGTATCACTTTATCTGGATGCTGCGTGGTCTCCTAAGGAGACAGAGAAGCTGATGCCTATTTGAATGGTGTGGGTTACGTAACACTGCAGTGTTCTGCTGAAGGGGAAATGCCGGCCTCCTACATGCTTCCAATTCAGACTCTTTTCTGAAAAAGCCTAACACTTTCTTTTCTTTTTATTGTCTCCTTCTTTCGTCTGCAATGGCCATTAATTAGTGGCTTTATCTGAGTAATTGCCAGCCAGGGACTTTGGCTGCTATGTAGCAAATGCTGTGACAGAAGAATCTTGCAAGCAATAAGGATATGTGGATTTTTTTTAATTAAAAAAACCTCACTTCAGGGGACAGATGTGCCAAAACAAAGGGTACGAATTGGGAGAGCAAGGACTGTTTTCGGACATCCCTGTGTACTTGGTTTCTGAATTTTAAAACAAATGGGACAGCGAAATGGTGGCATATTTGCCTAGGACCTGAAATAGCACAGTGGCATGAAGTAATGCTGTAAAAAAATCAAGATGTCCCTAGTTTTGAAACTCATTTCTGTCATACAGCCAAGCTTCTGTTCTTTCAGTCCCATCAGCCGCTATAACAATAAAAGGCAAAGTATGTCACTTTGTGTATAATCACCGTTCCAAACCCCGACCCTCAAGGCTATGCAGCTTTGTTTTCAAGATCGATTAGTTAATTTTAAATAATTAATATCTGGTGCTAGGCAGGAGGACTTTTTATTCACTAATTGCCACAAGTCCCTAAGCACCACTAGAGGCAAATATTGTGTATTCTTTTCACTACAGGGGCTCTAGGCACATACATGTCATGCTTCTGTTTGCAAGGCCTTTGAACTGTTCAAACCGTTTTGGGAGGCATGGAGGGAGGGAAAGAGCTGCTGCTTGGTAAGGTGGTTGGGAGGAGAGACTAGATGGGGAAAGGATGTACTTTACTGGAACCCCAAAGTCCACAGCAGCCAGAAGTCTAGTGAAAGACACTAACTTTCCCCACAGAAGAAGCTTTGGGCCAGGGGTCTGCAACTTATGGCCCGTGGGCCGAACCCAGCCCCCGATGCCATTCCATCTGACACATGGTGGTGACCCCAGAAGCAGTGGCGTAGCGTGGGGGGCAGGGAGGCGGCCCACCCCAGGTGGCACTTTCCAGGGGGAGGCACTTGGGACCCAAGCACTTGTAGCACTTGGGACCCAAGCATTTGGGAAACAAGTGCAGCAGCGTTTGTTTCCAGAGGAATCACATTGGGTGGCGGACCTGGTAAGGGCGTCATCCAGACAGGGGCACTTTGAGGTGGCAGCACCAATAGGCGACCACAGCAACTCCACCAGGAGCTCTCCTGGGGAAGGGATGACGACGATGCCCAGGGTGGAGCGGGTCACTGGGCTTTGGCTGCACTTTGACCAGTCTCTGAGGCTGCCCCAGACAGGGCGCGGCGGCAGGAGCAGCTGCAGTGGGATGGCTCTTGGCCTCGGTGCTCTGGACGACGACCCCTCGGCCTCCTCCTCTTCCTCTCCTCACTGTCCTTCACAGTGGCGTAGCATGGGGGTGGAGAATTTGGTTTACGCCCCGGGCGGCTGAAACCCACGCTACGTCACTACCCAGAAGTGGAAGCAGACACATTTATGACAGCCGTAAACATGCCCGTGCATGCACAGATGCACCTCCCACAGTTTACAGCAGCATTTGCGGCATGGAAATACATGGAAATGTATTTAGAAAATGTATTTCTGCACACCCTGTCTACAGACAGTGCTGACTCTTTGGCTGAAAACAGAGATGAGCACCATCCTTAGAGTTGGACATGATTGGCTTTCAAGCAAGGGAGACCTTAGATGATAGTTCTTAGGATTATTAAGATAGTATGAAAGGCATTGAACACAGTGAAGGGATATTGCAAATGCTTGTTGTTGTTCATGGGCTTCAGATTATTAGCTAATGAAAATCAGATAGATGTGCTTCACAGTCTATTCTTCATAGAACTCTAATTGGCAGAACAATGTAAAGGTCTAGCTCAGGGGTGCCGAAACCTTTTGTGCCATGGGCCAGTTATGTGGTTGAGCAGGCCGGTCACGTGGTTGATCCCACTAGAAGCAGAAGTAAAACGCAACCATGCATGTGCAAAATGCTGCCATAAATGCACCCGCAACTGTCATAAACGTGTTTATGATAGCCACGGGTGCTTTACGTCAGCATTTTGCGCATGCACAGGTGCTTTTAACTTACACTTCTGGGATAGAGTGGGCAGCACAGGCTAGATTATTAGGCACCATGGGCCTGATCCGGCCCACTGGGTAGTTTGGGCACTCCTGGTCTAGCTCTAGCTCAAATGATTTCCTGCTTCAAATGAATTGAATACTTAAGCTATATATTTCAGCTTCTTCAAGGGACCCAAGATTCACCGTATTTTAGTATTGCCACATAACAGCATATTCAATACCTGCCTGGAAGTATTTTATTAATCAGAGCCCTGCTATCAGTGGTGAACAGCAGAACGTTCTTAGCATTTTACAACAAAATGCAAAAATATAATAACAGTCAAAACATACTCATCAACAATAAACTTAAACCCAGTGGCAACAGTAGCACTAAGTGGGATCAGGCAATAACACTGGGGAACCGTGATTTTGGTGCCTCACAATTTTCACCTATTTCTGGCTGTATTTGGGTCACTGAGTCCAAAAATGCTTTCAGTTATGCCCCATCAGCTCTAGTTTTTTAGATATGGCTTATTCACATTAGGCCAATCTAGCCATACTGGTTGCATATATAACCAGAGGCGTAGCAAGGGTGTAAGCCACCCGGGGAGCGGAGTGAAATTTTGCCTACACCCCCCCCAATTTTTCTACCCACCCAACCTTTTTTTTTTTTTTGGCCTATCCAAATATTTTCCCACCTCCAAAAGATTTTTCCACCATCTCTCCCGCTTCCGGGAGCCTTTGATGCACGCCTGGAGGCAAAAAAAATTTTTTTGTTTGGAAAAAAAAATTGGGGGGAAAATGTCAAAAGCAAACTTAAGATAAGGAGAAAAAAACTAGAATGCAAGCCTCCCTGGATGAGTCCATGGAGCAGCAGCGGAGTTGGACTAGTTTCGGGATGCACAGCATCCAGTCTCAACTGTAAAGGAGAGCACAGAGAATGACAAAAAAAGGTCAGATTAGTTAAATGACACTTGCAACAACAACAGGAATAGAGCTTGAACAACATCAATAAGTATTGTTAAAACAATCAATTTACGAATGGTGAGGCAAATACAAGTGTAGTCATAAGAGCAAAATGTATAATGACATCATCGATATCTCATGAACTAGAGCTGCTAGAACAAAATGGATGATGCCATTTTCGGAATCAGCCGCCCCAAAATACCCGAAATCAGTTGAAAAATTTTAGGCACCAAGAAAAAAAAATTTTTTTTTGTTCCCCAGTGTAATAAATAATCTAAGGTCAAGGTGAAACAGCTCTACATTAAAGCACCTTTTTTCTCTCTCTCTGGTAGAAATTCAAATAATGTATCTCTAAATAGAGGTGTTTTTAGCATTCTGTTAAAAATATCCCATGCACACACATCACATGGTATCATGTATATTTCACTTAGAGAATAAAAGCAAATCAAGATGCCACACATTAAGATTGTTTTTTTAAAAAATCTCATACTGTGGGGTCCATTTGATGGTGATGCATAAATCTTTCAGCTTGGTGTCCACAACTTTTTATTCAGAAACCATAACTATTTTAACAATTAGAATTGGAGACTAGTTCCCTACTGTCCCCAAATGTCCTCAGCCTTTCTTATGAGGGTTCTTGCTCAGTGGTGGGCTTCAGCAGGCTCGCACCAGTTCACCTGAACCGGTAGCAGATATTCTGGCTGGCCCCGCCCATCCAAGTTTTGAAATAAAGTACAGTTGTACCTCGCTTAAAGAGCATAATGCGTTCCACAGGATTGCTCTTTAAGCGAGTTTGCTCTTTAAGGGAAACACCATTGTAAGTGACCGATTGTGACTTCTGGTGAGGGTGAGGGTGAATTGTGAACCCCAATTTAGTTGAGCAAGTTTTTTGTTAGTTCTAGTTAAGTGATGCGACCATCCAAAGAAAATTCTGCTCTTTAAGTGAGTTAGTCTCTAAGAGAGGTGCTCTTCTTTATGCGAGGTTCTACTGTACTGTTTATCAGGGAATACAGGCTTTGAAGGCTTGAGGGCATACCAGGACAATTGGCAGCAACATCTGCACTTCAATTTTTCCCTATCCATTTTAATAACATCATTTGGCTACCAGACAGGTAGCTATGTTCCACCATATCACTCAAACATAGCATTATACAGGAACATGGCAGCCTGCCAGTCTGCTAAGGAGAGAACTGCTGTTCACCATGATTTTCAAATTATATTTTTGAAAATGATAGAACAGAAATAAGGTTGAAATAACTTGTTCCGGTATGTTCCCTATGTCTCCTTGCCTTGAAATTTATTTCCCTTTTGCACTCTGCGGAAGCCCAAAGTCTTCAAGGAAAACAGTTCCAAACAGGACTTTGGCTCAATTACATTTCTTCTTTTTTTCAAAGAAAAATTAATGTTTCTTTCCTTAAATCTTGTGGAACATTTTTAACAACAGCCCGTCCACCCATACTTACATTTCCATAAAGTTCCAATAAACAAGGACATCCTGTTACACATTTGTGTGCATATGAGTGCAATTTACAATATGCTGTTACTAGCAATAGCTCTCTAAATTTAACTTTTGCCACTGAAATTGTATAAGCTCATATTCCTCTGTCAATTTTCTTCTTCAGCTGCTGCATCTGAATCCAAATATTGGTGATTATCATGGCAATCAGCCATAAAGACTGTCCTGAGAATATAATGCCATGGCCTTTCATCTACCTTCCACATTGCAGTATGACAAGCGTATCACTGATCCCGTTCCACAAGTCACTTTCTGTTCCTGAGCCCTTTTGGCACACAAAGTCCTCCTCGGCCCCAGGCCAGGATTGATGAAGCTGCTGACCTCCATCAAGCTGTGTTTAAGTGGGATTTAATCCACTTGGGGACCATCACCCTTCCATGTGGACTTTGGCACCGAAGCCATTAGTCCTCAGGGTTGTCAGGTTAGCTAACCACCATCTGACACTCAGTGTTGAGTCGCTGGCAGTATGGTCTACTCTATTACCATAGTAGGATAACCTGGCCAGACTCTTCTGTCAATTTTAAGCACACTTAAAAGAAAACCAAAAGATTGGTGAAGAAATAGAGTGGGCATTACATGTTTGCCCTGAGGTTTTCTTTCTTTTTATTATTGTTGACTTATGGCAACCCTATGAATGAGATCTCTCTAAAATGTCCTGTTCTCAGCAACCCTTGTGCATTCAAGGCTGTGGCTTCCTGTAGGGTAGGAGTTCTCAACCATTTAAAGCTAGTGACCGGGTCATGCTCTCACGGACACAGGGCCGTAGCCAGAACCCTCCTGAGATAAAAGCATGCCCCTTAACCCACCCCAGTGTTACCTAAAATTTTGAATAAAGCATTATAATTAATCAAAACGTTTATTAAACGCCACATATCACAACACACACACATGGAAAATAAGGTAGAAGCCAGGAGTTAAATCATACGATTGGAATGCTCTCAAGGAGGAAGGGGGATTACCCAATAGTCAATAGACTCTGGCAAGGAATGTAAACATGGCCCTGATTGCCTCCATTGTTCTTAAAACTGGTTTGTCGGGTGTCCTGATAAGCAGAAATTCCTTTTCATTCCTTCACAAAGGAAGCTGAATGACTCATACCTCTGGTTTGATTAAAAACATGTTTCTGTGGGGAACATCCATACAACCCCAAAGTTGATCAGGAAGGGGGAGGGGGAAGAGAGGACGTGACAAGTCACACACACCTGGCAAGGTACAAAGGTTAACTGGAGTTCACCCTGGGGACCACTTAACTTAAAACTTTTCTCTTTACTTAAGTAACAGGCATTTACTTAATCTGTTCCTGTCCATCCAAGCAGTTTCACACCACATTAAGCTGATGCAAACGAAGATGGACTGGCCGGTCCTGCCTTCCAGAAGAACAAAAGAATTGCCTGCCTGTGTTTGCTCAATGTAATCCCGCTGAACCAGTTTCTGTATGACTGAATTCCCCTACCTTTTGCTTCATGTTTACATGTAATTAAAACATGTTAATTGCATTTCCTCTTCCCCTCTGCAAATTCCTGTGGAACCTCAAATGTTCATACTGTTTTAGCTTACCAGCAATGTAAAGATTTTTTTTGTTAACTTATGCTAATTTCCTTACCTCCTCCCAAACTCCTCCCCTCCCCTTGCATGTAGAGTTAGTTTAGATAGAATAGTTAAATACCCTTCCAGGTGGGTGGGGGCCTTTCTTCTGTTCACCAAATTTTGTGAGCAGGGATCACGAGGGGGGTCTTTTCCTCAGAACGGTTGCGGGAAGGTTAGCTATTTAGAATTATAGGTCTGGCCAGACTATATGCCTGAATAGGCTTCCCTTTGCTTTTGGTCCCAATAAACCATATTTTGTTTTGACTGAAAACCCTGCCTCATTGTAAGTTCTTGGGTCTTTCTAGTACCTCTGCCAGAGAGTGAATCCAATCACCCAGAATTGGGTAACACCAGGATGCCAATGTCATATATGCGTTTTTGCCATTGTAGCCCCCCCCCCCGGAAAAAACCCTCCCCCCAATTTAGAATCCTAGCTACGGCTTCAGGGGCTGGACAGCCATTTTGCCCTTCCTCCACCACATGGCAATTCCTGGTGTGGTGGGGGCCCCACACAAAATGGTGCCGTGGGCTGCATCCGGCCCGTGGACTACAGGTTGAGAATCCCTGCTGTAGGGAGTTAATCTATCTCGTACTGTATTTGGCTTTTCCTCTCACCTTGCTGCCTCCAGCCTTTCCCTGGGTATTTGTCGAGAGGAACGTCGTTTCTTTTGAGGTGGCTGAAGTATGACAGCCTCAGTATCATAATTTTTTGCCTCCAGCAGCAGTTAAGGCTTAATTTGCTCAAGGACCCATTTGTTTGTCTTTCTGTCAGTCCAGGGTATTCCCAAAGCTCTCCTCCAGAACCATAGGTCAAATGAGTCAATTTCCCCCCCCCCCCGTCAGCTTTCTTTACTGTCTGGTTTTTGCATCCACAAATGGTGATGAGGAATACAAGAGTTTGGATGATCTTGGTCTTGGTCTCCAGTGACACATCCTTACACTTTTTGATCTTTTCTAATTCCTTCATTGTTGTTCTTCTGACCTCCGTGCTTCTGCCCCCCCTTTTTTTACTGTTCTATCTGTTGCATGGTGATGCCAGCATTAATTTTTCTGAGGGAATGTCATACTACACAGTTAGAGTTGCCATATGTCATGGTTTGCCAGGATTTTCCCGGGTTCAAGATGTCCCGTCTTGTTCAAAGAAAATCATGTAAAAGTCCCGGTTTCAAAGAAAAACGTGTAAAAGTCCCGTCCTGGGAGGGAGGGAGCAAGAAATGCCCATGTCTATGGGGGATTCCTTCTCCACATGACTGCAAAGGGTTAAATGCATTAGAGTCAGCATTCCTAGAGAGGAAGGGAATGCTGTGGATAGGAAGTTGTCTCTCACAAAGGACCTCCTCCAAAATAAGTCCCTTCCTTTTCTCCTTTCCGAGGGAAATGGGGACTCCAAGGGCTGCAATTCACTGAGGGAGTCTGGGAAATGTAGTCATTGCCGTGAGGTCCCTAACACTGTGGATTTCAGTTACAGGACACAACGGATTTTTTTTACAAGGCACCAATCCTCTTTGCCAAACATGTGAACATTTGGCTCCCTGCAGCTACAGCAGAACTGTGGGAGAGGTGGGGTGGGGGGCGCCACAAGAGAAAGCGGGCAGGGAGGAGCGAGGGCAGACTGAGTGGAATAGGGACGGGCAGGATGGGAGGGAGCGAGCCTAGATGTGGGAGGAGCGGTTTGGCAAGAAAAAATTATGTCCCGGTTTGGCAGGAAAAAATTATGGCAACCCTATACAGTACACATTGCTACTGTAATTCAATTCAATGTTGGAAAGTAAGACACAGATAACGTGTCTTTAAATGTGTGTAGATTTTTGGCACACCCGCCCCCTTTCTCTCTCTCTGTGTGTACATTTACTAGGATTCTGGCTCAATGCCAAAAGTATACTGCATATATGAGAAAATGTGATCTGATCCTGATTTATATCTGCTGACTCATTTGTCTTTTCTAATAACACAAAGTCCAAATGGACATCAAAATACCAGATGCAAAAAATGTCATGCTACTCTTGTTGGAAAAGCTTGTAAATTAATTACTGCCAAAAGCGTGTCTCAGCGAGCATTTTGCATACTTGGAATTGATTTCTACTTTGAAAACATTCCTCCTTGGTTACTTACCAATATGGAGCTCATTCTATCATACAGCACAGTCCACTAATAAGTATGAAAACCCTTAACTTAATTTTCAAAATAAAGACATACTTACCTGCTGAGGAGAGAAGGGAGTACATCTGTGGTGGGCATTAACTAAGGCTCCTTATTTTTATTTAAAAGAAGAGACAGATATTTTTGCTCAGATTAGTTGTACAATTTAGAAACACAGGCACACTTCTAAAAATCGCGATTTGGACACCACTTTTGATTTGGACATGGCAACATACATTATTCACTTATTTTCTTCAAGATAAGCCATACCTGCTCTATCAGCCTGTAAACAGCTATTAAAGATCTCATGGATGGAAGAAAGAAATTTTAATCAATATGAGCATCTAAGTGTCATAGCACACATTTCTCTCACATCTGGGATTATGCAAGTTTGTTTGCCTCATTTGGTGGGTTGGTCTTCAGGACAGAAGTGTGGGATGTCTTTGAAGGCAGATTTCACCAACTCTGAAATACTGCCTCCATTCCCACTCAGCAGTATTGACTGGGCACTTTGCTCTAATTATGGGCTGCCTCTGATACCTTTTTCTTTCTTTCTGGCCTTGGTTGCTTCATTTAGTGTCTGGCTGGACATACCGCTACGGTAATGGAGTAGACTGTACAGCCAGCGACTCAAGGCCTAGTGTTGGGTGGCAGTAAAAAACCTGACTCCCTAAAAGGGGCCAATGACTACAGGCAGATGAGCCCCTTTAAGTGGGGTGATGCTCCCCTCAGTGGAGGATATGCCACTGAAAACCATGATAGTGGGCCCAAAGGCAAAATGAGCGGGCGAAGGAACTCTGATTCCCAACGGTCATGGAGACGGAAGAGGCCATGCCAGATGGCTGTGAAGGCACACCTTGATAATATCCTCAAGACTGTGGAGGTCCACTGCAGTCCTGGTGTTAAATCCTGCATGTCTCATTTCATATGTGCCGCAGGAAATGGCTCCGTGATCACAGTGTGTGGGTCACTTCATGGCAAGCTGGGGTCCAAATTATGCCAGTGGCATTTTTCCTGATTGCCTCGGAGGGTGAAGGCAGCCCAGAACCAGCTGGCCTTGAAGACCAGGACTCCTAGCGCCCTGGGGCAGGAAAAACAACAACAACAACATCTGCTCGGATCGAGTTGCAGCAGCTGCCTCGGCTGAATCTCTTCATTGTACTCTTCTTTACATTTGTAGTGCAGAGGGTTGTAATTGATTTTAGCTGTCCCAGAAGGGAGATTTAAATCATTAACAACAACAAAACAGAGGAGTCTCAACAGGGCCAACGTCGCTGTGCAATAGCAGAAAGAGAGCGGAGTAAATGTGACAACGCAAGACATCTTTATTGACAACCACCTTCTGAGGATGAGAAGTGACTTTTACCATTCCACTGCACCTTGCTAAACATAGAGACCTTGGATAATAAATGACACACTCCTGGATTTTTCGTTGCTTTTAGCATAGATCAATTGCTTCCGTAAGATTCTCTGGTTGTTGTTTTTTGTTTGTGATAATCAAACACATCAGAGCGAGTCCAGAATCCAAGTGTGGTGTTTTTTTTTTAAAAGCATAAAATCTTCTTTGTGTGTATTTAGCTGCAGCCACTACAGCTCGCATAGCTATGTGTGCAATTCAGAGAATTAGATTCTGCAGCTAACTAAATTAAAATGAAGCAAGAAGTCTGTTTTTAGTGGCTCTTTAGAGAATACACTTTCACGCTCATACAGAAACAGCCGCCTCTTATTAATACACAACTGTTTTTAGTTAGCCAGAGACAGCACCATTGCTGAGTGGAAGAGGGATATGTTGAGATAGTAGGGACGACATGCGTGACCCTATCTTCAGCATGAATGAGGTCCTACATGCCAGCTGGTGGATGCCTGGATTGGTCTACAGTCAAGAACAGCAGGCTTTCAGACAAAAGGCTTCCAAACTCCTCTCTCTAAGTCCTCTCACCACTTTGGTCATTGGTATAGCTGGTGGACACAGAAGGAACCTCTCAAAGACTGTAGGGAGTATGAACATATAATTTGGAGATCTCCTGGGCAAGAATTGTTCACTGATATTGGTAATTGGAACGCTGCTGGGGAAAAGGCCACATCAAATACCCAACAAGGCCAGCCACTTCATCACAGCACTTTATTTTATGAATGATTTTTCAAAATTCAAACCAATCTTGTCTCTGCCAGTTCCTCTGGTTTAGCAAGAGCTCATATTCTTCTTCCCCAGCCCCAGTGATGGGCAGCAACAGGTTCGCCCCAGTCCCCCAGAACTGGTAGTAACTTTCCCAGGTGTCCCGGAGAACCGGTAGCGGCTTTTGGAGGGGAACCACCTCGGGGGCTTACCTTTTCACCAGTTCCCCCACTGCGCATGTGCACCAAGTGCTTGGTGTGCACGCATGCCTACAGCGCGTGGTGTGCATGCACAGCCTCCTTGCTGTCCTCCCAAGAGGTGAGGAGGAAGAAAAGCTGCTAGCCTGAAGCTCCCTATAGCCTGCTCCCCACGGTAAGTGACTCACCTTCGGATGTGGGGTTTCTGTGTGTGTTTTAATGTGTATTTAATGTTTATTTATTTTTAATGTGTATTTTTATGTATTTTATATGTTTTTATCTGTATTTTTATGTGTTTTTATGTCTATTTTTATGTATTTTTATGTCTATTTTTATGTATTTTTATGTCTATTTAATTTTTATTTTTATGTGTACTTATTTTATGGGTTTTTTTACGTTAGCTCTGCCCACATCATTGGCTCCACCCATGATGTCATGATGTTGGCTCCGCCCATGATGTCATGATGTTGGCTCTGCCCACAATGTTGTCTCCGCCCACAGTGTGGTAGTAAAAATGTTGACAGCCCACCACTGCCCAGCCCTTCTGATAACTAAGAGGTATATCATACTTGCATTGTCATTTCAGCTTTAGCTAGCTGAATATTTTAGCCAATTACTTTTATATAATAGCAACTTATTTTAAATAATACTCTGAAAAATAACTGAAAAGCTATATTTTAGGAGTTTTATATAGAACTGGAATACTACAAGCCACTACTCTTTAATGAGAAAGGCAATGGATAATACTAAAGCAATAGTAAAGGTAAAGGTTTCCCTTGCTCAAAAGCCAGTCGTATCCGACTCTAGGGTTCATTGCTCATCTCTGTTTCTAAGCCGAAGAGCCAGTGCTATCTGTGCCTACAGACATTTCCGTAGCCATATGGCAGGCATGACTAGACACCGGAGCGCACGGAACGCTGTTTACCTTCCCACCAAAGTGGTCCCTATTTATCTACTTGAAATTTCTTGCTTTCGAACTGCTAGGTTGGCAGGAGCTGGGACAGAGACGGGAGCTCATTCTATCCTGCAGTACACACCTTAGTTTCCAGAACAGAGGATAAAACATAATACTAAACACCACACCAGTCAGCATTTCAGATGCACAATATTCTCCTTCCGGATTCAGTGAACCAACCTCCAGTGTTTTAAAAAAAAACCTTATACAGTACATTACAGTGATATTACAAAAAGAGTGCATTTATCCATTGATTAATAATAATAATAATAATAATAATAATAATAATAATAATAATAATAATAATAATAATAATAATAATAATAATAATAATAATAATAATAATAATAATAATAATAATAATAATGGCAGAAAGCCTACCTCTGTAACTGCCTGCAGAAGGATGACAACATCATCAGTACATGAAACATTTTCTTGGGACTGGAGTGGGTTAGTGGCTAAGACGCTGAACTTGATGACTGGAAGATTGACAGGTCAGCAGTTCGAGTCCCGAGTACTGCACGACGGAGTGAGCACTCGTCTCTGTCCCAGCTCCTGCCAACCTAGCAGTTTGAAAGCTAGAAGTTGCTAGTAGATAAAGGTACAACTTTGGTGGGAAGATAAACAGTGTTTCATGCACTCTTGTGTTTAGTCATGCCTACTACATGTCCATGGAAACTTCTGCAAACACAGACAGTGCTGGCTCTTTAGCTATAAACAGAGGTGAGCATTGAACCCTAGAGTTGGATACAAGGGCAACCTTTACCTAAAGTCTTTCTGCCTCCCTTCGCATGGATTGTCCCACTTGTGATTCTGTTTCATTGTGTGGAAAATGTGGGAGCCACAGAATGGAAGAAGGAAATCTTCCATTACAAACATCTACTGCTCCACTAATGTAATCCACAGGCACCAATTTTCAGTGATCAAAGACTTCCTTCTTCCATTCTGTGGCTCCCCTCTGCTGGTGACACCATCACCCTTTTCTAGTCATAGTTATGCTGACAAGATTTCAGCTAATATAATGTTCTTTCTTCTTCAAGTGCCTGTATCTGATTCTGAATATTGTCTATCATCATAGTGATCAGCCATGATGATTGTCCTGGGAACAACATAATACAGTGGCCTTCCATTTGCCTTCTGCATCACAGTGTGACACCCATACCACTGATCCAGTTCCACAAGTCACTTTTTGGTCCTGAGCCCTCTTGTCATACAAAGCCTTCATCAGCCCTAGGCCAGGACGGATGATGCCGTTGCCCTCCGTCAAGATGGATTCAAGTGGGATTTAATCCACTTGAAGACCATCACCCTTCACTGTGGACTTTGCCACCCAAGGCCATTAGTCCTCAGGGTTGTTAGGTTAGTTAATCTGAATGGACTGAATGGGGAAAACTCCCCACATGTCGTCTGCAATATAAGTTATCCCTCGTTATAGAATATGAGCCTTCGTGGGAACAACTGCTGCAATATTGGATCCATTTTGCTGCATGCCCAGTCACCAGCCAACCAGACAGACAACCAATCAACTGGATGACCAACCCACTGACCAACTGTCTGACTGACCAACCAACAAACCAGACTATGAATTACCTTATTATCTGCATTGCTGAGCTTTCACACAAATTCTAGGCCGATTTGGCCATATTCCCCTCATCATCACATCTCCAATCAGCTGCTACAGAATTCTATGCCCCAGCTCTTGCCTGCCCTGTCACTCTGTTACCACAAGGTCCCACATGCTGGATCATTTGCGCTTGAAATTCAGGAATAGCATGCTGTTGATATGACAGTACTGTTCTCCAAAATCCTCGGCTACATCAGCTGAGCAGAAGAGCAAGGAAGTACTTTTAACTGCCTTATTCTTAATGCTTTTGAAGTATATTGGGGTTTCTTTTCAATATAAGGAAATATGGTGTCCAGTAGTATTTAGGGTTAGATTCTTCCTTGTAGCACAGCGAACACCCCAGAGGTACCTTCTGCTTAGAAATAAGTGCAGGCTTTTAAGCAAAACCCAAGGTAGACTATTTGGAGAGGTGCTCCATCACAACAATTAACGTCTGTTGTGATCTTTTATGCAAGCTTCATAAAACTGCTTGTTGCTTTTGATGAGAGACCATTTCAGAAAGGTATGCACATTTAAAAACATCCATTACGCAGCACTCAATTATAAAAGAACTTAAAAAGCACTAAGAAAAGGATGGTGAGTAGATGCCCAATGGAAACAGGAATACTGCAGTGTCCATATATATTTCAGATGGTCTTTCAGCAGGCAGCATGTTCTCCTTTAGTGTACGTTTCAAGAGAAATTATGGGCAATTAAAGGAGAGTAGAGGGAAAGATTATGTACGGAGTGAAACAGAGGGGAAAGGAGAATAGGCGTCTGGAAACCAAGATTATGGGAAAGGAGGCAAACTGGAATATTTATCTTTTAAAAAAATAATAATCTAAAGTTATTTTATTGTTGCATTCTTCATTTTAAGACTGCTTTGCCTCAGTTTCTCTTTGCTGATGAAATATACTTCACAAAAAAGAGGGGGGGGGAAGATACTGGTTGGGATGAAATACGCACCGGCTGTTTTATATATAGATAAAGGTAACGGTCGCCCTTGCTTGAAAGCCAATCATATCTGATTCTAAGGTTCGGTGCTCATCTCCGTTTATAGCCAAAGAGCCAGCGCTGTCTGCGTCTACAGATGATTCCATGGTCATGCGGGAGACCTGACTAGACACCGGAGCACACAAAATGTTGTTACCTTTCCTGCCAAAGCCGTACCTGTTCATCTATTTGCAATTTCTTGCTTTCTTTAAAAGGCAATATGCATTTTTTCTTTTTAAATTATTGCTGATACTGTATTTATACATGTGTTATATATAGAAAGGTAAAGGTCGCCCTTGCTCAAAAGCCAGTGCTTATCTCTGTTTCATAGTCGAAGAGCGAGCGCTGTCTCCTTCTGCAGACGTTTCCGTGGCCATGTGGCAGGCATGACTAGACACCAGAGCGCATGGAATGCTGTTTACCTTCACACCGAAGTAGTCCCTATTTATCTATTTGCAATTTCTTGCTTTCGAACTGCTAGGTTGGCAGGGCAATTTTATAAATAACAGTGATAATTTAAATGGAAAAATAATAAATCTTGTAAAGATGCTTAATTTTTAACCCAACTTGGACAGAATAAGCTTTAAATAGTGCCCCCCCCCCCCCAATAACAAAAGTTTATCCTCTCTGAATAATAGCATGTATCCTGTTTCCCTCCCCACCATGGAAACGTCCAGTGACAGGAATCCAAAAACCTGAGAGAGATGGAGATGGATTACTGCCTGACACATAGACTTATGGCCGCCTTCTGTGACAGATGTCCCTTGAATGGTGCAGCATAGACTGCTAACAAAGTGGGGCAGTTATGAGTCAGACAGGAAAACACACAAGATCCATGCTGATGAGAGAGAATTGAATGATGTTCTTTGTGTAAAAGTGCCTCAAACAAGATTGTGCATGGATATTTGACACACAATGAGCATTTGAGGAGGGATGACAGAAAGAGATTAAAAAGAAAGACAGCAAAGCCTTTGGCAAACCACCATTACTAGAAGAAGACACTGAGACCACTAGCATTGAGGGCCACCAGTCTTTGCATTCTCGGTTTCTGACTTTCTTCTCCTAAAAAAAGAACAGCTTGCTCCCCGCTCTGCTAAGACATGGCTGTGAACCAGTGGTGGGGTGTCAAAAAATTTACTACCCCACCGTGACATCATCACAGTGTGGGCGGAGCTAACATCATGACATCATGAAGTCATGGGTAGGGCTAAAGAAAAAAATTAAAAAATAATAAAAAATAAAATAAAAATAAGCACACACACACCCTCAACCCACCCAACAACACAAACCCATTAAATAAATAAATAAATAAATAAATAAAATTAAAAAATTACATTAAAATACACCCATCCACCCAAACACAAATCATCCCACCCACCCCAAACAGAAACCTGCCACTTACCTGTTAGTATAAGTGCCTGGGCAGCACCATGTTGCACGATGGATATGGTCATCATACCGGTTCTCTAGGATAATATGCCTTAATGTAAATGTAAAACAGCTGTACCTCCTTAAGGGTTCTCCAATTGGAACAGAAATTGGAACAGCACAGGTGTAGCTTATTGATGAGGTAACTCCAAGACTTTGCTTAAAACCCCAAGCTAGACCGTCAGGCCTGCCGGCCGCTAGGCCTTTTTAGGAACTGTGGTAGTACGTCAATATAGGTAAAGGTAATACACAATAAAATACACACAGACACACCACATCCAAAGATGAGTCACTTAGCCTGGGGAGCTTCAGGCTATAGGGAACTTCAGGCTAGCAGCTTCTCTTCCTCCTCCCCACTTGGGAGGACAGCAAGGAGGACTTGCATACACGCCAAGCACTGCAGGCATGCATGCACACCAAGCGCCTGGCGCACATGCGCAGTGGAGGAACCAGTGAAAAGGTAAGCCCCGAAATTGGTTCCCCCGAAAAAAAGCTGCTACCGGTTCTCCAGGACACTGGGAAAAGTTACTACTGGTCCTGGTGAACTGGTGCGAACCTGTTGCATCCCATCACTGCTGTGAACTATGCATCCATCCGTGTGGTTGATAATAGCCTGGTCACAGATATCAGTTGGGCAACCTGCAGCCTAAGGATTTATCCTACAATGTGAATCATAGACCTATTTCCCTTAAACAAGGGTCAAAGAAATTGTGCATATGTGTGTGAGAGAACAACCATTTTTTGTAGTTGATAAGCTCATGTGTCTTCATAGCAATGTCTCTCGCCTTATTCTAATTGACAAAGACCATGATCTCATGAATCTCTAGAGCCAATACTGATTTTGGAATACAGTAAAACCCCGACTTATGAACACCTTGGTTTATGTTTGCCACAGTTTGCAATGGCAAATCCATAGGGAATGATGTCCCAGTGTACAAATGTTTTTCAGTTTACGATCGGGAATTCCCCAGAAATGCATCGTGTCAGGGGGGTATATAAGAACACCAGCAGCCATTTTGGAGTCTGTGGGTGGCATGTAGAGTCATCTGTTGCAGAGTTTTAACAGATTTTTTTTTGTGAGTTTTGACGCCATATTTGAAAATGGCAGCCATTTCCCCCCTGATTTTTCATTCTCCTGGCTTGTCGGGGAAGGTCTTGAAGAAGCCTGGATCCCAGTCTGGGGTCCACATGTGTGGCCATTGGTGGGATCCAGGCTTGTGGGGGAAGGTCTATCTGAAGCAGGAAAGAGGCTGCCTTTGAATACACTCCAGGGAAAGAAAGGCTTGAGTGCTTGGGATGTGGGTAGCATCTGCGGACAAACAGCTTACCTGCCTGCACCATGCCTGCCGCTGCCGCTTCTCTGCCCGTGTCACTTCACCACCATCCCATTTCCCACTGTCAGTGAAATAGGCAGAGAAGCAGTGACGGACTTCCCCAGGCCGTTCTGACATATCGCTGGCAGGAGAACACTGGGCTGGTGGTGGACTCACCGATTGTTCCGGCTGCTCCACATTTGAATGACCTGGGGAAGTCCAAGTGGCCACAACTCTGCTCACCCCGGCTGGTGAACATCAGCAAGGAAGGCATGCCTGATGCCCACCATCAGGAAAAGGTTCTGGAGCCCAGGAGAGTCAAGTGGCAGAAAAGGTACTTGAGCTTTCTGTTGTCTTTAATTATGGACATTTTTTTTAAAAAAATTGGAGGTCGGTAACTTTATTTTTTAAATTTCAATGCATTCTTATGAGAAAATGTGCTTCAGTTCACAGCTGATCCAGTTTCTGACAAAAGCTGTCGGAATGGACCAAAATTGTCAACTGGGTTTTTACTATACAGTCAAACCTCGCATAAAGAGCACCTCGCTTAAAGAGTAACTCGCTTAAAGAGCAGAATTGTCTCTGAAAGTTCACTTCGCTTAACAAATAAAACCAACCAAAAACTCTCTTAACAAATAAATCGGAGTTCACAATCCCCCCCACAATCGGTCACTTACAATGGTGTTTCGCTTAAAGAGCAAACATGCTTAAAGAGCAATCCTGTGGAACGCATTATGCTCTTTATGCGAGGTACAACTGTACTTGGATCGTCTGCATAAAATCCATGTGGAATCAGTCTTTCTTTTAAACTGAAAATGTTTTATTTTCTCTGCTTTATGAAGCAGAGACCTGGGCTATCTATCAATACCATGAAGAAAGTCCATCCACTTTCATCTTGCAGTCTTTGGAGAATTCTCAGAACCAAATGGGAGAATAACATCCCTGACCCTGATGTCTCGGAACAAAGACAGATGACAATCTCACAACAAGACAACTTCAGGGGGCTTGACATGTCGTCAAGTTGTCAAACGACTGCCTTCCAAAGTGTATCTTCTATGTAGAGCTGACTACAGGAGCTTGACTGTATGATGGACAAAAGATTAATTCTAGAATACACAGAAGACAACACTGAAAGAAATGTTGACCTTCTTGGTTTGGAAGCTGTCACTCAAAATTGAAATGCCTGGCAAAATTCCCTCAAACAAAGGGATAAAGAATTTGAAATAAAAAGAAGCAGGGATGTTCAAAGGAAGACATATGGCAAAACAAGGAAGTAATATTTTGACAGCCTAACAAGCCCAGGATCAGCCTACCCACTCTGCTGCTTCCATATCTTCCAGGCAGGTCTTGGGGTTGGCTCAGTGGTGGAATTCAAATTTTTTACTACCTACTCTGTGGGCGTGGTGTGGTGGGTGTGGCCAGGGCAAAAGCCCTGCATTGCACCCAAATTAGGACCACTTTATTTCAAAACTTGTATGGGCAGGACCAGCCAGAATTTCTGCGACCGGTTCTGGAGAACTGGTGCGAACCTGCTGAATCCCACCATTGGGTTAGCTGGTCATCTGTGGGTACATCAATGTGCTATTTGTCCACCCTTACCATCCACTTCTCCTCCCACTCCCCTGCTGAATGGCAACACTTGTGGAAATTGACTTTGAAAACACACACGTATGGACAATATATTCGTGAGGGAAACCTGGAAAGGAAGAGATTAAGTTTAGAGTTGTTTTAAAAGCTGAACTTTCCAATATTCAAGAAGGAGCATCAAACATGAGTATAAAGCCAGGGGTTCTCAACCTTTTTAAGCCGTGGGCCGGTACACACTCCCCCAGACAGCTGAGTGGGCTGACTGGCCATTTTGTCCTATCTGCACAATGGGTGTGGCCATTTTGAGGCAGCCATTTTGTTCCAACAGCTTCAAAGGGGTGGCAGTCATTTTGTTTCTTCTTGAAACGAGGGAGGGAAACTCCAACCTTCAAAGGAGGCTTTGGACCCCCTCCCCTCTCCTCCTGACACTAATGAGATTAATCGCCTGCTCCGGGAAGGGGTGAGTGGTTTTTTTTAAAACTAGTCTGGCCCTTCCTTGTGTGGCTGGAAGGTATCCTTAGGGTTGTGTTTGGGGGGGGGGGAGGGGAGACAACACCAGGGGCCCAACAATTCTTTCTCACTTGTGGCACCATTGCATGTGGCCCGCTGCCCTCACTCCCGTCAGTGATGGTGGAAGCCATGCCATGTGTGGTTCCATTTTAATGTAAAAAGCTCTGAAATGCTGTTTACATTAAAAAGGAACCACACATGGCACAGCTGCTGCTGCTGCCACCACCAGGAGTCAAGGGCAGTGGGCCACATGAAATGGTGCCAGGGGCCAGATCCAGCCCATGGGCTGTAGATTGAGAACACCTGGTATAGAGATATAATGGATACTTGCAAAACTCTGTTTTAACACCTGACTTACCAAAGCACTTTGATAAGGGAGCTATCAAGACTTCTTCTCCAGGTCAGATCAAGACAAACAACAATACCTTTTCCCCACACCCAGGACTTTGTAGTTTGTGCAAATTGTCTCCGGACATAACTGTTGCATATGCACGCACAGACGAAGCACAGAAATAGTGGGAATTCGATTTTAAAGATACAGACCACCCGCTAGCTTCTGATACCATAATGTCTATGCCACAAAGTAGCAGCTGTCATCATTTTGTCCAGTCCACATAATTTGATTTATAGTGTTATTTATAATTTCTTTCACCAATCCACCCCTCCCCCCAAACACACACACCTTTTCACTCTCATTCTGTTTTGTTGTTGAGAGCACTATAAAATACTTTACTTTTTTGCAGGGCAAGAAGACTAATTTTGCAGACCCTCATTGCCGATGTGAGCATCAAACAAATAAGGATTCACAATCTGACATGGAAATATTAAAATGTAATTGTATGGATGTAGACAGAGTAATATAAGTATGGCTATAGATACAAATAAGGTAGAAATAAAAATAAGATAGAGTTGTTTTCAATGATGAATGATGTCCTACAACTACAACAGTCTTTCTGCAATCAGAAAACTAATACAATAGAATGAAGATTAAGTTAGAAGGCGTTGCCATGTATTTGGTGTGCTAAATAGGAACTGAAGTGACATCTTGAGAAAATATCTTTAAAATGCATTATTTAAAAATTAAAAAGTGTTATAACTTTGAGCAATCTTTAGCCTTAAGCCTATTATAATAACACAGAGAAACTTATTCTAAATGCCCACTCGGCCAAATCAGTTTGAATCGAGACCTCATCAGGCCATAAATAGCCAAAAACGGCCAAAGTAGAAAACTAAACAAATTGTAGCAGAAAGAGACTGGACACTCTTTTTCTGGTCTTGAATGTTTTGGTTAGTTTATTTGTGCTTGGAAATCCACTGCTCCTGGAGGAATCCAGGAAAGAAACACTTTTTTGAAAAATAAAAATAAACATAAAAAAATAAAAAGCAGGAGCTCCTGGAGGTGTCATTCTGGGGTGCATATGTCCTACTGGCTGCACTTTGCCTGCATTTGAACTCGATGGTTATGTTAACATGTTTTTAAAAAGTGCTCCCTCAATAGGCAAATGATATTTGTCCATAGCATACACATTTTCTTCAGCTATGTATCTTGCATTTAGCATGCTCTTATTGTGTGACTGTTCACTGAAAAATACAGGCTATGGTAAGCAATTGTACCTTATGAAGCATGTACAGTAAAACCTCGCATAAAGAGAGTAACTCACTTAAAGAGCAGAATTTCCTCTGAATGGTCGCCTCGCTTAACAAGTAAAACCAACCAAAAACTCGTGTAACAACTAAATCGAGGTTCGCACACCCACCCACCAGAAGTCACAATTGGTCACTTACAATGCTGTTTCACTTTAAGAGCAAACTTGCTTAAAGAGCAATCCCATGGAACACATTATGCTCTTTAAGCGAATTACTACTGTACCTTTGAGGAAATCCTCCTGTGGAAGTTTAATCACAGGGTATACACATCCCCCTCAGTGTCTAATTCAACCCTAAGAGAAGAATTTTTTTAGAGCCCTTCTGCTACCTAGGTAGGGTTGTCCTAGAACATGAATTCTCAACCTGTGGCCCATGGGCCAAATGCGTCCCACAGCACCATTTTATGTGGCCTTCCGGGAAGTGCCATGTGGTGGAAGAAGGGCAAAATGGCACTCTGGCCCCTGAAGCTGTCTGAGGGAGCGTGACCTGGCCCCCAGCTTAAAAAGTTTGAGAACTCCTGCCCTAGAAAAATATCAGTACTGTATATCAAAATATCTATTTATTGGGAGGCGTAATCAGATAATGCAATTATATGGTGTTTCCTTTTTGAATTGTCATTTAAAAATTGGCCCCAAGTTACTTTTTAGACAATAATTCCCAGAGTATTCTAGCTAGGATGTCCAAAACATTAGAGAAAAGTAACTTTCCCCATTCATTGTTATGAAATATTCTTGTTATATGGAAGGGAAAATGTGTTTGTGTGTGTGTGTGTTTTCATCCACTCACTTCTTTTGAATTTCAAACCTGTGATGAGATACACACTATTGATTGCTCGATTGAGTGAGTGGCCCAAAGCCTCTCCCTGACTTCATTGTTGACATTGGCTCTACAGATCTGTGCTCAACACAGCAAGAGGCCGACTAAATGGAGAAAAATATTGATTCTTTCCCTTGAACTTTGTTTTCTTTCTTTTCCTCCTTGTTAAAGCATTTCTGGTTTACCAAGCAGCAATCAAGGTTTCAAGAAATCACAAAGAGAGATTGGAACTAAAATAATGGACTCATGACATTTTCAACACATTATTTCTCATTAACATTTCTGATAGAGCCACGAGGGGAAAATCCACTCAGAGAAATGAAAATATATTTCATTTGAAAGCATAGTTATCTGATTTTTGAGAACTTTAATGTGGTGGTTTGGTTCCTCAAACCTTGTGAAGAAGCGAAATAAGTCCATCTTGAAGATATGAGAGCCAAAGCTTCCTTTTGCAAGTACTGTAATACCTCATATAACATTAGTATCGAATAACACTAAAATCGCAGAACATTAAGGAATCTGGGGGGAAGAATTGCATCAGATAACATTAAGATCCTATGGGATGCTTCAGATAACAACCGCTAAAGCCTGTGGTTACAATGTATCTCTATGGATCCCATAGGATTTTAACATGCATCGGATAAGACTAAAAATCATATAACACCAAGACTTGTGGAACCAGGTTTTAGTGTTATATGAGGTTTTACTGTACTGTATTTCGTTTCTAATCATCATGGACTTAGAGGGGAGATGTAACTCCTGAAATCATCCATGTAGTTGATATTGCTTTTCTATGCTCCAGATAGTGTCACCATGCTATGAGGATTTATTGAACCAGGGTCTCGGTAGATCATGAACTATCTGTATACCCAAGACCAGCTCAAGTCATAGGACTCCTCTCTAATGTTTGCATTTTCATTAGATGCCTCACCAGACATTCAATTATGAGACTTTTGTCCATAGAAATGCAGTTTATCCCCCATCTTGATGAATCTTAGCAGGGCCGGATTTTCCTATAGGCTAACTAGGCTTCAGCCTAGGGCCTCAAGATCAAGAGGGGCCTATATTGATGTATTTTATTATCTCTCGTGTAATTTACAAACTTAAAAATGGGAGGTGAAAGGGCCACATAAGTGGAATAGCCTAGGGCCTCTTTTTCATGTAAATCCGGCCCTGAATCATAGGTACTGTGGTGACTTAGTGGTTAAGATGCTGAACTTGACAACTGGAAGGTCTGAAGGTCAGCAGTTAGAGACCAAAGTGCTGCATGATGGAGAGAGCTCCGATCTCTGTCCCAGCTCCTGCCAACCTAGCAGTTTGGAAGCAAAAAATAGCAAGCAGATAAATAGGTACCACTTTGGTGGAAAGGTAAACAGCATTCCATGCACTCTGGTGTCTAGTCATGCCTGACACATGTTCAGACGCAGGCAGCACTGGCTCTTTGGCTATAAACGGAAATGAGCACTAAACCCTAGAGTCAGATATGACTGGCTTTCAAGCAGACTATTTGCATCCCACCACCAGTGGGACATTATAAACCTTCATTTGACTTCTTTTTCTTTCAGAAATAGTAACCCGTGAGACTTCCCACAAGGTGGCTGAGTTTTTCTCAGAGAGTAAGACACTTGAAGATTCATGTTCTTACTTCTGGTACACTTCATTTTCTACATTCTGAGCTCAGCATAGTCTAACTAATGAAGACTTAGGGCACTAGTGAACTGATTGGGTTTATGACTTTTCCCCTTGTGCATCATTTGTGGTAGCTCACCCCTGAGAGCCTCTGCTACTTTAGTTCAGCTCTTCCAGTGTGCTTCTCTCTAGAGTCTAAGGAGTGTATCGATCTTCACAGACATGTCGGCTCAGCAGCCCTTCTCAAACAGCATTACAAGAGATTGTGCCAATATAATCCAGAAAATTAAAACCGATGCTTTTAACAAAGTAAAAATTGACCAGGAAGGATGGCTGCTGTGTAAAAAAACAACAACCAAATAGACCCTCTATGGTCCTGTGTACATGTTTGTTATATTGCAGAGGATCTAAAAATCCTCCCTTGTCTCTTTCTCAAATGCCAAACAAGGAATCTGAAAATGTTTGTCACTTAGAAAGATAGACTGCTTTTGGTTAATCTTTGCACATATGCGATGCCATTTCTTACACATTTTAATTAATATTTATTTGAATGAATTGGCCAGGAGACTTGGTGGCCTATGCAATGTAGAGGGAAGGGATTGCCACCACCACCTGAATCTCAATAATTGAATGTGCAATAGGCTACCAGCCAAGCCTCTCCAAGCATGGCCACCCCTCTGCCACAGCAGGACATATCCAACAATTACTCTCCCCACAAGGTGGGAAGGGTCTTCAACAACCCCCATGAAGTGACAATTGGAACAATGGAACCAGCCTAAAAGGCTGCAGCTCCTGTCCTGCCCCATTGCGCTTTGAGAACGCCTGCTGGCTCTTCTAGTGGCTTGACTTCTTCTCAGCCCAGGAGAGGCAAAGAGCCCCCATCCATACCTTGATGCTGGGATGATGAAGGCAAGCCTTGGCTAACTTCAGCAGGCTCATGCTGGTGTAGCACATGGGAGACAACAAGCCCAATTTTCTTAGCTGCACCAGTCCTGCTAATTGTGCTCCATTCAAATGCAGAGATAATTCTCTTGGCGTTCCTTAAAATGCACAGCATGGTTTCAGTTTACATTATTAGGAAGTCTTTCCCTCCTCCCCTGGGGGTAGTCATGTAGCCGATTGATGAATTTGTTAATTTGTTCCGCCTTGCTGTCCTGCTGCTTTAAAAACATTCAGGTTACTTCATGTACTGTGCTTACCTAAGTGGAAGTGTCATTTTTGTTAGTCCTGTAATATTTTATAAGCACAAAACCACCTTCTGAAATAATTTGATTCTTTTCTCAGATGAAGACCCAGCAGTGACATGCTAATAATCTGTTTTAGATTGCCAAAGGGACAGTGAACGTGTGGATTTTATGACTGAAAGAGGTTAAAGAAGTCTTGATAAAAACCCCTCTCTCTTTCAGCCACCAACCTATTCAGAACTTGAGAAAATGTGATTTTTAGACTATAACTCCCCTAACTCTCAATAACTGGCCATGCTTAGTATGGATACTGGGACATGTAGTCTAAGCTCTGTGCCTAACTTTTAGTAGGAACACATATAGATATCAAAAGATGACATAGTCAGGTCACATTCCCTATACCTGCAGGTTCTATGTCCATGGTTTTAGTTATATGTGGATATAAAAATATTTAATAAAAATATGAAATACATATTATATATGTATTTTATGGCACATTACTATAACTGGCATAACTAGACATCACTGTCTGGAATGTAAACTACAGTATAAGTTTCACTGTTATCTGCAGTTTCAGTATCCATGGGAGGTCTTGGAACATATCCCTCATGGATATAGAAGTGACTTATAGAATAGAATAGAATAGAATAGAATATCACAAGGTTGCCATATGTCAGAGAGAACTTGATGGCATGTAACAACATATTGTTGTTCTTCCCCAGCTTCTGACGGTTATTACCTTGGAGTCGTTATTCTGCTAGGAGCCCTTGTATGAGTAGACATCTCTGTGACAACATTCCGCACAACTTCTGTCCATAATGATCTGTTCCTGGCAGAGCTTCTCCATGTTGGTGCAACATTTTTCTTGAGAAAATCTTTGCATCTGCAAGGTGATCTTCCCGTAGGCCTTTTGCGATCTCTTGGATACAAATTCATTATTCTAGCACTCCATCTGTTATCACCTGTGCATGCAACATGGCCATCCCACCTTAATTTGTTCATCAGGTATTCTATTACTATGTCTTTTAGCAGCGATCTTCACCTGATAGCTAGTGAAGTGAGATTCCGAGCATTGATCTCTCCATTGCTTGTTGTATTACTTGTAGCCATTTTTCTTCTGCAGCTGTTATAGTCCACATTTTGCTGCTGCATGTCATTGATTTCAAGAGTGCAGAATTGAAAGAAATTGCTTTTCAAGGGACACATGGAACTGAAGTTAAGAGGAGAGAATAATTCCCTTCTAATTTTATTAATAGAAGAAAATCTGCTGGCAGAGCCCTCCCTTGGGATTCTGACACTGAACTCACAGGTTTTGGACTTAGTTGCTAATTAGACAGGTGACTCCCCCCTCCCCCTTTGGGGAATAGCTGGCACTTTCAGGTTCAGCAAGGTAAGAATACTGTCTGAAATCGTGACGACCACCTGCCCGTCAGAGTTGACAGTACCAGACCAGGTGGGACAGTGGTCTGACTCTGTGTATGACAGGTCATTGTGTTTCTAGTTTGTGCCATTATGTAACCCGAAATGGGATTGGTTTTCCAGCTATGCATGCTTGGCTTTTGGCCAAGTACCGGTTGCACTTTCGTTCCCTCTGTACCTTGTTATTCTTAGTCGTGAAATTCTCATTCCTTTAAAAAACTTTAATCCTCTGAATCCTTCTTTAGTGCTGTGCCTCAATCATGCTTCGTGACATGGTAATGTTCCCTGGTTAATTATGTGCCTTTCATAACTACTGGGTTTTTTTTAACACTAGCTGTAGGCTTCCTGTTTTAATATCCGAGTATCCTTTTATTAGACAGCAAGGCCAAAGGCTATTGATTCACTTTTTCTGAATGTGTATCTGTGTTATTCCACTTCTTGTTCAGCCCTTGACATTTGTATGTGTTAATACGTCAATTCTGAGTGCCTGGAAGCTTCACTGCTTACCACAAGTATAGCAACCCATTCCCTACTACTCAGAACTCCTGTTACCCTCACCCTGTGTCTGAGCAAGAGCAGAAGAGAAACTGAGATCACACGGTGCTTCATACCTGCTCCTCACACAAACTAAATGAGCTACAGTTTTGTACCTCAAATTGTTAGGGACTTCTGAATACAAAACAAAGATACATACTGTATATAAAAAACTGTATTTCACATTTTACAGCAGAAATTTTCAACTTTTTTAAGCCGGGGCCTGGGTCACACTCCCTCAGACAGCTTTGGGGGCCAGATGGCCATTTTTTCCTTCCTCTACCACATGGCACTTCCTGGTGTGGCGGAGGTGGGGGGGGCATGTGAAGTGGTGCCTTGGGGCGCAGGTTGAGAATCCCTGTTTTACACAGTGTTATGGCTGTAGAACGGTGTTTCCCAGCGTGGGGTCCATGGCCCTCAGAAGGACTTCAATTCCCACAAGCCTAAGTCAATACACTGGCTGATCAGTGCTTTGGGGAATTGACTTAGGCTTCCGAGAATTGAAGTCCAAAAACCAAAAGGTTGCAAAACACTGCTGTAGAAGTTCTTAAATATTGCATCACCCAGGACAGCAGCAACACATCTTAATTTTCCCATTGGTTCAGAACACAAGGAATGGTAAATGGGGTTGGAAGCTTGGTTTTTAACAGGCTGCACTAAATGTCTCTTTGAGCATGTTTTTTAAATATCTTAACAACAATCTTGTCATGTTGCTGGAACTATCCTGAACTGTAATCCCAGTGGCATCACTAGGGGGGATAGGGGGCTGCTGGCCCCGGGTGGCACTTTTTCGTCTATCTGTGTTCTTTGACTACAATTCCCAGAAGCCCTAGCAGGAGAGGGCACCAGCATCCACCAGGGGGCGGCAAATTTGGCTTCAGTCCCAGGCAGCTGAATTCCATGCAATGTTACTGCATAATCCCATTCTGAACATGACTAGTCATCAAATTTTGAAAGCTATGCAGAGTTGTTCTCATTAGTACTTAGGCATGAGAACCCCAGGAAATTATAGAGATCTACAGGCACAGCTGGTTAAAGTGGACAAAGCTAGTCCCTGTGGACGCAGGGTCTGATTGAGTATAAGGCTACTTCTGGTGCATGCCTCCCAAAGAGTACCATCCCTCCCCCAAAGTTTTGTGATTATGTTCCTCTGGTGTGGCCTTCATAGTTCAGCACTAGGGAATAACTTGCAAGATTATTATTTTTTTGCCTCAAGTGCCAGAATAAATTGATCCCTCCCAAAGGAACTTAACTATGGAAGGAAGGCACCACCCAAATACAGTGGTTGGTCCCTGATATAATAGGTCCAGTGAATCAAAGGCAACTTGGTCAGTCAACACACCTGAAAATTTTATGCATTAATAAGTCTACACTAATTTAGACTAACCTGAGATTTAGGCCATTATGTGCCAGTATGCTGCAGGTGGCACAATGTCCAGGAAAGGAGCTTGGGGAGTAAGGATTTCATCTGTTTCTTGTTTTTTCTTTCTTTTCGTTTGTTTGTTTGTTCAGATTTATATTGCCACCCACTTGCCGAGGTGACTCAGGGCGGCTTACAGTCTAAATAGCAACAAGAATCTACACAAATTTTGGAATGTTTTTGCAAAATTATGAGGAAAGAGATTTAAAAAAAAAAAAAAATTGGCATGTCCAGGGTGCGGCAGCATAACTTTCCTGTTTTCAAAACTTAATAAAACTCATTGTATGAATCAGAAAAATTTTATTTGTTTTTTATAATGTAGGCGCATACCTAAAGTTTTGTTTTACACCGTTTTGAAGATCAAATCAGGTAGGTGATGTCCCCCATTCTCCATACACTGAGTAAACCGATTTCTGGCGTTTGTCATGACTCTTTCCAGCATAGAAGGCTGTATGCTGGGTTGCGATCACTGAACAACTGCTTAAAAAGTAGGCCTCAATGGCAAACGCACGCTCCACACTATTCCAACACATGATGGTGACAGAACTGCATCGGGACAAAACTTTATAGTCCCGCCTCTCAAACAAGACCACTAGCACTCTGCTACGACATCAACCGAATGAATTGCGCGCATTTTAAAAAAGGAAGTTATGCTGCCGCACCCTGTATGACAAAGTGGCACAGGTTGAAGGGAGGACTCAAATTTCCTGCCCCAACAGCTTTACCCCTTATCAGTTAGTTTCAAGATACAAATCAAAATGCTGGTTTTGGGCAATAAAGTTCTGCACAACCTGAATCTGGGCTGTCTGAAACAGGCCTCTCCTCATGCAAGATTGCTGGGATTATTAAAAACTTCAGGGGAGGCCTTTCTCTTATTCCCACTACCTTCACATCTTAGCTTATTTATTTATTTTATTTATTTATTCTTCAAATTTATACCCCGCCTCGCTCAGGCGAACCTGACTCTAGGCGGCTTCCATACTAAACAGAACAATATAATACAATATAACAATATCCCACCAACCCCCCCCCCCATTAAGTCCTCTATTGCCGCCTAAGACCCCCAAGTTCTCTCCCTTCGAGGCCGGATGGCTAAGGGAGAGTCCAACAAAGTCCAACAAAGGGGAGAGGCGGCAGCGTCTTGCGCGGTGGCGGTGGCGGCGTTTCTTCGGGCCTCCCCTGGCCAGGGAGGCTTCTCTTATCTTCCTCCCGGCCGGTGATGGGGGACGGGGGGCGCGGCGGCGGCGTCTGGCGTGGCGGTGGCGGTGGCGGCGGCGGCGGCGTTTCTTCGGGCCACCCCCGGCCCAGGGAGGCTCCTCTTATCTTCCTCCCGGCCGGTGACGGGGGCAGGGGGGGCGCGGCGGCGGCGGTGAGGACACAAGAGGGGATCTCTTTCAGTGGTTGCTCCAGGGTTGTGGAGCCTTCTGCCTCTGGAGTCAGGCTCTTCTGCTGTCCTTCTGTGGGCAAGCAAAGACTCCTCTCTTCAGGCAGGCTGTTGATATGGACATTAGCTGCCAGGGAAGAATTCTTTGATACACAATGGCATACTTTTTACCTTTTTGACAATGTGCTGTCCAACAGTCTTAAACTGTTTTCATTCAGTACTTTTAATATGTAATGGCCGGAATCCTGCTGGTCAAGGGCTATCTGCACCATCAGCTAGAGCGGCTCATCTCTCTAGCACTCGAAGGAGGAGGGCCTTCTCGGTGTCTGCTCCGGCCCTGTGGTACCTCCTCCTGCCAACTGAGCTGCACCTCCAGGCAAGAGCTGCTGCCCTTCCGGAAGGGTGTAAAAACCTGGCTGGCAGGGCAGGTCTGGGGTACCGGAGGCACAAAGACCTCAGCCTGGCTGGCTGGTTTGACCTCCTCCCCTGTTCCCTTAAGTTCTTAAATTATGTAAAGTTTTAGTCGTAGCTTTAATTGGTTTTAAATGTGGATTTTTGAGAACTTTTAGAATTTTAGCCTTTTTATGTGTTTTAGGATGTGTGAAACCGCCCTGGGTCGCCTTTGGCAAGGAGGGCGGTATAGAAATTTAAATAAATAAATAAATAAATCTGTGTAACGAAATGGCAGCAACAAATTGCTACCCAGGAAAGGCTTCCGTTTGCCAGTTTTGTTGTTGGCTCATGGCTCATACACAAAGTGATGAAGTCACATGTATCCTGAAAGTGCAAAAGGAAGACTTTAATCAGTAGGAATCTGCCGCTGTTTAGCTTTAACTGATGTTTAACATTTTAACTTCCTGTATTATTAACTGCCTTAACCAGGTATTCTTAACCTGTGGCCCGTGGGCTGGATGTGGCCCACAGCACAATTTCATGTGGCCCACCTCCACCACACCAGGAAGTGCCATTTGGTGAAGGAAGGGCAAAATGGCCATCCGGTCCCCAAAGCTGTCTGAGGGAGCGTGACCTGGGCACCAGCTTAAAAATGTTGAGAACTCCTGGCCTTAACATTTATGTTTCAAATACTTTGCAAGCTGTTTTTTTCCCTTCATTGGAAGAAAGATGGGGTGTAATTTTATGTCAATAAAATGAGGGGGGGGGGAATAAAAATAAGCTGCCCCGTCTATCTGTTGGGATGTCTGTGTGCCTGCCATGCCAATGGGATCACTAGAAGCACCTCTACACCCAACTGTCAAGTTTCTGAAGAATGGGGCTGCAATGGCTCAGTGATTAAGAAGCTTGCCTTGTTAGCTGGAAGGCTGGCAAGTTGACAGTTTGAGACCCAGGTACTGCATGACGGATTGAGCGCCTGTCTCTGTCCCAGCTCTTGGGGACATGAAAGGAGCCTTATTTGGGCATTCCCTGAGCAGAGTTTCTCTCGCAAAAATACTTTCAACCCAGAATAATTTCTGACATGAAATTATTCTTATTAGTAGTATCTGAAGAGAGATTTTTACCACATTTCACTGAAAATATGTTAAATTCCCACCCAGACCTTCTTGCATAGTGCAGGAAGATCAGGACTAGAGGCCCTTTATATACTTCAAATCAATCTCCTGACTAAATAGAAATCACAATTAGAATCAGACATAAATAGTTTTCCTAATGGATTTAGTTTGCTTTTCTTAATATTACAGTATGACTATAAACCAAAAACCGATACTTTAGAGCTTTTGTTGTTTTTAAAATACTAAAAATAAGTTGATTATCCTTTTTAAAAATTGTCATTGCAGGTGAGGAAGGCTGTGCAGCAAGAAGGCTTTGGAAGGAAGAAGAGAGGATACAGAGAAATCAATAAAATTGATATCAATATGAATGATCCCTTGTTTGCAAAACAGTGGTACTTGGTAAGTAACCCAGAGCTTTTTAACCATCCCCCAAACAAGGAAATCAGCCTGAACTCTACATTTCTTTTAAAGCAGAGTTAAGAATGTGCTTAAATCTTTCCATATAAATCAATGTGGCTTTAAAACAGGGGTTCTCAACCTACAGCCTGGGGACAGATGTGGCCTGCAATGCCATTTCATGCAGCCCTCCCCCCTGCCTCCACCACACCCAGAAGCAGTGATGGGATGTAACAGGTTCGCGCCAGTTTGCCAGGACCGGTACTAACTTTTCCCAGTGTCCCGGAGAACCAGTAGCAGTTTTTGGGGTGAACCACCTTCGGGGCTTACCTTTTCACTGGTTCCCCCACTGCGCATGTGCGCCAAGCGCTGGGTGTGCTTGGTGCGTATAAATGGCCTCCTTGCTGTCCTCCCAAGCAGGGAGGAGGAAGAGAAGCTGCTAGCCTGAAGCTCCCTATAGCCTGAAGCTCCCCAGGGTAAGTGACTCATCTTTGGATGTGGTGTGTCTGTGTGTATTTTAATGTGTATTTAATACCTTTACCTATATTGACGTACTACCACAGTTCCTAAAAAGGCCTGGCGGCCGGTAGGCCTGGCTTGGGGTTTTTAAGCAAAGTCTTGGAGTTACGTCATCAATAAGCTACACCTGTGCTGTTCCAATTGCTGTTCCAGTTGGAGAACCCTTAAGGAGGTACAGCTGTTTTACATTTACATTAAGGCATATTATCCTAGAGAACTGGTTAGGCAAAGACTTAGTACCTAACTTCTTTAACTGTTGAAAAGTTGAAAAGTGCCAAAATGAAGCCATCTTGTGGTGAGTTCATTCTGTAGTTCCTTCCATCTGACCTAGTATGAGAAAGATTAACCAGAATAAGCTTTAAGCTCTGGTTTAAAAGCTCTGTTTGATTTGTGTTTGGAGTGGGGTGTGTGTGTTTGGGTGGGTGGGTGTATTTTAATGTATTATTTATTTATTTAATTTATTTACGGGTTTGTGTTGTGGGTGGGTTGGTGGGTGGGTGGGTTGACGTGTGTGTGTGTGTGTGCTTATTTTTATTTTATTATTTTATTTTTATTTTTTCTTTGGCCCCACCCACAACATCATGATGTTGGCTCCGCCCATGACATCATGACATTAGCTCTGCCCACACTGTGATGACATCATGGTGGGGTAGTAAACATTTTGACATCCCACCACTGCCCGGAAGCGCCATGTGTGGCAGGTCGGGCAAGATGGCCGTCTGGCCCCTGAAGCTGTCTGGGGGAGCGTGACCCAGCCCTTGGCTTGAATAGGTTGAGAACCCCTGCTTTAAAACGTTTCCCTCTCTGCCCATGTGCCGTCAGTGTTTGAAGGCACTTCATTCCCCACCCCACCCCACCCGCCAGCAAGCTTTTGACTGCAGCCTTTTCTATAATTCTGAATGTGAGCTCTAGCTCCCCTGATGTTTTGAAATACATTATTTATTTATTTTGTTATTTCTTTTACGTGTAAATTATATGTTTTCTTTGCTGCGTTGTGTTTATGATCTCACCTCCCATGAGATTATAACAGTTTTCAATAAAAGTGTTAACAAATAAAATTAGGCTCTTTGCTTCCAATTTCTTTGCACTCAGAGCAGACTGATGGCAGCTTTAGTCACTGCCAGATGTATAGCAAAGACAAACCGCCTTGCGGTCCTAATGGGCTTAGATTTTTAAGAGGGTCCACTTTAGCTGATAGAGAAAAAGAGATTGACTGGGCTTTCTTTTTCTGAAAAAGAACGCTAGGGTTCAATGTTACCTTGATGCTACATCCTCGAATGCAGAAATCTTTCTCCTGCTCTCAGATGCACAGATGTGGGTACTAGTTATTCAGAAACTTACAGAAGTACAGTACTCAATGTTGGAAACCTAGTCCTCCCTGTTTCTTTTCCCTCTGTTTTTCTTTTTCACACTTTTGTTCACTACACTCTGAGGCTCATTCAGCCTTTTTCTCTGCTCAGTCTTACTTCACCAGCAAGCAGGACTTTGCCTGTCCTTCCTTCTTTCTTTTCACTCTTTGATGAGTTTGGGGAAGGGACACTGCAGAGAGACTTGGGCTCTCAATAGACCTTCTGGAGACACCTTATTGTATCCTATCTGCATAGGATGTAATCTACATCAGGGGTTCTCAACCTCTTCAAGGCGGGGCGGGTGTGTGTGTGTGTGAGTCACACTCTCTCAAACAGTTGAGGGGTCAGGCTGGTTCTCCCCCTACCATTTGCAGCTGCTGTAAATGAGTCCACAGCTGATTCTGGCAGCAGCTAGAGTGATTATTTGGTGCCGTGGGCCAGATCTGGCCAATGGGCTGTAGGTTGAGAACCCCTGGCCTACATCTTTGTGTTGGTTAGGGAAGGCAAGAATAGCCTGGCACCTAGTGACTGAACATGGTACTGCAAGATATAAACTTTTTTTAAAAAAAAAAATCTAAAGTACTGTACTGTAAATGGATTCAGATTATGAAATGGTTAAAAATAATCCTTAAGTGTAGATCTGTGCAGCATTCTTAATGCCCCTTCCAAATTTCAGGGGTCTAGTTTGTACAGTCTTGGTTGGGTAAAGAGAGGAGCACAAATTAGACATACAATCTCTATTATTATTAGAGTTATGTATGGACCTGGAAAAACTGTGTATGATGCATACATAAATACATGACAGTTTTATTATTTTGGATGAGAAATACCTGACACATTTTCAAATAGGATGGTTGCCCAAAAATATGGTAGAGCCACCCCCTTTGAGATTATTCAATAAAATAATAATAATAATTTCATGTCAGAAATTATTCTGAGATGAAAGGATTTTTGCTAGAGAAACTCCACTCAGGGGATACTCAAATGAGGCTCCTTTCACGTCCCCTGAGAGCTGGGACAGAGACGGATGCTCAATCTGTCAAGCAATACCCAGGTCTCAAACTGCTGACTTTCCAGCCTTCCAGCTAACTAGGCGAGCTTCTTGACCACTAAGCCCTTATTGAGAATAGATAAGATTCTCAAAATCTAATGCACTGCATTTCATGCCAGTGTTTATGAATATTGGATAGTTCCTTCTTGGCTGTGTTTCCAAGCACATGAAAGTTTGTTTTGTGCCAAGTAAATCAGTCTCTTCTGCTTTTTGTTTCTAATTTGATGCATTTAGATCAACACCGGACAAGCAGATGGGACTCCTGGCCTTGATCTGAATGTGGCAGAAGCTTGGAAGTTGGGCTACACAGGGAAAGGAGTAACTATTGGAATTATGGATGATGGTAAGTGAAAATGAAAAAAAGAATGACTCCATGAGCCTATTTTCACAACTTTCTGTAACATAGAAGAAGTAAGTTTTAAATGAAACCTTGATAGCATGGCTCACTCTCTTCAAAACACTGAGCTTTTAATGACATTGTAAGGTGTTCATCTGTAATTTTTTAAATAAGAAACCATCCACAACAACTTCCCCAAGGGTACCACCTATGACATTTATGGTTTCTTTAATGCTGCTATGGGTAGAGCTCTTTTTCATGTATGTCTTGTTTTGCAAATTTAATAAATTGCCAAGTGGAACAGAAATTGAATTTCAGCTTTATAGAGGGGTGGGGTTGAGAAAGCCAACAACACTGTGGTACAGATGAAAACACCGAAGCAGATTTATTTTAAAAGGAGAAGAAAAAGAAGAAGCAAGCATTAATTTTTCAACAACATTCTTTGATCATGATTGCTATCGTAATGGTTGTCTCGGTTTCCATTAGATGAAGTTTCACATTTGCACTGTCCAGTCTTCCACCATGTTGCTAAAAATAAGCAACAGAGTGATTGTGCTAAAACTGATCCACAGGGATTTATCCTTCCTCATATAGCTCTATAGCTACAGGGGGAGTGATGCCACTTGCCAACCCAGAAACAACTTCCATTTGCACATGCCATGACATATTGCTGCCTGCTGTCTTTTACTTAGATCCACAGAATGATGTGTTATATTTCCCTGTGACTGAACACTGCTGAAATTATAACAGTCTATATCATCCTTGGTGTCTGGCTAGGTTATCCTGCTATGGTAATAGAGTAGATCATACTGCCAGCAACTCAATGCTGAGTGTCAGGTGGTGGTTAAACTAACCTGACAACCCTGAAGACTAATGGCCTTAGGTGCCCAAGTCCATAGGGAAGGGTGATGGTCCCCAAATGGATTAAATCCCACTTGGACCCATTTTGATGGAGGGCAGCAGCTTCATCAATACTGGCCTGCCCCTGATGATGACTTTGTGTGCCAAAAGGGCTCAGGACCAGAAAGTGTCTCATGGAACTGGATCAGTGGTAAAGGGGTCATGCTGAGATGCAGAAGGCAGATTAAAAGCCACTACATTGTATTCTCATGACAGTCTTCATGGCTGATCACCATGTGGATCGCCAATATTTGGATTCAGATATGGCAGAACAAGAAGAAGAACAAGAAGAATATCATCCTTAATGGAGTGGTGGGATGGATGGCTAGTGGGAGCAAGTCACACTTTCTATAGAACAGAGTGGGAAAAGTTACTTTTTGGGGGGTAATCGTAATTTCAAAATGTTACTTTATGATAGTCTGGTGATTATGAGCAGTGTCTCATAATCACTAGGCTATTAAGTTAAACCAAAATACATCCTAAACCCTAAACATGGCACCTCTTCAGCTCATTTCTGAATTTCTCTCAAACATCAGTATTGTTTTCTGTTTTCTGTTACTGGCTGAAACCCTTGCCCACACATAGGAGAGAGTTTTCTAAGCCTGCACAGATATTTGCAAGATCCCTTATAATTCTCCTCTGCATGTACTGGATAGTAGAATGGAATTTAACTGCTCAAAATATTTTGCATTTTTCTTATGGTTGTAACACAGCTCTCAGCAGATTACTTTACTTTATTGTTATTAAGGTCTTTGACCAGCCTTTACAATATATATCTGTCAAAACCTGAGCTGAGAACTGACTGGTTGGTCCTTTCCTGTCTAAAGGATGGTGTTGAACAGCTGGTGGCCTAACAGGAAAGTCAAGCATGACAGCCAGCATCTTCTATTTGCTGCTACTTCTCTTGGGAAGCACTTTTTCACTTATGACAGTTGTGAGGCTAAAGTGTTATAGCCAGGTCTCTTCCCAAACAATATGTCCAATGTCCTGGCTGGGAGACTCTAAGAGTTGGAGTAGAAAGCCTAAACCGGTTTTTCCCAACCTTTGGTTTTGGACTTTAATTCCCAGAAGTCTAAGTCAATTCCCCAAAGGACTGATCAGCCAATGTACTGACTTAGGCTTCTGGGAATTGAAGCCCCCCCCCCCATGGTGTGTGTGCCCCACATTGGTAACCACTGACCTAAACCAAAATTCTAGCCCCAACTACAATAAGATCCATTGGGATTAACATCAACCATTCAACAATTGTTCCAAATGTATGCTCTAATAAGGGCTATCAGTTGGATTCAGGCCTCCAAATGTTACTTTTTCTAAGTTCTATGTTAGCTGGCTTTCTCTCTGACAGCCAGATCTCAGTCTGGAGTTTTTAATCTCAGTTTGCTAGGAGTGTCTCGAGAAGCAAGCCTAATGGTGATGGCCCATGTGGTAGAATTGCACTCTGGGCTGCCAGTTGTCAAGAACTATTCAACAATTCTACAGAAATGAAACAATTGTTGTACGGTACATTGAATTTGATTAGTTGGAAATAATGACTTTGTAAGGAAGTATGCAAATAACCATCCTGTTCCTAACCATTTGCCTCTGGCTTCCTTGCTCCTTCTTCACAATAAACAACAGAGCATAAATCCCAGATTAGAGTAACTGAGATTACAAAAAAAAGCAGTGCAGTACCTCAGGGAAAAGAAAGTAGCTTTTATTCTAGGCAAAAGATGTGTAATTCCCCAAAGACCTTGTTATATTGATATTGATTTTTCATGCAGTTCTGCCAAAATTGCTTTGATGAGAAGCCACATGAGTTGGACGATAAATAAACAGAAAATTGAGAGTGTGATTTGAAATGGGAGTCTTTTGCAAAACTCCGCTCTGCTAGCTGCAGGAAATATATTTTATGGTGTGAATATTCAGTTGTTTTTTACTCCACCTATTATGCTGTTCAAAAATACTTTTTATCACGCATTGGTCATCCCGTCGCAAGGACCCTCCCTTTTGGGCTCCTGGGCACACTGCCCATTTAGCTGGAGCTTAACCCTTGCCTCACCACCGCTGGGAGAACCGAGGAGATTAGAAAGGAACTCTTACTATGCTCAGGCAGTAAGGCAGTTGAGCATAGAGCAAAACAAGGGAGGCTTCTTCTTAGTACCGTAGCGTAGGTGTGTGTGTGTGTGTGTGTGTGTGTTAATCAAAGAACAACTTCTTCAAAGAGAAACAGCTGCTTTATTCTTCCGGTTCGTGTAACAAAGTCCATGGAAAAACCGTAGATTAAAAGGTCAGTAAACATAAGATCAGTCCAGTAAACAGTCCAGGATCTTTAGGTAATCATAATGAAAGGAAAAGAGAAAAAACAGTTCCATAAGCCAAGCCGAGGTCTTAGTCCATTGAGAAACAGAGACGAACTAACTAACTTCTCTGCAAAATGGAGAATTTGTGGTCAGGTTGGTTAGCTTTAGCCAATCAGGTAACAGAGAAAAATATTCTCAAAACAATAGTTGTTTACATGCATGTGAAGACATAATACGCTAAAGAGATGGGAACACAGAAACACTATAATGTCAACAAGCCATCTCGTGACAGTCTTGTGAGACACACAGAAAGGACAACGGATTTTTATGAGGCCTAGCTGGAAACTGCGATTTGCAAGCCTTGGGAAACATGAGGAAATGTGTCATTTCCTGACACTTTTGTTCTCTTTTACTCTTCTAGCCATCTTAAATCTAGCTGTCTAATACCAGATTAATGTACTACTGTCCTGAGCAACAGTTTTCCATACCACAAGTGTGGCTTATACTATTATGGGCTTAATGGGTGCAACCACACCTAACCACTATAGAAAAGGGAACCATTTTGAAGTATAAACAGTCATATTTGTGGCAAATAAACCATAATTTTTTTTAAAAAAAATCTGTATATTGTGTTGTATGTGTTTATGTGTAGAATCCTGGGCTTGTTGTTCACTGTCTTGGTCTTGGTCTCACCCTACTTTATCGCTGTCAACATGTGAATATGATTGGTATAGAAATGACATTAAATTATCAAATGACCCACACCTTGGCCCATAAATATACATTTTTTCTACCTGTGATCTAGACTAGTTAGGCTAGATTTTAAAAAATACAGTAACTTTTGCCCCAGTTCCTGATGATTTCACCATTGATGGGTGTTTTGATACAAATTTTGGATGGCAGTCTGGCAGGGACATTAGCTATGGATTTTTTTTTGCCTCAATAAGAAGTAATGCTAGCTGATCCTTGAGTGATTCCTACTCTGCAGTTCTATGAATCTTTCATGGAATATGATTTTACCCAACCATTTTTGGTATCTTCTGTGCTACAGTTTTCTATTGGATATTGGATTTATTTTATTTTTGTATCTTCTATGCTACAGTTTTCAAACATTTTTTTTAAATAAGCAGATACAGTCCCATTGTTGTCTGTGGAATTGAATTGAGGAGGTTTAGTTTAGATTAGTAGATTAGTTTAGTTGAGTAGATTAATTTAGCCATTGCCTTTCTTTTATATTCCCAGATGTGACCATAGATTGGAAAGTTTATTCATAGAGCAGGGATTTTTCAAAAAACAAACAAACAAACAAACAAAAACCAACCATATATGTAATGATAACCATAGAGCTCTCATATTTTTAAAAATTAAATGTCTGTAAGTATTGAAGTCAGATTCATTTTTAGTAGCATTTACATGTTGTAACTAACAGCACTGTTAGTTTTCTAGTCACATCCAAGCTTACTGCCTTTAGTGTATTGAATCTGTCCTCTGGGCTATAGTGTCATCTATATTTTACTGCAGTAAGCTATAAAATGGTTGTCTTGGATCATAAGGCTCAATTTCAGAATAAATTGTTGGTTCATTAATTTTTTCAAAAGCACGGAATGACTAAAAGTTGGCCATGACCATTCCACCAAATAAAGGTCGGAGGTGCAAGTTTTCTCTGAATATCAGATATGTTGCATATGTTCTCTACTGCACCAAAGAGACCTCTTCTCAGATATTGTCTTTGCTACTCATATCAATGTTGTGATTAAGTATGGGCCCATGATGAGCTGTTGCTTCATGTGCTGCCCAGAGGGCCAGATCAAGACATTTTGCTACTCATGGTGAAAGACAAGATGGTGTCCCATTCTTCCTTAACCATTCCAGACCTAGCAGCTGATTTTATTTAATTTCTTAAGATCAGGAACAGCAGTGTAGTGGTAATCCCTCTAGTACCTGAGGGTATCAGTCTAATTTAGTGAAGATACATTTGGCCACATGACATGCTCAAATGCATTATTTGATGTTTGTTTTCTGCCCCATCAACAGCTGTCTCAGGGCACCACAGGGCACCACTATTCAATGGTGAAATTTTAGTTCAAGAAAATGGAGTAGAGCCAAACATAAGCACTGGTGCACATGAGTGCTCAAAACACTTGTAAGGTGGGTCCTAGTGACCTTATGAGGTCAAGCAATTTGTGGCAGCTGTAGGAGGAGGTGAAGGAAAAATAGGAAAGCTTGCATGAGGGGAAACAAATGAAATGTTTCCGCTGAGAGAACAGTAGAGGCAAATAAATTGTATTAGAAATTATGCATGCCTCTGTTATGGAGGAGTGGCAGTGCAGTTACTGTATCTTAATGCTATGAGCAACATAATGCTATTGGCATCATTCATACCTAGAGTTTTTTGGTCCCCACAATGCCATATTTCACAGTGTATTTAGTTTTGATTAAACTGTTTGATTTGTAAGGGTATTCATGTGAAGAATTAGGAACATTTATAAACAATACATTTTACAGCTTTTATGTCTGTGTCTTCAATTCCAAACACATTTCTGAACCTGTTATAAAGCCTGCCCTATAGTAGTTCATGTTTATTGTTCCCAGGCAATACAAGAACCCAAGATTAAAAGCTTGAATTTAAATCAACTGCAGGCTTTAAGGTCACATCTCTTGCATCACCCCAAGGACATCGTCCCATCCCACCACAGCAGATCACAGGGGCTCCCTAAGGGTTCCATCTTCCAGAAAGGCTCGTCTCTCTGGCACAAGAAGGAGAGCCTTCTCCATATCTGCTCTGACCCTGTGGAACCTCTTACCAATCGAGTTGTGCCTCCAGACAGAACTATTGCCTTTTAGAAAGGGACTTAAAAACATGGCTAGCTCACCAGGTGTGGGGTGCTATCGGTATGGCAGCCTCCCACCCCCCCGGTTGGTTGATATAAGGGCCGACCGGGGTGAGGTTTTTAGCTTTTTACCCTAGTTCTATCTAGTTTTAAATTATTTAACTTGAGATTTTTATGATTATTCTATGGGATTGTTTTTATGTTGGGTTTGTAATATTTGTTGTAAGCCGCCCAGAGTCACCCCAGCGATTGGGTGGTGATACAAATCTAATAAAATAAAATAAAATAAATAAGTATACTTACAAAATAATTGGATGTCTTACCTATTCAAGATATTGCAACTCCTCCTCCTCCTCCTCCTCCATCATCATCATCATCATCATCATCATCATCATCATCATCATCATCATCATCATCATCATCATCATCATCATCATCATCACCACCACCACCACCACCACCACCGACACCGACACCGACACCGACACCGACACCGACACCGACACCGACACCGACACCGACACCACCACCACCACCACCACCACCACCACCACCATCATCATCACTGTTTTGAAAGTGTTCGTCATGAATTTTTCTTCTCTCTCTCTCTTTTGCAGGAATTGATTACCTCCACCCAGATCTGGCCTCCAACTATGTAAGTACACAATTGTATTGTTCTTGCAAATTTCAAAAGCAAAAATCTACAAGTTGAAAGTGTGGACAGCAAACAAAGCTGACATGTGGAACAAGCAAAGGCCACAACAGCTACAGACATGTGCTTCTCTCACATAACAAACAAAATAGTTACATATAATTTCAAGAGGAGCTGGAATGTTATGGATGAGTTTTTATTATCAATTTTAACTTTTCTGTCACCAGTAGGTGTTTTTGTTGCTGACAATTTTTTTAAATGTGGGGTATTATTTTTGTTCTTGCTGTTATTTATAATTTATTCAATTTGTTGCTATCTGACTGGACATCTCTCAACAGTAATGGAGTAGACCGTACAGCCAGCGACCCAACACAGAGTGTTGGGTGGCAGTAAATAACCTGACTCCCTAAAGGGGCCAAGGGCTATGGGCAGATGAGCCCCTTTAGGTGAGGTGATAGGGTCCCCCCCCTCCCTCAGTGGAGGAAATGCCATGGGAAACCATCACATTGGGTGCAAAGGCAAACTGAAAGGAGGAGGAACCATTCTGATTCCCAGTGGTCATGAAGGCGGAAGAGGCCATGCCAGATGGACTGGCTATGAAAGTGCACCTTATTTATATATTTAATCATATTTATATCCCGCCCTACTGGCCAAAGCGACTCAGGGCAGCTAACACAATAGGAGAACAACAATCCAACAAGTTCATCCATAAACATAGCTACAGTAAACCTATAAAAAATTCAAAAGATTAAAAAAACTTGGGGAAGGCCCTAGAAAATGTGGACTAAACATTGGAAGTCACACACTTTGTCCGGCAGGTCGAAAAATGAAGAACAAGCAAATGATAATGACTATTGGCACCTGGAACTACTTGATCTTGACAACAATGGTAGACCTGAGAGAAGGACAACTCTTGTGGCCCATGAACTTACTAGGGTGAACATTGACATTGCTGCCTTGAGTGAAACCAGATTGTCTGGTGAGGGAAAGATCATCAAGTCATCTTTTGGAACAGGAAAGAGGAAGGAGAGCGTTGCCTACATGGTGTAGGTTTTGCTGTGAGGACAAAGTTAGTAAATAACCACTCCTACTGCAATTAGCAAAAGGTTTATGACTCTCCGTATACCTCTCTCAGGAGTTACCTCCATCACACGCATCTCTGCCTATGCCCCCACTTTAGATGCTGATGAAGATATTAAAAACCAGTTTTACAATCAGCTGAGCTATTCTATCACTAAGGTACCAGCTAGGGACAAGATTTTACTGTTTGGGGATTTCAATACCAGAGTTGGAAGGGATTTATCAACTCTGGGAAAATGGGGGGTAATCAAGGACTTGGTAACTGCAATTCCAATAGACTACTGCTTCTTGGTCTATGTACAAAACATCAGATCTTCATCACCAACACTCAGTTTCGACTAACCAACTGTTTTAAGACCACATGGATGCATCACCACTCCAAGCTCTGGCATATCCTTGATTACGTGATCACCTAGCAGTGTGATAAGAAAGATGTCCTCATCACCAGGACAGCTAGAAATGATGACTGTTGGATAGAACATAAGCTTCTGATCACTAGACTCAGGATTTCTTTCCACCGAAGACCATCTAGGTACCCGCCTAACCTGCCCAAACAGACGTTCAATATTTCTAAACTTTGGGATGAGCCCAGTGCTGTGGAGTTTCAGAATAAGACCTCTGACTGACTGTTGAATAACCCAGTCAGCAATCATGACGTCAAACAAGAATGGGCCTCACATACTCATAGTCTCTCTGCCTTGGCAACCGTCTTCCAAGGTCTTTCAGAGACTGATAAGAGGCTGGTTGTTTAGCATAAGTCTTTGGTAGTTCAGTTCATGAAAGCAGGATCAAGACGGAATGAAAGCCAATACTCATTCTGGCTTCATATTAACTGGCACAAAACAGTTTATTCCTGTCAAGCAGAAAACATGCACACACTCTGGTTAAAGAGGATAGTTGGCGTTTACATAATGTTTCCTGAATCCAGTTGTAGATAGAGCTTCTTGCCTGAGCTCTTCCCCAGCAAGGGTTCGGTCCTTCTCCATTCCTTCTCCTTGCTCCAGTATCTTTGACGTGAGTTCCAGCATGAACTCCTTTGATTATTCCAGCATAGCCCCTTGTGCTCTTTCAGTACACCTTCATAACTCCTCCAACTAAGTGATCAGGTAGCACTTCATTTATAGAGCATTTTTGCTGAGTCACAGACATCAGTGGTTATAACTGTGCTCAACAGTTACAGTCTCTTAAAGTCAGTGGTGTCGCGGGGGGGGGGGCAGGAGGCGCCCTGTCCTGGGCGCCACTTTTTGGGCTATGGGTGTTCTTGGACTACAGTCCCCAGAAGCCCTAGCAGGAGTGGGTGCCGGCTTCCACCAGGGGGCAGCAAATTTGGCTTAAGCCCCGGGTGGCTGAAATCCACGTGACGTTACTGCTTAAAGTGATAGCCGCGTACATTCATCCTATACAATATACATCAATATATATCCAATGGTGGGGACCAACAGGTTCGCACACACACCAGGAAGGGGGTAGCAAAATTGGGTGGCCTCTGGGCAGGGGGTTTGGCAAAATTGGGTGGACTTCAGGCAGGGGGTAGCGAGATTGGGTGGCCATTCCCACCTCCCTGCCCTGCCGCATCAGGTTTTGTCCTTGCAAGTGGTTCAAGGTCTCCCTTGCTCAAAAGCCAGTCATATCCGACTCTAGGGTGCAGTGCTCATCTCCATTTACAGCCAAAAAGCCAATGCTGCCTGTGTTTGCAGATGTATACATGGCCTTTTGGCAGGCATGACTAGATCGCCCATGACATAGGCTCCACCCATGATGTAGGCTCTGCCCATGATGTAGGTTCCACCCAAGACATAGGCTCCGCCCACAGTATGGTAGCAATTTTTTTTTGCTGCCCACCACTAAATATATCATACCTGACAAACTGCTCAGGGCTGTAGCCAGGATTCTAAATGTGGGTGGGCGAATATTTTTTCAGAATGGGCAACAGTTTCACATATATATGTCATATATCTAAGCACCCAGGAGTTTGAGGGTAGGCAGACTGATAACTCAGGGTGGGGAAGGCCCACCCTGTCCACCCCCTGGCTACGGCCATGTAACTGCTACCCCCCAGTCTTTCCATTGAATGTTAATCACAAACAGAATGTTCACATTGAAGTGAATGGGTCTTTTCAGCCATCACTTATGGAAGCCTATTTGAATGAGTCTCCTCTATCGAGAGCATCCCCTTGTTTCACTGGAGCAAGGATATGCATGGCTTAATATCCTATCTAAACAAGAGTTGTGCATTTGAGAGAAAGTTTGTATTGTTGACTTGAACAAGTGTCTGTAAGGCAGCACGATGTGCCTTTGAGGAAAAGTCATTTCTCTTGGAAGGCACCATAGCTTTCTCAAAGCAATACATTAAGACAGAGCACATGCAGGAATATAGAAGGTACCAAGGTGATGTTGAAACTCTGGCTGCTTGGTCATGGTCTCACTCATGTGCTCACATTGAAACAAACATAAGTAGAAGCACTGTTCCCATTTTGCTACTCAATATGGCAAGATATGAAACAGCAGGTGTGGGGGCATTGAAAAATGGGTTTGTCTCTATGGCTTTGCCCACATTACGTCACCTAGTCCTCACAAGCACAATTTAAATACATTCTTAAGGCTTAGATTCCCACCCACCTAAGACTGGTGGTCCAGCTGTTTGCACATTTATGAATTTTCACATGCACCTTTAGTATTTGCCACCAGTTGCTCAGCAGGTTAGCTCTCCTTGGTATGATGAGTCATGCGGAGGCGGGATAGTGTCATACTCTCCATGATTTAACACATCTCTCAAATCTCCCCCTGAGAAACCTTCTGTTGAGTGGGAAGAAAAGGCATGCACAGCCAAGAGAAGAAAATTGGAAATGGAGCTGATGAAATATTATGCAGTATGGGTGACATTCAGAATTGCCATTTTGAATTTCCTCTGACAACAAAATGTATGCTTTGGAGTTGTGACAGGTATAATATAGCAAGGTCTTCCAAATAGACACAGACAGATAATACAGTCATGCAGAAAGTGGCCTTCAACTATGAAATGCATAGTGTGAAACTTCCATAAAACATGCCAGTGGTTGAGAAAGTTTAGTAGTCACTACCGTGACCAGCCCACCTTTAGTAGCCTTACAAGGTCTTGCTTTTTATGTGCTTCCTGGGGATCCAAGAGATTCTGATTAAAAATACTTGGGATTCCACCAGCAACCTTTTTCACACAAAAGATTTATGTGGCCACGAGACTGTATTTTTTGGTCATTAAATGGCGGCTGTGCTAGCTAATAATTTTTGGCCGCTGTGATTAGGAATGTAGTTTTATCCAAGCTCTACTTAAACAGGGGCCAACCAATTTATTGTTCTGTATTTATTGGTCAGTTTATTTTCCTTTGGAGGAAGAATGAAAACAATATCTGGAATGGAACAAGGAATTGATGACATTAGGTGGCCTTGTTCTGAAGATGTCTTTTTAAAAAGAAGGTAACCACATATACTGGCTCTGAGGTGTGAAGAACTGATATTTTGCAGTGACATCAAGGCATTAATATTTAATATCTGATTAATCTGATAATTTAGTTTAGATGACAGTGTCCATTTTGTTTACTACAGATGAAAGAACTCATAAATGCGCACTAGTGGTATATAATGAAATTTTAAATCCAACACCCTCCCTCCCTTCTTACTTCCTGGTGAAGGATAAACACTTTCATGTATTTAGGGTGGCATTCTGCTATTACATATGGAGCTTGTAAAACAGCATTGCTTTGCTAAATTCATAAGGAAAACGTTATTGTTTTTGACACCAGGACTGAAATAAAATGCATTTTATCTCTTTTGAAGTGTAAAAACCTTTTAAAATCACATGTTGTAGTGGTGGATATTTTTGTTCTGCTTCAAGATGTGTAATTGGGCATCTACCATGAAGCTTAAAGCTCAAAGGCTAGGAAAATAATTTTTAATTCTCTGCCTTTTAGAATCTCAAAATTGCTTCTGAAAACTAAAGGGGTCACCTTGAAATTTTCCCCTCTCAAGCTTTGTCGCAGTGAAAACAAAATCTCTTTGGCCCAGCTCCTATAAAATGAACTAGACCAGGAATGGGGAACTTTTGACTTTCCAAATGTTAAGGCCTTTAGGAAGCTGCAGCTATCACAGTCAATGCTAAGGGACTGTGGGAGTTGCAGGTCAAACACCTGGAGGCCTAAGTTCCTCAATGTTGTGCTGGACCAAACTAAGGTAAAAATGTGGTTTTGGTTGGAAAGGTCAATGCGGCATCTCTAGTGCTCATCTCACACAATAGCAAGGTCATGCTCAAGATCTTAGAAGCTAGGTTTCAGCAGTATGCAGATCAAGATCTTCCAGAGGTACAGGTTGGTTTCTGAAGAGGCAGGGGAACTAGAGACCAAATTGTCAACATTTGCTGGATCGTGGAGAAAGCAAGGGAGTACCAGAAAAAATGTCTCCTTCTGTTTCATTGACTAAACCAAAGCCTTTGATTGTGTGGATCACAATAAACTGTGGCAAGCCCTTAAAGAGATGGGAGCATCAAACCACCTCACCTGTCTTCTGGGCTAGCTACAGAGGATGGCAGATGACAGAGGAGCCTGATGTGCGGTGGTGCATGGGGTTGCAAAGGGTCAGATTCAACTGTGGTAGTAGACATTCTATAGTATGCTGGATTCAGGCAACATGCTTGATTTCAGACCAGGATATTTATTTATTTATTTATTTTATTTATTGTTCGCATTTAGTATCCCGCCCCAATCGGGAAGACCCGACTCTGGGCGGCTTACAACATACATTACCGCCATAGGTAATGGTCATAACAATATATAAAAACCTTAAAAGTTCATAGAAAAATTAAAAACATTAAAGCAATATAACATAATTAGGATGAGTTACCAAGAGCCTACACCAGGGAACCAGATTTATTGGACACACTTTCCCGAAGACTGGCCACTGGAAAAGATGGCAGTAGGAGCAGATGTTCTTTTGATTCATTTTTATAGCTGTGGCAGTGGTGTTGATCCCCTTTGGAGGAGAGATGCTGCAAAGTGTTGAGTGCTGCAGTTGCTCCTTGTATTACTGTCACATCATCACTTACAATGATGATTAAGGGACTCTTTTTGCACAGCTTTCACCATGTGCCAAAAATTGATTTTTATTTCTCCTGTACTGTTCCCTGCTCAAGCAACTGCTACTTCAAAGTGGTGAAAACTTCCTTCACCCTTTTTCTTTCTCCAAGATTCTGATAGCTCGGTTTGGAAGCTTGGCTGCTTGAAATTTGCCCACAGAGTAGAGGTTCCCCACCACTATTCTGTAACGAAAAGTTGGTGGTTTATGTTTGACATAGAAAACATTTTCTCCCCCAAGACTGAAATCTCCTCAGAGCTCCAATTTCCAAGAAATTATTTTATTCTCTTCTTCCATTGTGAACTGATTATTAAAACATGAGGCATAATATATTTCACAGTTTGCTTTATGTTTCATACTGCACATGGAAATCAAGCAATTTTGTCAGGGAAAATTACTTCGTGATAAAAGACTTTCTGGAAGGAATAACGAAGCTATACCACAATATGAAAGAGAGAGAGAGAGCTGTTTCAAAAATAGATGTGAGGAAAACAGCATTGGATTTTGTGTTTATTAGTTGTGTAATAAATTAAGAGAAGGAAGTCCTTGGAAGAGAAGGACATTAACAGCATAATCCTATACTTATTCACCCAGAAGTGAGCTCCATTAACTTCAGTGGGGTTTATGGTCAAACAAGTATCTGTAGGATTTCAGAAATAAATGTTGGACACTCATTGTCTGTATTTGTATTATTTATCTTCAAATAGAATATTGAGTCCAAATCTGTCATTCAATATATTTAAAGTGGTGACTAATCTGGCTAGTAAATAAGAACAGAATATACTGTGCTCTGCTTTTGACATGTTTAAGAACATATTCTAAGGAGCTGCGTGGCAGTTGACAAAACAAGAGTGTTTCTTTTATATTAAAGGGTCTGGGGATCCAGGGCACGGTGCTGTGCTGGTTTTCCTCATTCCTGAGAGGCAGGACCCAGTCGGTGTGCCTGGAGAAGGAGAAGTCCAGCCCTAGGCCCCTGCAATATGGGGTGCCTCAGGGTTCGGTACTCTCTCCTCTCCTGTTTAACATCTATATGAAGCCGCTGGGTGAGATCATCCGTTCCCACGGGGTAAGGTATCATCAATATGCTGATGATACCCAGCTATACATCTCTGCCCGTGGGGACCCAAGCGGTGCGGTGGAAGTCCTCTCCAGGTGCCTGAAGGCTGTAAAGGTCTGGATGGGGGACAACGGGCTACAGCTAAATCCCAGCAAGACTGAGTGGCTGTGGGTAAGGGGTCCTGTGTTAACAAAGGAGTTGCCATCTTTGGTGCTGGATGGGGCAGCCCTGCCCCAAACAGACCCGGTGCGTAATCTGGGGGTCCTCCTGGACTCACGGCTACTGTTCGAAGAACAGGTGGCAGCCGTGGCCAGGAGGGCTTTTGCACAACTTCGTGTAATTCGCCAGTTACGCCCCCTCCTAGACCGGGATGCCCTGCTTATGGTCACACAGGCGTTGGTCACCTCCAGACTTGATTATTGTAATGCGCTCTACATGGGGCTGCCCCTGATGACCATCCGGAGACTCCAGCTGGTCCAGAATGCGGCGGCACGGGTAGTGGTGGGGTGTGGGCGTTATGCTCATGCTTCGCCGCTGCTCCAGGAGCTGCACTGGTTGCCAGTATGTCTCCGGGTGCAATTCAAGGTGCTGGTTATTACCTTTAAAGCCCTATATGGTAGTGGGCCAGGATACCTAAGAGACCGCGTCACCCCAAGAACATCTGTCCGGCCCACCAGGGCGGATCGGAGAGGCTCCCTTGTTATTCCCTCGGCGAGAAAGGCGCACCTCGCCTGTACTAGGAGGAGAGCCTTCTCCGTGTCCGCCCCGACCCTCTGGAACCTCCTGCCCACCGAACTGCGCCTTCAGACAGAGCTCCTGCCCTTCTGGAAGGGTTTAAAAACCTGGCTGGCAGGACAGGTTTGGGGACCTGGGAACATGGGTTCCCATACCAAATGGCTCATATAAGGACTGCCCCCCTGGGTTGGATTCTGGGAACATTGGAATATAGCCCTGTGTTGTTTTTAACTTCTGATGGTTTTAACTCTGACGTTTTAGTGTTGGGTTTTATTTTTGTTTTTATTTTGGATGTAAGCCGCCCAGAGTCAGGTCCTCCCGATTGGGGCGGGGTATTAAATTTAATAAATAATAATAATAATAAAAAATTTTAAACATTAAAATTTTGCTCCATGTCCTTTTTGTTAAGGTGGGACAATCTTTCATTTGAAGGACTGCAACAAGACAATCATCTTTGCAATTATTTCCTCCATCTGAAAGGTTGTCTGGTTTTCCTTAAATGATAATTAATCACAAAGGAGGGAGATCAGAAAATTTGAAGAGGTCACCTCCAAAGAAAAGCTGAACAGCAAAGGCAGCAAGTTCAAAAATTTATCCAATCAGTCTTTTCATGCATGTGAGTCTAGTTTTACCTTTGAACTTATAAAACAGCATATGTAATTAAATTCATTAAAAAAGCACCTGGTTGAATCATATTCACAAATCAAAATTCCAGGAAGTAGTCTGATACTGCTGTAGAATAGCATGCCCACATTGGGAGCAACATCACACCATTGCCTAGTGTTTTAATTTACACATTTCTGGTACGGCTTAACTCCATCTTTATTTGTTAGTCCAAATATAACAAAGGGCTTCCAAATTTCCCAAAATGAATTTTTTGTAATTAGTCCTCTTTCTATCTTCAATTCAGTTGTTAATTTATCATTGAGCGCTAATCTCCAGACATTTCTATACCATCTATCTTTTCTTATTACAAACTTATTTGTCCATTCACTTGCCATCAATTGTCTTGTCACAGATAACAATATAAGTATCAACTCTTTCTTGTTGCTGTCTAACTTAATATCATCAACCTCCCCCAGTATTACTGTTTTTGGGCTTAATTTAACTGTAGCTTCCATAATTTTCCCCAATTTCCCTTCTATCATTTTCCAAAGTTTATTCGCATATTCACATCCCTACCACATGTGTAGGTATGTTCCAATATCTTTACCACATCTCCAACACATATTTGTCCCTCCCTTACTAATTTGATGCTAACGTACTGGGGTCATATCTGTTAGGATATATGAGTAGGTTTGCAACGAGAGCAAACCAATGACTGTATCTTTAAGACTGTGCAGCTACCACAGCCAGGTGCAAGCATTGAGTGTTTGTGTCTAGCATAAATTGAGGCAACAGTCTTTGCCAGCCAGCCAGCCTGTTGTTCTCTGACTGCTTTGTTGCTGTGCTCACGTCCATCGGACCTTCGTCGTTCTTGAGGATTGTCTGGTATGTCTACTTGCCGTTTATTGCAAGATATTGGAACACATTGTGTTCAGCCACATTGTGGTGACCTAACCAAGGACTGTTTTGGAACCGAGCTACTCCGTAGCTAGAATGAACTGGTGAATATCTTCGAAGCCGACCTTGAAGCAACAGATAAAGGTTTGGACTGCTTGCATTGCTTTATCGAAGATAAGAGCTTAATTAGCTCACATAGACTATAAGGACTTGCTGCACCACTTGGTCTAACTTCAAGACAAGTGTTAACTTGCACTTTGTGCACAACCTTTGTAAATAGTGTAAATACATATTTCCTGCAACCCTAGCCGGAGTTTGTTTTTGTCTCCTGTATCTCAACAAACACTCTCAAATCTCAGGGTGTGGCAAAAGCCAGCCACCTTCCTGCACTCTGCTATATTTTACCATTTCAATATCCATGTTTCCCCAAAAATAAGACACCGTCTTATATTTATTTTTCCTCAAGAAGACACACTATGGCTTATTTTCAGGGGATGTCTTATTTTTATTATGCCACTGGCTGCCTGTCTTCTTTACTGCTCCGTGCTGGGACGGTGCGTAGCCATGCCTGTCACTATGTCTTATTTTCAGGGTATGGCTTTTATTGCACAACTGCTGAGAAATCCTGCTCCGGCTTATTTTATGGGTATGTCTTATTTTCAGGGAAACAGGGGTACCACTTCCAGGTAATTTTACAGTTGTGCTCCTTCTCCTTAATGGATAGTATTTATTATTATAAGGCGTTCTAAGTAAAATGAATAGAAAAAAGTTAATACAGGATAATATAGAGACTGAAGATACCGATTGGATAGAATATAGAAAATTTAAGGGAGGTTTATTTTTAACAGCCCAAGAGAGTAGGGTCAAATTCAAAAATAAAACTTTGAAAGATTTATATTACTGTTGGAAAGGGTTAAAAGATAAATTAGCCCCAGGTGACTCTCTGATTTTAGAAGTGACGGACATACTGGATTATCCCCTAAAACTGACTAAAGAAATTAAATTAAATTTGTTACAGGATAAACTATTGCCATTGCACTTTTTGGAAGATGTGTGTGTGGTTCCCCACCCCCCCACACACACACACCTGTGAGTTTTCTTGGTGAAGGATTCTAGACCTGTCGGGACAGGTCATCCAGCTATGGTAATAGAGTAGGCCGTACTGCCAGTAGCTCAACGTCAAGTGGCAGTTAACTAACCTGACAACCCTGAGGACTAACGGCCTTGGGTTTAGAAGGGTAATGGTCCCCGAGTAGATTAAATCCCACTTGAATCCATCTTGATGGAGGGCAGCAGCTTCATCAATACTTGCCTGGGGCTAGGGAGGACTTTGTGTGCTAAAGGGGCTCAGGACCAGAAAGTGACTTACAGAACTGGATCAGTGGTATGGGTGTCACACTGGGATACAGAAAGCAGATGAAAGCCCACTGCGTTATATTCTCAGGACAGTCTTCATGGCTGATCACCATGAGGCTCGCCAATATTCAGATTCAGATATTGAGGAGAAGGAGAAGGAGAAGGAGAAGAAAAGATTCTAGGGAATGAAAAACTCAAAAGGTTTTTTAACTTTATGGGAGTAGTGTTTCCTCTAGGATTTTTTTTTTGGAGGTGTGTGTGTGTGTGTGTGTCTATATAATATGTTAATGAGGGAGTCCTGTGGTCAGGCAATTCAAGAATTATTTTGGGGCACAAAATGAACCTGCATAACTCAGTGCCAGCAGAGGGGAACATTGATTAGAGCACATTAAACGCTTGTTGCATGGAGAGTACTGAACAATCAACCCTTTCATTTTCATATTTTCCATTTTGACTGTCATTTTTTACAGTTAGGCTTTCATGTCCATTATGAGAAAACACATTAAAATTAACATTTTTGAGAAAATCAAAGGTTAGTGAGTGATTTATCATTTTCTCTTCCCCCACCCCTTCCCCACTTCTTCTTTTGAGCTATTTAAAGAACAACCCAGTTCATTGAGCTTGTTCATATCTTGTTAACTTCAGGGCCTGTGTTTCTGACTTCTCCTGCATGGTGCTAAAGGCAATAGAGACATACTGAGTCAACCCTATAGCAGGGCAGGGGGGAACCTGCAACCTTCCAGAGGCTCTTGGACTGCTTCTCTTTTCCCACTGGCTGTGCTACCTAGAGACAGATGAGACTTGCAGCCAAGCAACATCTGGAGGGCCAGTGGGTCGCTCATCCTTCCATAAAGTTAGAGGACTTATCCATGCTAACCCTGGCACTTCAGCTGTTCTTGGACTTCAATTCCCAGAAGCCCTGATCATCGAGTGTGCTGACTTGGGCTTCTGGTAATATAAGTCCAGGAACAGCTGGAGTGCCAAGGTTAGCCACCACTGTGTGAGTTTAGAAAAATCAATTTCTTCCACTAGAATTCTAAGAATTGGACAAGAGAGCCATTTTTTTCAAGTCCTAATTTAGAAACATATATAAAATATATCTGTCCCAGCTCACTTACTCCACTGCATAACACCCGGGTCTCAAACTGCTGACCTGATGGCCTTCTGGTCATCAGGCTCAGCATCTTATCCACTAAGCCACCATGGTCCCTCATTTATGTTATTGTCAGGTTAAACTATTATTTGCCAGAGATGTGTGTTGTATTATTTTTCATGTAGATTTACACAGCCTGGGAGCCTGCTGGGCAATAGGTCAATAAACAGAGATCCGGAGTTACCTGGGGGCTCCTCTGTTGTTGCTAATCATTAAAAAGAATCCCCCACCCATACAGGGAGTGGGCGACAGGGCAATGGTCTAGTATCACACCCGAGCCCACTGGCCCAGCCTTGTCCTCAGGCAGTAGGGAGCTGTGGAGTGGCGTATGGAGTGGGGTGGGGTGACCGTCAGACCTCTTGTTGCATTGAATCTGGGCCAAGGGACACTGCTGTAATCAATAAAATTGTGACCTTTTCTCTCAAAACAGATGTGTGCTGTATTATTTGCATGTAGGTTTAGAGGGGGCACAGCAGTAGACCATCAGTGATATTTCTGTGAATTAGAGGTGGGTTTAATTTCCTCTAGTCATCTTAAATTCTTTTCTATGAACAGTATATGGGTTGCTTTTAATTCCATGTTGAGAGAGACCTCATCCTCTCCGGAAATTCAGTGTGTAACTTTAGCTACCTCCATTGTTCACCTGTTTCCTCCTATGTTGACTATGTTCATTGCAATCTCACCCAGAGAGCAGCTGGGGCTATTCTTAGGATGTGCACTCCGGCTCGTGTTAATAATGGAGGTGAAAGGCTGGCTCCTGTTTTAACCAGGTTCCCTCTTGAGAGCATTGCAAGGAGAAGGGAAACAACAGGTTTTTCCCAGCTCAGGGCATAAGCCAGCATTAGCAGTAGATATGAAAGACAACTGGCCTATTCTATATCCCAGTAACAGCTGGACAGTTGAATGTAAGAAGCTTCTTTACTAGCCCCAGAGTTTGGAAAAGTTCCTTTTTTAAATAACATCTCCCATCATGTTCAATGATAGCCTGGTGTTATCTGATCTTTCTCTGTTTGGCAGCAGTTCTTCAGGGTCTCAGGCATTCCTGATCACACTTGGAAATGGAAATTCCAAGGAGAGTATCAGCCTGAAGTATATGCCAAGGCTAGGGTCAAACCCCAACACACAGGATTAAAGTCCGAAACTCATCCTGGACATCTTGGAGCTCCAGATTCTATGACAGTAACACCTGGCCAGGATGTTGTTGTTATGCTATTGTTGCTGCTAATACTGTACGGTTATTATTACTTTTCTGCTTCTTTTCTACATTTCAAGTTTTGTAACAGGCACACTGAATTCTGAAGAGCCCAAAGGCTTCCAACTCAGATTTCTTGGGGCTTTTATGTTAATAAGCCTCCTGCATCAACTCACATATCTGCATTAATGTTTATTTGCTCTTCTTGTTTGTTTTCTAGAATGCGCAAGCCAGCTATGATTTCAGCAGCAATGACCCATATCCCTACCCCCGCTATACAGATGATTGGTTTAACAGGTAAGGAGGACATCTAGGTCAGTGACTGATTAGGAATTCGCAGGGGTTGTATTTCCCAAAGTACTTTCTCTCTTCTGTATCTCCTCCAGCATATTTGCCCCTCAGACTAGCCTGCCTGCTCCCCACTTCAGCAGTGCTACACAATGGGCTGACATACACAGAGAGAGAGAGAGAGAGAGAGGGGTCAGATTTTCCATTCCTTTGCCAAGCTTAATAGAAAACAATAAACAGTACCAGCAGTGGTGGGCAGCGGAGCCTATGTTGGGGTGGAGCCTATGCCATGGGTGGAGCCTATGTCATGGGCGATCTAGTCATGCCTGCCATATGGTCATGTATACATCTGCAAACACAGGCAGCACTGGCTCTTTGGCTGTAAATGGAGATGAGCACTGCACTCTAGAGTTGGATATGACTGGCTTATGAGCAAGGGAGACCTTGAACCACTTGCAGGGACAAAACCTGATGGGGCAGGGCAGGGAGGTGGGTGTAGCCACCCAATTTCGCTATCCACCCCCTGCCCGAAGGCCACCCAATTTTGCCACCCCCGTGCCCAGAGGCCACCCAATTTTACTAAACCCCTCCTCGTGGGATGTGTGTGTGAACCTGATGCTGCCCACCACTGAGTACCAGTAACTATAATTCAAAAGATGAAAAAAAAAGAAGTTTTTAATCTCTCCAGAGGCCAAATTAATTGAATTATAGTCATCTGTAAAAGCTGTTGTAACACAGTGATTAAGTTGCAGCCAAAAACTGCTCACAATCTGAGTTTGATTCTGATGGAGTTCAGTTTGACTCAGCTTTCCATCCTTTTGCGATTGGTAAAATAAGTACCCATCTTGTAATTACATTGTGAGCCTCCCAGAAAATGCTCTAAGTGGCATATAAATGTAATTACTCTTGCTATATAGTCCCCCTCCCTCTGTATTGATTCTCCTATGGAGCTTTACCTGGAATCTCTGTCTTTCTCTGCAGTCATGGAACCAGATGTGCTGGGGAAGTATCTGCTGTAGCAAACAACAGTATATGTGGAGTTGGAGTGGCATATAATTCAAAAGTTGCAGGTAGGAAGAAAGTTTGGGGATACCAGCTGGGTTTTTTGAGCAGCAAAATTGCAATTTTGGGTAAAACAAAGTACGTAGTTATTATGCCATATGTGTGTTGTTCTGGTGTACCCTATTCCCTGTCCCCATTTTTATTTTTAAGAGGAATGTATACATGAAATGCTCAAAAATATCCATAACTGAGCAATAGTAGGAGAATGCTTTGGAGCCCCGCATGACATTAAAGATTGGTTCCATGAGATTCAATGTTATGCAGTTTTTAACATTGTGTGATACATTTATGGCACAACATTTAAAAAAAAAAACAGCTTCCCTTTGGGGGAAACCGGGCTAACGCGTTCACCCGCCTTCCCCCAAAGGTAGGTGCAGATGGAAGGCTCTGATCCACAGCTTCCTTTGGGGCAAATTGGGCTGACTTCCCTCAAAGGAAGACATGGATGGGAGGCTCTGATCCATGGCTTCCTTTGGTGGTAGTTGGGCCGACTTTCCCCCAATGAAAGTGTGGATGGGAGGCTCACTTCCTTTGGGGCAAGTCAGGCCAACTTCCCGTAAAGACAGTGGTGGGCATAGGCCGGTTCGCACTGGTTCACCATAACCAGTAGTAACAATTCCAGGTGGTCTCCTGGGAGGGGGTAACATTTCCAGGAGACCACCTGGGGTTGTTACTTTTTTTGAGGCGGCCTGTTTGGCCGCCTCTCCGACCGCCCAACAGTGCAGCCCAAAATGGCTGCTTGGTCAGTGCACATGCATGTTAAAATACCAATTGATGCATGCATGCATGCGTCAATTGATATCTTAAAACGCATGCGTGCTGACCAAGCAGCCATTTTGGACTTCACTGTCGGGCGGCTGTTGAGGCTCTCAGCAGCCTCCTCGGAGGTGCAGCGGCAGCAGCTGAGGCCCTCGCTTGAGTCACGCCGCATCTCCGTGCCATGCCATTATGCCGCCAGGCCATGCTGCGCAGCTTGGCTGCGCCGCTTGGCTGCACCACTGTGCTGCCAGGCTGTGCATCACCGCCTGGCCACACCGCCACACCGCTGTTGTCAGCCCCAGTGAGTGCCCTGCCACCTGCTCCCCAGGGTAAATGACTCGCCTTTGGGTGTGGGATGGGTGGATGGAATGTGTATTTAATACGTATTTTTATGTGTTTTAATGTGTGTTTTTAATGTGTATTTTATGTGTATTTGAATGTGTATTTAATTTGTATTTTTATGTTTATTTTATGTGTTTTTTATGACTTTGGCTACACTCACGACATTGGCTATGCCCACTACCACAGTGTGGTAGTAAAAAAATTGGCTGCCCATCACTGGCTAAAGGAAGCTGCGGATCAGAGCCTCCCATCTGCACCTTCCTCTGGGGAAGGCGGGTGAGCGCATTCACCTGGTTTTTCCCCAAAGGAAGCCGCAGATCAGAACCTCTGATCCCCACCTTCCTTTGGGAGAAGGCAGACTCCCTTCCCTGAAAGGAAGGTGGCAATCGGAGCATCTGAACTCTGGCTTCCTTTCAGGGAAGGGAGGTGAGTGTCCGATGCCTGCTTCCCTTAACCGGGGATCGGATGCTTGGATCTACTGAGATCTCTGCCCCAAAGCCTGCAGGGTTGATCTCCAGCCCTGCAGGCTTTAGGGCAGAGATCAACGTCGGGAAATTTCAGGAAAACTTTTGCATTGCACAATATTAACTTAATGTTGTGCGGTACTAAAGTTTTACTCAAATTTCCCAATATTATCCAGTTTTAACGTTGTGCGGTGCACACGTTATCTGGGGTATTGCTGTACCTCTGCTTGTAGAAGGAATCAGGATTTTGTTATTGTATTCTTTGTTGCCTAAAGGAACTATTTGTGGTTTGTTTTTTAAAAATTGCATTACTATCATTAAATTTATAATGAAATAATGTCATAGTAAGGCCAGCATCAAGTCCTTGATGGAATCTCCCAGAAAGACGTCACTTAAGATGGTGATACTGTCTACAGTCCAGTTCGATTTTCCCCTTTTAAGATGGCACAGTGATATTTGATGTTGCTAGTCTCTAGAGAATGATACATTAAAAAGATACAGTTTAACAAAGTGGATGGTTTTTAAGAACCATAGAACTGTCAAGGGTGGGGGCATTTGAAATTGGGCATGCGCAAACAAGATAAGTCTTTGTGTCTTGCAGGGGAAATTTTTTAAAAAGAAAATATAACCCAAAAGACCCAAAAAAGTGATATAGATAACAGACAGGCCTTTGAGTTGCTACCCCAAAGTGAAAATGTACATTTTCTATCCCCTCCCGAAAGCCTACTAGCATGGAGACCTTCTGCAATGGCAGTCGTACATAAAGCAACACCATGTGTTAGAAGAAATGAGAAAGACTTGCTTCAAATCCTCCATTTCTTGGCAAGAGAACAGCAAAAGGCTTTGAAGCTAGCAGTATCCAAATAAAGGACATTCAGGCACAGGCCAACCTGCCCTTTTACCCTTCAGAAGATATTTCTACCTCTCCATCCCCAGGTTCACGACATTATCTGTTCCTTTCTGGATTTCCCATTTACAAAAACAGAGTAAAATAAAGCACTAATGGGGAGAAGCAAACAGATATGCTGGGGATGCGTTTCCCAAACTATGTTCCATTGTACACTAGTGGACTTCAATTCCCAAAATCAAATGTTGGGAAATACTGGATGCAATGTCCTAATAGCCTGGCCATTCTACTCAAACCTCATGCAGCAATCATCCTTCCTCAATTACAATCTCTCTCCCTTGTGAGTGCAATATTTCAGTAAACCAAGCTGAATGAAGGATGATATAACAAAGGAACATAATGTTCCAGAATGCAAAAAGGCTGCCAAAATAGCAGTGCAAGTCCTTCCCCCTGCAGAGTAGCTGGTGGAGTCACTGTGATGGGACATGAATACTGTGCGGTGACCTCAGTCTGAGCCTTCCCCATAGTCTGAATGGTTGGCGTGTCTAGGCGAAGTACTAACCTTTATTACAGAGGTCAAGTGTTAGTCACTTTCTCCCTTTGGCCCCAGCCGTCTGTATCACTTTCCATTTCCCCATTCTTCAATGCAAACTGCTCACCATCTTTTTCAACTCTACAAAGGCTGAACAGGATGCTTCCTTCTGTGGTCACCCCACAATAATGAAAATAATTCTGATTCCATCTCTTCTTCACATTTGCCTGAGAGTAGTGTAAACATCTAGTCAGAACCATGTTAGTACAGAAGCAGAACAGAAGGACACTGTATAAAGTCTTCACTCTGATGTGTTACTTTACTACAGCGGTGCCCAAACTATGGCCTTGGGGCCGTATCCAGGCCCCAACACCAATTCATCCGGCCTGTGAGGCCCTCGTCACTCCTGGAAGCGGAAGTAAAATGCGCCCATATGGGCATGTTTTACTTCCACTTCCAGGAACAATGAGGGCTTCATGGGCCGGATGAATTGGTGTCGGGGGCCAAATCTGGCCCCCAGGCCATATTGACCAGCTCCCTAAACCATGTGACTGACCCACGGCCCAAAAATTTTGAGCACCCCTGCTTTACTATAGGCGAAGGTAGGAATTTTTTGAAGGGTAGCTCCAGTTGCAATATGAAATGATGCAGCTCAAAATTCTGTTACTTCCACACATCTCCTTTTGTGTACATTAATTTAAAGATTAAGGCAAGCAGGGCCTGTTTGTTAGAAGAACCTGATTTTTTTTCTTAACTTGTAAAATATTTTCAGTTGCCAATTTGAGGTTTTTGTGTCTCAAGTCCAAGATGTTCTCCTGTGGTGTTTTCTTCAGCTCACTGTCAGTGTTTATATCTATCAAATCTACAGGTATTCGAATGCTGGACCAGCCATTTATGACTGACATTATCGAGGCTTCCTCTATCAGCCACATGCCCCAAGTAATAGATATCTATAGTGCCAGCTGGGGGCCGACAGATAATGGTAGGACTGTGGATGGGCCAAGAGAGCTCACCTTACAAGCCATGGCAGACGGGGTCAATAAGGTAAGGCTTCTGTTTGAAAGCACTTCTGATGAGTCATTGTGATATCTGAGCAATCAGAGATGTTACTTGCAAATTGCAACTTGACAGCTGCCCATAGAAACCCTCAATATCTAGGTCAGAAGACCTTGTATGGGGTTGGCAGAGGCTGAAATGTAATGAATAATAAATAAGGAAAATCTTTGAACCATTTTACTGACAGGATATATAGAGCAGGAAAAATTGTTGGCTGAAATACCTCATGTCTCTGTGACCCCCTTGTCTTCTGTTGAGTAAGGTGTCCTCTGCCAGTTTGAAGTGCTGTCTATTTCAGGTTGATTGATACAGAACCATAAGCTGGGAGACTTGGCCGTCCAAAGCAACTAATGGTAAAGGTCACCCTTGCTCGAAAGCCCGTTGTATCTGACTCTAGGGTTCAGTGCTCATCTCTGTTTCATAGCCGAAGAGCCTGCACTGTTTGCTTCTGCAGACGTTTCCGTGGTCATGTGGCAAGCATGACTAGACATCAGAGCACACGGAATGCTGTTTACCTTTCCACCAGGGTCCCTATTTATCTACATACAAGTAATACCTCATATAACATTAGTATCGAATAACACGAAAATCGCATAACATCAAGGAATCTGGGGGGAAGAATTGCATCAGATAACATTAAGATCCTATGGGATGCTTCAGATAACAACCGCGAAAGCCTGTGTGGTTACAATGTATCTCTATGGATCCCATAGAGGATCAGATAACACTAAAAATCATATAACACAAAGACTTGTGGAACCAGGTTTTAGTGTTATATGAGGTTTTACTGTACTTGATATTTCTTGCTTGCGAACTGCTAGGTTGGCAGGAGCTGGGACAGAGACAGGAGCTCATTCCGTCCTGCAGCATTCAGGTATTGAACTGCTGACCAGCCACCTTCCAGTCAGCCTCTTAGCCACTTGAACCACTAGGCAGCAGATTAGGCGAGCACAAAAGACTGTCATTCTGGATCTTTAGCTGGATTTCCTAAGCTGCTTGCTTTTTGTTTCTTAACCTGAACTGGAACCTGAAGCAAAAGAAGCAGTAAGAAAACAAGGGAAAGTCTTTATTTAGGCTAAACTGCCTCCTCCTCCTCCTTGTGCTGTATCTGATTCCTAATATTGGCAATCATCATGGTGATCACCCATGAAGATTCTCCTGGGAACAATATAATGCACTGGCCTTCCATTTGTCTTCCACATTGCAGCATGACCCCTTTACCACTGATCCATTTCCACAAGTCACTTTCTAGTCCTGAGCCCTTTTGGCACACAAAGCCATCCTCATCGGCCCCAGGCCAGTACTGATGAAGCTGCTGCCCTCCATCAAGATGGATTCAAGTGGGATTTAATCCGCTTGAGGATCATCACCCTTCCCTGTGGACTTTGTCGCTCAAGGCCATTAGTCCTCAGGGTTGTGAGTTTAGTTAAGTGCTGGTAACATGGTCTACTCTGTTACCATGGCAGGATAACCTGGCCAGACATCTTAATGAAGTTAACCCTTCATTAAAATAAAATCAATGGGTGAGAGGAGGGCAATGCTATGATAAAAGTGTTGTCTAGACCACTCAAGGATTGGAATAGTTACCACAACAATGACCAAAAAATTATGTTTATTCCCTCATTCAGTTTATTGGCAAGGATTTTTTTAAAAAAATATGATCGAGCTTGAACCAATTAGAAAGCAAGCATATGTTTGTTGCTGCAGACAAGCTTGCTATTAATTCTAAGTCTTCTTTCATGACAGCATTTTCTAATTCAACTTCAAGGACTTTTAATTAACTGGCTAGTCCTATCATAATATGCAGAAAGTTGTTTTCTAACTAATGTTACATGCACTTTATTGACAGGAGAAACAATTTCTTTTTCTTAGTTGTTTTTCCATGTCTGAGGCATTGATGGTGCTTGTTTTCTTCTGACAAGCAGTGCAGCTTGCTTTTTAAATGAATTTATGTAAGAGGTTAATTATAAAGAAAAAAGGTAACACACAATCATTTGCTTTCAAGTTGGCTTTCCCCACCTGAATGCTGCCTTTGAAATTGAAAAGCAATTTGAGAGCTTCCCTTCTAATTGAATCTGCCAACTTGTCACTCATCAGAGGAAGAAAAAAATTAGAAACATTTATGGAACATACACACATTTTGAAATGGACTTACTTGATTTGGCTGTGATCCAGAAGGGCACACAGTCTGTTTGTGTTCCCAACATTTTCTGTGGGTTTTCTTCAGAAATCCCATGTTATACTTTTCTCCCATTTGGAGATTCCTTTCTGCTAACCCTCTCATTTCTTTTAACTTGGGGAGGGGAGAATTAAAGAGAAGACTGGGGATTCTGTGAATATAGTGGCAAAGAAATGAGAACAACAAATACTCCCCACAGATGGAAGAATTCTCTCCATCCAGGGGAGACTTTTGAACAAAGCTTAAAACAGAGGATTTTTAAAAATTGTTGCATTATGTATGAAATGTAAATCTTTTCTTAATTCATCCTCTCTTTGCAAGAGATTTTATGTATGTTTTACACATAATGACACACACATACAGAACAAGAGAGAAAGAGAGAGGAGATTCTTCTTCTTCTTCTTCTTCTTCTTCTTCTTCTTCTTCTTCTTCTTCTTCTTCTTCTTCTTCTTCTTCTTCTTCTGGTAAGTTCATTCTGCACTTCCTTTCACCTGACCTAGTGTGAGAAAGATTAGCCGGCAACACAAGGTTGCCCGATTGTGGTTCAAAAATACCACAATCTTCTAAGAGGCTCATTCTGTGTACCCCAAAGAGAGAGCTAAAACCCCAAAACAAAACAGAAGCAATGTGAAAACCACGAAAGTCACCTTTGAGCACAAAACAAAAACATTCTTGCAAAAACACAAGGTTTATGTGCAACAATACATTTTTGCTCAAAATACTTTGTGTGTGTGTACAAATTCCCATTTCCCCCAACTAATACTTCCAGTGATGTACGTATGGATGAAGTCTTTGGTCTCATGCAAGAAGAGGGGGAAAATCTGGCAGTGTTTGATTTTATTTTATTTTTTTGGTTTACAAACTCTCGATCCACTTTCATGCTGAGGGTGAGAAAAATTGCAAACATTTGTTGCTGTGACGAGTGGGCGGCAATATAAATTTAAACTAATAAATAATAATAAATAATCCTTCCCTTGTATTGGCCAGTGCTCAATCCTTATACTGCTGATGTTGCTGCAGGAGGCTAATTAGGCAGATGGGGCAGCCAAGAAGTTCACAGCTGTAACCTACAGAGTTTCCCTCCCCTCTTCTGTCTGTGCAGGCTGCTCAATGTGTAATCTTAGGATGGGAATGATACCTCTTTAACCCCTGCATTTGATGTATATAAACCATGCCTGTAAGTTTTACAACTTGTCTGAAGAAGTGGACTTGATCCATGAAAGCTAACAATAAAAATATAGCAGTTAGTCTTTAAAGTGCTACCGTGCTTTTTATTTTATTACTTTTTTGTTTTGTTTTCTGATATGTCTCATCAAGGAGCAAGTGAGAAAGTTCCTCAAATGACATGTCCCATTTATGCCTAGAAGATGTCTTATAATTCACAAATGGAAGCTCAAAAGGCACAGAATAAGGCTCTTCTGGTTTCCCTTCTCCCATGTTTCATTCTATTTTGTGTTTTTAAGTTCTGAAAGGAAAAAACCACACACACACACACACACACACACACACACACACACACCACCACCACCACCACCACCACCACCACCACCACCTTTGGATGCTTTTCTTTTCTTTGGAAAAACATTCAGTAGTTCCTGTCAAAAACAGATAATTAGCACCCCTACTATGATGTTCCAGAGCAAGGCTTTAGCAGTACAAAGCTAGGAAGAAATAAATAAAAATATTACACATAGAACTTATGATATACATGATGTTCTGTCTTATATTTATACCATTATTGTAATGGAAATTTAGAATAATGACAGGCTTTTTGTTTACCTATTTGTTGAGCTGGATCCAGATATGTAGCATGTTATTGGCTTACCACAGCAGGGCATCTTCTTAAGCAAACATACAAAGGAAGGCAGATGTGGTGAATGTTTCTTTCCTTCTATGTATTTTTGAACTACAGTCAGGCATACCCGGATAACAGCTCCCGTTGTCATTGAATTCCGGTTCCTTCTTCCCTGAACCAAACTGGTAAGAAGATGTGATGATAGTGGAGATAAACATCCTCTTTTGTCTCACTTTTGAATCCACAAAACTATCTTCTTCAGCTTGCAAGACTCCAACATTGTACTGTTGACAAGAGAAAAGAATGAGAGCTACTTTTTGTTGCAGATAAAGCAAAATTATTCAAAACGAAAATAGCACCTGCTTTTCCCCATAGACGTTTGAAGATTCACATCAATGGGGTTGTCTATGTCTTTTGAAACAATCACACAGTGCTTTTGTACTTGCTATATAAGAAGGATGAAATTGATACTTGTTTGGTTATTGATTAAAAAAAATAGTGCCTGACACACTGAGACACCCTGTCAGAAAATTACCAGCTGTTCAGAGATTTCTTTTGTTCCTGCATGAGAATATAAAGACTCATAGGACAAAAATGGCTTTGTACAAAAAACTTCTATTATTATTATTTTTTTAAAAAAAATATCTACCCCAGGAAAATAAAGATTTCTTTGCAGAATCCAAATATTTTGTGAGGAAAAGCCCACATCCATACCTTTTTTTCTTGCAAATGATGAAATAAGTAAGGACTTACATCATCGCTACATTTATATGCTTTGCTTCTCAGAGTGAAAGGACACACTCTTTCCCATAGCTTGATTGGATGGGGTACACAGAAAGAACCTCCTCAAAGATTGTGGCATTTTTGAACCATAATTGGCGTACCCTTGTGTTGCTGGCTAATCTTTCTCACACAAGGTCAGGGGAAAGGGACTGCAGAATGAACTCCCCAAAAGGTGTCTTCATTTTGGCAGTTTCACATCAGGCCTAGACACAGAAAAAGAAGAAGCTTAATGAGATATAAGGAACATCATAGGCCTAAAATTTACTTGCCAAGGTATCTCAACAGGCCAAGAGAAACTAAATCAACAAGAAAGAAAGGTACAGTGAGTATTATTTACCTTCTTAGATGAGAGAGGTAGTTCATATCTGCAAAGTGATAGATTTCCCTTGCATGCTTTACTTACTTATAGTACTTTTATACTTCCTTTAACACTCCTACAATACAATAACAACCCCAAAATAACCCAACCCACAAAATCAAAGAGGAACATATTTGTGTAATATGAAACACCATTTACACAGTGAAGGGTAAAGATGGGAATTTGTTTATTTATTTATTTAGATTTATATTGCCGCCCACTCGCTGAGGCGACTCAGGGCGGCTTACAGTCAAAACAACAACAGTACAATAAAAATTATAAAATGCAACCACATAAAACAACCAAACCAGAACACAAACTAACTCCCGTCAGGCCGTTGTTGTGGGCCCAGAGGAGTGGGCAAGGTCCCCATCCACTGCTAGGTCTTCGCATCTTCTTCCTCAAGAATGGGAGTTGAATGGATACACATGGGCTGATATGAGGAGATTAAAGGAAGATATGAGTCAGACCTTCACATAACGGAAGGTCTTCATGGAGAACATGATGCAGACGTCTTCCCTGATTTTCTACACCATAGGATGAGAACTGGTGAATGCAAATCATAAGGTGTTTCAGTTTTAGCTAAGCACCTCAGCTGGAAGGGCTATTTGAACAGACTCTTTTAGGAAGTGACATAGGTTCTTGATCACTTCAGGCATTTAATTAGAGATGGGCAGTTTATTTATTTCTTTACATTTATATTGCTGCCCACTCGTGAATGACTCTGGGTTCATTGTAATAATACTCCTGTTTTACTGGTGCTGAAGTTGTGCTCTGCATAGCAGATCCCAAATTAAAGAGGGGCTTCTACTGGCTCACCTTCAAGATTTTCTCTCAGTCAACCTCTAAGCGGTTTATGGATACACCATGATCTGCAGATTCACACTAACAGAGGAACTGCAAGAAAAGAAAAACATCAAGAAAGTTTGTTTTTGTTTAGTTCTGTTTTTTGTATTTTTTTTGTGTAAACTTGACTGAGATATGGAAATTTTGGACTATTACTTCATATTGATGTTTATTGAATCTTTTTGTTACTGTAATGATATTGATATTTTAATGTTATGTGATGTTGATCTTGATTATTTATGATTTATTGACATGTTGTGTTTATGAACATGTAATTTTACATGTGTTGTGAACCGCCCTGAGTTGGTCCTACTGAGTAGGGCGGTATAGAAATCAAAATATAATAATAATAATAATAATAATAATAATAATAATAATAATAATAATAATAATAATAATAATAATAATAATAATAATAATAAAAGTCCACTTCTTAGTACGAGTTGCTTGGGAGGAGAAAATATTATCACACATAGGTTTCCAAGTACTGTACTTTCCATTTTATTACTATTGTAAGCATGTCAAGCCCCATTAGGTGAGAGCCTGGTCCAGGTGTGGGGGCTTGAGCAGTCTAACTAGGCACTGTGGCACATCACTTGTCAGTGATGTTAGGCCAGGACTAAGACTCACCAAAGCATCCTCTGTTGGATTCCTTGGGCAAGGTGAAAGCAGAGGGCACATGTCATGGTCTGCCTAGCCAGCAGGTGACGTGATATCCAATGGACTTGATTTCCTAGGTCCATTTGCACGTGCAAAATGTCATCATGGAGATGTCTACCATTGTGTGGACTCCTTGCTTAATAATGACTCCAAGGTCAGGAGATGAGGTGGAGCTTTAGACTGATACTTCAGTTTATCCTTGTATTTTTAGGACCATAACCATCTGAATCTGCTCCAGGAAGCATTTGCATATGCATGTCTGGGAGAAGTGCAGTGCTCTTTATTTGAAATTTATCCTTCAAGAGCTCTTGAGTACCTTTAGCATCATTAAGGGAGGGAAAATAACAGATAACCCATTTTGCTCACACATTTCCAAATATCATTCCCCTACACATCCTACTTTTATGTGAAGTCAGAGTCTCTTTTTCTTTCTTTCTTTCTCCCTCCCTCGCTCTCCATGCATTGTGAAACCTCTGTCTTGAATTCATAATGCAAATCTAATTTCAGCCTGTTTTAATACAGGAAAGTCTCTCTTCAACAGAAAAAGGCATGGATCTGTAATAAAACTCCCAACATGAATAAACATGAAGAGTCTTCCTTTGCCAACCAGGACTTGATTTTCATATACTAAGGAGATTACTTATTAATAAATGAGGATAGCTGAACTACCAGCCAAGAGGAATATTAATGTGTTGCTGAGCTAAAGCTTACTCCACCACTCCCTCCCCAGTGGCCTATGAAAAGAGGCATGAGAATTCAGTGTTCTAGATATTCTTTTCATCGTTGCAATAAAACTGAAATGGGAATGATAGAGGGAACGGTGCATTCCCTCTCAATAGTTTAACTAAGGTGATTCACAAAGCAATTTTTTTGGGCCAAACTGGATTCTGAACAATGATCTGAGTGAGGATAATTGTCCAGGATGTTTGCTGAATGTGTACCTGGATGGCTGCAAACATGACAGTTTCTGTTTGGGAGAGAGGTTGCGGATTTGCTCATCTTCACACTGTTCCCATCCAAATAGGACGTGACTCTTTGAATTTTAATTGAACACTTCCCCAATTGTCAGCAAATGGCTAGGGAAAGTGATTTTTTTATTTTTAAAAATCATGTCTTTTGGATAATTGAAGAGATGAATCACTTTGATTAATTATTTTTATTTTAAAAATTATGCTTCTGTGTGTGTACTAAAGTCAAACGAAACCATGGGTTGGGCTTTAAAGGAGCCACTAAATTTTACACTTGTTTTATATTAAATGCTATTTTTGTGTATATAGACAAGATTTCCCCTCTTTATTATCTTTCATTCTCTTGTCCATTTTTTATTTTCATTTCTTTTCTCTTTTTTGGAGTAAGGAAATACAGTACTAGTTGTACTAATTTCATTGCAGTTTAGTATTCCTGGGAGAGCACCAAATCTCTAGCCCCACAATACATGACAGGGGAGATATGTTCTACAAGGAGCACTACTCAGATCTTGCTTACTCCCCATTTCCGTTTGTGTGTTGAACTAAAAGAAACTATATCCCAAAATATTTATGCTGTAGAATCCTCCCCCCACCCCCAGAGAATATCTAACTTGCTCCTTCTTTCTAGATCATGGGTGCCTAAACTTTTTGGGCCACCAGCTGGTCACATAGTTCAGTGTTCATATAGTTCACATAGTTCATATAGTTCACATAGTTCACATAGTTCACAGCATTCACATAGTTCAGGTCATGTGGTTCCACCTTCCAGAAGCAGAAGTAAAACATGCCCATGTATCCACAAAACGCTGCTGAAAATGCAACCACGGCTGTCATAAATGTGTTTACAACAGCCATGGGTGCATTTATGGCAGTGTTCTGTGCATGTGGTGCACATTTTGCTTCCACTTCCAAAAGCGATGAGGGTGGTGCAGGCCAGCTGAATTGGTGTTGGTGGTCAGATCCAGCCCTAGTTTGGCCACCCCTGTTCTAGATGGGTGATAGTGATGCTATTAATGTGCAGTTAACTAGGGAGCTCAAGAGCATGTGTGACTCTCCTCCTCTTCTACCTTTTACCTACAACAGGCATGTAATCATCCTTTATTAATTGATTAGTCATCTGACCATATCAGGTTAAAATAAAATTTGTTGTTCAGTCGCACAGTCGATTCCGACCCTCTGCGACCCCATGGACCATTGTCCGCCAGGCACTCCTGTCCTCCACCATCCTCCTCAACTCGCTCAGCATTGTGCCCATTGTGTCTATAATACCATCTAGCCATTTCATTTTTGCCCGCCCCCTTCTTCTTTTGCCCTCCACCTTTCCCAGCATCAAGGCCTTCTCAAGCGAATCCTCTCTTCTCATTTGATATCCAAAGTACTTTAACTTCATCTTTACTATTTCACCTTCTAAGGAGCAGTCAGGGTTGATTTCTTCTAAGATTGACCTATTTGTTCTCCTCGCTGTCCAGGGGACTCTCAAAACTCTCCTCCAGCACCACATCTCAAAGGCATCTATTCTTCTTCAGTTTGATCCAGTTGGCCCTGAGGAAGTGGACAGGCTGCTTGGATCTGTTCGTGTCACTGCCTGTGAATTGGATCCATGCCCTGCCTGGCTAGTCAAGGCATCTAAGGCTGTGTCAGGCGGATGGGTCGAGGCAATCATAAATTCATCCCTAAAGGAGGGGTGTTTTCCAGCACCCTTAAAACATGCTTTGGTGCGTCCCCTCCTGAAAAAGCCATCCCTTGACCCTACGGTACTTACCAACTACCGACCAGTATCCAACCTACCCTTTTTGGGCAAGGTCTTAGAGAAGGCAGTGGCGTGGCAGCTACAGGAAGTCCTGGATGAAGCGGATTATCTGGACCCTTTTCAGTCAGGATTCAGGCCCGGATATGGTACTGAAACTGCACTGGTGGTCGCATTGGTGGATGATCTTTGGAGAGAACGGGATGGGGGCCATCCGTTTGTCCTGGCTCTTCTTGACCTCTCAGTGGCCTTTGACACCGTCGACCATGGTATCTTTCTGGGAAGGCTCCAGGGATTGGGGATCCAGGGCACTGTGCTGGCTTGGTTTTCCTCATTTCTGAAGGGCAGGACCCAGTCGGTTTGGTTAGAGAATGAGATGTCCAGCCCTAGGCTGCTCCAATACGGGGTGCCTTAGGGCTCGGTACTCTCACCTCTCCTATTTAACAACTACATGAAGCCACTGGGTGAGATCATCCGTTCTCACGGGGTGAGGTATCATCAGTATGCAGATGATACCCAGCTGTACATCTCATCCCGTGGGGACCCAAGCGGTGCAGTGGAAGTCAGTGATGGGATGACAAAAATTCTACTACCACGCCATGACGTCACGGACATCATGGACGTGGCCAATGTCATGACGTCATGGCCGAAGCCGACGTCATGACGTCATGACGTTGTGGGTGGGGCCAAAAATAAAAATAAAAAAAAATAAAAATAAACATACACACACACACACCCCTCCCTCTCAGCCCACCCACCCAGACACAAATAAATAAATAAATAAAATAAAAACAACCACCCACCCAAAGCACAAATAAATTACCCACCCACCCCAAATAAAAACCCCTCGCTTACCTTTCTAGGGACCCGGCACCCCGACTGCGGCCACAGGAGCCACTGGGTGTAGCCATCGTCCACAGCCGCCGCCGCCGGAGCTGCCTGCACCCCTGTGGTGTCCTCCTCAGGCCGGTACCTTTTTAGCCCAGCTCCGGCCACGGCCAGGGGCAGCGGGCAGCAGTGGCTCTGGCGGTGGCTCCAGCCGCAGCTGCCAAGCCTCCCTGGGCCGTCCCCATGCCGCACCGCCACCGCCTGCAGCTTCCTCCTCCGCCAGGCGCCGCAGCCGGGCTAAAAAGGGACCAGCCCAAGGAGGAAGCCACAGGGATGCAGGCAGCGGCAGCTCCGGCGGTGGGGGGCGGCGGCTGCAGGCACCCAGCCCACAGGCGCCCGGCGGCGGCGGCGGCGGCGGCAGCGGTGCGCCGTGCCGGGCGTCCCCAGGGCATGGGGCTTGTCGGCAGCGGACGGCCCAGGCAACCCTCAACGTGCCGCGGGGGAGGTGCCCTCCTCAGAGGGCTGGTGCCGCCGCCGCGCCCTGAAAGCCCTAAAACAATTTGTTTTTTAAAATCAGAGCTAAAATGGCTCCAATTGACCGCATGCGCAGAAACTCAATCTGACGCATGCGCAATGCATCACATTGAGTTTCTGCACATGCACAGTCAATTGGAGCCATTTTAGCTCCGATTTTTTAAAAAAATTCTTTCGGTGAGGCGGCCGGAATCGGACGCCTCAAAAGTTGTCTACCCTCCCAGAGAACCCTCCGGGATTGGTCCTACCGGTTCCAGGGAACCGTCTGGAACCTGGACATCCCATCACTGGTGGAAGTCCTTTCCAGGTGCCTGGAGGCTGTCAGGGTCTGGATGGGGGACAATGGGCTACAACTGAATCCCGGCAAGACTGAGTGGCTATGGGTGAGGGGTCCTGCATCAACTCGGGAGTTACCAGCTTTGGTCCTGGATGGGGCCAGTATGTCTCCGGGTGCAATTCAAGGTGCTGGTTATCACCTTTAAAGCCCTGTATGGTAGTGGGCCAGGATACTTAAGAGACCGTGTCACCCCAAGAACATCGGTCCGTCCCACCAGGGCGGATCGGAGAGGCTCTCTTATCATACCATCAGCTAGAGAGGCGCATCTCTCTTGCACTAGGAGGAGGGCCTTCTCTGTGTCCGCCCCGGCCCTTTGGAACCTCCTGCCAACGGAACTACGCTTACAGACAGAGCTCCTGCCCTTCCGGAAGGGCCTAAAAACCTGGCTGGCAGGGCAAGTTTGGGAATCCAGGAATGTGGGATCCCATGTTGGGTGGCTGATCTGATCGGACAGCCACCCTCTTGCCTCTCGTTGTTTTAACCTCTTTTAATTTTTTAGCCTTAAATTTTAAATTTTTTTAGTATCCGGTAGATTGTAGTCGATATTTTTAAGCTAATTTTTAAACTAAGTATAATTCTCCCCATATGATTCTGTACCGAAATTTGTGTCTTTTTTGTATTGATGGATATTTAGTATGTCTTATGATGTTTTACTGAATGTTTTTATATTGTATGATATTGTATTGATATGTTTGTAAGCCGCCCAGAGTCGCACTTCGCGATTGGGGCGGGATATAAATCGAATATAGAATAGAATAGAACCTAATCAGGAGCTTCTTTAGGTCCTCCCCACTTTCTGCCATTAGGGTGGTATCATCTGCATATCTCAAATTGTTAATGTTTCTCCCAGCAATTTTCATCCCAATTCACTAATGTAAAATACATTAGATAAAATATGATTACATAAAACAGGATTTTCTTCTTCTGTCGTATCTAGGCCAGACATGATACTGCCAAAATGAAAGCCTCTTTTGGTGAGTTCACTCTGCAGTTTCTCTCATCTGACCTTGTGTGAGAAAGATTAGCCAGCACAAGGTGGCCGTTGCCCAGAGAACATCCGATTGTGGTTCAAAAATACCAGAATCTTTGAGGGGGCTTTTTCTGTGTACCCAGTGGTTGCATGATACAAGGAGAAATGTGCTCCCAGCTGATCCCAACCTGATCCCAAGCTGGGTTTTTCTACTTTTTGGAACATGGCTGGAGTGATTCCCTATAGCATTCTGCTATTAAGGCAACCTTATTCAGTGCACTTTTGCAGCACTCTGAGTAAACTTCAATTATCTCTCACCTCCCATGTTACAGCATGAAGCAAGGACTTAAAAGACTATTTCTAGATCAGGGATGTGGCCCATAGCGCCATTTTATGTGGCCGGCCACCTCTTCCAGGAAGTGCCATGCAGTGGAGGAAGGACAAAATGGCCGTCCACCCCCAAAGATGTCTGAGGAAGCATGACCCAGTCCCTGGCTTAAAAAGATGGAGAACTCCTGCTTTAGATGATTTAGCTGTCCTCCCATTTTAATTTAGAAAGGATTAATTATAATTAATAATTGTGTGCCATCAAGTCAATTCCAATTTATGGCACTCCATTCCAGGCTTTCCTAGGTGGAGAATTCACAAAAGTGGTATATTGCTGTGACTGTGCAGTCCACGCCCAGACATGCTGTCTATTTTATCAAGAGGCATGGTAGAGGATCAAACTCCCAATCTCTGGTTCCTCAACCAGATACCTAAATCATTTGAGCAATCCAGTCAGCTGTAAACAGAAATAGCTGGGATTAAAGATACACTATTGTTTTGAAATGTTGGATGACTTATTTAAAAAAGAATAGATAATAATTTTTATTTCTGCATTTTTTTTTAAACTGCTGTATTCAAGAAGACTTAGACAAAAATTAGAGCAATAAACACTGCACCAAGCAATTAACAATAAAAAATGCATTTTGCATGGTTGATTAGAATGATTAAAAACCACAGTGAAATCATAATAAAAACAGGCAACGGCAAGAGCTAGAATTATGCAGTAAGCTTGCTGACGTGGAAACAACTTCTGTTTCTGAAGTGGTTGAAGTAAAATGTCTAAATAGCCCAATGGTTCTTATTCCAGAGACGAATTCCAAAGCACGGTCACAGTAAAATGTAGGCGTCTTTCTTATGTTCAGCCAGCAAATTACTCATTTCTGTGGGCAAGCAGATATTACCTTTGGCCTAAGGTTGATATTCAACACAAGTTAAGGCTTACTTAAATACCAATACCTCCAAAAACATGCTAAAATCTTGTGCAATCATGTAAACGGTGTGACTTTGGGGAGCAAATCTGTGTAGGTTATGAAGCTTCTCCATGTAGCTGATACTGTAACTAGTTAGTTCTAAGCTCAGAATATTCCTTTTGTTTAAACTGCAGCTTTGAAAGCCAAATATTTTATATTGTTTTCATTCCCCTCCCCACGTATAATTGATATCCTTAGAAAAATAAAATGGAGCAGAACCGAACATAAGACAAATGTGGGAGATTTTAAGATGACCTTTTGCTACAAGCCATTGCTAAACAAGGACATTTTTACACACTGGAAAGAAAAAGGATATGTCTATATCGCCTGACCACATGACCACGGAAATGTCTGCAGAAGCGGACAGCGCTGGCTCTTTGGCTATGAGAGATGAGCACTGAACCCTAGAGTCGAATACGACTGGCTTTTGAGCAGGAGCAACCTTTACCTTTAACTATACACTATCACAAATATATACTGTATTGGAGTTACAAGAGCTTAACTTGCATTCTTTAACTTTGCCAGAGATCCTAACCTCCCTTGTAGAACCTGGTTTCCTAAGGTTTCTTGGAGAAAATAAATGACTCATTACCACATTGTGAAAGTCAAGAAGAGGAGTCACCATTCATGTAGTCACCAATTATGTTAATACCTTTCTAGGACATGTGGATCCATGTTCAGGTTTAGTGGAGAGAATAGGAGGACATTAGCTCTCTGTCAAGGGAATGTGGTGGCTTAGTGCTTAACATGCGGAACTTGACAACTGGAAGGCCGGCAGGGTAGCAGTTTGAGCCCCGAGTGCTGCATGATAGAGTGAGCTCCTGTCTCTGTCCCAGCTCCTGCCAACCTAGCAGTTCAAAAGCAAGAAATTGCAAGTAGATAAATTGGTACCAGTTTGGTGGGAATGTAAACACGTTGGTATCTAGGCATGCCTTGCACATGTCCATGGAAACGTCTGCAGATGCAGACTGCGCTGGCTCTTTGGCTAGAAACAGAGATGAGCAGTGGACCCTAGAGTTGGATACAACTGGCTTTCGAGCAATGGCTACCTTTACCTAGCTCTCTGCCCCCTACAGTGGTTCTTCTCTCCCTGCTCCTTCCATTTCCTTTGAAAATAAAGCCTCCATTTGTGTCAAATGTGTCTTCTCAATTCTTCTTAAGAAAGCAAGAACTCTCTGGAGCCAGAGTTGCTGCTGCCGTTATTTTTACAGTTACCTGAGGTAATTGAGTGACCTTGGTAAGTTAAATGGACTTGTATCCATCACAACAAAATGCTAGCTCTCTGCCTCACCCCATTTTCTCAGATCACTTCTCTCTAGCGTGCCTTGCTAACCACTAAACAAATCTTTCAGATATTGAGAAAAATAAAGAGATAAAAGTCTGAGCACAAAAGGTTGTGAGAGTGCCTGAATGTTGTTCTAAATGGAAGCATGCGAAGCCAATGCATTTGTCACTTTAGATAACAGCGTATTTTATTGACCTTAACTTGCTTTTCTCCATGTTAGCTTCTTGATACATTAGCACAATCAAATGAATCCCTCTGTAAGCCTGGCTGATTTTCCTCTTTTCTGCAGGGCCGGGGTGGCAAGGGAAGCATCTACGTGTGGGCCTCTGGAGATGGAGGTAGTTATGATGACTGTAACTGTGATGGCTATGCATCAAGCATGTGGACCATCTCCATCAATTCGGCTATTAATGATGGGCGGACTGCTTTGTATGATGAAAGCTGCTCGTCAACCTTGGCATCAACTTTCAGCAATGGGAGGAAAAGAAATCCTGAAGCTGGGGTGGTGAGAAAAAATGTCTATACGATTTAATTTTGTCCTTCTGTGATCATTATGGTGAATTTGGGTTAAAATTAGGTGACAAGCTTTGCCTGTTCTTAGGTGCTCCCTCAGGGAGTGAAAATTGCCTGTTTGCCACAACATGTGATTTTCCTTACCTACGTAGCTGAGCTGTTTCATGACAATTTAGTAGAAGGCAAGCACAGGCCTCATTGGGAAGCCTGTCAAAGTAGACATTAAGGGCAAGTTGAATTACCACTTACAGAGGGGTGCTCTTCTGAACCATGTGCAACCTGCTATGATGTTGTAGCCAAATTAGAATTTAAATGCTAGGAACCATCACATGGATAATATTATAATAGAAGTGGACTGAACAAGGAAACAGGAATTAACTATACTTCCTCCACTCATGATCAACAGAAAGAGACAACAGTGGCTAATAACCCTCAGCAATTTACTATACCTATTTTAAATACCATTTCACAATGAAATGCTTTCATGGAATATGGCTGGATGGTTGAATATGATTCATGATAAAAAGTTAGCCAGTTAAAAAAAAGAAATACAGTGGTACCTCACTTTAAGAGCATAATGAGTTCCACAGGATTGCTCTTTAAGCGAGTTTGCTCTTCAAGCAAAACACCATTGTAAGTGACCAATTATGACTTCAGGGTTGTGTGTGTTTGCGAACCCTGATTTATTTGTTAAGTGAGTTTTTGGTTGGTTTTATTTGTTAAGCAAAGCGAACATTCAGAGAAAATTCTGCTCTTTAAGTGAGTTACTCTTTAAGGGAGGCGCTCTTTATGCGAGGTTTGGCTGTACATTGTTATCAGCCTTAGAGAAACTTGGATTTGTTCTAAACCTTCTGACATTACCCCCGAGGTCTGTAAGTTGATAAAATATAATTGACCAAATGAAGGTTTAATCTAGGGTTCATTTATTTATTTATTTGAATTTCTATTTCGCCCTATTCACGTAGGCAACTCAGGGTGGATTACAAAGGGTCATGAAGAAACATGGAAAATCACAGATCATAAAAACAAGATTAAAATCTAAAAAGCAGTTAAAATAGCAACTAAACAAGCTAAAAACAATTCCTTAACACTGAAGAGGGAGAGGGTGGGTATAAGATGTTAAATAAACCAGTGGGGTGGGGTTAATGAACCATCACTGCCACACACCTGTCCCGCCAGCCAATTCTTCACACCCTTCCTAAAGGCCAACAGGTCCATCTGGAGGCGCAGCTCTAAAGGTAGGCGGTTCCAAAGTGTCAGGGCAGACACGGAGAAGGCTCTCCTTCTAATGCCAGAGAGACTTGCCTCTCTGGCAGATGGCACAACTAGGGAGCCTTTCCTTTCCGCTCTGATGGGATGGACAAATAGCCTTGGGGAGATGCAGTCTCTTAAGTATCCTGGCCCACTACCATATAGAGCTTTAAAGGTAATAACCAGCTCTTTGAATTGCACCCAGAGGCAAACTGGTAACCAGTGCAGCTCCTAGAGCAGTGGGGATGCACGGAAATAGTGCCCACAGCCCAATACAACCCAGGCAGCCACGTTCTGGACCAGCTGCAGCCTCCGAATGGTCATCAAGGGCAGCCCCATGTAGAGCGGATTACAGTAATCCAGTGTTTCCCAAATGCTGGTGTTTGGACTTCAGTTCCCAGAAGCCTAAGCCAGTATATTGACTGATCAGTGTTTTGGGGAATTGACTTAAGCTTCTGGGAATTGAAGTCCAAACACCAGCATTTGGGAAACACTGCAGTAATCCAATCTGGAGGTGACCAGAGCGTGGGTGATCATAAGCAAAGAGTCCCTGTCAAGGAGTGGGCGCAATTGGCATATTACATGAAACTGTGCAAAAAACCTCCTAGCTGCAACTGCCACCTGCTCTTTGAGCAGGAGTCATGAGTCCAGGAGGACCCCCAAATTGCACACCGGGTCTGTTTGGGGCAAACTAGCCTCATCTATGAATTGACTAAAATTAATATTAAATGTGTTGAGGTCAGCATAGCTAGCCCCAAATTTCAATGTTTTAAGATCTATATTATCTGGCTACCTGTAAAGCTCTACCCAAGAGCTTTAAATATACTCATGGTAATGGCTGGGGATAATTTCATAAAAGTATAGAACAGCTCAAATGTATAAATCATTATGCATTCATAATACTAATGGAAGACTCATATAAAAAAGTGAAAGCTAGAGAGAGAGCTACTGATTGCAAAATTCAGGCTTAGACTAAAGAAAATAGGAAAAACAATTAGGCCAGACAGATATGACCTAGACAACATTCCTTGGGAATACACAGTGGAGGTGTGGAACAGATTTAATGGCTTGGACCAGATAGAAAGAGTGCCAGAAGAATTATGGGCAGAGATGCGGGACATCATGCAGGAGGCAGCAAGGAAAACCATACGAAAAGAAAAATGTAAGAAAGCGAAGTGGTTGTCCGACGAGGCTCTTAAAACAGCAGAGGACAGAAGGAATGCAAAATGCCAAGGAGAAAGGAAAAAATACAGTCAAAGAAAAGCAAGGAGAAATAAGGAAACCTACCTGAATGCACAGTGCAAAGAAATAGAGCAAAATTGGGGAACTCAAGGGAACATTTAAAGCAAAAATGACCATGATAAAGGACAAAGATGGCAAGGAGTTAGCAGATGCAGAAGAGATTAAGAAAAGATGGAAAGAGTACACAGAGGAACTCTACAAAAAGGACCTCAACACCCCTGATAATCACAATGAGGAGAACATTGAACATGAGCCAGACATCCTAGAGAGTGAAGTCAGAAAGGCCCTAAAAAACACTGCAAACAACAAAGCCAGTGGAGTTGATGGTATCCAGGTTGAACTTTTCAAAGCCCTACAAGATGATGGAATCAAATTATTGCATTCTATATGCCAGCAGATTTGGAAAACACAACAACGGCCACAGGATTAGAAAAGATCAGTATACGTCCCACTCCCCAAAAAGGGAAATGCCAAAGAATGTTCAAATTATCGAACAATTGCGCTCATCCCACACGCTAGCAAGGTGATGCTCAAGATAACACAGGATAGACTGCAACAGCATGTGGAGAGAGAATTACCAGAAGTACAGGCGGGTTTCAGAAGAGGCAGGGAGACCAGAGACCACATCGCCAACATACGTTGGATCATGGAGAAAACAAAGGAATATCAGAAACAAGTCTACTTCTGTTTCATTGACTACACGAAGGCCTTTGACTGTGTGGACCACAACAAAATGTGGCAAGTAATTAAAGAGATGGGAATACTGGAACACCTTATATGCCTCATGAGAAATCTGTACATGAATCAAGAAGCAACAGTTAGGACAGAATATGGAATGACGGAGTGGTTTGGAATAGGAAAAGGAGTGAGACAAGGCTGCATTTTGTCACCCTGCTTATTCAACTTATACACAGAACACATAATGCGCAATGCAGGGATGGAGGAATCACAGTTTGGGATCAAAATTGCTGGGAGAAACATCAACAATTTGAGATATGCAGATGATACCACCCTAATGGCAGAAAGTGAGGAGGACCTAAAGAAGCTCCTGATTAGGTTGAAAGAAGAAAGTGAAAAAGCTGGCTTGAGACTCAATATCAAGAAAACCAAGATAATGGCAACAGGCCCTATCAGTCCCTGGAAAATAGATGGGGAAGAAGTAGAAGCAGTGGCAGATTTTATTTTCCTAGGATCAAAGTTCACTGCAGATGGGGATTGCAGCCATGAAATAAAAAGGCGGCTGATTCTTGGGAGGCAAGCGATGAGAAACCTGGGGAGCATAATGAAAAGTAGAGACATCACATTGCAAACAAAGATTCGCATAGTCAAAGCAATGGTATTCCCTGTGGCAATGTATGGTTGTGAGAGCTGAGTATGGTGGCAATGTATGGTTAGGAAAGCTGAGCGCAGAAGAATAGACGCCTTTGAGATATGATGTTGGAGGAGAGTATTGAGAGTCCCCTGGACAGCGAGGAGAACAAATAGGTCAATCTTAGAAGAAATCAACCCTGACTGCTCCTTAGAAGGTCAAATAGTAAAGATGAAGCTAAAGTACTTTGGACATCAAATGAGAAGAGAGGATTCGCTTGAGAAGGCCTTGATGCTGGGAAAGGTGGAGGGTAAAAGAAGAAGTGGGCGGCCAAAAATGAGATGGCTAGATGGTATTGTGGAGACAATGGGCACAGAGCTGAGTGAGTTGAGGGGGATGGTGGAGGACAGGAGTGCCTGGCGGACAGTGGTCCATGGGGTCGCAGAGGGTTGGAATCGACTGTGCGACTGAACAACAAAAAGACAGAGAGCATGTAAATCTATTTCTGGTTGTGCATTTCTGTGTCTCTTTTGCTTGAAGGAGAATGGGGATCGATCACTCCTCTCATTTGCTTCTTTCTACTTTCTTGCAGGCAACAACAGATTTGTATGGTAACTGTACATTACGCCATTCTGGAACATCTGCAGCTGCGCCAGAGGCGGCTGGAGTGTTTGCACTTGCGCTGGAGGCAAAGTGGGTGGAAACAGCCATCAATTATATTGTTAAGGAGTTTAAATAACTCCTATTTATGGCTATGAACAAACTGCTTAAGCTTGTATGAGCTGAAGTCTCAAATGCCATGTTATCTAACTAAAACTGTGCATTAAAATTGCCTATTTTTGAATAAACAGTCATTTCCCTAATGTATAAATATTCCATAGCTGGTCTAAGGCATTTTGTTGCTTAAAGTAGAGTAGCAAATAGCTCCTCTATCCACAGTCAAGGTGCGCAATATTCAAATCAGCCATGCTATTTTGCCACCAGCATCTTTCTTCTTCCTAAACAGTAAAAATAAAACAATAACAAAGTAGATAAGTAACAATTTGCTACTTTTTTGTGGCATTCATAATCTGATGTCTGGGGAAGCTGCCTCACCCCTCCCAATAGTCTCCTAAATGCTAAATATCTATCAGATTTCAATTGAGAAATACTCTATTGTGCTGACTTGCCCCTGACCTATTTGCCTTTCATGTGAGGGCCACTTTCTGGTTTGTTTGTTTATATTTATTTATTTATTTATTACATTTATGTGTCTCCCATCTGGGGTATTTTCCCACTCTGGGCAGCTTTCAACATATTTAAAAAATCTTTACAATAAAAATTAAACAACCTGAATAAATTATAAATATCAAGAAAAACAAAAATGATAACCCCAATTAAAAAACAACAGGCCAGCAACAACGAACTAGTGATGGAAAAAGTTAATTAAAACCTATAAAGTGTAATTGCTATTCCTATTCCTATGTGAGTCTTGTGAATCTTCCCTTAACATAGTGCCTGATTGTCCTGCATGCTCTCCCTTCCCACATTCTGGCATCCATGAATACAAAAAATACCGATGAGTAAGACCAAGAGAGGTGTTACCATAATGTTGCCCCAGTTTAGCAGAATAGAATTCCCCTAGGTTCCTATGAAGCATAATGGTGGGACGTGACCAAGATGAGTCCTGGCTTTGGAATGTGATTGTCTAATCTGAATTATCAAAAGAATAAAAGAAGGGCTATGCTGGATCAGAGCAAAGGTCTATTTAATCCAGTGTTCCATTCACACAGTGACCAACAATGCCTATGACTGCGACAACGGTGAGAGTAAGCAGTTGTGGTCTTCTGTAGGTTGTTGGGTTCCAACTCCCATCAATAGCAAGAAAACAAACAGGGAAGAAGGGATGGGACTAGCCTAAAATGCCTGGAGTGAGGAGGAAACTTTACCAATCAAGTTAGTAGCAAAGGACACTCAACTTAGGCTCTTTCCACTGATACCCAGTGTTAGTGCATGAAAGAGCGCCATTATCCCAACATAACCTACAGCAGTAGGATTTTTGAAAAAAGATAAATGCAAGAAAGGATTGATGTGAAGCTATATGCAATTAACTATAGGAATACATTTTATATATGGTTTTAATTATCAGGGTTTGTCGAAATTGGCTCCATTACACCACTGTGTTGAAACTAGGTGAAATGAAAGCTAAGAATACATTGAGTCACCTAAAAATTATAAAATAGTGAAGCAAAATTTTAAGTTTATCCAAACTCTTCCTCAAGAGGAATGTTCAGGAAGTGTAAGTACATCATTTGAAAAGGGTGAAGTGTGATCAAATTGATGCACTAGACTAGATAAAGACTGGCTATGGAGCTGTCCAAAATCTCATAATGGAAAGTATTGGTGACCCAGCAGGAGCGAGAGGGTGGGTTCACCACTGTTTAGAGCTCATGATGGAAGAAATATAATATTACATTGAGTGTGCTTGGTGTAAAAAGATTTCATCAAGATAAGATGAGATGCAAGTGGGACCAGGCTTTTCTGTCTTCAGAAAGTAAGAAATAGCCACCTATTGTTTGGATAAAAATCCAATTAAGAATTATGAGGAACTACCAAATGTGTTCATTTCTTTGTGACAACCTTTTCATTTATCATAATAAGCTTGCTGGAAAGCTTAATGAGTTGAATACCTGGCACTAGAGTCTGGGTGTTTGATTCCCCACTGTGCACCTCATGATAAAAGCTAGCCTGTGTAATCTTGAGCAAGCTGCTCAAACCCAAGGTGCCCCCAAAAGAAGGGAAATGGAAACCAATTCTGAGTATTCTGTACCTTAGGAAAACCCTAGAAAGATGTTGCCTTAAGTTGGAATTGACTTGATGGTATGTAATTTTTTTGTTATTATTAACAAATCTTATTTCCTGTTAGGGGAATAACTGATGTCTTTTTGTTTTGACTATAGTAATGGAGATCCTTTTTCATAGTCACCTTTTCTAGAGCTGGTAACTCTCACCATATTGCTCTCTTGCAGTGGAGATCTGACATGGAGAGACATGCAGCATTTAACTGTACTCACCTCCAAACGGAACCAGCTCCATGATGAAGTGCACCAATGGCGAAGAAACGGTGTTGGTCTGGAATTCAACCACTTGTTTGGTTATGGTGTCCTTGATGCTGGGGCAATGGTTACAATGGCTAAAGACTGGAAGACTGTTCCAGAGAGGTTTCACTGTGTTGGTGGATCAATACAAGAGCCTCAGTAAGTGGCAGTAACCACCAAAGTCTTGATTTGATTGAAAATTAAGAAGCTTGTTGCCTTATTTACTATCAGTGTGGTTTAGTCATGGATCATCACCTCATATTTCACAGAATGAAAATTATTGATTAAATGATTCCATGTCATTTTTTCAAATAGAAAAGATGGCCGGTTCAGAGGAGGGCAGCTAGTATGACCAAGAGACTAGACACCAAGCTTTGTGAAAAAAACACTTAAAAGAACTGGACATGTTTAAACTTGAAAAACGAAGACAGAGGCAGCTATAATGGCACTCTTTAAATCCTTGAAAGGTTGTCATAAAGAGGAGGGGGAGGATCTGTTCTCAGTCATTCTATAGTACAGATATATATACAGTAATACCCCGGATAACGATTGCATCGGATAACGCTAAAACCGCATAACGATGACAAATTTAGGGGGAAGATTTGTACCGGATAACGTTCTTTTTAGCGTTATCCGATACAGTCGTTCTTAGCAGCAGGGTGGCTGGCTTCGTTCAGCTTCCCAGCCACCCTGCAGCTACGGAGGCAGGGGTGGGGAGGCTGCAAAGCTGACAGGGGGCTTCCCCGTCAGCTTCCCCAGCCACCCTAGAGCTGCGGAGGCAAGGGCGGGTGGCTAGGGAAGCCGACAGGGCGTCCCCGTCAGCTTCCCCAGCCACCCTGCAGCTGTAGATCGGGTCCTCTCTGGAGCAGGCAGAGGACACAATCCAAGCTGTTTCTGGGCTTCTCCGACGTCCTCAGCCAGTGCAGCAAGCCAGAATGTCGGGATTCGAACCCTGACATTTTGGCTTACTGCACTGGCTGAGGAAGTCGGGGAAGCCCATAAACAGCTTGGATCGGGTCTCCCACCTCCCTGGACCTGGCAGGGGGGTCAGAGACCCCAAAATTGGTAAAAAAAATAACCAGACTTTTTTTTACCAATTTTGGGGTCTCTGACCCCCCTGCTGGGTCTGGGGAGATCAGAGGACCCGATCTACAGCTGTTACTGGGCTTCCCTGATGTCCCCAGCCAGTGCAGCAAGCCAGAATGTCGGGATTCGAACCCTGATGTTTTGGCTTGCTGCACTGGCTGAGGACGTCGGGGAAGCCCAGAAACAGCTTGGATCAAGTCTTCCTACTTCCCTGGACCCGGCGGGGGGGGGGGGTCAGAGACCCCAAAATTGGTTAAAAAATGGACGTTTTTTTTATTTTACCAATTTTGGGGTCTCTAACACACACCCCCGCTGGGTCCAAGGAGGTGGGGAGACCTGATCCAAGCTGTTTCTGGGCTTCCCCGACGTCCTCAGCCAGTGCAGCAAGCCAAAACATCAGGGTTCAAATCCTGACATTCTGGCTTGCTGTAGCCTCCAGGGAAACGGGGCTTTTTCTAACGTTGTGTGATCAATGCATCGCACAACGTTAAAAACCAGATAACGACGAGACTTGTGGAACCAAGTCTCCACGTTATCCGGGGTACTAGTGTACTCAAGTTTCAGGAAGCTGGATTTTGGTTGAATATCAGGAAAATCTCAGGAGATGATGAACACTCAACACTGGAGATATTTAAGAGAAAGATAGCCATCTATCAGTTATGATTTGATTTAGATTCCTACATTGAGCATGGGGTTGGACTTGATAATTTTATATGCACCATCTAACTCCATTATTCTATGATTTTATGATTCTATGGCAAAATGGGGACTTGAAACCAGAACTTGAGATTGTTATTCCAGCCATGACACCATGATATAACTAGCAGTGAATTACTGCCCTTAAAAGTAGGCTGTACCATTCTTGTTAGAAGTAATTAAATTAAGATCCTAAACTTCATTAAATTATTTAGTTTGTTCTGCATGGATAGTTTTAATGCAATACTGTCACATTTGAGTATTTTGTTTATTTTGTGTTCTCCAAGTCTCCAATTTAAGGCTAGGGGGTCCAATTATTTTCTGATTATCTTCATGTGGGTAAGTAAGTGAGTCATCGTGCAAATCAATTAATACTAATTGATGACAACAGCTAAAGTTCAATTGAGTTATTTGAGATTACTAACTCAATGACAGACAATTTATGCTTTTATAACTGTAATATACCTTTCAGTGTTATATTCTATAGAAAAGGAAAAATAATACACAAGCTCTGTCATATACTGGGAACAGTTTGTGAGGAGTAATATTTTATTTGCTGTCATGTTTATAAAATCCACCAATTAGATGTTATTTGTAGTGGTGGGGAATATAATAGGCTTACAAATCTTATGTGAGGAAGTAAACTTTTCCTCTCCACCCCGAGATCAAATCTGAACCAATAATTTGACCCCAGCTGGAACCCAACCTCTTTGGAGTCTTGCTTCGCCCTCACTGCTTTCTTCATTAGGAAAGGCAAAGCTGGAAATGAAGCTGGATTGGGAAAATCAGTGTGCAGGCAAATCTAGCTCCAAACTGAGCCTTGATTTTTGAGAAAGGTTTTTTGAACCATGCGTCATTTTCAGGTCATTTGTTTGCACTCCATTGGACATAGCAATTGGAAGAAGCAAATGTCAGTGAGGACATGCAACTGACCCAGCTAGAAATTGGATCCCACTCATTGTCCTCTTCCTGAATGAGAAGGAGGAATAACCTCGTCCAGAATCCTATTGCCAGTCCCAGCTAGAGTAATTCTAATGAAACAGTCAGATTTACATATGTCACCATTCAATAACTCATTCATTGAACCTACTCTAGTCCAAACTAGCGTTGGTATTTAGGCCATAGCAGCCGAAGCAACTAGATCTTCCTCTCTTGATAAAGTAGTACTGATGGTTCCAATGTTTTGTTACACAAAACTTTCATCCCTATCCTGTTCTGTCACAATTCTAATTAATTTAAACCAGTCAGGGATGTGTGTGTGCATGCATGCATGTATGTACCACTTGCTGAATCACTAGTTGTCAGACAATCCACCTTCCGAGAGAGATAAAAAGGTATTTTCAAGTTTAATGGTCTCACAAACAGCAAGAATCCATAAGTGTTTGTTCCTAATATTTGCAGCTAATTTTAAGAAGACTTAAAAAGAGGAGAGGAAAAGAAGCAGTAAGCAGTGCTGGGAGAGAAAAGAAAAAATATGGAGGAAATAAAATGAATGAAAAGTGTAGGTGCCATATTGCCTGATTGACTTGTCGCCATGCAAATTGGTTAATGAACTGGATCCCAACTCATTTAAAAAGAGAATTGTACCTGCACTATACAGTGTTATCAGTTTCATACCACTTTAATCATCATCACTGCATCCTAAGAAATCCTAGCATTTGGAGTTTGGATACCCAGTGAAAGAAGATTTAGGATTAGATGTGTTTAGATCAGTGATGGCAAACCTTGGCACTCCAGGTGTTCTTGAACTTCAGTTCCCAGAAGCTCTGATCAGCAGCAGTGTACAAGAACACATGGAGCGCCAAGGGAAGCCATCACTGATCTAGGTCATACAGGCATTTGGCATACCTTGGGAACTGTCATTCAGTGAATTGGACTAGAACTATCTCTAGCAAAGAATTTTAAATACCTCACCAAAGGAAAATCCCAGGATTTCATAGGAATGGATGATGAGGCATTGCATTATTAATTTTCTGAAACAAAGTGATTTTTAATGAAATATAAAATGTGTTACATTCATGTTCAGAGCCAATCAATCCTCTGTTCCATTGTGAGGAGAGAAGACAATTCTGTTCTCAGTTGAAAAGTGCTCTAGAGTTCTAACTATTCATATTTTATATCTTCATATATATTGTGAGGAATAAGTGTGTTTTCAAAACTATTAATTCAAAACTATTTGGCTCTTTTGTAAATTGTAGGAAAATACCATCCAGTGGAAAGTTGGTCCTGAGGCTTACAGTGGATGCTTGCGAGGGGAAGGACAACTTTGTTCGTTATCTTGAACATGTTCAGGCAGTCATCACTGTGAACTCTACTAGGAGGGGAGACTTAAATATCAACATGACATCACCAATGGGCACCAAATCCATTTTACTGAGTCGGCGTCCGAGAGATGATGACTCCAAGGTGGGCTTTGACAAATGGCCTTTCATGACAACACATTCTTGGGGAGAAGATCCCAGAGGTACTTGGGTTCTGGAAATTGGTTTTGTTGGTATTCTGCCCCAAAAAGGAACCCTCAAGGAATGGACATTAATGTTGCACGGGACTCAAAGTGCACCCTATATAGACCAAATAGTAAAAGATTATCAGTCTAAATTGGCCATGTCTAAGAAGGAGGAGTTGGAAGAAGAATTAGATGAAGCAGTAGAGAGAAGTCTGAAGAGTATATTGAGTAAGACCTAAGGCTGCTTCGCATGCCAGTCAGCCTCCTTTCTTTGTTCCCCTGAACATTTCCATTAGGCATATCCTAGTTGTTGGTCTCAGTCCAACTTCCGTCCTGCAGAGAGTAGACCCATAAAAACCAACGACATTCAAGTTAGCCATGTCTAATGAATCCCATTCATCTGAAAGGGTCCACTCTAGCCAAGACTAATGTTGGATTTAGTCCATCATCTCTAGTTCAATAGTCTGACTACCTGATGTGTTAATTGTCTATGTTGTCTAATTTAATTACAGTGGATATTTTGAGTTCTGAGCCAGAAATATATTATTACCAATTCATTGCTTTGTAAGAGTATATGTCTGTAATTGTCTTCATTTTGGAGCTGGGGTCTTGGTTGCTTTTTCCTTTTTCTTTTTGGGGTGCATCATGCACAAAACAACAACCAAGAAGATTGCAACTGTACTTCTATTGTTTTGGGGGGCAAGCGAGTGTTCAGATTGTTTGATTCAGACTGGCTGAAGTAACTAGCACAGAAATTGCCATACCAGAAGAAGCAAATCATATGGCAAAGAATACGAGACATTGTTCATTTCGTGTACATTTCGTATAAGAGCGTTTTCAGCTGGCTACTTTTGTTTAGAAGAAAAAGCAGCAGTTTCCCACCTCGAAACCCTTCCTTGCTGCTATTTGCTCTGGAGCTCCTGGTTACACAGAATAGGGCCTTGGAGGGCCCATAGCAGCTGAATGATAATTAACTTTCAGCAGCAGAATAGCACAGGATCCCACAGTGGGTCAACTTTCCCCCTCTTCAATATACAAAGTGGCTTGTTTGGACTGGATTTTTCTGACTGTAGACTGAGTCGCTTGGCTGTAATATAATTTTGAGCATTTTTCTTAGAACCACTAAAAACAGATAGCTGTCTTTATGTGATGTTACACAGCACAGGTTGTTCTGTGTGCGTTTTCCCGTTAAGGCTGGACAGTTTACTGGAATGAAGGCTCAGTTCATTCAGTCAAACTTGCCTTTGAGTTAACAAGCACAGTAGGATTGCACTAGTAATGAATGTATGAAATGCAAGGGTCATTTCTAATATCTTTCCTATCTCAAATGCTCATTAAGATCTTTGCCTGTAAATTAACTGACAGTCTCGGCTGGAGGACAGGGTGGCACTGGTTTAAACAACATGTCATCTTTTGAGTACATGAGAATATAAAAAAAGATCACCCCCACCCGCACACAACACGTATCAGTGTCTTTAGCGGATGTCTTTTGAATAATTTTCTAGAAATATGGAAAGCATGTCCAGTACTATCACCATCAAGCTGACTGTGGGGAATATGCTCTGTGATGCTCTGTTATTCAGAGCAAATGTGTGGAGGTTATATTTAATTTCTCCCTAGCTGCATTTGTATTGGACTGTGGAGCTATAGTGCTTAGCAAGTTCCTGAACAAGTTTAGGATTTTAGAGTTCAAAACAGATTGAGCAAAAGAGCACCTAACACCTAATTGCACACGGTGAAAATTTAGGAATGGAAGACTGGGGTTTTGCTTAGTTTGGTCTCCCATATTGTTATATCCTTCTTCGCATCCTCATAGCTCTGGACTATCTATGAATTCTCACTCCTTCTCTTTCTGGCCACATCCCTATTAGACTTTGGGTCCCACTCCTCTGCCACTTCCTTGTGAAAATATCTTTGTGAAATCGTAGCATTGTTTGAAATGTTGAATAATGAATAAGGCTATCTGATTCTCAAAGCACAAACTGGGTGGCAGGATATGAAAGATAAATTTCCCTGAATGGTCTTTATGCAAATCCCAAAATCTGAGATAATACTCCAATCATTTCCCTTTTCTCTGTCAGTTTTGAGGACCTCAGTGGAAACTATACTAAAAGTTCCAGGTAGGGATAGATGCTGTATTTTCTGTTGTCACTTTTGTAGATGCTCATTTGTATGTTCATTCTACCTTATTTTTAATTCAAGCTGATTAAAAAAAGAAATTGGTGTGGGCACTTGCATATAAGTACATGTCTTAAGATATATTTTTGAACACAGTTTCTCTCAAAATACACATCTTGTCACAAAGGTTACTTAACTCCAAATACTCATTTTAAATGCATTTCAATGCATTTCAAGAATGAAGAGCTGTGCTATGAAATTTGGAAAAGCATGAAATCTGGAAAGTAATTACATTTTGATCTGCACATATTCCATAGGTCAGTTTCTACTTGCATTCACAAGCTTAGATTCCGCCAACACTGCTAGCTCCAAAGATTTCACCAATTACTAACTAAATGAATGAATAAATAAATAATAAAATCCAACCAGACAACAATTGCTGTAACAAATCAAAGGATCATGTGGCACTTCATAAACTGACCTATTTACTATGGGAAATGATTTTGTACACCAAACATGAGACACATGAAATGTTCTCAGTAGGCAGTAATATGTACAAAGACATATCTAGCTGGTGCATGTTGTTGGTGATTGGCTTGGCTCCACTGAAGTTCTTCGAGTAGAGGCTGGGCAGCCATCTTGAGAGGACTACAAATCTGGATTTCCTGCACAGCACACCTTGAACTATGGCCAACCTTGGCACTCAAGCTGTTCTTGGACTTTGATTCCCAGAAACCCTGATCAGCAGGTGTGCTGACTTGGGCATCTGGTAATTGAAATCCAAGAACAGTTGGAGTGCCAAGGTTGGCTACCAGGGGACTAGGAAGTCTCCTCTGCCTTGATAATCCACTTTTAGGCATGTATGCACATGCACAGTCATACACATCCAAACATTTATTGAGGAAACAGGAGAATACAAAGTGGGGCCTAAATGTCCAGCCAAGCAGGAAGTAGGCTCATCCACTTATTTGGCAAAAGCAAATACAAATGAAATCAATTATAAAAGGTACGAAATCTTGAATGGTCTTGGCCACTTTCCCAGGGTAATAAACTGGCATAGCAAAATTAGCACAGCAATTCTTTTATGTCCAGAATGAATGATGAATAGACCTATTACTTGACTCTCCAATCTTTTTGGAACCATAGATCGATAGTGTTTATGTCTGATATGGAATCTTGTTTTCTGACTGTTCAGTAAGAAATTCTGTGCCAGAAATAGCTGAAGACATTTCAGTAAGAGAAACAGAAATCCCAGATGGTAAAAGTAGACTAAATAAAATGGATTGTTTACTCCTTTCCAGCTGCTACAATTAAAATCTCCTACCACAGATAGGTTGCCTCATCCTTCTTTAATCTAGGACTAGCCTGGCCTTGATTAACAGATGAGTAAAAGGTGCCAGATATATGTGGCTTTGCCATGAACAACAATAAAGACAGAAGTTCTGTTCGGTCACTCCATATCTGGATGGGTTAAAGGCGTGAAGACAGAGATTAAGCTATTCCGTTGTTACTGTTGTCACTGTCCTTATGTGAAGTGAAAGATCTGAAGAGGGGAGACTTCTCATTCCACTGAAGCTCTCCACACAAGCCAGAAAATGGGACAATCAAGGTCATGGCTTATGTGGAACATCTACACTGATAAACAAGTCTCCTTCTGACCTATTCTTCTGAGCAATGAAATGATTGAAGAGAATGAGGTGAGCACACTCTCACTCACTCAACATTTAGACCACCTGAATATTAAACATAGGAATAGGACTAGAGGCAGCAGGAATGCTTGGTTTAACCAGACCCCAGAAGGACCCATTTCATTGACTTGCATGGGGCAAGTGGGTAGGGATTCGAAAGGAGGTTGGTACTGACTCTGTACTTTGAAGCATTTGTTTTTGAGATGATGTATGTCTAGAACAAAGCTAGGAAAGTTGTTTTTTAAAAAATGCTACCAGAATGCCACCTGCCAACATAGTCAGGTTGTGAGGCATATTTCAGCCTAGTTCACTTTTCTGTAATGCGCATTGTACCCCCATTCCTCCTCTATTGCCCATTATTATTATCCTGGCACAGCTATACAAAGAGGTTATCGGACTGTTATATGTCCCGAAAGAACATACAGTTAGTGTGTGGAAGTTCATAGGTTTAGTCTCTGACATTTTGAAAATAAAAGGTTTCTTATTGCAGGTCTGGGGAAAAGTCTTCAGCCTGAGACTTTGAAAAGTTGCCATCAGTTTGTGTTACTGGCCTTACTCAAGCCACAGTCTGTGGAACTGGCAAGTTAGTCCCCCATCCAAGGACAAGCCAGACCAAGGGCCTGCTTAGCTTTAACAAGATTGTGGTGGGCTGGTGGGAAATACAATGTCTTGGGGCAGGGACAGTAGCACAATATTTTCAATGTTCTATCCATTCACCACCACTTAATTAAGCTGCTTTACATAAGTGGATGGATTGAGGTTAAGAAAGAAATATTTTATCTAAAAAGTTAGGGTAATGGGGGCTCTTTTAGGAGAATCTCAACAATAAGTCAAGTACTTCATTACTTAGTCTTCTGCAATTTGCATTTATTGCAGCAAAGCCTAAAGCTTATTCCTAGTCATGCTGGACATCATGTGAGTTTACATGTGCCTCTAAGACTCACGATAAACTTGGACTTCTTTTATAAAAAAAATTCTAAAAATATCTGTTTGTTTCTAATGATCCAGTGGTGTGGTTTTGTTTTTGCCTTTCTTCCAGCATAAATGAGGTGCCATAAGTCAACTCATAAGTATGGTGGCTCCCCACCCCCACCCCTCCAGTTTTCTAGGTGAGAACTCCTCGGATATGGTTTGCCAGTTGTACCCTTCTGGTCATGCTGTGGAACTATGCAGCTTGCCCAGGACCATACAGTTGGCAAGACACTTAATTCCACCATCTATATGTTTTCCAGGTGATCTCAAGTAGCCCCTCTTTTATCAGTGCCCAGGACTGGATATCTCAGATTAAGATAAAGATATGCAGACACATACAAAATACAAAGGCATGGAAGATAAAGCTTTGAATTATGCTTGTTTGGATGATGGAAGTCCTGCAGTCCCTCTGTTGGCTGTTTTTAAAATGCAAAAATGAAAGCAAGGGAGAATAAGTTCTGATGATGCAGAAACCACATGAATGAATTGGGCTGAAGAAACCATACATGGTCTGAACTAAACCTCCCATGCAAAGAAAATAAAAGAAATGTCCTAGATGAGGGTTCTTCAAACTTGGCTCTCCAGATGTTCTTGGACTTCAATTCCCAGAAGCCCAGATCAGTAGGTGTGCTGACTCAGGCTTCTGGGAATTGAAGTCCAAGAATACCTAGAGAGCTACATTTGTTTATCTGAACCCTGAATCATAAAAGACCCAAACTGCAGCTATTCATGTATATTTGAGAGCAGAATTTGCTTTATTTTGTCATGAGTGTCAACAAGCTTCTAGTCTAGGAGTGGCCATCCTTGGTGTCCCAGCTGTTCTTGGACTTCAATTCCCAGAAGCCCAAGTCAGCACATCTGCTGATCAGGGCTTCTGGGAATTGAAGTCCAAGAACACCTGGGGCACCAAGGTTGACCATCTCTGTTCTAGTCCCTTATGGAAAGCATTGACCTTTTAGTGGAGATGCACATTCCCATTAGATTGGATTAGCTCTGTCTATTTCAGTGGACATACATGTTGCAAGGTAAAACTAGATCAGCCATACAGATCTAGCTTGCCAGTTCAGGCCATCTGTGTTTCAATATACAGTACCAACTAAACTATCATCCATCAGGGATAGTATATGGAACCCGTAGTACCATATTTGCAAACATCCTATACAGTCAAACCTCGCATAAAGAGTGCCTCGCTTAAAGAGTAACTCACTTAAAGAACAGAATTTTCTCTGAATGTTCACTTCGCTTAAAAAATAAAACCAACCAAAAACTCGCTTAACAAATAAATCAGGGTTCGCAATCCCCCCGCCCCCCAGAAGTCACAATTGGTCACTTACAATGGTGTTTCGCTTAAAGAGCAAACTCTCTTAAAGATCAATCCCATGGAACGCATTATGCTCTTTAAGCGAGGTACAACTATATATTTATATATTCCTGTCTAATAATTGTATACTAGAGTAAAATAATATATTCCATATATATGTATTTCTAATACTCATACACACATCTGCACATGGTTCTGTTCTGAAAGCAAAGAGTGCATTAGCATCTTACAAGGTCTATAAAATGTTAAGTGAAAATATTTTGTTTGGAAACCTGTATAGCTGCCATGGCTTTGATGTAACTTTGCATTTCTCCATTTAAACATTAAACATGCTATACAGCAGCAAAATAACTCAATGGGTGTACATATTTTCATACTCTGAACTGAAAGACATCTTTAAGAAGCAATGGTACTTTTGATAATATTACTATTCCTATTATTATTACAATATGTATATACAACAGATTTATATATAATTTAATTCCTTAAATTATATTTTTATTATTTACATCAGGGTAGTGACTGGAGAATATGTTCAGTTAAGAATATCTTTTTTTTTTGTGGCATTGCAAAATAAGATTAATTTCTGTTTTATTTTAAGTGGGATTTATGGGGTTGCTTGCAGACAGTGAACATTGTTAAACTATAAAGCCCTGTGCTAATGTTTTATAATATGAACAAAATAAAAATATTTTAAAAACCCAGCAGATGCAATTACAGTTGATCGATATACAAGCTATGTGGTGTTTCTCTCATTTGTAGAACCTGAGCTTTTGTGGAAGTCCCAATTACAGGTAATGGCTGTAGCAATTTGGAAAATAATTTAAGAAAGTTTGTACATCTGTCCAGGAACCCAGAACTACTGAACTTTAATGTGACTGGAGCTTTGTCTGAGCTTTGGTTTTAGAAAGGCGTGCAGTTTTCTGTGGAAAAGCCTCAAGGAAGGAAGGGGGAAGAAGTGCAATTTCTGAATGACTGACAGGCTCCTTTTTCAATCCATGGCTTAGCTGTGCTTTGGAAGAAAGTCTGTGACTTTCAACAGAAGGTTCATTCTTCCTTAGGCCATCAGCTCTTTCCTATTTCAAAAAGCTGGATTTTAAAAAAGAATTATTACTTCTTGCCCTTCTACCTTTCTTTCCGAAACTTTTCCAGCTGTTACTGAGGATGGCCTCTGTACTATTATTTTAAAAGAAAAAGTACCTAACCAAAACAGGGAGAGATGGTGTATTTTTAAACATATCTTCCAGAAAGAAAAGCTGCCCTTAAAATAAAAATATTTGCAATTTGGCAGGCATAAGCTCATCCTAAGAAGCTTTCAAATCCCTTCTAATGCTGCCATTAAATAAAAATTTTATTGGCACTTCCCTTAACAATACCCCCAATCAAAATGTATAGTAAATCTGCAAACTACCCTGGTTTTTATCCAGTGGAGTCCGTGGTAGCCCCACCACACAGTTGTTGCTGTATATTGCATAAAGTGTCCCTTAACCAGCCCTTTCTTTAGGAAGCAAAGATCGATGCATGTGCAGAACAAGCCTGAAGCTCCCTGGAGTTGCGAAGATCTTCTTTTTGAACATTTACAGGTAACATTAAAATGAGAAGTGACAATTAGCTATCTAGCTATCTATCACTTACTTACTTACTTACTTACTTACTTACTTACTTACTTACTTACTTACTTACTTACTTACTTACTTACTTATCTGCTTCCCTGCTTGCTTACTTTTTCTGCAGAGTATATTATTTACACTGAAGACAATGCTCATATACGTGAATATAAGTGGATGCGAATATAAGCCGAGACACCTAATTTTTACCTTGAAACCCAGGAAAATAGATTGACCTGAGCATAAGCCGAGAGTGGGAAATGCAGCAGCTGCTAGTGAGTTTCAGTAATTAAAATACAGTAATACCTCGGATAACGCTAAGACTTGGTTCCACAAGTCTTGGTGTTATCCGATTTTTAGTGTTATCCGAAGCATGTTAAAATCCTATGGGATGGATCGGATAACGTTAAAGCTCCATAGAGATACATTGTAACCGCACAGGCTTTAGCGGTTGTTATCCGATCCATCCCATAGGACCTTAACATTATTTGATCCAATTCTCCTCCCCAGATTACTTAACGTTATGCGATGTTAGCGTTATCCGATCCAATCGTTATCCGGTGTTTTACTGTACATCAAAATACAGTAATATTAATTATTTTAGTGATTGTTTAAAACTGTACTTGCACCACCCACCAGTGGTGGAGCTGCAGGTAAAGTGGGTGGGCAGGTAAAGTGGGTGCACTGAAGCAGGAAGTGTTACTCTAGTCTAGCCTCTTGCTCCCTCTGCAAAGAAGGAAAATGGCTTTTCCCCTCCATCTTGGACACATGGAGCAGGGACAGTAAGTAAAATCCTTTCTTTTTCCACACCAGTTTGGAAGGGAGAAACAATTGCATTGTAGAGCTTCTTTCTTCATTTGCGGTTTTCCATAGGAATTAATTGAAAACAAACCAGAATAGAAGAACTTGATTTTCAATGTATTCTAACGGAAAGTTTTGATTTGCACCCTCTTGTGGCCCATTGTGTAATTGCGCCTCACATTCTTTTGCAGTGGACGTCCCGAAACTGACTTTTAAAGTGCTGAACAACTTTTTTAAAACCCATATTTTTAGACCTTGTGGTTGTTGACCCGTCTATAGGCCAAGTCCCCTTTATGGACCTCATTTTTGGGGTTAGAAAACTCAGTTTATATTCAAGTATATATGGTATATTTCAATTCAGTTTGACAAGTCAAATCTGGGCCCATAGAAAACTTCACTGAGGTTCATTCTAGCACGGCTTTACTTAAACTATTATGTGTGTGTTTTTTTAGGAGTGGCACAAGCTATTATCTCAACTGGTTTCAGTGCAACATTCATAACCGGGCTTAGAAAAGTGTGTCTTTTGTTGGAGTATATCCCTCCTTGGACTGAAACGCACCAAAAAAAAAATCTTTGGCATGGCTGCTAGACATGTTGGTTGAAGGGGTTTTTTGAAGGTGTCCTCAAAACAACAACAGCCATTCAGCATTCTGCTCAGAAATCAGCACCTTCTAAAACTATGCAATAATTTGACTACTTGTTGAGTGAATAATTTCAGGAGGATGGTTCCAAATGGCCAAAAAAAAAAAAAAAAAAAAAACACCAAAGAAGAACTAACCCTAAAATTGATTTATTCTGCAGCAACTAGTATGCATTAATCTAGGAATACTGCAAAATAATTTCTCATCAAATCAATTCATTAACATAAATAGAAAATGTTGGCCTAGTTGAAATTTGTATACATCTCCATCTATCAGGATGTCTCCATTAACATCATCTAGGGCCTTAAAACCTGGCTGGTTCAGGGTGTGTGGGGTGCTGCCTGTGGGATAGCCCCCACACCCCCCGGTTCACATGAATGGCCATCTGGGTTCCAATTTTAACCTTGGTGAATTTTTTTTTGGGGGGGGGTATTTTAATTGCTCTTTAATGTTTTTTATCATTTTAATTGCTGTCAGGATGTTTTTATATTTCAGTGTTTTTTATTGGTTGATTGTAAGCTGCCCAGAGTCGCTTCGGCAAGAGGGCAGCGATAGAAATTGAGTAAAATAAATTTAAAAAATAAATTCAGTTTTGTATCCATTCAGTTGTCTTTTGTGTGGACTGCCTTTTTCATCTATATGAAAGGGCCTGATCCAGATACATATTGAAAAGATTGAGAATGGGAATGACTTATTGTTGGCAAGGTATGCCATCAAAGCCCCCGCAACTCCTAAAGAGGTGTTTGATTATGAGGCTTAATCTATAATATAGCTGGCTGGATAGCTCAGGCAGAGATCAGGAGTTTGAGTCCCCACAGCGCCTCTTGAGATAAGGGCCAACTTGTGTGGTTTTGGACAAGCTGCTCTGTCCCTGGATGCCTTCAGAAGGGAATGACTAAGAACACCTGTGTATTCTTTACTTGATGGGACATTTTTCTTATTAATCCATGACATGGAAAGACACCAATCCTTTACTCCTGGAATTCTGTGACGTGCAGTTTTATGTTAAATACCATTCTTTAGATCATATTATGTCTTCAAGCTTTAGGAATCACAGCCTGTGTGTTGATGTTATGGGTTGATCCCCTCCAAAACACTCTTTTCTGGTGACATTGAATCCACCACTTGAGAATTGCCACGTTGAACTAAAAGCCCCCCATCCCCCCCATGCTTCATAAATCAGATGGAATGGTGTGCACAGCACTTCATCTCCTGTCATGTTACCTTGAGATACAAAACTTCTCAGTCTTCACAGCGTATCATAAATAGCCAGACAAGCCATTCTGCAGCAATGGCATTAAACTCCAAAGAGGTCATTCCTGCTGGTGCAAAGTCAAACTACACCAAGGCTGGATGAGACATTGAAAGGCCCAGTGCTGCCAAAAGGACCAATCCTCCACTATTGTTCCCCCACCCACCCACCCACCCACCCAAAAAAACCTCAAGGAAATGCAACTTTGAAACTGCGGTGGGACCACAGCAAGGCACATATAGGCTCTTCAGCCATGCTGAATCCTCAGAAGATGCCCATCCATGCCAGTGCCTGGCTCTTATAAAAAAACCTTTATCTAGCTTATGTACAAGAAGAGCCCCACAAATGTGCATCATGTCTGTTAAACTTGAGGTTATTATTTTTTTGGGTGGGCATAGAGTGGGAGTTGTAGTGGAGTAAATGCATGTTATTTACTTTTTACTTAATAACTGGTGGCATCTGGTGTTAGAAAGATTAGCCGGCAAGGTTGCTGCCCAAGGTACACCTGAGTGTACTCACAATCTTCGAGGAGGCTCTTTCTGTGTAGGCTGGGGGTTAAAGTCCCACCCTTCTCACTGTTTTAAACTTTTAACTTTAACTTTTAAATCTGTTTTTTAGTATTGTGCTAATTATAGTCGAATCTTTTAATTAATTTAAACCAAATTTGTGGGGGTATAGTGGGATTATCTAGTTTCTTTTCTGGGATTTTGCATTGTTGTAAGCCACCTAGAGTCGGGTTGAATAAATAAATAAATAGATAGATAGATAAATAAAAATACAAGACCAACACAGTCAAGTAGGGACTGTTGGTGGACAACAACACGCTGTGTGAACACAGAGAGATACAGAATCTGGTTCATTTACTCACCTGCCAATTACTACCAGAAACATGTCTGGCCAATGACAAAGCCAAGAAATTGGCTTCATTTTGGCAGTCCAGAGTTTGATAACTCACCCATCAATACATCTTAAAGCCAAATACAGTAATACCTCATATAACATTAGTATCGAATAACACTAAAATCGCATAACATTAAGGAATCTGGGGGGAAGAATTGCATCAGATAACATTAAGATCCTATGGGATGCTTCAGATAACAACCGCTAAAGCCTGTGTGGTTACAATGTATCTCTATGGATCCCATAGGATTTTAACATGCATCAGATAACACTAAAAATCATATAACACCAAGACTTGTGGAACCAGGTTTTAGTGTTATATGAGGTTTTACTGTACTACACTGGAAGTACCATCTCATGAATGCCTCCTCTGATGTAAGCTCCACAGAATTCAGTGTTACTTGCTATCAGGTAAACATGTATAGGATATCACACCGTGTTGTGAATACTGTATGTAATTTTGTAATACGCTGCCCTCTTTGGCTAAACATCAACATCTTCCTACTGATTTTTTTGTTTAAATCACAGTTAAAACTTTTATTGATCAAACAATAGGGCACCAGCTAACAATCATTACTAAGATAATATTAAGAATCTAAGTGTCAGTATTGAGCAATAATCACTTCAGAAAGAAATCAATCTGCTCCAATAATTACATTTGACACACACATCTAAATGCCGTGACATCCATCCAGCACACCAGCTCCAATCCATTTCAAGTCATGTTCCAATGCAGAAGAGTTGTAATGCTAGGAAAGAATGAGCTTTCCCTTGTACCACGTCTCTACATCCATGGCTCTCCCATGGTGAAGTGTGAGCAGCTTAGCTGTTTATCCATTGGTGCACTGGAGTAACTTTATTTTAAGTTAGGTTGAAATTTAACTTGAAATGGCAACTTGATATTTCATGTTAAGGACAGACAAACCCCAAGATTGTATTTCAAACCATACCTTGTGTGCTGTGCAGTGTGGCTAACTATGCCTGTGTACATTCTTACTTTGGAAAGAAAGTTCTTGTGCAAATCAGGGGGTAGAAATTGATAGGACTGTAATGTGTTGGGGAAACTATCTGACAGCATCAACATTACAGGGAATAAGTTATACTTTGGCCGTGAGATATGAAAGGATGCAGTATAAACAAGGATGAAATTAAGGGCAGGGAAGAGGAGAGCATCAAGCCAAGCATCTCTTTTAGCCTATAGTCCTCACATCACTCACATTAACAGAGTTCCATTGGCCTTACTAGAGTTATGAATCAGCAATGCTTCACAATTTGGAAAATCTGTGAGGTGGACAAAGTAAGTGTTTCAAAATACACATGAAGAACTTTTATCTCCCAGCTTCTTCTTGCTGGTTTTTCTCAGTCATGCTGGTTCTCCACAATCATAGCTGTTTCTTCGTATGTTTGAATTTAGTCATCAGTGAATCTCTCCATGGATGCCACCATTTCCACCTTTTTCATAACTCATTGTGCTGGATGGAGCTGCTTCCTTAAAATAAAAGCCTCCTTCCCTTTCATCTCCTTTGCCTACATAAGTCCCCACTTCTTTTCGTTCATTCAGACCTGGTTTGAAAACCGATTCAGATTCTGCAGTGGCTGCCTGTTCAGAGGGTTGTCCACCTTTCTCTTCAGGTTTCCCCACCTGCTCAGAGACCTCTTCCTTCTCTTTGCCTTCATATCTCATATCTTCCTCTATTTTGTGCATCTCTTCTGTTTCGGGTACTTCCAGTTCCCCTTTTTCAGGCTCAAGTGGTTCAGGTAACTCCGGTATTGATTCTGCACCTACTTTGTTTGGCATCTTTTCTTCATGGTCAAAAACAATGATCCTACCTGCAGGAAGAACAGGGATAGAGTGGAAAGAAGTGTCGTCATAGCTTCCCTCTCCTGTGACAAGTACATAACGCCCTTTAGTACAGATTTCGGTTTTGGTTGCAGGTTGCTGGTAGCATCGAATTCTTTCTCTCACTATATTGCACAACTTATCGAAAGCCTTGCTTATTTGCACTCCGTCAGGCACATCCTCTACAGCTCTTCCTTGCTCAGCTTCAACTTCTACAGCTATACCATCTCGCCCATATTCACTGGTCACAAACAATCCCTCCTGTTTGAAGCCTTCCAAAGGTTGATCTAACATGGCACCACTGGTGAGCTCTTTAGGTGTGATCTCTTTTCTCTTTGACATTTTCCTTGGTAGACTTCTTTGTCTTGGTTTTGCACTAGCAATGTCTTGTATGGCCATGGTTATGTCTGTAACCAATGAAACAAGAGGAAAAACAAACATACCATATAACCAGCAGGAGATGAGGGGAATAATGATCAGCTCTTGGTTGTAAGTGTGCAAATATTAATTGCTACAGTGATACAAATATTTTCCCAAGGACCAGCTATTATAGCTAAGTAGGTGCGTCACAAAACTCTTATTTCATGGGTTCAGAATGGATATTTGAACATTTTAGAATCAGAGCATAACAAAAGCAAATTCCCAGATTTGTCCCAGCCAGGTGTAGCCCTCCAGATGCTGTTTGATGGCAATTTCCATCAACCCCAGCTAGAACACCCCCACCCACCCACCTGAAGGAAAAATTGTCCACTTTCCTTTGCTTTGTCATCCTACTAATTATCTAAAGAGCAAACTTGTAAAACAACCCTTTGGAAGGTATGATCAGTATCACACATACCCAAGAAGAGTGTGGAACATTCATTCATTCATTCATCCTGAATTACCATCACAGAATCCCCTCAGCCAGCCATGCTGACTGGAAGATTCAGGGATGGGTAGTTCAAAAAGGCAACCTTGCCAAGCTTTGACACAAACACCCCAGCAATAGTAAATTAGGCATATTTTAAAATTGTTACTTATAGCAAGAAAATAAGAAAATAGTTGGTTATAGAAACACCCTAAAACTTACAAAGACCTCTCTGGGTGTTAAAGTAGATTGTGAGGTGGATACATAGCACAAAGTCTTATTTCCTTTCTTAACTGCAAACAAGCATTCTAGGCCAACTACATGCATATAAGGGGTGTGTGTGCGTGTAAATTATCTACATATCTTCTCTGCCTCCTAAACACCTTCTGTCTTATACATGGTGTTTTTTTTAAACTTTGGGGGAATTTTATTGGTACCACTGGAATACTCTTTGCACTCATACTTTGGCGGTTTGTTGAGTCTGGATTGGATCTGACTGCTAATGACGGTGCAACAGAAGGGTGATCCCCCACATACATGTTATGCCCCTTGCCTATATTCTAGAGCAAAAAATGTAAATGAGGTACCTACACTGTATATCTCTGATGTCTTCCTTTGCCCTATATATTTTCTTTCACTTAATTGCATTGCCACCCCCCAATACCCATTAGCAAATGAGTAAATGACCCTTTACATCAACTAGGGTCAGACACATGCCAAGGAGCATCACAGACATGCCAATCTTGCAGACCGAAGCCCCCAGACCGTTACCTCTCGTTCTTAAGGCAGGAGTCTGTGGAGTTCTGTAGGCCTGAGTTGTAGCAAACAAGGTTACAGGGGTTCCAACAATGGCAGAATTCAGCCTAGCAGAGAGGAGAAAAACCATATGTAATTTTTTCACTCAAGAGGCCCTACTCCTTGAATCCCTCACTTCCCTTGAAAACCCTACTAGGGCTGCAGTAAGTCAGTTTTGACTTGACCACACATAACAACAGTTTTCACTAGCTGCTTAAGCAAGAATGAAATTTTAAATATCGTATTTGTCCATCTAATCTTAAGAGTCCTACATGTTACTCCTGCTTAGTCTCAATTTCTCTTAAACCCTGAGCAATATGTGGGCCACCATTTTGTGTGAGTATGAAAATGATTCATTAAAGACATAGGGATGTTTTGATCTCTGCAGGATGTAAAGGTACCCTTACCTGCAGTCCTCATTTTCAATAATATGTTTGTAGCGCTCTAGTTCACTCTCCAGGGACTGTTTATAAACGGAGAGCTGACGGCAATCATTGGTGTATTTTTCCAAGGTCCTCTCAGCATCTTCTATGTCCTTCCTCAGAGCGTCGATCTGATCGTTATACAGCTTAATCTCATCATCATAGCTCTCCTGAGTGTTCTTAATAGCTTGATCCAGCACTGTTGTCTGTGAAAACAAATGCAGGTGAAAGAGACGGGTCGATGCAGGTCTGAAGGGGAAAGAGGTGCTGCCTCTCCTCAGCAGGTCATGAGCTGCCAGGATTAAGCATCAGCCTGCTTTAGCGGCAACTCAATGACTTCAAACAAATGTAAACATTTTACATAAGAAACGCAAAGACGGGGAAAGAGGGTGGAAACTTTCCTGCAGTGACAGCATGGCATGGGACTGTTCCCACTGATCAACACAAGAGGGTCTTCTGCCAAGACTCTCCAAAATAACATTTATCTTTCCAACTTTAATTATATTGAGCACTGAAGCAAAAAAGTGATTGGCTAGAATTCTATTGGGATTTTGCTCTCGAGTCAGTGAAATCATGTTAAGTCACAGCAGCAAACTGCAACTTATTAATACAGTGCCAGCATATAGTTAGCAAGTTGTCAATTAGCTGTAATTTGTTGCCAAGCTCACAGGACAGTATCCAATAGGATTCTAATAATTGCAGTCCCATTTCACCAGGGATCTCAACATTTAAGTTCTGTATTGGATGCGTACCACAGTCTATTGTAGCTACAGCCTCATGTCCTTTAGCATGCAGGAACATACATTTCCTTTCAAGACCTATGGATCCATTGCAGGTAAGCCTTGTGCTCCCTTTCATTATATTTACAGGGCAAGATCAACTGCAACCTTTCATGCACTTCTCATTCAACTTCATAGCCTTTCAATATAGAGCAGTGGCTTCGGAACCTAGCATTTCATGAGCAGACCTCTCTTCACAGAAAGGCAGCTTTACTACTCCCCTGCAATTGCCTTTACTCTCTCATCAAATATCGTCCAGGGTATGGAGGAGCCCCCAGAACGATCCCAATCTTGGGCCGCCAGGTGTTCTTGGACTTCAATTCCCAGAAGTACAAGTCAGTACACCTGGTGATGAAAGGTTCTGCAAATTGAAGTCTAAGAACATCTGGGAGTCCAAGGTTGGAAACACTGTCCTAGACCCCTGGTGGCTAACCTTGGCACTCCAGCTGTTCTTGGACTTCAATTCCCAGAAGCCCAAGTCAGCACTCCTGCTGATCAGGGCTTCTGAGAATTGAAGTCCAAGATCAGCTGGAGTGCCAAGGTTAGCCATCACTGTCCTAGACTATCATAAGACCTGCAGCTAGTGGTTCTTAGCCCTTGGTCTCTTAAATTCTACTAACTGCTCCAGCAAAGAACCAGAGCATCACAATAACTGACACAAAAACCTCACTATTTCTGGGAAGGACAGTTAAATGCAAACATACTGTCATTTACAAGAATTCTGTCACTATATTTAACATTCTGCGTCTGTGGGTGATCACTCACTAGATGACAGCATGTCACCCATGCAGAAGGACATGACCATAGAGGGGTAGTGAATTCTTAGTCAAAATCCAGTTTCTTCTTTTTTTCTCCATGTGTATAGTGACTCATTCACACATTCCTTTCACTTTACACCCTTAGTATAAAGAAGCATTCACAACCCTTCTGCGCGCATGTAAAGCCCATTATTTTTAAGCCAGAGATCACTGGAGCAGTTGTGTAGCACTCTACCCATGGAGAAGTTATGCTCTAGAATTACTAATGGGATTCTGGTCATTATTATGAAAATGCACCCAGACAACTCCTGTATGTCCTGCCAGGGGTAAATGCCACAAGAATAGCTGAAGGAGGAACCAGGTGAACTGAAAATCATCTGCTGAATCATGTCTCCTCTGGATCACATCTGTTCATTCCCTATCCAAGGAATCGCTTAAGGACTGAAGAAGAGCATTTCAACCCTAAACTTCAAGAAAGACCTATTCCAGTGGCAAACCACTCCTACTAAAGCCCCACCATTCCTAATGTAGAATTCTTCGTTTATGACAGAGTGTTCAGCATTTGAACCATTCACATAGATCTTTCTTTATTTGAGTCAAATGCACCACCAGCATATAATAACATACAAAGTTAAATTAACACATCTAAAAACAAAATAGAATTAAAAAGACTAGATGACATCTGCCCAATATCGGGCCACTTCAACAGCATTTCCTCTTGCCAACTTATGATCCACCTCAGTGCACGTTAAGGCAGTGGCGTCGCGCAGAGTTCAGCCGCCGGGGGCGAAGAACAAATTCGCTCCCCCCCCGCTCGCCGCTGCTTCCCCCCCCCCCCCGGACCCAGGCAGAAGGCGGCCCCCCTGCTGACGTGCCGCCTGCCCCTGGCTCTGCCTCCGTTGCGAGTTCGATCCTGGTGGGATACCAGATTGCCTAATAGCCATTCATCCTTCCGAGGGCGGTTAAATGAGTACCCAAGCCAATGGGACGGAGGCGAGCAGCGCTCGCCAGCAAAAGGGTCGCCCTCCGCCTCGGAAGTCCTGCACGCGCGCGCGCGCGCGCTGCCCACCTCCTCCCCCCCAGCCACCCAGCCAGCTTGCCGTCAGACGGGGCGCTCGTCGGGGGTGGGTGGCGCCGTAGCGGGGAGCCCCTGGCTGCTGGCTGGGTGGCTGGGCGGGAGGGAGGAGGTGGGCAGCGCGCGTGCAGGACTTCCCAGGTGGAGGGCGACCTTTTTGCTGGCGAGCGCTGCTCACCTCCGTCCCATTGGCTTGGGTACTCATTTAACCGGCCTCGGTCGCCAGAAAAAGGGTCGCCCTCCACCTGGGAAGTCCTGCACGCGCTCTGCCCACCTCCTCCCTCCCGCCCAGCCACCCAGCCAGCAGCCAGGGGCTCCCCGCTACGGCGCCACCCACTCCCGACGAGCGTCCCGTCTGACAGCAAGCTGGCTGGGTGGCTGGGGGGGAGGAGGTGGGCAGCGCGCGCTGGCGCGCGTGCAGGACTTCCCAGGCGGAGGGCGACCCTTTTGCTGGCGAGCGCTGCTCACCTCCGTCCCATTGGCTTGGGTACTCATTTAACCGCCCTCGGAAGGATGAATGGCTATTAGGCAATCTGGTATCCCACCAGGATCGAACTCGCAACGGAGGCGGAGCCAGGGGCAGGCGGCGGAAAGCCCCCGACGGCCAGCCAGGCGGACGGAGGCGAGCAGCGCTCGCCAGCAAAAGGGCCGCCCTCCGCCTGGGAAGTCCTGCTTCCTTCCTAAGCCCAGGCAGAGGGAGGAGGCCAAAGTGGTGAGGACATTTTTCGCCCCCTGAAAGCCGCTGCCCGGGGCATCCGCCCCCCCCGCCCCCCCCCCACGCTACGCCACTGCGTTAAGGGGCATCATGTGCATTGTATCATATGGGAGATAGTTTGTACTTCTCCGCGTTCACACAAGGTGTCATCTACAGGGAAACCCCACTTTCTGAGATTAGCCCTTGATCTTCCTACCCCTGCACACAGTCTATTTAATGCATTCCACACAGGCCATGGCTGTTCTTGGCCAGGCGGTAGAGAGTCATGTGGGGATATGAAAGGAGTCTCCCTGAAGATTGCTACTTCAGTGATCAGGCATCCCCTAGGCAACAAAGAATTATCACTGGCAACAGAGATTTTTCACCAGCTAATCCTTTCAACCCAGAAGCACCAGAAGTAGAGTTATATATTGACAGTGATGTCTGAAAGAACAAACACAGCATTCTTAGTGGCATGAGAAAAAGATGTCCTCTAAACACACACTCCATTTTAACAACTAATGATAAGCAAATGTTGTCCTTAATAAGGCAAGGCAAAGCAATCACACTTATTTGCCACCCCATAGCGCTTGGTGCACTCTCTGGGAGGTTCACAAGTTAATTAGCATTTGCCCCAAACATGCTGGGTACTCATTTTACAGACCTCAGAAGGATGGAAGACTGAGTACCTTGAATCCTGCTCAGGATCAAACTAACAACCTTTTGGTTGTAGGACATAACCACTGCACCACCAGGGCACCAGTTGTTCTAGGAAATAAACTATGGGATATCTCTTCCTGGCCCTCGCAAATGGTAGTTTAGGGAGACAACTAGGGGAGATGGTTTCCACAGCCACATGTCAATAGGGGTCATTTTGAAGACTGGGGACAAATAGATGTTCTTCGTAAGACCAGTTCTGTTTCCAAGAGGAAAAAAAGAGTTCAACTATACAGTATATACCACCAAATATGGCCACCAATCAGATTGCCAGCATACATGCAAGATTCACACATTGACCTCCAGCTTATTTCCCAAGACAGGAAGTGTGAATTAATAAACTGTTATCTCAAGTGTGATCTCAAGTAAGAAAGCTCCACCCTGGAATATTAATTAATAGTTTCCTCCTTGGAGATTCAGTTTCATGCCTGCTTGCTATTTGGCACAGGTGGAGGGTTTGTTGTGACTTAAATAATTCCCTACTAGACTGTCTTAGATTATTGGAAGTCTTTTTGTGTGTCTTCCCACCCCCCATTTTACTATAACAGCAAATAATGGAGATATGGCAGTAATTAAGACTTTCAGAAGACCAGAAGCTGCTGAGGTTAGTGAAAGGGTTATTTATTACTAACCACTCAGTTATGCTGAGCTGGAAGCAGTCACAGGCCAAAACTAAAGACCCATTAGTCCAGGGATGGATTTAGTAGTCCTATGCTGGACAAACTACAGCCAAACTTGTTCATGTGTGAGTGAGAGTGAGAGAAAGAAAGAAAGAGAGAGAGAGAGAGATAACATTAAAAAAAAACCCTCTGGCAGCCCCAGATCAAACAGGTACAAACAGTGTAAACAGAAGAACAGCACAGAAAACTCTGGACCACAATGATTTGACATTAATGCCAACTGTATTGTCTGCAACAACTATACAAATAAAGGATGACAATTCTGGAGAAAATGGCTAGAGGGATAATCAAGCATTTAAAAATATTTGTTTACTTAATTTATGGTTGGACTTCATTCATTCATTCATTCACATTAATACCTTGTGGGCACTACTCAGGGAAGCTTACAATATATATACAATAACACACATCGTGTTTACTCTGCTGCTTCACAAATTTTATTTGCATTTTATGACTTTTTAAATTGCTGGCTTAGAGGAAAATGGCATATTCAGCTTCTAAATAAATAAAGATTATTCCTCTAAAACAGTGATGGCTAACCTTAGCACTCCAGATGTTCTTGAACTTCAATTTCCAGAAGCCCTAGACTTAGGCTTCTGGTAATTGAAGTCCAGAACACCTGGAGTGCCAAAGTTAGCCATCACTGCTCTAAAACAATCTCCTTTTAAAATGTCATAGTTCAATGCAAAATACAGAAGCATATTGACTATACAGACCTGTTCTGCAACTAAATAAGGGCACGCAAGTCCAGAGTTGGCCTGCTCTGTGCACTTTTAGAGATACCTCAACATTATCGACATCTGTATCTGGGGGTCACAGTCCTAACTAGCTAGGCTGGCTTTAGGCAGATTTAGGCTGGCTGAGGCTATGTTGTACCCAAATCCCTCCCAGCTCAAGGGGGGGGGGGCTTTCGCTGGCCTGAGGGGGAAATAGCACGGGGGGGGGGGTGTGTGAATCAAAACCAGAAACCCAGCCCAATCACCATGGAGACTGAGTTGATAGCAACCCATCGTCAGCTAGCAGCCAGCAAGAGAGGTTTAGGCTGGCCTTATCCAAACCCATCTCAGTTATTCTTAACTTGGACTCTTGGGTGATCGATGGCACCATAAGAATTACATTGGGCAGAGTTATTTGCCCACTTACTAGTCCAGAAAACAAAAGTGAAAATAGAGAGGGGTGGGTGGGTGTGAGACATTGTTGCCCACCCACATCTAGAATCCAGGCTACGGCCCTGCAGCTATTAAGGCCTTTGGCAGCCACATAAAGGAACAGAGCACATAGGGGGGTTTAGGTGTTCATCATCATCATCTTCTTCTATGGGGCCAGCTGTGTCACATGTCACTTGTGTTAATTTAGGGGCATCCACATTGTGACGTCATCCTCAGTCATTCTGTGTTTGCTCTGGTTTGTTCTGGTATTTTTCTTCTTCTTTTAGAGTTGAATAGATCATCCTGGTTTTGACATCCATGTCAGGTCATTGTGATTGTGTCTATCCACACATATCCAGAACTGCTCCTCAAATCTCACTCCCACCACAGAGAGCTGTCCCCTTTTGCCTATTTTCTCCCTCTTTCCCCTGCCTGCTTCATTCTCTACTTGCCCACCTTTCACAAATCTTTGAATTTTCAAGCCATATTTTCTATGTATTTTTCTTTTTGCTTTTAAACTATGGCACAAAAAATTATGATGATATAAAAATCAACAAGCAGAATGCAAGATTGGTTGCCATCTCCCCACTGTCTCCACTGACCCCATTCCTGTCTTGTTTTAAAAGACCCCCCCCAGTCTTTACAAAACCCCTGTGCTTTTACCATGATGCTTTCTAATTTTAACTTATTTATTATCAGTTTTGCTTTTGCACTATCTGGTTGAAGTCTGTTTGTTTTATACCTTGCCCGAATTGGTGCAAGCAAGCGCCACTCTGAGTGGCTTACATCAATGCAATAGGCAACCCACAAAACAATGACAGAAAACAGAACAGTCCAAAGAAAGTAGAAATGATAAACATTAATAAAATACATGCATACCTGGATGGCATTAATAAATTTGGAGTCTTACACTAATTAATAACCTACATTTTCTATTCACAGACAAAATGTAACTCAATCAGCAAAACCAAATCAGAATTGAATTAAAATTAAGTTGAAAATAATACAGTTCATTAATTGAGGGACCCTGCACATTTGTAATCAATTAACTTAAGAGGGAAATGCTAGTTGGGAAAGGAACATTTTTAGCTGTTTACAAAATGCCATAATTGTGGAACCAGATCTAATTTCCACAGGCAACTCATTGTAAACATTTGTTACTGTAACATTAACAATTTAAAATGGAAAAACAAAATGCAGGAACAGCCGACGTGCCAAGGAAAGGTAAGCAGGAGTGGCAGGAAGGTGGGGAGTGGTGGAAACGGACCAGTGGAAACAGGCTCATCAGTGCGCATTTCCATTTACAGCCAAAGAGCCAGCACTGTCTGCATCTGCAGATGTTTCTATGGACATGTGACAGGCATGACTAGACATGGGATGCTGTTACCTTTCCTGCCAAAGTATTTATCTACTTGCAATTTCTTGCTTTTGAACTGCTATGTTGGCAGGAGCTGGGACAGAGACAGGAGCTCATTCCGTCCTGCAGCACTCGGGAATCGAACTGCTGACCTGCCGGCCTTCCAATTGTCAATTTCAGTGTCTTAATCACTAAGCCGCCACAGTCCCTTATGCTATCAACTGACGGTGTTAAAAAGATGCAACACCAAAGAGCAGGGGCAGGGGCAGAAATCCTCATGTTTTGAGTCTTTTGGTATTACTTTCAGCCTTGCATCACATAGAGACAAGGATGCACAAGGATGATATTGTGGGTGTACAGAAAAATTAACAAATGCTCAGAGTGGGTGGTCCTTCAGCTTCCTTGTCCCTTTCCTTGTGCAGTGGATCTCCTCAACCCCTCACCATGATTTAACCACAAGAAGCCAGGACTGAACATGCAGGGTGTTGTTCCATCTGGAGTGATCCAAGCCCACATCTGGTGGTCGAAGGACTGAACAAAAAAACCCCTGATTTGCTCATTTGTCTAGAAGACCCAGTACCCATTCCTAATCGCATCTTTCTATATCATATGCATCATGCTTGAACCCTACAGGAAAACTTCTTCCCCAAAATTCATTTGTGTGGAATATAAACTGACCACCAGATGGCACTCGGACACTTGAAAACCGTTCACTGGACTACTAGTCGATTCTCCAAAACTTTCAAGGGCATTATAGGTATCATTCAGAGAGCTTTCTAAAGAACATCGTAGGATGAAGCAGCATTTCATTTCACTTAAAAATACTCCTCTTTAGAATAGAGATGTATTATTGTCCATGTCAAATTTTGCTGCTGGGGAATGTCCAGTACAGTAAAACCTTGCATAAAGAGCATCTCGCTTAGAAAATAACGTGCTTAAAAAGCAGATTTTTCTCTGAATGGTCACCTTGCTTAACAACTAAAACCAACCAAAAACTTGCTTAACAACTAAATTGGGGTTCACAATCCCCCCCCCTCCAGAAGTCACAATCGGTCACTTACAATGGGTGTTTTGCTTAAACTGCAAACTCACTTAAAGAGCAATCCCATGGAATGCATTATGCTCAGTGGTGGGCTCAAAAAATTGTTACTACCACACTGTGGGCATGATATGGTGGGCGTGGCCAGGTGGAAAGCCCTGTGTTGCCCCCAAATCAGGACTACTTTATTTCAAAACTTGGATGGGGGGGTCCAGCCAGAATTTCTGCTACCAGTTCTGGCAAACTGGTGCAAACCTGCTGATGCCCACCACTGATTATGCTCTTTAAGCAAGGTACCATTGTATCTGTATTCCTACAAGATTCCCCAGCTGGAAGGCAAGAGTGAGAATGAAACATATCTACTTCCTGACCAGCTGTAATTTTCTGCACAAAAGCATGTGTTTCAAGTATCATACTGTGCATACTGTACCAGGTTTCTTTTGTACACTTCCATCTGACATTTTTGGGAAAAGAATTTCAATTTTTTTTCTACTCACCCTGTCACAGAAGAGATGGTACAAAATCCATGACAGTTAGACTGATTGCAGATCTTGTGCCTTTTGAGAATCTTGCAACAACCCACATTTTGCTACAGTTTAAATAGGTGTATAATGCAACTGACTTAAAGTCTGGCCAAGTTATCTTGCTATGGTAATAGAGTAGAGCATACTGCAAGCAACTCAACGGCAGTTGTCAGGTGGTGGCTAACTAACCTGACAACCCTGAGGACTAACGGCCTTGGGTGATGAAGTCCACAGGGAAGGATGATGGTCCCCAAGTGGATTAAACCCCACTTGAATCCCTCTTGATGGAGGGCAGAAGCTTCATCAATACTTGCTTGGGGCTGAGGAGGACTTTGTGTGCCCAAAAGGACTCAGGACCAGAAAGTGACTCACATAACTGGATCAGTGGTACAGGGGTCATGCTGCAGTGCAAGAAGGCAAATGGAAAGCCACTGCCTTATATTATTCCCAGGGCAATGTTTATGGCTGATCACCATGAAGATTACCAATATTCAGAATTGAATACATCACGATGATAACAACAACAAAAATGACGACGAGGACAACAACAACAACAACAACAACAGCAACGCAACTGACTTGATAATTGTGCACCTTTGCAGAGTGAGTATCATCCTATCAGGGATGTTTTCAACACAGCACGGTGAAGATACATACAAGACAAAGTGTGCTACCTCCCTAAGACCCTTGATACACATAAGGAAAGAAGTCTATTTTTCTCTCAAAAGAATGTAAGATGGATGAAATGACATATGGAAGAAGATAGTTAGCAGTCAGCTTAGAGTTTTAGGCATCTGGCTGCAGGGGCAGAGGTTGAGAGTTTGATTCCCTGCTATTTGATTCCAGGGATAAGAGCCAGCCTTGGGTGACTATTGGCAAGGGTCACCATAAGTCAGAATTGACTTGAGAGCAATGCACATACATACATACATACATACATACATACATACATACATACATACATACATACATACATACATACATACATAATACAACTGACCATAGTGGGGGAAGACTATGGCTAAGGGATCTGAGTGCCTATTCAGGCTGGGGTCCAGATGCCAAATATAGCTAGACAATGTCAAGGCATTGAGCACAACCCCCATTCTCTGGTTCAGTATTTCCCAACCTTTGGCTCTGGACTTCAATTCCCAGAAGTCTAAGTTAATTCCCCAAAGCAATGATCAGCCATGTACTGACTTAGGCTTCTGGGAATTGAAGTCCACCAGTGTTCCACAGAACACAGTTTGGAAAACACTGCTGGGCTGATGCATAATTTGTAAGAGTGTTGCATCTGGAAGACCCACAGCCCTGCACTTAAGTTTCCTTGGAATTTAAAAATGCTCTAGTTTTTCTTTCTATTTTTCTTTCTTATTCAGGGTCAACAGATTTCCATCTATGAATGATCAGTCACAAAAAATAATAAATTGCCAGTGGCTTCGTCAGTTGAAGAACAGGAGAAAATGCTCACAAATAAATAAAACAAATGCATTGAACACAATGTTTAAAATGCACATCCCTAGACTTGGACATATACAAACTGATATAGTTCTCTGCAGTCAGTTTGAGCATTTCTGAAGGAGGTACCTCTGTCTGTAGTTTGACTTTCTGAGCCTGGAGCTGGCAAAGAATGCTCTTGTATTCCTCCAGCTGGTTCTGAAGAATTGGTATTTTCCTCTCAGTGATCATTTTCTCCTAAGATCAATGCAGAAAGAAAGATAGACTATTAGAAATGTAATTTCATGCTGAAAATAATGCCATGAAACCATCTTCACATGACCAATTTTCCTCTTTGTCCACAAGTGTTTTCAGCAGGAGTGCTGTCAAAACCAAGCTGCTCCATAAATTTCACTTGATTAAAAAAGAAATATTTTTGGATGAGATTATGAGCAATCAAAGCCTATTGAGGGACTTCTATGCACAGGATGTCATAGACTGGCTTTGTGAGAGTATAACAACACCACATTGATTCCACTGACTGCTACTATTTAACACATGATTCTACCTTAAGTCTGAAAATCAAAATGCTACTCTCTTTTTGAACTCACATTTTTAACAAAACATTTTCAAACTCTGCCTTAAACTGCATTATAGCCCTAGCCCAGTGCTCCCTACTCTGACTAGTTAAGACTAATATCTTCTTCAGAGTTGAAATGTTTTAAATGGTAGCTGTGTTAGTCTGTGTTTCAAGCATATCAGAGAGTAAACAAGACAAAAAGACAAAAATGTTTTTGCACTTGAAAGACTAACTGTTTTACAGTATTTTAATAGTAGCTTTCATGGATCAAGTCCACTTTGTCAAACACTAGCTTTTGTGGATCAAGTCCATTTCTTCAGAGGTATTCTTCTTGTGGTCCTTGGTACCTGAGTTCCTTGAACTGGAAAGGCTGGGAGATGCTTGGAATGCACTCAGTTCCTGAGCCTCTGAGCTCTTTTACTTTTTGAAAGTATGAAGTGGGCCTTGCTAACTTAGCACAGACAGTCAGGAATGTTGTTCAAACTGTGACTTCACTTTGAAAACAAATGGGCATGTTCTAATCTTCATATCAGTTCCTTGGAAAATCTTGGCAGGCTTTTGAGAGACTGAGAATTTATTTACAATTAAAGATTTCAGCTTTTGCTCTGGTTCAGATCTTTTGCAGTACTGTACTTTCTTTCTCTCCCAAGCCCAAACATCTTTATCTTGGGGAAGGACAGATCTTGCAAGTTATGTTTTTGGACTACAACCCCCAGAATGCCCCACCCATATTCCCCAACTTTGGGCAAGGGTGATGCAATAGAAGTTAGCAGGACCCCTGTCGGTCTCAAATGATAGATGTACTCATTTGAGCAGGAACCTAGGAAGTTGATTTTATTGGAATAGTAGCCATGTTCGTCTGTGTTGAAGCATATCAAAGAATAAACAAAAAACACATTGTTTTTAAGCCTAACATTATAACACAGCAATTAGTCTTTAAAGTGGCACAACATTTTTGTTTTGTTTTGGTTACTCTCTGACATGCTAAGAAGTTGAAATTGCTCTATCAGGCCCTTGAACCTTCTAGTCTACAATGGAGGGCTAGATGGGTCAAGGGTCTGATAGAGGAAGGTCAACTTCCAAAGTTCCTACTTGCTGATATTTCTGACAGCAATGGCTCAAGGATCACCCCTCATCAGATCAGATGCCCTAAAGTAATATAGCAGATGGGCTAGATCTACTTCGTCTTATCATATGGGTGTCCTCTTGTTTCTTGGTCAGTGGCGTATCCTGTGCAGTAGACCAGCCTTCCCCAACCACAGATCATCAGATACATTGGGATTTCAATCCCCACAACCAGTTTTGATGTGAGCATCTACATGTGCTGCACAGTCAATAAAGATGGGACTTAGCATCTAAAGACATCTAGATTTCCACAGTTGGGTCAGGCTGGGATACATACTTATCTTCATTTATGCATGCTCTGCGAATAAACATCAAGGATTTATGATTGGGTCAGAGTTACCAGATAGAGATCCAGACAAATATGTGCATACATCTTTACCAGGATAATCAACTTATAGTTGCAGAATATGCACTAATGGTCTAAGTGAGTGATCTAAACCTTTGGTCTTCCTAGTTGGTTTGGACTTTTACTCCCACAAACCCCAGATGGCATGGTCAATAGTCAAGGATTCTGGAGTAGAAATCCAAAACATCTGGAGGACCATTGATTTAGAACCCATTAACATAAGTTGTTCTTGATAGAGCCCCAACTTGATAACTTGTATGGCTGAAGAGCATTACTCAGTTTATTTTATAGAATATCCAAGACAGGAAGTATAATATGCTTGCATCACGATGCCATGGAAGCAAGGCAGTCCTTCCCATTTTCTGTTGCTGAATTATAGTGGCTTACCTTATATAGTATACTTTGCTCTCTTAGACTCTCCATGATAACAACCTGAGGGCAACTAGTATCAGTAACATCAGACAAACTTGTACTGAAACTTAAATATCTAATGTTCCTTGTGTCTTACAAAGCTACTGTATTTAAAATGGCATCTTTTGGAATGTTTTGGTTATCAAAACATTATAACCATTATTTTTTAAAGGAAAACTCTTACCTCGGTAACTCCTGCTGTGATGGTAGAGATGTGGGGGGTCATTTGCATGATCTGCTGCAAAACACTGACATAGGTCTTTATTTCCATGAGATTCTGCAGCCAAATAAAACAATTGACATTTAAAATGGTCTCAGCAGGGACCTCAGTTAAGCTAATCTTTGCTTCTATATGACTACTTCTCCTGCCACTGCTTTTTTACATGCTAGAATATCAGATAGTGACACTGGGCAGAAGTAACCGTGATTCCACAAATATAGATAAGAAAACTAAGATAACAGAAGGATGATTTTTTTAAAAAAGGAGTCATCTTATGATCTATAAGTAAAATAGCTCTGTCTCTATGTATACTGTACATCTTTCTGTCCTCTCATTTGCTTTCTATTATGACCACAAGCAAAAGTGGCATATAAATGATAAGTGCTTGGAGATGTCAGGTTCTCTAGGATTCTTAAGCAGGCATGGTGGTACACGCATTAGAAAATAGGGGAAAACATTAAGTCTAAATATTTGTCTCCTCTACCTAAAGGCCACACCAGTACTCTAAGAGCAAATCATCATCATCATCTCCTCCTCCTCCTCCTCCTCCTTCAGCTCACAGACTCCTGAGTTGTGTAAGAGTCAGGCATGGTGGCAAGATGTCAGGAAGCTAACAATGTAAATGAGTGAAATAAAGTCAATCTGTAATAGTGATTTGAGGTGGCTCCATTCTTCATTATGGCACAATGGGAATTTTTGTTGGACTTTGTGACACTTCAGTAGGGTTATTAAAAGCTAATACCTGTGTCCAACAATTGATTGACCACACACGCACGAGATAGACAGGCATTTATGATCTAGATATTGATGCATAAAGAAATGAGCTTTTGAAAGGCCATGTTGATCTAGCTCTGTATGTTGGCAAAATTGATGAATGAAGAAAAGTAAAAACAAGGGCAAAATAATATGGTCCTTTACAAAGTCAAGAACTTTTTTTAGTGCAAATTTTGGGGATCTAAATTCACTTATTTGAAGAAGAGAGTTTCATCCACAGTAGCTATCACTTGAAGAAATTTAGTCTTTGTTGTTGTTGTCCAGTTGCACAGTCGAGTCCAACCCCATGGACCACCACACGCCAGGGTCCTCTGTCCTTTGCCAAACTTCACAGCCTGGCCAGATCAATGCCCATTGCATCAAAGATTCCATCCATCCACCTCATCCTCTGCCGCCCCCTTCTCCTTTTGCCTTTGACCTTTCCCAGCATCAAGGCCTTCTCATGTAAGTCCTCTCTTCTCATTTGGTGGCCAAAGTACTTGAGCTTCATCTTCATTATTTGTCCTTCCAATTTAGTCTTTAAAGGATTACAATTACTTTGTCCTTGTTTCTTTTCTGTTTCCTTATTTTTCTTTTGATTTTGCCAACATGGTGAGCATCTTCCTTACTTTTCAAAAACTATAGGTTCCACTCTGTGGTTTAGAACCTTCTGCAAGCTCTGACAAAGTGTTGGAGGATGTGCAGCTTTTAACAAAAAGGAGAAGCGCTTTCCACTGAAATTGGGGATTCAGAGTCAGTCTGTTCCAGAAGGGACAGGTTGGATGTTAAGTCTGGAATACATTTTAGGGTCTGCACTTGCCCTGGATTCTCTGGTGGCAGAACTGACCCAGATTGCCTTTGCACAATCTACTAGCTACTGACTTTTCATTAGTATCCATTGCATACTTAGATCAGATGTCCTAAGACAGCATAGCTGTGGTATGTTTTCTGTGTGGCCTGCCTTGAAGGGGGTTCAAGCTCAGCTTCTAACTGGTTCATGATACCTTGCTGACATGACTCCGATTACTGAAAAACCTGGGCTATTGCTAGTTGCTTTCCAGGCTTATGGCTATTAAAGGACTTTGCCTATTTCATTTTGAACCTATTTATATGTTAAGGCTTCCAGAAAATACCAATCTCTTCTGGAAAATACCAACAACCGCAGGGGTTCTGTTGACAGTTACAAAGAAAAGGACTTTCTTCTATGTGACAACTAGAAATACAACTGAATCATTTTCCACACTCATCAGTTTTGGGAAAGGTGTGAAGTCACATCAAACTGACTTAAGCTAGTGTTTAATTGAGACAATCTTAACTATTTATAATTTATTTATTTCAATGGTTTACATGGTTTTTATTTTTTTTTGTTTTTAATAGTTTTATGGTTGAACCTGTTGTCATGGAAAGGTATATAAAATGCAATAAATCAGGAGCAGCATCACCATCAGAATCATCATTTTCTGGCATTGTGCCTATAAAATGGTTTCAGGTTTGTGGTGCCAGAGACTAGAAGAAACATTCATGGCCCTCCCATTTCCTTCTTGTTTCCCACCATGTCTTTCAAAGTGCCTTCAAAATAAGCGTAAATTGAGGGGAAAGAAACTGGGAGACAGCATTTGGTTCTTCATCTTAAATTCACTAGTGATATAGAGGTCAAAGCAAACACTCTTCTCTCTCTCTCTTGCCTCCATTTTCTGTATAGGTAAGTTCTTCTGGTGGACCCCCTGCCTCCTCCAGAAACTAAGAGCCCCTGTTAGGTGCCAGCTGTTACCTTCTTGTATCTTTCCTTTGTGATGTTAACATCGTCCTGCAGAAACTGCAACTCAATCTGAAGTTCCAAATTATGCAGCAAAGCTTCATCAGCATCCTGCAATGAAAGCGAAATAATTGTTCCTGCAAACTCTGCTTAGAACTAACATGATTTGGCATATAGAGCATAGACATTCAGAAACTGATCATTAACTTCACAGTCTCAATGGCCAGAATCCTACAGTGGATTTATGCTGGTGTAATTGTGTAAATTGTGGTGGCCAATTATCACTAATGAACAAGTGGCTGCTTGCATTGCTAGCTGCATTCCACTTGCAGGATTTGCCACGTGGACTGCAACTTGTCAATTAGTAGCAATTTGCCACCGCATTGGCACTTGCGCTGGTGTCACTCCATAACATCATCCATATTCTGGAGTGTTCCTCCCTACGTTATGTGACATTTGCATCCTCTCAGCATAGCTGTACAGTCTAAATAATTGCTATAGGTGTGTAATGAAGTTGTCCTTTTTTAGTGGAATGGTAACATTCCGAAGGACTGCAATGCAGTGCAGTGCTGTAAAATGTTGAAACCACAACTTGTGATGACCCAAACTAAATGCATTCAGAAAGGTCATGGGTTTTAAACTTCTATAAGCTTATTTATTTACTTATATCTCACATTTATCTATTGTGGGCCCATAGCATCTTACAATTTAACATACAACATACAACAATGTAATCTTTTCAAATTTCAATTATGATTTCCCAAAAACTATCAGTGTTGTTTTGTTTTTGTTTTTTGTTAGACACTTGCCTTCAAGAATTCCAATACACTGAAGCTGAAGCTGTGATCTTTCACTCAGTTATTTGGGAGTAAACCACACTGAAAGATACAAGTCTTATATTTATGCAGCTGAGAATAGGATCAGTGCAGGATCAGTTATTATCTCCTCCATTTGTTCGAACAGCACTGTCATTCAATGAAAGTTTAACACTACAGTAAATTATATTTATGGTGATGCAGACAGAGGTCAAGAATCGGGTTTGGGAGTCTGGCAGTTGGAAGAATTTTTTAAATTTCCCCTTTCTACCACTCTGTGGGACTAGAGTGGCTCAGTAGTTAAGATGCTGGACTTGACAACCGGAAGGTTGATAGGTCAGCAGTTTGAGAACTGAGTGCTGCTTGACGGAGTGAGCTCCCATCCCTGTCCCAGCTCCTGCCAACCTAGCAGTTCAAAAGCAAAAAATTGCAAGTAGATAAATAGGGACCCCTTTGGTGGAAATAGGGTTGCCGATATGTCCCGGAAAACTGGGATTGTCCTGGATTCAAGGTTGGAAAAATTGTCCTGGCCAGTTCAATAAAAATCATGCTAAAGTCCTGGATTTTTAAAACTTACTGATTGTGTATTATAACATACATTAAAATAAATTCAAACTCTCACCATCAAACAAGCAATTTCCTGCCATATTGGGGTTGGAGTATACCTGGAGACAAATCTTAACAGCATCACCTCAAACCACTGCCTGATAAGTGTGACCAGTGTGTTTCCTGGAACTGAGGATGCTGAGAGTTGACCACTATACAACTTCTCAGAAGTACAACAGATCATCTTATAGTAAGAATTAACTGTTGTAAATAAATGCATTTATGTAATGATATATCCAAGTTGAACTTTTGAAAGCCCTAGAAGATGATGGAATCAAATTATTGCATTCTATATGCCAGCAGATTTGGAAAACACAACAATGGCCACAGGATTGGAAAATATCAGTATATGTTCCAATCCCCAAAAAGGGTAATGCCAAAGAATGCTCAAATTTTCGAACAATTGTGCTCATCCCACACGCTAGCAAGGTGATGCTCAAGATAATACAAGATAGACTGCAGTAGCACATGGAGAGAGAATTACCAGAAGTGCAGGCGGGGTTCAGAAGAGGCAGGGGGACCAGAGACCACATCACCAACATAAGATGGATCATGGAAAAAACAAAGGAATATCAGAAACAAGTCTACTTCTGTTTCATTGATTACACTAAGGCTTTTGACTGTGTCGACCACAACAAAATGTGGCAAGTAGTTAAAGAGATGGGAATTCCGGAACACCTTATAGGCCTCATGAGAAATCTGTACATGAAGCAAGAAGCAACAGTAAGGACAGAATACGGAATGACCGAGTGGTTTGGAATAGGAAAAGGAGTAAGACAAGGCTGCATTTTGTCACCCTGCTTATTCAACTTATACACAGGACACATAATGCGCAATGCAGGGATGGAGGAATCACAATTTGGGATCAAAATTGCTGGGGGAAACATCAACAATTTGAGATATGCAGATGATACCACCCTAATGGCAGAAAGTGAGGAGGACCTAAACAAGCTCCTGATTAGGTTGAAAGAAGAGAGTGAAAAAGCTGGCTTGAGACTCAATATCAAGAAAACCAAGATAATGGCAACAGGCCCTCTCAGTCCCTGGAAAATAGATGGGGAAGAAGTAGAAGCAGTGACAGATTTTACTTTCCTAGGATCAAAGCTCACTGAAGATGGGGATTGCAGCCATGAAATAAAAAGGCGACTGATTCTTGGGAGGAAAGCAATGAGAAACCTGGGGTGCATAGTGAAAAGTAGAGACATCACATTGCAAACAAAGATTCGTCTAGTCAAAGCAATGGTATTCCCGGTGGCAATGTATGGTTGTAAGAGCTGGACCATTAGGAAAACTGAGCGCAGAAGAATAGACGCCTTTGAGATGTGGTGTTGGAGGAGAGTTTTGAGAGTCCCCTGGACAGCAAGGAGAACAAATAGGTCAATCTTAGAAGAAATCAACCCTGACTGCTCCTTAGAAGGTCAAATAGTAAAGATGAAGCTAAGGTACTTTGGACATCAAATGAGAAGAGAGGACTCGCTTAAGAAAGCCTTGATGCTGGGAAAGGTAGAGGGCAAAAGAAGAAGGGGATGGCCAAAAATGAGATGGCTAGATGGTATTGTAGAGACAATGGGCACAGAGCTGAGCGAGTTGAGGGGAATGGTGGAAGACAGAAGTGCCTGGCGGACAGTGGTCCATGGGGTCGCAAAGGGTCGGAATCGACTGTGCGACTGAACGACAAAAAATATTTAATGTGAAAATATTTTATAGCTGTCGTTATATTAAGTTTGTTTTTTAAAAGTTTATTTTGCAGATAATCTGCCCATTTTTATCAAATATACCTTTGTCCCAGTTTTGTGGGAGAGAATTATGGCAACCCTAGGTGGGAAGGTAAACATCATTCTAGGCACGCCTGTTGATGGAAACGTCTACAGACACAGACAGCGCTGGCTCTTTGTCTATAAACAAAGATGAGCACTGAACCCTAGAGTCAGATATGATGTCTTTCAAGAAAGGGCGACCTTTATCTTATCACTCTTACTTCTTGTCCCTTTAACTATTCTTGTTTACTATTGTCACTTGAGAATTTCAGATGCATGTCTCTTTCTTGAACTTTAAAAACAACATGCAATGTAGCATATGGAGAAAAAGAGATACTTTCTCCAATCATGTTTTGATTCAGCCCAAACCCAAATGGAATCAGACTGATTTGAAAGCATTCCTAAACTATATCAATCAAACTGGAACATCTCTAAAACAGACCAAATCTGATTTCAAAATTTGTTAGTAGTTTGGATTTGGAGGACCGGGACCTGATCAGTTTGTCTCCCTACCTTTCATAGATAAGGAAATTTTATAGAGTATAGTAGGGTGGACTGAAAAGGATAGAGACAGGACTGAAAACTGCAGCAAGCGTACAATTCTTAGTGCTTATGCTCTTATTTTTATGTTTTATTGCCAAGGAACTAAAGAAACAGACTGACTTGACTGGAAGTGCATCAGGTTTATTGAGGCTGAGGATTGCAGCCAGAGTAGTTTATTGAAATAGACTCAAGGAACACGATACATCTGCAAAACCTATAGAGAGGCAGCTCATGGTAGCTAATGCCACTATCCCAGACTTTTGATATACTCTAGCTTTACTCATAATCAGCTAATGCTGTGCAAGATTTTTGTTCACAAATATGTCACCTGTCTGGAATAGCTCACAATTCCCAACACTCAAACAGGAACATCACATTCCTAATGAAAGTATGTGACAGTCAGCTCTTCAAAGAGAATTGCTATTGTGTTGTGCCCCAAACAAATTAATCCAAAACTCTCTTGTGCTACTCAGAATTGTGCTGATACATGCACTTTCCTTTATATTAGAGAATGCTGAGCCAGGAAGGTCTGCTAAAGATAACAATGAAAACCTAAGCAGAGACTTTTTTTCTGGAGTGAGTTATCTGCCATGTGAGCAGATCCAATTCACTAATGCAGAGCACCACCAGACTGTAAATCTAATCCACTGGCCAGCCTTTTCTTCAATGTTTCTGCATTCTTTACAATCTCTTCCTGACAAGTCAAAGGGTGGACGAGCAGTGATATTATGATACATGCAGAGGGAGACAAAGACAGACATTACTGGTGTGGGTAGGGCACATTTCAGAAAATTATCAAACTCAAATGGTGGCTTGTAAAACAAATTTAGTGGATTAGTGGCATTTGTTCAACATTTACTTATTCATTATTTCTTTTATTTATAGGCCACCTCCCCCCCCCCCCGGTAGGGGACTCGAGGGGGTTACAATGTTTTTGTTAAAAACCATAAAATTTCAACAGAATATTTCTACAGTTAAAAAAGAATCAAACTTGTATAATACAATAATTCAAATATATTAAATATAGCATTCACTCTATATCTGCCAACCTAGCAGTTTGAAAGCAAGAAATTTCAAGTAGATAAATAGGTATCACTTCAGTGGGAAAGGTAATAACATTCCATGTACTCTGGCATCTATTCATGCCTTTCACATACTATGGAAACATCTGCAGACACAGACTCTTTTGCTGCAAACAGAGATGAGCACCACCCCCTACCAACTGGCTTTAGAGCAAGGGAGACCTTTACCTTTACTGTATATAGCTGCTAAGTAGCTTCTCACAGATCATTGGCTTTGTCTAGCAAGAGGGAATCATATATAAAAGCAAGCCTTTCTCTTGCAGTTATTTTAGCTATAGCTCTGCATCTGGGATTGCTCCTCATTAGTCTTGCAATGTTCACTCAGTGTGGCACATACACTCTCCAAAATTTACTGGGGACAATATGCCTCCCTCCCACACTGTTCGGTTCAAAAAAACCCCCCACCAATAATGTATAAATGAGGAAGAGGGGAGGGTGTACCTTGTTGCTGAGGAGAATACTCCTGGAAGGATGATTTTCCTTTAAAAAGTAAACCAAAAACCCAATGAGCCAGGATGTAGTAGCTATAGTGATGGGTTAGGACTCAAAAGAGAGCTGGGTTCAAATGGCCACTTGGTCATGGAAGCTCTTGACAGGGCACTGGCCAAAATGCTCCTTAAATATCTCTCAGACTTTGCAAATGCAAGCAGGGTCAACATATAAGTCAGGTATGACTTGGCAGCACTATTTGGCACTAAATTGTATTATTGATTCTATATAATTTGCTTCCCCTCCAGATTCTCATTCTTACCCTTCAGCCATCATTAATCATCATTCATTCTTTCAAGCAACAGAAACAAGGAAGGAGCAAGAAAGCTTTGCAGAACCATAGATTAATGATCTTTACTATTTGTGAGTTCTGCTGATTGAAATTTGCTTATTTCCATGGTGATGCCCTTTCTCAGAAAAGAAAAATGGCAAATAAGTGCTTTCCACTTTCAGCCAGACAATCTTCAGCATTCTCGACTCTGTCTTCTAGGTATTAACAGGCCAGGTTCAAAGGTGATGAACATTCAGAAGTTATATCCTGCTGCCTTTGAGAATTGCCAGAATGCACAGCCTTTATAAAATTAATTTCAGGACATTTAGATTGTCTGCTGTAGCCTGTAGAATTTTTTTAAAAAAGTCCACAAGACATTACATTATAATGGTTTCATTTTGGCCGTCAAGGATTTGATCGGGACATGAAAGAAGATCACATTATAATTAGGGCTGCTGTACACCAACTTTGGAAGACTGATTATTTCCCAGGCTGACTGCAGGCATTGTTTTATCAATTTGAGGAGGGCAGGCATTCCACACTGAAGCATGCTGTTGACCTGCTTGACTTGCATCCTCCTCGGTTTTGTCTGGAAAAGTCATCATTTGTAAGGTGTGCAAATTACTCTCTTGGCAAGATGGGGAAGAGCAACTTTTTAGGGAGGATATAATAACCCCATTTTGGTTTGCTCCTTTCCTTCTACCCGTATATGAATAGAGATCTTTTACCTTCTCTGATATTCAACCTCCTCTGCTGAGAAACATCCTTTAAGAGTAGAGTTTCCAGCTTCTGTTTCAGTGGTGGGCTCAAAAAATTGTTTACTACCACACTGTGGGCATGGTATGGTGGGCATGGCCAGCGGGAAAGCCCTGTGTTGCACCCACATTAGGACTACTTTATTTCAAAACTTGGGTGGGAGGGGCCAGCAGGAATTTCTGCTACGGGTTCTGGTGAACTGGTGCGAACCTGCTGATGCCCACCACTGTTCTGTTTCCTTTTAAATCAAGAGCTCAAGTAGAACATGGCCATTTTCCCCCAAAGCTCTTCTTGCTGAAACTTCTTTCACCAAGCCATCTCTATTAGTTAGAATCAAGGATAACTACTTTTCTAGTTTCTTCTCCAGGACATGCACAGAGTTGGGCTATACGTGACCAAATATACTCGAATATAAGCCGACCAGAATATAAGCCGAGGTAGCTAATTTTGACCTGAAAACTCAAGAAAATAGATTGACCTGAATATAAGCCGAGAGTGGGAAATGCAGCAGCTGCTGGTGAGTTTCAATAATCAAAATACATGAAAACATGATAAAATTAATTAAATTGTTGGTGCATCTCAATCCGACATGGTCTTGGGATCCTTGTGGTCACTGACTCGAGTATAAGCTGTTTCCCCTTTTTGGGGCTCATTTTTGGGACTAAAAACTAGGCTTATACTCGAATATATGCAATATTCAAAATTTGCATTTAGTCCTGTTTTCCTTATTCCCAGGTTTAGTCTTCCTCCATTCCTTATAGGAGAAATATCTTAGTCACAAATGCCAGGAGCATATTTTTTAAAAATTAAAAAGGGGGAATTGGCTCTCTAAATCAGGGATTCTCAACCTGTGGCCCACAGGCTGGGTGTGGCCCCTGGCACCATTTCATGTGGCCCTCCACCGTCTCCACCACACCCGGAAGTGCCATGTGGTGGAGGAAGGGCAAAATGGCCATCCGGCCCCCGAAGCTGTCTGAGGGAGTGTGACCCAGTGAGCCTGCCTTTAAAAGGTTGAGAACTCCTGCTCTAAATAATCAGCCCCAACTAGGTTTGAGTGCAGAATATAAAGGATTTTGCACAAAATTGAAGGGTTTTGTGTGGAAAAACCAGAGGGCTTTTGGGAATGGGTCCCCCCCCCAATGTTGACGATGAAAGAGTGTTGGTCTTTTTGCTCACTTGCAAGAACAAAACATCTAGCAGTAGTGTTTTTGAGTATTTTTTCCAGTGCTTTCATTGAGGAATAGGAAATGCCTATTTGTTACCTCCTTAGGAAGTTTGTTGTTCAGTCGCGACCCCATGGACCCCACTGTCCGCCAGGCACTTCTGTCCTCCACCATCCTCCTCAACTCGCTCAATTCTGTGCCCATTGTCTCTACAATACCATCTAGCTATCTCATTTTTGGCCGCCCCTTCTTCTTTTTGCCCTCCACCTTTCTCAGCATCAAGGCTTTCTCAAGTGAATCCTCTCTTCTCATTTGATGTCCAAAGTACTTTAGCCTGGCATTAATGGCTTTCCATTAGAGGATGAACTATTAAAAGATTATATTATTAAAATAATGCTATAAGTAGGATTGGTATGGACCTCTTGATGTGGTCTGGGCACTAATCTGGCATGCCAAAACTGAACATGATCTGACCCAATGCTATCTTAACTCCTTCTGACCCAACAAGTACTCCAATTCATGGTAATGTCCTGGTGGTAATCAGAATTTTCCTCTTCATTTCAAAGGTCAGTGGAGTAAATGTTGAAAAGATATATTGCGTTTGCTAAAGCAGGAGTTCTCAACCTTTTAAAGCCGGGGCCCGGATCATGCTCCCTCAGACAGCTTCAGGGGCCGGATGGCCATTTTGCCCTTTCTCCACCACATGGCACTTCCAGGGTGTGGTGGAGGTTGTGGAGGGCCACGTGAAATGGCACCACTGGCTGCATCTGGCCCCCAGGCAACATGTTGAGAATCCCTGTGCTAAAGGGACACATTTATCATACAACTAAACACTGAAAATGCTCAGCTGCATTATTGTCTTTTCAGTGAATCTTAATTCCAAAATACAAAAACTTGTGTTTAGCCTTTTTAGCTTAAAGGGAAAGTTCAAACTTTATATGATCTAGAACCCACTTATTGGTGTTTTTGGTGGCCCAATGTATGGTTGTGAGAGCTGGACCATTAGGAAAGCTGAGCCCAGAAGAATAGATGCCTTTGAGATGTGGTGTTGGAGGAGAGTTTTGAGAGTCCCCTGGACAGCGAGGAGAACAAATAGGTCGATCTTAGAAGAAATCACCCCTGACTGCTCCTTAGAAGGTCAAATAATAAAGATGAAGCTAGGGTACTTTGGACATCAAATGAGAAGAGAGGATTCACTTGAGAAAGCCTTGATGCTTGGAAAGGTGGAGGGCAAAAGAAGAAGAGGGTGGCCAAAAAGGAGATGGCTAGATGGTATTGTAGACACAATGGGCACAGAGCTGAGCAAATTGAGGAGGATGGTGGAGGATAGAAGTGCCTGGCGGACAGTGGTCCATGGGGTCATTGCAAAGGGTCAGAACTGACTGTGCAACTGAACAACAACAAACAAAAATGGTATATCTGTAATGGTCTCCTCCAACATCACATTTCTAACAAATCTTTTCCACTCTCCTTTTCCCCATCAGCTTTCTTCTTTTTCTTTTCCAGCTTTCACATCTGTACATGGTAGACCTAGAAGGATGATTTCACTCTCTGCCTTTCAAGGACGAGACAAGCAATTTACAATTTTGTCTTCACAAAGCTGGTGGCATACGCTTCTTATTTTGTCATTTAGAAGAGCTTGTGCCACCTTTGCCACTGAACTTTCATCCAGAAAGCTCTGGTTTTTTGGCATCCCACATCCTGTTTAATGTTTGCAGATAAATCTCTTTTTTAAAAAAAGAAATGAATTTGGATAATATTATTGTTTATTCAGATTGATCTGTGAATGTTTTCCCACAACCAATTTCAGCTAATCGCTTGTTTACAAGCTGCCAGTGTGGGCATTGCGTTAATCATTTGAAATTTATGATTTGCAACACATTAGCCTATATGTCAGACAAAAATGTTTTGTGACTTTCATTGAATTATGTTTGCAAGCAAAGAAACCACAATGCGTCACCACTTGCCAATGACCAGTTTCTTACATTTATCTTGTCCTACCTTATCACCTACACACTGCAAGGACCCTATTATTCAAAGGGACCTGCCTCTGTTTCTAACAGTGACACTCAGGTCACATATAATTTCAGCAAAGAATCGGGGGGGGGGGGAAATCAATCAATCTGTTTTGCTATTATGTCAAGTGTCAGGAGTGGAAAGGAACTGAGCTCTCTGTGGCCTGTTTTCTTCAATCTGGAAGCACTTTGTCAAGAAACAGATTTGCGTCATGCTGATTTGTTCATTCATTCATTCATTCATTCATTCGTTTTATTTCCACCCCTCTTTTCTCTCAATAAAGAGACGCAAGGAAGTGGAGAAAATGTTGAAATGATATATTGCATGTGCTAAAGGGACACATTTATCATCCAACTAAACATCGAAAATGCTCACTGACATAGAATAAACAATTTGCAAAGGCAACCACACTTCTACTTGGGCAACTGGCTCTGGAGGCCAGCTTGTGTAGTTATGGGCAAGCTGTACAGTCCCAGAAGAAAGACTATCTAGGTCAGCGTTTCCCAAATTATGTTCCGCAGAAACTGGTGGACTTCATTTCCCAGAAGCCTAAGTCAGTACATTGGCTGATCTGTGCTTCAGGGAATTGACTTAGGCTTCTGGGAATTGAAGTCCAAAACAACTCAACAGCATGTAATTGCTGCAATTGTTGCTGTCAACAACACTTCACATGTGTGATGATAGGTGGTGCTCTATAAATGATTTCATCTGAAGAAATGTGTCCGTCTCTCAAGTACTAAAGATTCCATGCTGTTTTGTTGCAAAAGTTTTTTAAAAAGTATCCTCTGGAAATAGAAAAATGATATGGTACGTCCCAACTCAAAGCAAATTTGATCCCGCATATTAAATAAATAGATGAAAGGAGGCGAAATGTAGACAGATAGGAAGATTTTATCATACATGAAAACTGCCCAAATGATGAGTGTTTTGGTCACATATGGCCTAACTCTATCCACGTCCTACTGTTATTATGTGTTGTCAGGTCATTCCCTACTTATGGCAACTCTATGAATTAATAGCCAACATAAGATTCCATCATTACTAGCCCTGCTCAGGTTTTGCAAGCTAAAGAACGGGGCTTCCTTTAGTGAATCCATCACGCTCAAGTCTTCCTCTTCCTATATCGCATCTCATGTTCCCTTGCATTGTTGCCTTTTTGGTGAATCTTACTGCCAAAATACAAAAGCTTATGTTTAGCCTTTTTTAACTTCAAAGGAATGTTCAAACTTTATATGACCTAGAACCCACTTATTGGTATTTCCAGTGGCTCAATGCTCATCTCCACATTTCTAGTGATTTCCCCCCACCCACCCCATGTCAGCATTCTCCTTGTTCAGCTTTCACATCTGTACATAATAATTGGGAATTCCACATTATGGTTTACCCTTGGTTTGCTATCAGAAATATAAAGGTAAAGGTAAAGCTTTCCCTTGCTCGAAAGGCAGTTGTATCCAACTCTAGGGGTCAGTGCTCATCCCTGTTTCAAAGCTGAAGAGCCAGCCCTGTCTTCTCTCTTAACACCCCCCCCAATAGAAAAAACCAACTTGCTGAATGAGGTGAATCAGCTATTTAATTTACTTATCTATGCTCCTCTCAGAAGGAAGAAAGAGAGTCTTTCCAAAGACCTGAAGTGCTTTCTCAAGTTCTGTACCATAAAGCTGTACACCTTTCTCTCAGTCTGGCTATGATTAGTATCATTTATGTCCAGTGAGGTGTATTTTAAACTTTACTTGAAAAGATTACATTTCCAAAAATTTTCATATATTTCTTATTTACTGTGGAAACCAGATTTATGCAAAAAAGGTTCATGGAGTCCTTTACCCAGTCAATCTTCTACTCATATTCATATTTCTAAGCAGTTATTCCTTTCTACAAATCTTTAGATACTTAATAAACAACACACTAATCTTGCTCTCTCATTATCCCACTCTGTCTCTGAATCCCTCAGCATGCATATGAATATATAATACCTTCCCACTTGTTCTAGGAATCTCTCTTAGTGATTGTCAAATGGCAGTGGTATTGAGCCGGAAAATTGCAGACCTCCAGATACTCAATTAGCATTTTTATTGCAACAAGCAGACACACACACACACACACACACACACACACACACAGCCAAAAAAAAGTGCTACTAGCACATATTACCCCTTAGTATTAATAAATAATACTATAAGACAGGGGTGCCCAAACTACAGCCCAGAGGCCCTCATCGCTCCTGGAAGCAGAAGTAAAATGCACCCACCCAGGCACGTTTTACTTCCACTTCCAGGAGTGACGATGGCTTTGCGGGCCGGATGAATTGGTCTCAGGGGCTGGGTTCAGCCCCCAGGCCATAGTTTGGGTTCCCTGACCCACATGACTGGCCCACGGTCCCAAAAGTTTGGGCACCCCTTCTATAAGAGGTGAAAAGCAAAGGACTAGAGCAGGAGTTCTCAGCCTTTTAAAGCTGGGGCCATTGGGTCATGCTCCCTCAGACAGCTTTGGGGGCCAGATGGCTATTTTGCCCTTCCTCCACCACATGGCACTTCCTGGTATGATGGAGGCAGTGGGCGGTCACATGAAATGGTGCCACAGGCTACATCCAGCCCACAGGCCACAGGTTTAGAATCCCTGGACGAGAGAGAAAAAGATGTGAGTGGGTTATGATACAGTACACTCACCTTGTTAAGCCGCTCAAGAGTTGATTTCAGCATCTGCTGATACTCACATTCATTCCTATATCTAAAGAAGAGAAATGAAAAATGATAAGTGTAACTAACTAACTAAGTAAATAGATATTCATTACATGGTTCAGACTTCTGCTTTTTGATTATACAATAATAGTTGTACTCAGTGGTGGGCAGGTTCACACCAGTTCGCCAGAACCAGTAGCAGAAATTCGGGCTGGTCCCGGCCATCCAGGTTTTGAAATAAAGTAGTCCTAATTCAGGTGCAACGCAGGGCTTTCCCCCTGGCCACGCCCACCACACCACGCCCACAGCGTGGTAGTAAAATATTTTGGAGCCCACCACTGGTTGTGCTCAGTATGAATAAGTCAAGTCTCCTGTTACCCTCCTCCTCCTCTCTCCCATTTCCTCTTCTCTTCCTATCCTGATGAGAAGAGGAGGTTGGATGCTTTCATTCAGCTGGGATTTCTCAGAATTCACAAACTGTACTTAACATTCGCATTAAGCTTATCACAGTTAAGGTTGACAGATTCTGTGTGGATGAAGTGGTGAACTGTGGTTAACCAGAAGTGAGAGGAAAACCTTTCAAACCCTTCCTCTCAAGAGTGCAAGAGGTGTCGAAGGAATTGCATGAACCTAAGATGAAGCTACATTCGTTATATGGAGCTAAAGCTTTAGGGAAGTTTAGTCAATATTATTTCCAATTGTATTCTTTGTAACCTTAGGCTTTTTATCACTTGCTTGAAAGCTGTTCTCTCCCCCCTGCCTTTGCTTCAAATGCTATATTGTATGTAGAGAACACAACGACCACTGTTGGATATACAGTACTACCAACCATCATTCTTGCCACTATACCATGCAGGCTTTAATCAATTGTATTTTTATTCTATCATTTTGGAGCTGTTATTCTAGTAAAAGTTTCAGTGCACCTTTGCCATGATAGGCTCTATGAAACACACAGTTTGATCTGTGGAAAGCTCCACAAGTGTTCCTACTAGCTGGTGTAAGGACTCAAAAGGACAAGGATAAATAAATAATAAATATCCCTCTTGGGTGAACAGTCTAACAAACTCCTTCTTCGCCTCTTGTAACATGGCAGACATAAGCCACTGGGGCTCTGAGGACAGCAGAGGATCGGCTGCTTTACATCACTGCTTCCTCTCCCATCAACACAACTTTAACGTTTCTTCATAATCCATGAATCAAACTATTGGCACTAAATAGAGACATCTATGTTTATTTGTTCAGATTTGTAGCCCACAACATCCTTTGAGCTATGGCCATTTAACAGTACAACAGATCTCACAGCTAGATCCAGGTTTGTGAGGTCCCAACCCTAGGGCAAAGTTTCATCTTGAGGAATCTTCTCCTCTATGGGTCACTGCATTGTGATCAGGGATGGGATGGAACAGGTTCTCACCAGTAACTTTTCCGAGTGTAGCAGCTTTTTTTTGGGGGGGGGGGGAACCACCTTCAGGGCTTACCTTTTCACTGGTTCCCCCACTGCGCATGTGCACCAAGCACTTGGTGTGCATGCACGGCCTCCTTGCTGTGTGTGCGCGCGTGCCTATTTTTATTTTATTTTATTTATTTATTTTTATTTTTTTATTTGGCCCCGCCCACAACATCATGACATTAGCTCCGCCCATACTGTGATGCCATCACGGTGGGGTAGTAAAATTTTTGACATCCCACCACTGATTGTGATCATCACTGGGCAGCCAAGTCAAGCTGCCACTTTCATTTTGCACTGTTCCCTAGAGCAGGGGTGTCCAAACTACAGCCTGTGGGCTGGATACGGCCCCCGACACCGATTCATCTGGCCCATGCCACCCTTGCCACACCTGGAAGCAGAAGTAAAACACGCCCATACGGGCGCGTTTTACTTCCACTTGCAGGAACAGCAAGAGCAGTGTGGGCTGGATGAACTGGTGTAAGGGGCCGGATCTGGTCCATAAGCCATAGTTTGGGCACCCCTGGTTTAAGCAGAGAAAATGGCAGCCTAAAAATCTATCTCATCCTGTTGCAAAACAGATTGCAAGGCATGTTTTACTTCCGCTTCCGGTGGGAGGAATGAAGTGACCGGCCCACTGAACCACGTGATCAGCCCTCGGCCCAAAAAGTTTGGCCACTTCTACCCTAGAGGGATGCTGGGTTTGGACAGTGTAGCCAGTTCTTCACACTCAAAAGGAAGGTTTGGAGGTCAATGGTCACTAGCAAGGAAACTATTTTTCACCCAAAAGGAGAACAATTTTTTGAATTATATGTACAAAAGCAAATATACACGAACATCATCACAATTACTCATTGCCACCATAATTTACATAGAAAACCTACATAATTCTTCACAGTGCAGAAGACTCTGGCTTGGTGGCTGCCCTGGTGTCAATATTGGGAGACATATCAAAAATAGATCAACCGATCAATCCACAGACCAAGCGACCAAAGGGCTTAAGAACGCATGCCTTGCATTAGTCTGCAGCTGACTGACTATGAATCAATGTGAAAAACAATTTTTTGTTGGTTATGATGGTAGCATCCATCATGATCAATAACATCAACAATACAAAACATTTCTAAAAGCCACTCTAATTTATTAGACATCAATGGGATTTTACTTTGAGCAGACTAGGTAGGGCCCAGCAAGCCAGATTTCAGCATATGGCTAGTTTTCAAAGATTGCAATTTCACCCACAGCTACCTGGGAATGGGTCCTACTGAATGCATAAGAACTGGATGATTTTTTAAAATCAAAATATGTTTTTGAAAGCATTTAGCTGGTTGTGTGTTTGTTTGTTTGTTTTAAAAAAAGAATTCAATTGGATTCATGCAAATTGTGCAATTTTCAACAACAAAAAATGGCAGGTTTCTGCCAAATCAAATTTTAGCCAGTGGAAGAACAGCAAGAAATTTGTCCTATTTTCAACAGTAAGAAACTTAGTACAGTACAGTCAAACCTCGCATAAAGAGCACCTCGCTTAAAGAGTAATTCGCTTAAAGAGCAGAATTTTCTCTGAATGTTCGCTCCACTTAACAAATAAAACCAACCAAAAACTCGCTTAATAAATAAGTCGGGGTTTGCAATCCCCCCACAATTGGTCACATACAATGGTGTTTCACTTAAAGAGCAAACTCGCTTAAAGAGCAATCCTGTGGAACGCATTATGCTCTTTAAGCGAGGTGCAACTGTATATGTGCAAGCAAGCATGAGGTTATATCTCTTGCACATCCCAAAGTGTGTCGTTCCAAGAGATAAAAGTTTGAACCAATTATATCTTCATTATTATTATTGTTTGCTGCTGGGTCTAATTTTAATTGACTGACGCTTATGTCACTGTAATTTCTGATTGTGCATTTTGATGGCATGATATGTTTCTACACCAATTTTATCCAATTTTTGCACCTCTAGTTCTCCCCAGATGGTGACCAGACCAGCCAACGTTGCTGATTCCTGTTCTCAAGCCATAATGTAGATTTCTTTGGACAACTGCCCTGAGTCAAAAGACCAGGAGACATTTAAGTAACACAGTCTTTGGCAACAAAGAAGCAATACAAGCGAAAGTGGGGCATCAAAGTACCACGTCCTTCACTTTCCATCCTACTTACTTGTTCTGGAATTCATCCAACATGCGTTCAGCATCTTTTTCCTCCCGTTCCAGCTTCAGTTTGTCTGAGGCCAGTTCACGGATACGCTGGCGGTTGAGCTCAATCTGCACAGAAAAGACCTCTTCCGATCCAGCCAGCTCATCCATGTGCTGGAACGTCTCCAGTTGTTTGCGGAGGATGGCATTGCGTTGCTCAAGCACCCGAGCCCGATTGATGTAGTTGGTGAACCGTTCATTGAGCTCTTGCAGGTTTTCCAGGCCTTGGGCTTGGGCCAGGCTGCCAAATTCCAGTGTCTCTGGCCGTTCCTCATAAGCATCTGACCTCTCAAACTTCTCCTTGCGAACCTCACGCTGGTAGCTGCTCCGATACATGACAGAGTGGGAAGAGGATTGTGAGCCCTTTGGCTGATTCAGTAGCTATTCACTTTGAATTTCAAATAATTCCTGGATACAGGATAGAGAGACTGTATGCTCTGAGAGCTCTCAGCTCTCCCATATACGCTCTCAATAATTGACCTGCCTGACCATTAGATTATAAGACATCCCACACAAATAACTTTCTTTGCAAGGAAAAAACAAACAAAACCAAATCAAATGGCTCCACCTTCTTTCTCTTTCCCCCTCTTTCTTTTGTCATTTGGGGCCTTGTTTGTTTTCAGTTCTGTCAGCAGTTCTGTTTAAATTGTGTGGGACTGAACAGAAAGGCAAAAAAGAGTGAGAAGCTCTGCTTTTGCTGGATGGATTAGATGAGAAAGAGAGAAAGTGGAAAACAAAGCCATAAGGCTTTATAGGATGTATCCAAAAAATTCCATTGGAAGATTTGCATGGGTTTTTTTAAATCCCAGTCAGAGATTAGCAATAGCAATTACACTTACTGTATATACCACCCCATAGCGCTTAGAGCATTCTCTGGGCAGTTCACAATGAATTAGCATGTTGCCTCCAACATGCTTGCTATTCATGTTACTGACTACAGAAAGATGGATGGCTGAGTCGACCTTGAACCTGCCAGGATTGAATTTACAACATGAACATTATTGGCTGCAGTTTAACCACTGTGCCATGAGGGCTCATTTCATAATGTTATATTTTTATTTTATTTACAGAAGCTTCCAGGATATAATGTGTAGCCCAGTGGTGGGCATCAGCAGGTTCGCACCAGTTTGCCAGAACCGGTAGCAGAAATCCTGGCTGACCCCACCCATCCAAATTGTGAAATAAAGTAGTCCTAATTTGGGTACAACACAGGGCTTTCCCCTGGCCACGCCCACTATGCCACGCCCACAGTGTGGTAGTAAAATTTTTTGAGCCCATCACTGGTGTAGCCCCAACAATTTGAGTTTCAGAAATGTACCTAAACTCTTTAAACAAATAACTTAGATCTTAAGCCATCAACATATGCAATGAAGTATTTCAACCCAGTGTCTCTCAACTTTGGTTCCTCTTGTTTTGTTGGATATCAGCTCCCAGAAACTGCAGCCATACTGGCTATTGGTGACTGGTTTTGGGAACTACATTCCAACAGCATTTGGAAAATCCTATTAATGAGATACAATCTGGCATGTTAACTTTCTCTTCTGTGTTTGTTCCCTTACCAGTTCAAACCAACATCAAGATTTCCATCTACTGTATGTGGTTCTTCTGATAATGTGTCAAGAATTTTGCACAAATCATACCTGCTTCCTTGGGAAGTGGGTCATTTGCATTTCACATGAATGTTACAGGGTATGGTTCAAAGGGAGAGCACAAGTGTTGTATGCCAATGTCTCCAGTTTGCTGTTTCCAAATAAGTTTATAAATGACCTCTGAGTGAGATATGGGAGAGCTGCTCCTGGTCAGAGGAGAGAGTGACTTAGATGAGCCTGGCAATTTCCCATGTCCCTGTAGATGACTGGATAGTTCAGTGGTTTGGAGCACCTATGGGGTTGGGGTAAGGGGTTCAATGTTTCAATATGTGTCACAAGAAACATAGTCAGCCCATTGAGTATTGGGCAAGCTGTATTGTCCCAACATGATACCAGGAGGAGGGACTGCTGCTTTATACAGGTAAATTTGAGAAAAGGTTGCCATAAATCGCAGCCAACATGATAGCAGATACCTATTGAGAGCCAGTGTGGTAGGCAGAAAATAGAAGTAGAAACCAGAGAGGAAGACACCGACCTGTCTAGTGCACCCCTCTGTTACTGCAAATTGTTTCTTCCATGGATTGGTTTTTCATTTCCAATAATAAGCTGGCTCCATCCCATTAATGGGTCCTCTTCTATGCCTGTGAACCATTCAATTGAGGAAAGGGGCCAAGAATGGCCCTCAGGGACAGAAGGGCTGTAGTATCCAGCAGAGGATGCCAGGGGGGTCAAAACAGCCACTCTCACACGCACAGAACTGTACAACGGTTTTTTTTTTTTAAAAGCTATGCCCTGTTTGATTCCCATACAACCCACATGATTTTAAAAAGCTTTGTAGAATACCAAGTCTTTTGGATCCAGTCCAGATGTTTTCAAGTGGAAGTACAGGAAATGGGCCTTTGTCTAGAAAGCTAGGGAAATCATCTGAGTAAAGGTTCAGAATCCTGGATACTACCAAGCCAAATGAACCCAATAGTACCATCAAGCAAAACTTACAGCCAAAAGAATCTGAATTTGGATACATTTTTCAAAGCCAAACTAAAACCAACCTATTTCCCATTTATATCAGGAAACTTGTAGCTATTATTATTCTTGGTATGGAGAGGACTAAATCGTACCTGCCTGGCATTCAGATGTTAAAGATGAGGTGTTGCTCAGGGAAGGGGAGCACAATAACATTATTCTCAGCACTGCGGACACATGATTGTTTGGCAAATTGTTAGGAACTATGCATTCAGATTGCAGATTCTGGACGTATGAAATTTCACAGGGGCCTCAACATGGCCCTGATTCATCAAGAATGAGAAATTTTGCAAGGATTCTTAACATCACTAGGAAAAGTTGGGATTGGGTTTGATAAAACTGAGATACAGTACTGTACATATGAGTGAAATGAAGGCATTCTGAGTTCATGCCACCAGAGTGCTGCAGGATTGGAACATTTAGTCTGCAGCCCCACTGTAGTAATTGGGAACGGTGGGTGTAGTGATAGTTTCATTTTACACTGGCTCAGAAACTTAAGGGCTTAGTCTTTGGCTCAGAAGAAGAAATTGCAGCCATCTCAAAGGGACAGTCTACCTTCTTAAACATGCCCCAGCAGTGTGACTAATCCAAACACAAAAGACTATTATTTATTTATTTATTTATTTATTTAGATTTATTATCCCGCCCCAATCAGGCGAACCCGACTCTAGGCGGCTTACAACATGAGTGCAAAACAAACTAAACAATACAAAATCTCATATGAGTGCAAAACAAACTAAACAATCCCACTATACCCCTACAAATTCAGCAATATGGTTTAAAATTAATTTTAAAAAAATTAAACTGTAATTTAAAAAATACTAAAAAGATTTAAAAATTTAAAAAGTTTAAAAGAGGGAGAGAGGGGTGACTGTCCCATCAGATCAGCCACCCAACATGGGACCCCATATTACTGGAGCCCCACACCTGGCCTGCCAGCCAGGTTTTTAGGCCCTGAGTACAGTATTAACTGTAATACTGGACTAAGAAGAGAATAATCATTGTAGGTTATAGCTTCATACTGTGGTAAGTGAAACATTATATAATTTGGAAATGATGTCATAAACACCCATATCTATCAGCCATGAATGAAATGGATGTTCTTGACAAGTAAGTAGTGAATACTTTGGAAATGTCAGGAAGTGAAATGTCAAGTGATCCAGCCAGCCAGCCAGCCAGCCAGCCAGCCGTCCGTCCGTCCGTCCGTCCGTCCATCCACCCAACCAACCAACCACCCACCCACCCATCGTCTTTGGACAATTCCAATCTCCCAGCAATCAGATCACTTCAGTAAAGCTAAATATAATTCTTGGGGAATGTGAGGAAGTGAGGGGTACGATGTCATTTCTTAGTTTAGGGCAAACAGTTAAGTGAATGGTGGATCACTGTTAAATAAACTACCTGGAGCGAATATCTTTTTAAATAAACTTAAAACTTCAAATTATAAAGGAGCTAATTTGTAGAATTCTGTTTGTTCAGTGGCTACATCACTGCGATTGCAAATGCTATAAATTAAATGCAATAACCTTAATATTATTTCAAAAGTTGGTCCAGCTTCTCATTACAGTTTTGAAATTCAGCAAATCACATTACAGAGTCCCTACAGCCAATGCTTGTAAATATAATTACTTTAGTACATCTCTGTTTTTGAGCCCCTGGTATATGTTGAATTTAATAGTGAGTCAACCTTTGCCAACTGTTTATTACCTTAGTGTAAGTCCTGGTTTCTGAGAGGACGATTAGTTTTATTATTTTCATTTATCTTTGATGAATGCTGTGGCAGCCTTTATCTTTATGATAATAAACTCCTTTAGGGCCCCTGATATTTTGTACAAAATGTAGTTCCTTTGAGTGAAATAAGGAGGTAAATTCTAGGGGAAATTTTTTTAAATTTGGTTTTCTTCCCTTCCCTTTTATCTGGGTGCTTTCACAATGCCATATTTGTTCTATAACTACATCACTTATATGTCTACATCATGTTCTACACCGTGATCCTTTTCAATATCCGGATTCTGGGACATCAAGAAACCATCAGTTCTTCTCAGAGATAAAAGTGATTAGTTCTCAAACTCCTCCGCCTAGTTCCTTTAAGACCCAAGTCTGCTCTTTATCAGATATGCTTTATCTCAAATTTTCTCTGCCTTGACTGTTTTCATTGATTTTATTACCTTTTTAGTCACAGAGGTGGGGGGTGGGGAGAGAGAGGTTTTAAAAATTAATGAAAGCAGATACTAAGCAAGGTGGCATCATTACCTTCTAATACTTCTTTGAGGGACCATAAGGTCATGTATAATCTTCTTTTAACAGAAGAACAGGATAACATCTGGAAATAGGTGCAAAGCGAAGAGTGAAGCAGGAGTTCAGTCTAGTACTCACATGTTCCCTTTCATACAAGTTATGAGTGAAGGGGCCTGCTTTTCTGATAAAGTTCACAACTTCATAATACATGGTACATGAGATACAGATTCCACCCCCACCCCTCCATATCTGCAGTTTCAGTTATCTGGGGATCCAAAAATATTAAGGGAAAAATCTCTGAAATACATAAATATGTCAGGGAGTAAACAAACAAAACAAAAAGACAAAAATTGTTGTGGCACTTTAAAGACTGTTGTATTTTACTGTTAGCTTTCGTGGATCAAGTCCACTTCATCAGGCATAAGAGTGAGCATCAATTTATACACATTAGGTACAGAGGTACAGATTGGTTACCATAACAACTGTCTAAGATGCTTAACTTTGATGACTGGAAAGTTGGCAGGTCAGCAGTTGGAGACCTGAGTGCTGAACGATGAAGTGGAGCTCCCATCTCTGTCCCAGCTCCCACCAACCTAGCAGATCAAAAGCAAGGAATAGCAAGTAGCTAAGTAGGTACCGCTTCGGTGGGATGGTAACAGCATTCTGTGTGCTCCAATGTCTAGTTATACCTGCCACATGACCATGGAAACGTCTGCAGACATAGACAGTGTGGCTCTTTGGTTATAAACAGGTAGGAGCACTGACCCCTAGGGTCAAATACGACTGGCTTTCAAGCAAGGGTGACCTTAATCACACCCTTATGTAAACAGACATTGAAAAATAGGACGAGAAGTAGAATAATAATAAGAGCTGGAAAGGAATGTATGGCATTTCACTCCGCTCAGTGGCGTCGCTTGGGGGGGCAGGCAGGGCCCCTCCGCCCCGAGTGACACTTTCTAGAGATAAGCCAAGGCCACTCCCCCCACCTTTCCCCCAAGATAGTTATGGGGGTGGGGAAAGGTAGGGGTGGGGGAGGCAGTGCACAAAGTCCTCCCTGGGCTGCGGAACTAAGCGTTTCCTCGGGTGTTGGGGAACAAAGAGGAAACTCTCCTTCGGGATGGAGCCTTCTCTCATTTTCTCCCTTCACTCCAGTAAGGGCCATGTGGGGGGGGGGAGGAAGTCCGACTGTCAAGGGGTGTGTGTGTGTGTGTATTTCAGATCAGGAAAGGGGGGAGGAAGGTGGCGCCAAGAGGCTCCGTGGAAGTGAGGTTAGTTGAAAGTAGGATGAAACGGCATCAACAAGGGTTGGAGTCGGGGACATTGTTTACATGGAGCAAGTTATTGTCATGACTCTGCTTCACGTGGAAGAGAAGGGGAAAGGCGGTACACACTACGTATATTTCATTCCCCTCTGCTAGCAGCTGCTCTTGGCTCTCCCCTCCCTGTGGTCCAAAGCTCTCTCCTTCTCGGTAGCTTGTTAGCTATGCGCTTCTCCTGCCTGTGGGGTGGAGCCTGCCTCCCCGCTGTGTGATGGCGCTTTTGTGTGGGCTTCCCGAGGTGGCCCACGCCCTCTGCCTGCGCACGAGTGGCCCCTAGGCTCCCTGAGAGCCACTGGAGCATCCCTTGCCTTTGACATGCAGGGTGCTCGCTGGGAAGGGGAGCACAGGCTCTCGCCCGGCCCTTTCCCTGCGCAGCACATGACCCCCTCCTCAGCTGGGGCAAAGAGGCCGCTGCGGGGACTGGGGGCTGGGACCCTCCACCACCACCACCAGCGTCCAGGGCCCTACCCGGGGGAGGCGGGTGGGGGCGGGGGCGGGGGCAAATTTGGCCTCTGCCCCTGGCAGCTGAAACCTACCCTACGCCACTGACTCCACTGTACTTCTAACTACAGTGGTACCTCACTTAAAGAGCATAATGCGTTCCACAGGATTACTCTTTAAGCGAGTTTGCTCTTTAAGCAAAACACCATTGAAAGTGACCAATTGTAGTGGGGATTGTGAACCCTGATTTATTTGTTAAGTGAGTTTTTGGTTGGTTTTATTTGTTAAGTGAAGCGAACATTCAGAGAAAATTCTGCTCTTTAAGTGAGTTGCTCTTTAAGCGAGGCGCTCTTTATGCGAGGTTTGACTGTACATAATTCCTTGTAGTTCCTGTTGGCATTGGGAGAAAATACTCTTTTGATATCAGGGAAGGCTTGTTTCCAACTGAAAACAACCACTTGAGGCAATTTGTGTCCAGACCTGAGGAGGGAAAAGGCTTAACCCCACCACCACCACCACCACTTCGCCTAGCTGCTTTGCAGCCTGCCTGCCTACAACGTAGTCCCCCAAACTTCCTTCCCAAGCCTTTGGATCATTAAAAATATATATATTTCCACTGCTATGGTCTCATTTAAGCTTATCTCATTAATTCCACCATTGAGATGGAAAGAGCTATAAGAAAGAGATGTTATTCCTGCACCATCTTGGCTACGCCCCCCCTTTAAAACCCCATGTTGTAATACCCATTACTGTTTTTCAACTCTTACCTCATGGGGAAGATCATCTACCACCCCTGCTCACAGTTTTTGAAAATGAACATAATGACATTTTATGACACAACCTCCCACTTGGCCCACAGTGGATAGGGAATACTGACCCTACATAGGCTCTCTTCAGCCTTATGGGATTATGGGACTCTGCCTTGTGCTGAGTAAAGCCACCAGGCCATCTAACTTAAGGTTGCCCACACAGACTGGCAGTGGGGTTCCAGGATCTTTGGCAAGAATCCTTCCTTGCACCCTGTGAGAGTGTTATACTTCCTTCTGAACAGGGCTATGGTCTTTATTCTTCTTCCTCTTGCTTTAACGCTAATTGTAGTGCTAATGCAAGAGCTGCTCGTGGCACATTACCTATTTTTAATGGAAACAGACTTTCCTCTGCTTTCACACATTCATGAAGATTGCATACAACAGTCTAAATTATGCCCTTCAGACATAAGGGTGATCCTACGCTTATTTTGAAAAATCCTGAAATGCTGTTCACGCTCAGCTCCCCTTCAGCACTGAATGAAAGCATCCAGCACATGTTCTGGGAATAAGATGTGGCAATTTTTCTAAGTCAGATCAATATTTTATTCAGCTGTTGGTTTGAAGAAGAAGAAGAAGAAGAAGAAGAAGAAATAGCCTGGCGAAATCCAATTGAAACATTACAGGGGTGTTAAGTCCATTGCTGCAATTTTCAGCTATGGCTTTGCCACAGGTTAAAACCCAGGCATACACATTAGATAGATAGCAAGTGTCTACATCAGGGATTCTCAACCTGTGGGCCACAGGCTGGATGTGGCCCATGGCACCATTTCATGTGGACCTCTACTGCCTCCACCACACCAGGAAGTGCCATGTGGTGGGGATGGGCAAAATGGTCATCCAGCCACCGAAGCTGTCTGAGGGAGCGTGACCCAATGGCCCCCGGCTTAAAAAGGTTGAGAACTCCCAGCCTATACTGACTTCTTAACTGACATTTAAGCTGATGGAGTTAACCAATGATGGGCAGCAACAGGTTCGCACCAGTTCACCAGAATTGGTAGTAACTTTTCCCGGTGTCCCTGAGAACTGGTAGCGGCTTTAGGGGGGAACCACCTTGGGGGCTTACCTTTTCACCGGTTCCCCCACTGTGCATGCGCGCCAAGCACTTGGTGTCCATGCGCAGCCTCCTTGCTGTCCTCCCAAGCGGGGAGGAGGAAGAGAAGCTGATAGCCTGAAGCTCCCTATAGCCTGTTCCCCAGGGTAAGTGACTCACCTTTGGATGTGGGGTGGGTGGGTGTATTTTAATGTGTATTTAATGTGTATTCATTTTTGATGTGTATTTTTATGTGTTTTGTGTGAATTTAATTTGTATTTTATGTGTTTTTGTGTCTATTTAGTGTGTATTCATTTTAATGTGTATTTTATGTGTTTTATGTGTATTTTATGTATTTTTATGTCTATTTAATTTGTATTTTTATGTGTACTTATTTTGATGGGTTTTTACGTTGGCTCCACCCACATCATTGGCTCCGCCCATGATGTCATGATGTTGGCTCTGCCCAAGACATCATGATGTCAGCTCCATCCACATCGTTGGCTCCACCCACAATGTGGTGGTAAAATTTTTGGCTGCCCACCACTGGAGTTAACTAATAGGATTCTTGCTCATTTGTGTCACTGAAAGTGGCATAGCCTTTCACCGCCATCTAAAGGTAAAGGTAAAGGTTTCTCTTGCTCGAAAGCCAGTCGTATCTGACTCTAGGGTTCAGTGCTTATCTCTGTTTGCAAGCTGAAGAGCCAGTGCTGTCTGCTTCTGCAGATGTTTCCATGGTCATGTGGCAGTTAGTTGCCTCAGGCCTCTGATTTTTGCTGTCAGGAAAGGGTAGTGAATTGTTTATTTATTTTAATACCATTATATATTTTTTTTCCTGCCAGCAAGAGAAAGGAAGGACTCCTGAAGATTATTTGCCTCAGGCACCCAAATAATTTGCCTGGTCTAGTAAGGTTAAGGTTAAGAAGGGGCACCAAGAGAGCAAAATAGCTTGAGACAACACTACTTGCTTCCAGGAATCGCAACAGCAATTATAAAACACTATTGAGAGCATTTGAATTTTCAACTACATCAATTTTATAAAACCATTAGCCAGAGAAAAAGAAAGAAATACCAGTTCTGAGTGCAGAATAATGACATGCATGTACAAGTGCCAAACTCTTTGAACCGTATCTACATTTGAAGAGCAAATAAATTAATGTACCAGGTGCAGCATGTCACTTCTTTCCTTCCTAGCACAGTCACTCCTCGTTCTGATCTTCTTATTACGTATAACACACCCAATTAGCTGTGATTGCACATTTGATGGAGGTGGCTGAATACAAATTTCAAAAGCCTCTTAAAAGATCTCCTAGTATTTCAAAATCATGTTTCTGGCAGCTGCAGAGTTTTTTAAAAGGTGGAAACCCCATTTATGAAAACATAAATGAAGGTAATGACAGCAAATTTTTCCTGGGGTCAATTGAGCCAAAAAGGGTCACCTGAAGTGCAATATAGCATTGAGGGGTCATCCTTGCATCCATGAGCAGGAATCGAGTGGTTTAGGTGCAGGAAACCACACCACACCCAGTGGTGGGTTGTTGCTGGTTCACACCGGTTCACCCAAACTGGTAGCAACAATCCCAGGTGGTTCTCCCGGCGTGGGTGGGTAGTAGCCACCCAGGATTGTTTTTGGTTTTTTTAGTTGTCCGATTCAGACACCTCACCAGCAGAATTTTTTTTTTCAAATTTGGAGCCAAAATGGCTCCCAGGAACTGCGCATGTGTCAAACCTCCATTTGACGCATGCACACTTCAATTTTTTAGTGTGCATGCGTCAAATGAAGGTTTGATGTATGCGCAGTTGGCATGCGCAGTTGATGCATGCGCAAAATGGCTGCCGGGAAAGGAATGGCGCAGGCAGCGCCTGAAGAAGCGGTGGCGGTGGCCTTTCCTTGCCGCACCGCACTGCAACACCAGGCCCCCGCACAGTTGCAGCGATTTGCCACCGCACTGCCACACCACCGCCTCTGCTGAGAGTCGACCCAGGGTAAGTGACGGGTTTGTGTTTGGGGTGGGTGGGTGGGTGGGTTGATTTGTGTTTAGGGTGGGTGGTGTTAGGGTGGATGGGTGTATTTTTATGTAATTTTTATTTTATTTATTTATTTAGCTATTTATTTATTTTATGTACGGGTTTGTGTTGTGGGTGGGTGGGTGGGTGGGTGGGTTGAGGTGTGTGTGTGCAACAGCAACTTAGTGCCAGCTAATCTTTCTCACACTTGTTGTTGTTGTTCAGTCTCACAGTCGATTCTGACCCTCTGTGACCCCATGGACCACTGTCCGCCAGGCACTTCTGTCCTCCACCATCCCCCTCAACTCGCTTAGCTCTGCGCCCATTGTCTCTACAATTCCATCTAGCCATCTCATTTTGGGCTGCCCCCTTCCTCTTTTGCCCTCGACCCTTCCAAGAATCAAGGCTTTCTCAAGTGAATCCTCTCTTCTCATTTGATGTCCAAAGTACTTTAGCTTCATCTTTATTATTTGACCTTCTAAGGAGCAGTCAGGGTTGATTTCTTCTAAGATTGACCTATTTGTTCTCCTCGCTGTCCAGGGTACTCTCAAAACTCTCCTCCAAAACCACATCTCAAAGGCGTCTATTCTTCTGCTCAGCTTTCCTTATGGTCCAGCTCTCACAACCATACATTGCCACCGGGAATACCATTGCTTTGACTATGCAAATTTTTGTTTGCAATTTGATGTCTCACACTAAGTCAGGCAAAAAGAAAAACGGAATTAATTCACCAAAAGGTGACTTCATTTTGGGAGTTTCACATCTGGACTAGACACAGAAGAAGAAGAAGAAGAAGAAGAAGAAGAAGAAGAAGAAGAAGAAGAAGAAGAAGAAGAAGAAGAAGAAGAAGAAGAAGAAGAAGAAGAAGAAGAAGAAGAAGAAGAAGAAGAAGAAGAGGAGGAGGAGGAGGAGGAGGAGGAGGAGGAGGAGGAGCAGGAGGAGGAGGAGGAAGAAGAAGAAGAAGAAGAAGAAGAAGAAGAAGAAGAAGAAGAAGAAGAAGAAGAAGAAGAAGAAGAAGAAGAAACCTTCTATTTCTTGCCCTAAATATTTTCCATTTTATTCAGTATTTTCTTGTCGAGGAAAGTGCAATCCAACATTCCCTACCAATTGCTCTTCTCAAGAACAAAGTCACAGACAAGTCCCCGAAGGCTGACATAATGCTGGTAGGTGAAAAGATAGCAAAAGACAACATAGTTATTGCCTGGCCTAGCAGCACACTGTTTTTTGTTTATAAATCAGGCACTTCCTTCCTCAAGTGGCTCCTGTTAATTTCCTTCTGTATCTTTGATGATGACTTGGAAATGGAAGAAGAAAGCAAGCGAGTGAGTTCAAGAAAACTATGTGCACTATTAACAGTGGTGGGATGTCAAAAACTTTACTACCCCACCATGATGTCTTCATAGTGTGGGCAGAGCTAACGTTATTACTTCATGGGAGGAGCCAACGTCATGACGTTGTGAGCGGGGCCAAATTAAAAAAATGAAAAATAATAATATAATATAATAAAAATAATCACACACACACATACACACACCTCAATCCACCCACCCACCCACCCACAACAGAAAACCCATAAATAAACTAAATAAATTAAATAAATAAATGAATAAAATAAAAAATACATTAAAATACACCCACCCACCCCAAACACAAATCAACCAGAGCTTTTAAACCAGAGCTTAAAGCTTATTCTGGCTAATCTTTCTTACACTAGGTAAGATGGAAGGAAATACAGAATGAACTCACCACAAGATGGCTTCATTTTGGCACTTTTCAACAGTTAAAGAAGTTAGGTACTAAGTCTTTGCCTAACCAGTTCTCTAGGATAATATGCCTTAATGTAAATGTAAAACAGCTGTACCTCCTTAAGGGTTCTCCAATTGGAACAGCAATTGGAACAGCACAGGTGTAGCTTATTGATGAGGTAACTCCAAGACTTTGCTTAAAAACCCCAAGCCTGCTCCCCAGGGTAAGTGACTCACCTTTGGATGGAACTGTGGTAGTACGTCAGTATAGGTAAAGGTATTAAATACACATTAAAATACACACAGATACACCACATTCAAAGGTGAGTCACTTATCCTGGGGAGCAGGCTATAGGGAGCTTCAGGCCAGCAGCCTCTCTTCCTCCTCCCCGCTTGGGAGGACAGCAAGGAGGCCGTGCATACGTGCCAAGCACTGTAGGCATGCATGCACACCAAGTGCTTGGCGCGCATGTGCAGTGGGGGAACCAGTGAAAAGGTAAGCCCCAGAGGTGGTTTCCCCCCGCCCCAAAAGCTGCTACCGGTTCTCCGGGACACTGGGAAAAGTTACTGCCGGTTCTAGAGAACTGGTGAGAACCTGTTACATCCCATCACTGGCGCTATATTCATAACAAGAGTTCCCTGCTGTGCAGTTTCCAAAAGCAGTACAGTATAACCAAGCCAATTCTCATTACACTCAATGGCCTTTAATAGAACAGACTCTGAACAAGCAGCCCTGGGAATTATAATGGATTTCCATTATATGTTGAAGACATATGTAAGGTTACTCAAGCAAGCCAGGTGCTCCTGGTGACTCAGCTGCTTCCAATGCTACCATGCCCAAGATGCCAGAAAAGGGAAGAGGAGGCCTTCTCCTGAGTGCATTGCTTAAGAGCAGCCGCCTCTTTTGGAACTCTATTCTAGGAACTGGCACCAGTCTCCCAGGATAGATTTGTGTGTGGATGCAAGCAAGTCAAGCAGTGAGGGCTTGTTTTCTTCAAGTAGATCTAACAACAATGCCCAGACTCTCCAGCCAGGCAGGTTTCAGTGACCCAAATGACTGGGGGGTTCTGGGAGTTGTAACCCCCCAAAAGTAACTATGCTTGCCAGCAATTCCTGTTGTTGCAGATAACATTTTCTTGATGGAGGGCCAGGTACGAAGGGCAAAGTCCTCCTCTCACCCCAGCAATTAGTATAGGACAGTGAAGTGGTCTGTCAAGTCAATCTGACTTGAACACCAATGGAGTCTTAGGAGGAGCACAAGCCATACAGCGGAACAAACTCTGTACTTCAGCATCAATGCCACACTGTCCACTGCCCAGAAGCTACTGCTTGTCTAATGGAAGAGCTGTTATCAGGTCAGGATTCTGCCTACTTTGCCTTTCAACAAGCAACTGAAGGGGACAGCTGATGCCCCTTGCATGGGACAGGATTAGCTTTGGAGTTCTAGCTGCTGATCCTTAGGTAAAGGTAAAGGTCAACCTTGCTCGGAAGCCAGTCATAGCCAACTCTGGTGGTGCAGTGGTTAAAGTGCTGTATTGCAACCAACAGTTGCGAGTTCAGTTCTGATTAGGATTGGATCAAGGTTGATTCAGCATTCCGTCTTTCTGAAGTCTGTAAAATGAGTAAACAGCACATTGAGGGCAAAATGCTAATTAACTTGTGAACTGCTCAGAGAGTGCACTAAGCGCTATGGGGCAGCATGTAAGTGTGGTTGCTTTGCTTTGCTTTGCTTTGCTTTGCTTTGCTTTGCTTTGCTTTGCTTTGCTTTAGGGTCTTGTGCTCATCTCCGTTTGCATTTCCGTGGTCATGTGGCAGGCATGACTAGATACAGGAGCAAATGGAATGATGTTACCTTTCCCACCAAAGTGGCAATTTCTTGCTTTTGAACTGCTAGGTTGGCAGGAGCTGGGATAGAGATGGGAGCAAACGCCATTGTGCAGCACTTGGGTCTCGAACTGCTGACCTACTGACTTTCCAGTCATCAAGTTCAGGATCGTAACCACTAAGCCACCGCAGTCCCACTGCTGATCCCTACCATGCATCAAATTCTGTAACTTTTCTGGTTTTTGTCTTTCCTTTCTATTCACCTCCCAGGGACTAATGGAGTCCTAAACCTCCCCCTATTCTTGGAGAGAATTCCAGATGAACGAGGTAATAAATTCTAATTAAACCTCTTATCATATCAAATATCAAGACATTTAATGGAAAATGAGACAATTGCATTCTGCATAGGTTTATACACAGCATGGTAAGAGAGCCATGCTCTGCTCTTCTAGTCTTGCTCTCTAAAGGGATGGGATTGTTTATGAAAAGTTCTTAACTTTTGGCCTGGGGATAAGAGGTAATGCATTTAGCCTAAGAACAGTGACACAGAGACAAAATTGCTCACTGGCAGCACAAAGGTATGGCCTTCAAAGAATATCATCAGTTGTATTACTTTGGCTGTTGATTCACCAAGGTATCATTGCCGGTTTGCATTTTTCTGTTGTTTGGATTTTGCCCAGTGATGGGCACCCAAAATTTTTTACTAACACACTGTGGGTGGAGCCAACATCATGACATCATGGGCAGAGCTAACGACATGGACAGAGCCAATGCACAAAAAAATAAGTACACATAAAAATACAAATTAAACAGACATAAAAACACAAAAATACCTATAAAAACACATAAAAATACACATTAAATACACATAAAAACATAAAAATACAAATTACATACACATAAAAGTACACATTAAATACACATAAAAATACACATTAAAAATAACTACACTTTAAATGTACATTAGAATATACCCACCCACCCTACACCCAAAGGCGGGTCACTTATCCTGGGGTGCATGCTATAGGGAGCTTCAGGCTAGCAGCTGCGCTTCCTCCTCCCTACTTGGGAGGACAGCAAGGAGGCTGCCGAGGGCCTTAGCAGCAGCCACCAGTTCCTCCGTGGCTGTGCATGGCCACCCAACGCTCTGCGCTGCTACACTCCAAGCAGTGAATGGCTGCTTGGCTCGGCAGGCAGAGCTCTGTAGGTGTGCATGCATGCTAAGCGCTGTAGGCATGCATGCTCGCCGTGCACTGTAAGTGTGCATGCGCACCGAGCACTGTAGGTGTGCATGTGCAGTGGGGGAACCGGCAAAAAGGTAAGCCCCCAAGGTGGGGGGGGGCAAAAAAGCTGCTACCAGTTCTCTGGGACGCTGGGGAAAGCTACTACCAGTTCTGGCGAAGTGGTGCCAACTGGCTGCTACCCATCACTGATTTTACCTCTGGATTTCTTGGACCATTCTACTGAGTTACTCCCAGAAAGTATCACTGATATTCAAGTGGTTATTTCGGCCTTGTAAAAAAACAATGATCACAATGTAAGGAATTGAAGGGGGGGGGGCTTTGCATTTATGGAATAAAGTAGTTCTTTGAGTTCTTGATTCCGGGGGCAGAGCTAAGGAATTTTAGGTGTGTGACTTTCTATTGACATGATGGAGTGATACAGCCCAGTGATCACAGAGGGCAGTCCAACAGGTTCAAATTCCATGTCTAATCGTGGTGGATCATATTAGCGCCTGCACTAAATTGATCTATGGAAATTAAAGATGCCTGGGTGGGGTTGCCACTGGCACTTGGATGTCCTTCCCCAGGCCACAGCCCCCCCCCCCCAATAGAGTCTGGTAGAGGCCTTTCTCCTGGGGCCCTGGCTGGCAAGAGAGAGGGATGACAGCTGTCCGTGGAGAAGCCAATGAATGAGGGGCACCTGCAGGAAGGAGGGAGATGCAGCAGTGGCTGGAATAAAGGAGGAGTAGGAGGACTCGGGTGCTTCCTTGGGAGGATCAGAGAGAAGCATGGAGGGGGAAGATACCTGGGGAGAGGCCACAGAGCTCCTTGGGAGAGGGGGGGAAGGCAGGTGGTAGGAGGAAATCTGCCAGTTAGGCAGATGAAAGGGTTGCAGATGTGGGGGCACAGTGGCGAAACTACTGTACCACAGCCAGAACATTGTGAGTTCTATCCTGACTGGGCTCAAGGTCAACTCAGCCTTGCCAAACTAGCAGTTCAAAAGCAAGAAATTGCAAGTAGATAAATAGGGACCACTACGGTGGGAAGGTAAACAGTATTCCATGCAATCCGGTGTCTAGTCATGCCTGCCACATGCCTTCCCAGCATGAGGACCCAGCATGTGTGTGTGTGTGTGTGGGAGGACAAAATACTAATCACTCTGTGAACTGGCCACAGAGTACACCAAGCGCTTAGGGGCAGTATACAAGTGTAATTGCAATCGCTGTGCCAAAGGTGCCCAAGGCCTCAATGCCACCCTTGCGACCTTGGCCCCTCTACCGTCCATCGGGGTCCTACTCCAACCCGCTGGGGCACAGGCAAGGTAAGTGCCAGTGAGAGAGACAGAAGAGCCTCCAGGAGGAACAAAGCGGAGAACTTCTTTGCCCGCTCTCTGCCTCTGCCAGTCGTTGCTAGGAGGACCTCATCCTGCCCTCCCAAGTTACGAGGTTGAGAACCTCAGGGTCCAAAGTGTCATTAATGAGGGTCCCCCTCAAAAGGACATTTCCTGGAGGAACTTAGTGCGGGGAATTCAATCCCCTAAGAAGCTCATGGCGGGTGGGGACGAGGTTAAAGCCTACATTTCTATTCTGGTGGAAATAAAGACTATTAGGTCTTTAAAGGCTGCCCTTGCTAGAAAACCAGTCATATCTGACTCTAGGGTTCAGTGCTCATCTCTGTTTATAGGCAAAGAGCCAGCACTGTCTGAGTTTGCAGATGTTTCCGTGGACATGTGGCAGACATGACTAGACACCGGAGTGCATGGAACACTGTTTACCTTCCCAAGGAAGTGGTCCCTATTTATCTACTTGCAATTTTTTGCTTTTGAACCACTAGTTTAGCAAAAGCTGGGACAGAGACAGGAGCACACTCCGTCATGCAGTACTCAGGTCTCGAACTGCTGACCTTCCAGTCATCAAGTTCACCATCTTAATCACTAAGCCATTGCACCCAGATAACCTGGAGCCTATAAAGTTATTATTCTGTGACTCTGCCCTGCCTGGCAGCCCTGGGGTGAGACTGGGAGTGGTCGCGGGAAAATAAAAGGTTTCACCCCTCTAGAGCCATTGTGTTATAGTGGTTAGATCGGTGGTTCCCAACATGGAGCACATGCCGCACAGGGGGGGCTTCAAATTCCAGAAGCCTAAGTCAGTACATTGGCTGATCAGTATTTTGGAGACTTGACTTAGGCTTCTGGGAATTGAAGTCCAAAAACCAAAGGTTGGAAAACACTGGGTTAGATGAAACCTGGGTTCTAGACACAACAGACTTGCTGGGTGATCTTTGCCTGATCAAGATCCTTCTTTCTCAGCCTGGCCCACGTCACGTGTCTGGCTCTGTGATGAATGTTTTCCCTTGTACCCGGAATGCCAATATAAGGAGACAGGCTTCATCTCCTTGAGGATGTCACAGCCTATTGTGGACACAACTATTTCATTTAACTTCTCCGGGGCAAGAATAAGTTCCTTGATGGTTTCTTAGAAGTAAGACGAGCTGTTCTCAGTGGCTGCAGTACAGCTTCATTCTTTTTATCAAAGGAGGGTTTTGCAAGTTTAAATCACTGCAAGTGGAAAGCAAAACAACTATGTTGGTTCCCTGGCTGCGCTACAACTTAAAAATTGATGTGGATGAGAAAAATTGGAGGCCATGGATTACTGCAAATAAAATAGGCAGAGGAAGGAAAAAGAAGCCAAAGTAATTTTATCAATAGAGACAGAGAAGAATTACTCTGCAGTGAAAAATTGAAAAGTGGTGAAGAGGCAGCAAAAATGGAAAATATTTTGAAAGCAACGGAAACAAAGGAGGAATATAAGAAACAAAAAAAATGAAAATAAATTAAACATCGGGGGGGGGGGGGACATTGCACAGAGAACACCTGAGAAATATTGGTGGAAACCATGATAGCCATTTAACTTGGGCATGACCAAAAATGGGTACCATGAAGAAAGAAACAGGTTTGATTTTTTAAAAAATAGTAGAGGCACAGAGTGATTAAATCGATGACAGATAGGCATGCAAATCAATACAGCTTCTCACAGAGCAGATGCTCTATGGTTGTTATTTGGATTAGCAATAAATGTCCCCTTTTCAATTCTAAATGGTGAGGAAATACAAACCAATACCTGGCATTGAACATATGCTAATGAGTTTAACCTCTATAATTATTTGTACGTGAGACATGTTGTGAAAGAGAACATTACAGGAAAGTTATGAAGGTGGTATAATATAACAAAATACAAAATATATAGCAGCATATAACAATCTGTGTATCAAATTTGATAATGTCCTATAAACCCCTGGCTCATATACAAACCTTTGTGGTGGGTGTCCAACAGATGGATGTGTTTGATTTCTGCTGTCTCTCTCTGGATCCTAGTCTTGTAATTTCTCTGTTCCAGAATTGCATTTTTCAGGTCTTGGATAGAGTGTCCAGGTAGATTGAAATGGTTTGAAACAGGTTTTTCTGTGTTGCCATTCCAGATGTCTGGTTTATGTCCATGAAGGTTTGATTTTTCTCCACAAGAACAAGCACTCAAAACCAATTTTATGAAATCTAAAAATCAAGGCATTAGTGCAAACAGGAAATGTTAACTCTGTAAAGAACGATATGAAACTAAGTCTTACCCCATTTGTGAATGTTCAAAGATTGTACAGAAAGAGTACAAAGCAAGACACAATAGAGTTGTAAAATGAAGAGACTGGCCACTAATGTAAAAAAATATAATCGGCCAGCATCCAAAAAAATCTGAGGAAAATTAAGTAAAGAAAGTGTTAGAAAATGACTAAATTAAGATCTTGTGGGATCTTCGTATCTAAACCAATAGATAACCTGAGTATAATACAACAAACACAAAAGTAATAGAATGAAGAAATGTTTGGATAATTGACATTGCAATTCCAGGGGATGCCAGAGTTGAAGATAAAGATTTGGGGGAAATTAACAACATACAGACACCTAGCAATAGAAATAACTTGGTTATGGATGAAATGCACTTCAGTTGTCTCTATAGCAGGGTTTCCCAACCTAAAGCTTGCAGGCCGGATCCGGCCTGTGGTGCCATATCTGTGGTCCCCATCCTCCAAGGGCATTTAAGAAACAAAACGGCTTTCCCTTTGAAGCTGTTGGGACAAAATGGCCACCCCCATCATGTAGGCAGGGCAAAATGATTGTCCAGCTATCAAAGATGACTGAGAGAGCGTGACCTGAAAATGTTGAGAACCCCCGCTCTATAGTCATCCCACACTAGGAATAGTGTCAAAGAATTTAATAATATATTATATACAACTGCAAATCCCAGAAGTACCTCCATCAGAGTTGCAGAAGAAAGTGATATCAGGAATAGCATATATGTGTTTTGTATGTTCAAATAATAAGGGAATAAGGAAAGTCAGTGCGGTGTCCTACTCTAGCCAAAAGAAAGCAGCATTCCTAACTATACAGCAGAAGACAAGCAAGGCAAACATGCTCCTTAACCATCTAGCCCTCCCCATTGTCAGGAAAAGGCTTATTTCCTAATGCTTCCCAAGGCTTGAATTTGCTATTTCTCAGCTAGGCCTCATTATTGGCCATATAGAAATCCTTTCCCATCTCTGTGTGACTCACAAGACAGTCACAAGATGGTTGTTTTTAGAGCCAGTGTTCCCGTGTTATCTTTCTAGCTAGCTAAGCTCCTGCTTTGACTAAACAGAGAACACTCTCTGTTCACTCTCTGTCCACGTGTGAAAACAATTTATTGTTTTGAGAAAATTATTCTCTGTTGTTCTCTGTTACTTGATTGGCTAAAGCTAAACCACCTGACTGAAAATTCTCCATGTTTGCAGAGAAGTTAGGGAGTTCATTATTGGATCTCTATGGGCTAACATCTTTTGCCTGGGAGCTATGCATTTTTGCTCCTTAAAAAATGGTTACCTAGATTACCTGTGGACTGTATTGGACTGACTTATGCTACTGACTTTTATGCTTTATGAACCTGATCAATATACCTGATCAATAAATCTTCATTTGCTTGAACAACGTGTCTTCATTGGACTAAAAGGGTAAGAGAAGCATTGCATTCACACACAAGCCTCTGAACACGCTACCAATTAAACCTCCTTGTGGATGAAAAACAGCTAAGGGCTGTAAACCTTCTTTGCCGGCCAGCCCGCCCTCTGGGGGCTTTGGTTCAGGAGGTTTTCCAGAGTAGAGGGGGCCAGCTGGTTCATGACACATCCTGAATTCATCTTTCTTTAATAGTCATTTCATGGAGGATTTCTAGATAAAGAATGCACAGACATCCCTTCTTCTGGAGATGTCCTTAGACTGCACAGCATGCATGGGAGAAAGCTGGCCCTTTCCCCAGGAGACACAGTAGAGATTTGAACTTCCAACCTCTATGCCTAACTTAATGAGCTATCCAGCATGTCCTTATAATACAATACATTTTATAACATTATCCATCCAGTAATGTAAAACGTCAAGTCTGAGACATGGGATGTGAGAATAAAGATATGTTACTTTTATTTTACTGATTAGGAAACAAAAAGAAGCTAAAATTCGCGGGGGGGGGGGGGGAGAGACCAGTTCTTTCCTCTTCAAAGTACACCACATCTAAAAACAGAATCTGCATCCTGTCTTTTTGTTGTTCAGTAGCACAGTCGATTCCAACCCTTTGTGACTCCATGGACCGCTGTCCACCAGGCACTTCTGTCCTCCACCATCATCCTGTCTAGAAAGAATCTAATATAACTTTATACCAATGAATATACTAATATCTGCTAGTTATTTTCCTCTTGGTTATGTTCTACTGTACAGGAAAGCATTTTAGCCAAAGGCAGTTCTCAGTGAGGAGTCTGTGATTGCTGTGAAAGTATAGCTAGCTGGTTCTACCAGACTGGGAAGGTACTTTTTCTATATAATAACTGCAATATATGTTCTATTTTATTTCTCCTGGTGGAAATAATTCATCATGTGGATCATTTTACAGTGACACTCAACTAATATCACTCACTAGTGCCCATGTATCATCTTGGAGGACTCAATAGACTCATAGCTTCCTTCCAAGTCAGTTATTTGGTGATTCTCTCCTCTGCTCCTCTGCTAATCTTTTCCTCTCTCCACACGCTGCGGCTCCTTCTAACACTCCTTTCGGCATCACCCCATGAAAATGATGCAATGTACCTGGCCGATCTTTATGTAAACTTCCCCAGAGGACTCTAGACTTCCAGATAACTTTTATTATGTACTTGAAATAGGTTTTAACAGAACACCTTTCATGAGGCAGCATAAAGTCATGGAGAAGAAGCAGCTGTGAGAACCAGGAGGTGAAGAAAGGGGGAGAATTTTAAAGTATTTCATTGCTCCAAATATCTTTGCTACGCCACAGGTAGCAATGCTTATACCATGAATATCCTGATAGTTGTTGTGTTGTTGTTGTTTTTACCTCTGTTGTGCCTTTCCTCCCTGTATTTCATTTCTGGTTTCCCAAATTTTACAGCTCTACTTCCTTCCATTCAACAAATAGATCATTTCTAATCAGGTGACCAAGTTAAGAACCACCATATCACCAACAGCTTTCTAAAGGCCTTCCAAGGACACTGCTGTATTGTCGTCATTTCCCTATAGCAAACCTTGGCACTCCAGATGTTCTTGAACTTCAATTCTCAAAAGCCCTGATCTGCAGGAGTGCTGACTTAGGCTTCTGGTAATTGAAGTCCAAGAACACCAGGAGTGCCAAGGTTCACCATCACTGCCCTATAGCAAACAGGCAAGCAAGATTCCACATTTGCAAAGCTGGAAATAAGTAGGCTACAAGTCCAAAGTGACATGAAACAGTAGGAAATCCATAATCCATTTTCTTAATGTCCCCCTGCCCCCAACTTGAAATTAGCCATAGAGAGTTCCTACCGTGATCAACCTATGGCAGTCAGTGAAGTCTTTTCCTGTCTACTCCAGAAATGCGCCGTATCCAGCCTGGAGTCAGAAATGTGGTTACCTATGGTCCCTGTGCCTTCCTCAGATTTTATACTTTGGATCTTAAATGATGACTTGTGGCCTCTAGGCATGACTGTCATGTGAAGTAAGGTGGGGATGTAGTAGGCAAGGTTTACTCCTTCACACTCTCAATATTTTTGTTTTTCTATCAACCAGCTGGAAGTGGAGGGATCTTGCCTTCAGCCCACATATTTCCTTGTTCATCTATAATAAAATCATTTAGACAGTTGATTTATTTCCTTCCTCTTGCTCCTTTTTTGTCTGTCTTCCATTCTCTGTGTTTAACCTTAATAGAAGTAATTGGAATCTGGAAACTAGACCACTCAGGGATGATAAATTACTTTGCTGTACATAATACACTGAATGACATGGTTATATAGAAAAGAAATTACCCAATTTGGGTTAAAGGAAGCTACTGATAATGCTTCAAAAACACAGCCACAATTGGAGAGCTTCTTTAGTCACCAGCGGGGGTACACAGAAAGAGCTTCCTCAAAGACGGTGGTATTTTTGAACCACAATCAGGCATATCCCAGGCAACAACAACCTTGAGCCAGCTAATCTCTCTAACATTAAGTCAGGCAAAAAGAACTACAGAATAAATTGACCAAGGGTGGCTTCATTTTGGCAGTTTAATGTCTGGCCTAGACATGGGAGGAGGAGGAGGAGAAGAAGAAGAAGAAGCAGTCATCACCAGCGATGAGGGTAAAAAAGACAGTGGTGACTAGTTAAGAAGAAAGCAAAGCATAATACTGTTATACTACTTCATGGCGCTTAGTGCACTCTCTGGGTGGTTCACTGAGTAATTAGAATTTTGCCCCAACATGCTGGGTACTCGTTTTGCCAACCTTGGAAGGATGAAAGGTTGAGTCAACCCTGATCCCCCATCATGACTGAACTCACAACGTTCTGGCTGTGGTACAGCAGTTTAACCACTGCGCCACCAGCACTGCTTACCATCCTAGTTGGCAGGCTTGTTCTTTAGAGGCATCCCTGGTGCCTTAGGTTTGAATATAGGAAACAACACTATGCACAGTTAAGTGGTGTTCTTGATTAAAATTACTGGAAAACAATCTAAGTGTGTTGGACCAACATCATCCTGCCTTTGACAGCATTGATATAGGCCCCAGTTAAAGCCAAGGTACAACAAAGGTTGGGTCTCCCTTTTGGAGCACACAGAGGAAGCTCCGACATCCCACAGTCATCCCCCCCCCCCAAAGATCTAGGGCCCTTGATTTTCTGATGGCAGAGCTCTAACTTTATCATCTGTAACCTCAGGCCAACTCACGGAACAAAGGAATTACTGGCAGCAGCCCAGGTCACGCACACCATCGTCACGTTTCACACATCACAGTCAACAGATTTTAAATTCTAGGTATGAAAGGCGAACTCATTAGCAATTGTGTGATGCCACAACACTTATTTTTCATCCATCTACTAACCATCTCAAGGGACTGTAGTGGCCGTCCCTCGATGAATGGAAGGTCGGCAAGTCAGCAGCTCAAGACCTGAGTGCTGCATGATGGAGTGAGCTTCTGTCTCTGCCCTAGCTCTACCAACCTAGCCGGTTCAAAGGCAAGAAATTGCAAGTAGATAAATAGGTACCAATTCGGTGAGAAGGTAAACAGCATTCCATGCATTCCGGTGTCTAGTCATGCCTGCCACATGTCCATGGAGATGTCTGCAGATGCAGATAGCGCTGGATTTTTGGCTATAAACAGAGATGAGCACTGAACCCTAAAGTTGGATACAACTAGCTTCCAAGCAAGGGCAATTTTTACCTTACTAACCATTTACAACTTCACAGAAATAAATCTGATGTCACTCAGGGATCTTCAGTTAATACTAGGTGTAAAAAAGCCTCAGTGACCTGCAGTTTTATCTATTTTACTAGCCAAACATTGTGTACCTCCGTATCCCCACCTAATATGTCTCAATTAATGCCATGAAGTCTCACTTTTATGTCTGACGAAGTGGACTTGGTCCACGAAAGCTAACATTAAAATATAGTAGTTAGTCTTTAAGGTCCCACAATGGTTTTTGTCCATTTTATTATTATTTACTATCCAATATGTTTGTACAGACTAACACGGCTACCACTTCAGAAAGATCCCTTGTAGTTACTCAACAACATTCAGCACCTGGACAGCAACCTGGGCAAACCTACAGGAACCTTATTTTGTTGTTTGTTGTTCAGTCGCAAAGTCGATTCCGACCCTTTGAGACCCTGTGGACCCTAGTTGATTTAAATAGTCTCTCCATTTTATATAAGCTTTATTTTCAACTATTGATCTCACAACCCCACCTAATGAATTCTAGCAATTAACATCACATACAAAACATTTTCACCAATCTCAGGATAATCTACTTTTGTTGTTCAGTTGCACAGTCCATTCTGACCCTTTTGTGGCCCTATGGACCACTACCTGCCAGGCACCTCTGTTGTCCTCCACCCTCCTCCTCAACCCACCCAGCTCTGTGCCCATTGCATCTACAATACCATCTAGCCATCTCATTTTTGGCCGCCCCTTTCTTGGACCCACATTCTACCTTCTATAGGCAGAAGGTTCCACCACAGGTGGATCTTCAGGGATTTACAACCCCTTCTGGCACCACAACTCACCTCATTGAGCAGGGTGCCTCAACTCTTTGTGTAGCCATAAGGAGATAGCTCCATTTCCTGTGCCCAAATCCGGATCTATGTTTTAATACAGTAGTTAGGTTTAGCCTAAAGTAATGTTTTAACACTCTGTATCCAGTGGTGGGATGTTAAAAAATTTACTACCCCACCATGACATCATCACAGTGTGGGCAGAGCTAATGTCATGACATCATGACATCATGGGCGGGGCCAAAGAAAATATAATTAAATAATTAAAAAATTAAAAATAAGCACACACGCACACACCTCAACCCACCCCAAACAAAAAACCCATCACTTACCTGTTAGTATAAGTGCCTGGGCAGCACCATGTTGCAAGATGGAGATGGTCATCGTACCAGTTCTCTAGGATAATATGCCTTAATGTAAACGTAAAACAGCTGTACCTCCTTAAGGGTTCTCCAATTGGAACAGCACAGGTGTAGTTTATTGATGAGGTAACTCCAAGACCTTGTTTAAAAACCCCAAGCCAGGCTGCCAGGCCTTTTTAGGAACTGTGGTAGTATGTCAATATAGGTAAAGGTATTAAATACACATTAAAATACACACAGACACACCACACCCTGGGGAGCAGGCTATAGGGAGCTTCAGGCTAGCAGCTTCTGTTCCTCCTCCCCGCTTGGGAGGACAGCAAGGAGGCTGTGCATATGCGCCAAGCACTCTAGGAGTGCATGCACACCAAGTGCTTGGCGCACATGCGCAATGGGGGAACCAGTGAAAAGTTAAGGCCCGAAGGTGGTTCCCCCCAAAAGCTGCTACCGGTTCTCCGGGACACTGGGGAAAGTTACTACTGGTTCTGGCGAACTGGTGAGAACCTGTTACATCTCATCACTTTCTGTATCCTTACATAGAAGCCCTTGTAATACCGTGGTTAAAATTGTAGTACTGCAGCCAAAACTGCTTACATTGTGAGTTCAATCCCAGGTTGACTCAGCCTTCCATCCTTTCCAAGTGAATAAAATGAGTACCTAGCATGTTGGGACAAAAATGATAATTACACTGTGAACAACTCAGAGAGTTCTCTAAGTCATATGGGATGCTATATAAACATGATTTTTATTGTTATATAACTTTCCATATCATCTTTTGCACTGTTCCAGGTGGAGTATGTGCATAAGATTTCAAACATCCTATTATTATTATTATTATTATTATTATTATTATTATTATTATTATTATTATTATTATTATTATTATTATTATTATTATTATTATTATTATTATTATTTTGCTATCTTGCATTCTCCAATAACAAAATAAAAGCAAGCTAATTTTCAAAATACTGTACAGACTGAGTCAACCTTGTGTTACAATGAAGTCACTCTTTTCCTGTTAACACCAATAGGATTCGCTGCTTCTAGGTTCAGAATCATCATCTCATCTAATTAAACCAGCGACACTCAAGCATTTGAAATATGCCACTACTGAATGAAGTGTTCTGCATAGCCTTTTAAAATGTGACTTGCTTTATAAAACAGTTGCAGTTGCAGTTAATGAAATACATGACATTTCTGTGCAGCATAATCTCATACATATAATTTGAAAGAAAACATTTTTATATACAGCAAGAACCAAGCCCAAAGAATAATGGCTCCCAACCATGGATTCCCAGATGTTTTGGGATGGCAATAGCCAGAGTCTCTTTTGGCTAGTTTGGTTATGGCTTTGAGGAGTTGGAAGTCCCACAATATTTAGTGAACTAGGGACTTGCTCTGTATGCCAGCTTCATTTGACTATAATGTTATATTTAACCAAAGTCTCTGATTTTGTCTCCCTCATTTATATCAATAAATAAACAAGAAAAGATGAAAGTGATGGGTTAAATGTGTTTCTTCCAATGAGGAACAAGGGTCAGAAACTACATTATGTGCCATTTAAAACAAATACAGGGTAATTTATAAAGAGGAATTTTTCAACGCTTTACAATTTCATTTTATAATCGAATCCTGTTAGCTTCTGCCAGGCTGCTCATTTTTCATGGTGTGAAATTGAGGAGAGGCACTTGTTTTTGCTTCCTGAATAAATGACATTGATTTTTTTTCTCATAGCGCATAATTATAATCAATTGGTTTGAGGAGATGAATTGCAACCAATCTAGTGCGCATGGCAACCATCAACAAGTGCCTATTCAAGACTTCAATTTTGTTAGCAATATTTTATGAGAGGAAAACAAAGAGAAGGGGATTAAATTTTGCACTTGGTGGTATTTCAAATGGTTGGCAATTGCAATTTCCAAAATTTTAGAATAAATAAATAACATTAATATCTGAAGCAGATCTAACTTAGATGTTAGAAATGGAGTGGAGGGTAAAATCTGGCAGAAAAATCTACTGGCCATAGTCTCCCTCTCCCTCTCTTTCTCTCTTCCATGTCCCAGTAAAACCCTGGACTGCCAAAATGAAGCCACCCTCTTGTCCCTGTCATTGACCAAACTCAAGTCCTCATCAGTGAATGTTTCTGGAAGTTATCTGCATACCAGTAAATGGGCTAGATTATATATCTCTATGCATCCACACCATGTATTGTTGTCCACCAGCAGCCCCCACTTGAGCATGTTGGTCTTACGTTAAGGGACTCCAACCCTCAACCTATTCAGGGTCCTCCAAGTGACATGGGGGAGGTTGAGCTCCACAGCTATATCCTCCTTTACTGTCGTTCCTTGATCCATGAGTTCCTTCCTCCATCTTTTAATTTGGTTTTGCTCTTGCGTGCCCTCAAGAATGTTTGTCCTTGCTTTAAAGCTCTTCTTAGATCTGCGCCGGCGGACTTGAAACTCATATCCATTCAGAGGATGTTGAGAGTCATTCTCTTGCTTAGTTCTCTCGGCTTAGTTCTCTCCTGATCTTAGGTGGAGTGATACCAACAATAGGGTTTATTTTCTCAACTGGTGTAGGTTTGAGGCATCCTGTCACCCTGAAAAATGTTCATCAACTGCATCTCCCCTTGAAGCTCCTATCAGTGTTCTGGAAGGCCTTCTAGAGTGAGTCTTCTCTTCTCATTTGGTGGCCAAAGTTCTTTAACTTCATTTTTAATATTTGTCCTTCCAAAGATCAGTCAGGGTTGATTTCCTTAAGGATCGACTTATTTGCTCTCTTGCCTCTCAAGAATTAATCTTCTTTTTATTTCATGGCTGCACTCTCCACCTGCAGTGATCTTGGATCTTAAGAATGTAAAGTCTGCCATTGCTTCCCTTTCTTCCCCTTCTATTTGCCAGGGAGTGATAGGGCCGGTGGCTTGTTGTTGTTTTTTACGTTGAGTCTCAGGCCAGCTTTTGCATTCTATTCTTTCACCCTAATCAAGAGGTTCTTTAGGTCTTCTTCATTTTCTCTCATTCATAGGGATGCCGTAAGTTGGAGATAGTTTTATGACATGTAACAATAGCAACAACAGCAACGTGAAGTGGTGAACCAATAGGAAAAGGAATCACATTCTTGGTGTTTCTCTTGCTTGGTGTCTCTTTGTGAGTTGTAGTGAGGACAAGAGAGGATTCTTGAGACCATTTGAAATGCTGACATTAGTGTCATCAATATTCAAGCTGAACTTTGCTAAGTAGAGCGTGACACATTATTTTTCCTACTGTTCAAGGTGAGCATGATATTAGAAAAGGCCATCAAGTGAAAGGATTTGCCACTGAAGACCAAGGGCAAGACCATCCACAGTCTTATATCCCAGTCACCATGTGTGGTTGCAAAAACTTTACAGCCAAGAAAGCTAATAGGAAAAGTGGTGATTCATTTGAAATTTGGGGGCAAAAGTGATGAAACCGATGCTATCCTGCCTTGGGCACATCATGAAAAGACAAGACTCTTGATTCCTCAAGAGAAGTCACAGGCTGTAACTTGCAGGAGTTGAGCAAGGCTACTGAGGACATGACATTTTGGAGATCTCTCATTCATAAGGTCATCATACTTTGGAGACAATTTAATGGTACATTACAACAACAAACTGTCTGAATAGACAAGTGCAACTGCAGCAGCCCTAAGGAACAGGCTGAATAAACATTGTCATTTCAATACAGTGCTTGGAGAGGCTCAGGTTAACTGAATATAGACTGTTACTTTGTAGAGACTACGTTGTACCCAAGAGTAATGATCACAACTACTGTGAAACAGTGAACTACATTACAAATTAAGTTGAACATTTGCTAACATAAATGGGCAATTTAGTTCAACACCCTTTTAAAATAAAGATGTTTTAAAAGATGATGGTGATGGTGATGGTGATGGTGATGGTGATGGTGATGGTGATGATGATGATGATGATGATGATGATGATGATGATGATGATATTGATAATGATAATGATAATGATAATAATAATAATAATGATAATGATAATGATAATGATAATAATAATAATAATAATAATAATAATAATAATAATAATAATAATAATAATAATAATAATAATAATAATAATAATAATAATAATAATAATAATAATAATAATAATAATAATAATGTTGTGTCAGAAATTATTCTGGGTTGAAAGGATTTTTTTGCAGAATACACTCTGCTCAGGGAATGCCCAAATGAGGCTCCTTTCATGTCCCCAAGAGCTGGGACAGAGACAGGTGCTCAATCTGTCATGCAGTACCCAGGTCTCAAACTGCTGACTTGCCAGCCTTCCAGCTATCAATGCGAGCTTCTTAGCCCCAGAGCCACCACAGCCCCTCTTTGAAAGATGAAAAAGATTGATGTGTATTTGTGGTTTTTTTGCACCAGTATGTCTCCAGCAATATATTAGCATTTTTGTTAGCTAGGGAGGGGAAGTTGTCGTCAAGGTAACAAGAACAGCAACTAAGTTGTATGACGCTATTGTCTCTGTAACAGGATGGAATCAGCAGCATCAGCAATGCATGCTAAAGGAGAGCTGTAGCCAGTCCTACATGGAAAGAGGATATATACATGGATTGTTGAAAAACCGCCTTGCGCTTTCTCTTGTAGTGCATGCAGGAATCTGAAGGGAAGGCAGGAGCTGAGATGGGATGGTAGAAAAACAGAAAGTATTTGTTTGAGAGAAACACAGAGTTTAGCAAAGGGTTTAGATGAGACCAAGAGAACAAGATGGGGAGAAAGAAAATACATGATAGATAGAAAGAAAAAGAGAGATAAGTATTAGGAGCAGAAATCCCTCCCTACCACCGCCACCAAAGGAAACTAACTTACAGTCCTTTTTGTTGTTTTAATTGTTCAAGGCTAGGAAAATTAAAAAGTTTAGAATACCAGGTTCTACCCATTTACTTTAGAGTGCGATGAATTGACTTAAGAGCTGTTGGTGTTTAATGGTCTCTCTGTATCTGATCCTCCCCTTCCCCATTTCTAAAAAGCCAGACTGAAATCCTGTTGTGTAATGTACATTTGCAGAAGGGTGATGACATCATCAGCAAGAGATGGTTTTCAGTAATTAAAATTTTCTCTCCCCATGACTTCTCTAGCTGCTGAAGTGCTTCAGACTTTTTCCCACAGAGGAGAGCAGAACCTGGCGAGAGGAACCGGAGTAGAAACTTCAGAGGTAGCATTTCCCTTTAAGGTATGGGTTTTGAGCAGAGGCGCACAGCCGCCCATCCTGGTAAATTCGCTCCCCAACATGAGCCTGTATCCTCTTGTTGATATCACTCCACCTCAGCTAAGGAAAGAAGTAGCAGCGGATGCTGAGAGAACTAAGCAAGAGAATGACCCTCAACATCCTGTGAATGGATATGAGACTCAAGTCCACTGGCTCAAATCCTGCAATTGCTTTATGGCAAGAACAGACATTCTCAAGGGTATGTAAGAGCAAAATCAAATTATAAATAGAGGAAGGAGCTCACTGGGCTGAGGTACTCGACCTCCCCTATGTCACTTGGAGGACCCTGAACAGGCTGAGGGTCAGAGTGCCTTAATGTAAGACCAACACACTTAAGTGAGGACTGTTGGTGGACAACAACATGCTGTGTGAAATGTGGAGAGATACACAAACTGGCTCATTTGCTGGTCTGCTGATTACTACTGGAAACATGTACCAATGAGGATTTAAGTTTGACCAACAACAAAGCCAAGAAGGTGGCTTCATTTTGGCAGTCCAGGGTTTGATCTGGACATGAAAGAAGATTTTCTAGAATTGCTCTTCTGGATCACTAACTTATTAATCATTATTTGAAGGTTTTCAAGTATGGTCCTGCAGACTGCCCTTTAAGAACTCAGAATCAGTATCCCTGCAGCAAAACAAAAGGAGGGGGGAAACTATGGACACAGTGGGAAGAAAACACTACTGCTTATTGTCTATGAATGATTCTAGTAACAATCTATTTAGCAAAGTTTCTGGATGTCAGACCATTCATTCCATAGTGATGTCTTGCTACTGAAATATTTCTGATCGTAAGTCACCTACTGAATTTGACACTGGATATGTGCTACAGGGCAAAATGACTACATGAAGCTTCCATACTTGCATCAAATGTATGAGTTCACTATTCTCATTAAGTAGAAATGTCAATTTCTTTGTCCCAAAAGCACATTACAGTATTATTATTATAGTCCCTCTGACTTTGTGTCATCTCTTGTTCTTCAGTCAGCCTCCTTATTTCTCATTTATTTCCATTAGAAGCCACCTCACTAGTAATGAATTCAAACAGATGCTCCATTTTGATGTTGCAAATTGCTAATTCTTAAATCATCCTGTGGGTGGAAGCAAGGCTGCTTCTCTCCATTTTAATGCTCCAGAGCTGCTAGCCATCCATTGGAGAGGGCTTCTAGCAGTTCCTGCAACACTTACTCCTTAATCTTCATCTGGGCCATTAAATTGTAACTGGATTTCCGGAACCTGTGAGTTATATGGATAATTATTCTGATTTTTCTCACACCTGGTATTGGTGGGTGTTTGAACTTGTTTAGTAGAAATAGCAATATTCTTATTTAAGGGAGTCACAGAACTCAAAACGATCACAGATATCTTGATTGCTAAAGGTTATGCTAAAAAGCAGCTCCTTGATTCCGCACTGTAACTTTACATCTGAATGGCCCAATAAAATATTTTGCTTTAGTAAAGATGCTAAAGAAGTAATTTAGCCTTGAATAGAAATGGATTTTAAAATTCTAACTCAAGTGGATGAAGATAGCTGTGAATTCATTAAGCTGGACTGATTGTATAGACTGCAGTAATGGGCAACCTTGGCACTCCAGCTGTTTATGAGCTTCAATTCCCAGAAGCCTTCATCATCAGGTGTGTTGACTTGAGCTTCTGGGAATTGAAGCTGAAGAACACCTGGAGTGCCAAGGCTGGCCATCATTGGTATAGCATGATGGACTAGGATTCAAATCTTCACTTAGCCATGGAAACTAATTGGTGTGTGTGTGTGCGCGCGTGCCAAACTAGCAAAGGCACTGCACAAATTTCTCACTTACCTTGAAAGGCCTATTCTGTTCCAGCATGACAACATATAACTAATTAACTAAAGATATCACAAGAAAGTTACATTTTTAAATTCCTCATATGTCTGTTATGATGTCTAAATTTAATAATCATTTTACTGCATATTAACTCAACAGAAGGTTAAAGGAGAAAAGGCATTTGATTTATATGGGGGATGTTTCAGTGTTCAAACCTTCAAGACCACAACTATGAGATAACCTCCTCTCTCTCTCTCTCTCTCTCTCAAATATATACATATATTGCTGAAAAAAATCTAATTAACATAAAAACTGAGATATCCCAAATGTTCTACTTTCTAGTGATAACTGATGTTTATCACCATTTGCAATTTTTTAATTCAAGAGCAATGCTGTTATATGACATTACTCTATGCATCATGAGCAACTATGATTTGTTCGGGGGTGGGGGTGATGGGTGTTCCTCACCATTTGATTATACTAATGCATAACGTGTATTGTGGACAAAAAAAGCTACCACTGGGATGGAATATGGAGAGACAGAATGATTTCCCATAGGCAAAAATGTCAGACAAGGGAACCTTTTATTCTCTTATCTGTTCTATCTGTATGCAGAATTTATCATACGGGAAGCCAGACTAGATTTAGATGAAAGAGGAGTGACAACTGGTGGAAGTAACATCAATAATTTAAGTTATGCAGAGGGCAGCATCTGACTGGCAGAAAGCAACACTAACTTGAGATGACTTTTACTGAGCGTGCAAGAAGAAAGGATTGCAGTTGAGCATGAAGACAAACTCAGCCTGCAGATATCCAGGACTACCAGAAAGAAGGAAAAGTAGATCCTGAACTATCTCTGGAGGCAAGAATGATAAACTAAGACTGCCCTATCTTGGGCACATCATGAGAAAGCAAAATTCTCTGGAAAAGACAAGATTGCTGAGAAAGACTGGAAGCAGCAGGGAAAGACAGGTTGATTCCTTAAAGGAAGCTGCAGCTTGATCTGGACACTGCTATTGAGAACTGTACATTTTAGAGCTCTCTCCTTTATACAGTTGCCATAAATTGGAGGTGAGTTGATGAGTGATGAATGTTGAGTGCCTCTTTGTCAGAATCCAACTAGAATATCTAGGCATTTCTCACTCTCTATAACATAAATGGATCCCTGCTAAAAGATGTAGTAACAGTATACCTGACGAACAAATTAAGGTGGGCTAGCCATGTTGCATACACAAGTGACAATAGATGGAGTGCTACAATAATGAATTGGTATCTGAGAGATTGCAAAAGACCCAGGGGAAGCCCACCTCGCAGGTGGGAAGATTTTTCTCAAGAAAAATGTTGGACCAGCATGGAGAAGAACTGCCAGGGACAGATCGTTATGGAGAGAAGTTGTGCAGAATGTTGTTGCAGAGACGTCTACTCATACAAGGACTCCTCGCGGAATAACGACTCCAAGGTGTAACATAAAAGCCTTTGATGTACCAGAAATAATTGGTTTTTTAAAAGTAACTTTCTAATGTTATGTTTGCTTTACAGAATAAGTGGAATGAGAAGGAACATCCAGGAAGGAGTTGGGGAAATTGAAAGCATTAAGGAACAAGAGAATAGAAAACAGATAACTGAGAATAATAGTAGGGGTAGAAGCCTGTTTTCAAGGCATTAATTTATGGGTGCATCTTCTCCCAACTCCTTCATCATGTGGAGAGTAGCTATTGGAAAATAAAAACCTCGTTTAATTCATTTGTGGTCTTATTTATTATTATTTATTCAACTTATATCCCACCCATCTGGGATACACTCCCACTCTGGGTGGCTCACAATGTTAAAAAGAGCAGAACAAACACCATAAAACCATTAAAAAATCAAAAAACCCACCCGCCCAGTCCAATCAGCACCAAGAACCACTTGGTCTTTGCAGATTTCCACATTATGTAGCAGAGTCTTTGGTTCAAAAGATCACCTTCAACATGTAGGTTGTTATGTTGTATGGCAAGAAGTCTGAACCTACTTATAGCAACTCTAATAGGATGTCAAATGTAAGTGAAATATTTGAAGAACTCCAGTGGGTTTCCATGTCCAGATGGGGGTTCAAACCCTGGTCTCCAAAGTTCTAGTCCATCGCTCTACCTGCTACGTCACTCTGGCTACCCCAACTGGATGCGCTGCATGGGCATACCATGCAGACATAATTTGCCATGCCCACCCCCTGGGACTGGCAGTCCCATCCTACAGGCCATTGGTGTAGTGGGTAGGAGCCAGGTACCATATATAGGGGTAGCTCCTTACTACCTCACCCTCATTTTTCTTCTGCAACTGCTATGAACAATTGCCCTGCCCTCCCTCCCTTTCATCTAAGTATGAGTTTACTGGTTGCTTCAGGGCCTGATGGGAATGTTTTTTCACTACCACTAATTGGTCCAGGTGGTCGTGTTTTTCACCCACCCCGTACTTAGATGTGGGAGATCAACGATTTATATCGTAAACCAGTCACTGTGGCAGTAGTGTGGTAAATGGCGATTGGAAATAATCTAAATTGGTTCATGAGGGGTGGGGGTTCCTTCAGTCGCCAGAAAGACAAAGGCGCAGGCAGCGTCTACTGGCTGGTGAATGGACCCTCAGCCATTAAAATAGTGATAACCACAGCTTGACAGCTTGGTATCAATGATCTGATTGGCTGAAATGGTTAACGGTGGAGAGAGACCACCCTCCATATTAAATAACCAGTTATGGAGATATGGGTGAGCTTACCCATAATAACTTGTCATTGTACCCACTACTATGTCCCAATGTAGGTCAAATAACAGTTTGTTATACAGTTTAATTTTTTGAATAAAGTGGCCCAATTGTTTTGCCAAAGAATGGTTGCCTATGTCTTTTATAGAGGGACGTAGTGGCAAATGTAGGAAGGTAGTAGACATGACGACAGAAGTGATGGAGCTAGTACACACACCCTTCTCTTACATTTACTGAAAAGTGTTTGTGAATGCTTGAACAGAGCTATGGAGATTGGTATTTCAAGCATATGCAAGGTTTATTTATACAGAAGGATGAGTGCATTAGCAGAGCTTCAATAACAGCTTTATTGCCATAAAACATCAGACAAAGTTTTTCGGGACTTTTCAGATCACTGTCACTCACTAAAGCTTCAGAGCCAAACTATTAAGGAAGTATTTAATGCAGAACTGGTTGTTTTTATGTAAATAGCATCAGCTAGGAAAGGGGTATCCAAGAAATGCCCAGTTATACAAAGATTAGAACTAACTCTTTCCTCTCCTGCTACAGTCTGGAGATTAGAAAAATGCCACCCTTCTCTGAAGCTATTTGCATTGAGACAGAGTCTTCCATTGGCCGTAGTTGAGGCTATCTTTACAAAACAAACCCAGCTTGGTCTACTTCACAGGACTATTGCAAGTAAGAAAACCAACAAGGCCATTACTAAAAGAAAAATCCTGCGTTTCTTGACAAGAAACTCCAAAAATAAATTATAAATAAATATAACTCCAAAAATAAATTAAAGGAATGGAAGTAAGATGACTTTTTTAAAAGTCTACTCATTGAGAAGAAAGACAATAGTTATACCACTAGTAACTGAAGAAGAGAAAATGTATTAAGTTTTGAGAACATGAAATTCTTATAAACCACTTAATAGTGGCTATTCCAATTGTGATTTTTTGTCATACATCTAACAAATATGATACACAAAAATCATTGCCAGTAAATCTGGTAGAGCACATTTTAAAAATTTGAAACTTTGGGACACGACACCTTTGAATGGCTCACTGGGTCCAGTTTTCTTCCTTACATAGAAGCTTTGTATATTGTCTGAACATTGTGTTACTTTATTCTCCCTTTTGATGAGGTCTCCGGATGAAGATTCTGCACAAGAAATATGACAAAGAAAAGACAGAAGACTGGCCCAGAAGAACAAAGGCTCTCTGTGAATGCATTGTTAGTGGCTAAGACTTTCAGAGTTTTTCTTTCCTGTTGAAGAAACATGAATTGCCAGTGAGGCTTCAGCAAGCACAAACTAGAAACTTCCCTTGTCTGTTGCTGGAAAAGACAGCAGTTGAATGCTATTTTCCACCTCAGTATTATGGGACAGGTTGAGGAAATTTGCATTGCCATTTCATAATAGCCCCGTATCGTCTTTTTATGGGTTCGCTTATTTCCTGAATTGTAATTGCCCTACACAGTAGGCTGGAAAAATGTTGTGGCTTTGTTTCATCAGAAGTAAGGTTATGCACAGTGTCTCAGCAAATATGCAAAATCAAACCAAATCTATGTGCACCATTCTGTGTGTGCAGTTCTGACTCTGGGTCAAAGTAAAGAACTCCTGGTTGACCCATCGGACAGAGCAATCCCCCCAAAGATCTTTGTGTTTCATCCAGCATCTGAGGGGTTAAAATGTTTAAAATTCATTAAGGATGCCTTAGGGGACAGAAATAAAAAACAGGTGTACAGTGACGTGAAAGGCTTACGTCAGCGTTGCTAGCCTATGTCTGTCATTGTTTCTTTTCCTCTTCTTCACTAGCTTAGGTAATTTATTAAACAATTTACAACAAGGACTGTCTGGTTGTATGAGAAAGAGAGAGACTATGGATGAATGCCTGTGTTCTTCCTGTGTCATCTTTGATTGATTAGCTCAGAATTAGGGTGTTTGTTTGTTTGTTTATTATTTATTTATATTATTTATTTTTTCACATTTGTATGCTGCCCTACTCGCATAGTGACTCAGGGTGGCTTAACATGGTATGACAGAACAAACATTAAAAACAGAACAATCATAACATCATAACCTCTCCATAAAAATTTAGATTACAAAGATTTTTTAATTGTTTGTTGGTTGGTTGGTCTACTTCACAGTTTGTCTGTTTGTTTGCTTACTTGCTTGCTTGGTTTTATATACTGCACATCAGGAAAGATCAAAGGCAAAAGAGAAGGGGGCAGCAGAAGATGAGATGGTTAGCCATCCTATTGCCTACTAGCCAACATGTTGCAGATAAAATACATCCAAAACTCTAAATCAATGGAATATCAAGGCCCTGGAAAAGTAATATTCAGAGCTCATCTTTCCTCCCCTTCTGCTCCCCCCTTCTTTGTGGTGGTGTAGATTTCACTTACTGTTGGCCTTAGCAAAATTGCTAGAAGCGAATTTCTAGGCATAAGCAGTGGTGGGCTGTTGCCGGTTTGCACCGATTCGCCCAAACCGGTAGTAATAATCCCGGGTGGTTCTCCGGGGGAGGGGGGGGTAGAACCCATCCGGGATTGTTATTTTATATTTTTTTAGACGTTCGCTTCAGATGCCTCACCAGCAGCCAATTTTTTTTTTAAATTGGAGCCAAAATGGCTGCATCTTAGTGCACATGCGCAAAGTCAAATTGACGCATGCGTGCAGTAATTGCGAATCGTGTATGCATCAGATTGACTTTCTGCGCATGCGCGCTATGAGGCAGCCATTTGCTGCCTGGATTTTGCTGGAGCCGGACATTTGTGGAGCAGATCTGGCAGCAGTGGCAGCAGCAGACTCTCCTCAGTGCACCGCCAGGCCGGGCCAGGCTGGGCCAAGCCGCACTGCTGGGCTAGGCTGCACTGCGCTGCCGGGCCCAGCCAGGCCAGGCCAGGCCGCACTGCCAGGCCGCCGCACTGCCGCGCCGCTGTGCCGCCTCAATGCCACTGTGCCTGCCTGGCTGCTGCTCCCCGAGTCGACCCCAGGTAAGGTAAGTGATGGGTTTGTGTTTGGGGGGTTTGAGGTGGGGGTGTTTTATGTAGTTTGTTTTAATGTGTATGTAATGTATTTATGTATTATGTGTATATGTATTTATTTTAATTTATATCTCTTTATATATTTACTTATTTGTATTGATATATATATTTATATGTATTTATATGCCGTGCGCTCCGGTGTCTAGTCATGCCTGCCACATGACCATGGAAACGTCTGCAGAAGCAGACAGCGCTGGCTCTTCGGCTTAGAAACAGAGATGAGCACTGACCCCTAGAGTCGGATACGACTGGCTTTCGAGCAAGGGAAACCTTTACTTAAATAATGTGTATTTTTTTAATTTTTAATTAATTTTTTATGTTGGCTCCGCCCATGATGTCATGATGTCATAATGTCATGACATCAGCTCTGTCCATGATGTCGGCTCCGCCCACAGTGGGGTAGTAAAAATTTTGTCAACCCACCACTGAGCATAAGTATATCCTTCTGTTTTCTATAGCCCCAAAATTCAGTACTGTTGCATACCCTTCCTCACCTCAGAGTCACTGGCATTTTCCTCATTTGAGGGAATAGAGTTTTTCATGGAGCTCTGGAAGTCCATGATTGCTGTTATGGAAGGAGTGTGTCACCAAAAGGTACTGGGCAGGGCATGAACTTTTATCTTTGTGTTCTCATACAAGCACATCCTTAGCTTGAAGGAGGACTCACAATGTCTATCCAAACTTATGCTTCACCCAAGGATACATAGGGGTTCAGCCTAAAATTTTAAATGACTCTTTAAATTTTACTTTTAAACTGTCAACAAGAACATTGCAAAGAATTTTGCAAGAGTTTCCACCTCTTACCTCAGGAGTACTCAACCTTTTAAAGCTGGGGGCCATTGGGTCACGCTCCCTCAGACAGCTGTGGGGGCTGGACAGCCATTTTGCCCTTCCTCCACCACATGGCACTTCCTGGTGTGGTGGAGGCAGTGGGGGGCCATGAAATGGTGCCACGGGCTGCAACTGGCCCACAGGCCGCAGGTTGCGATTCCCTGTCTTACCTGCTTGTGGCAGAAAGGTGATATGTTGAGCACAAGTATTTCTTATATGGGTTGTTCTTCTAAAATGCTCATGCAATGTACAGCTTCTAGCTGTGGAGACAGCAGCAGGGATTTTGAATCCCCATTGTGCTTTCTGGGATAAAGGCCAGCCAAAATCAAGGCATGTGTACCTGATGTGATTGCACAAGCTTGGTGCAACCAGACATAGGAATAGAGTGCAACCATACATAGGAACTGGTACATACTTTTTCTAAGCACTTTATATCTAGAACTGACTTGAGAGCAGACGATTATCACTGTAATTTGAAATACCATGAAGGCTTCTTCTAGTCCAAGTTTCTTTCATTCTTTTAGACATAGGCAACTCTTAACACAAGAAAGGATGGTGGGTGGGGTTGATGATGTGTCAGGTAGTTCTTAAACCATTGAAGAAACCTTTCAGACCTATGGATGAAAAAGGTTTTGAGAAACGCTATCAACTGTTGTTCCTTGGCACGGATACAGCTGGCTCTCTTTCTTTTTTTAAAAAAGAAACTTGTTCGAAAGAGTTGCAGCACTATATTAAAAACCTTTGATGTACTACCATCATTCCATGGGCCTGAACATCTGTTATTTTCATTTCATTTGTAAAACATCGCATAAAGAGCGCCTCGCTTAGAGAGTAATTCGCTTAAAGAGCAGAATTTTCTCTGAATGGTTGCCTCGCTTAACAAATAAAACCAACCCAAAACTTGCTTAACAACTAAATCGGGGTTCACAATCCCCACACACACACCAGAAGTCACAATTGGTCACTTACAATGGTGTTTCGCTTAAAGAGCAAACTCGCTTAAAGCGCAATCCTGTGGAACGCATTATGCTCTTTAAGCGAGGTACCACTGTACTCTTTTCATTTTCATTTGGTTCATATTTTATGCATATCATTAAGTCTACTTTGAAACTAATTTACAAACTTAATGACTATAATCTATAAGCCACCCAGAGTAGGGAAATCCCCTAGATGGGCAGGGTATAAATATAACAAATAAATAAATAATCTCCCCGAACCCTCTTAAAGATATCAACTAGATCTTTTTGCTGAAACAAACAAGCCCAACCTCCAAAATGATCTGATCCTCAACTTCCTGAACCCCTGTCAAGGATTTGTACCTTTTTTGGTGAGGAGTTGACTGCTCTATTTTGATCCATTTCCAGCACATGTGATCACCAGAAACAGACCCAAAATCCTCTAATTTCTCCCAGAAGCATTTATTTGCTTTTCTTTTAAGGTTGAGAGCTTGCCCAGTTTGGCTATGAGAAGCTCTCGAAGAAGTATTAATTTGCCAATATCCTGAGGTGGCTGTAAATTACTTCACAGCGGCGGGTCGGGCAAGGAGAAGGCGTGCACCACCGACCTGTGCCCCCTCGGCCATTTCCCCTTTGGCCGGAGGGAAGGCAGGGAAGAAGAACAGTGGTGGGTCGGGCAAGGAGAAGGAGCGTACTGCCGACCCACACCTCACCACCGCAACAGCAGTGAGGAGAACCTCAGCGGCCACCGGGCAGCTAGCAGGGTGAGGAGACCGAATGCCAGAGGAGGGACCTTGCAACCGACACAGGCGCTGGCGATGAAAGACCACTGAGCAGCTGAAACTGACTGCATGCATATGATAAGTAATTCACTAATGTAGCTGACTTTACATACTTCAGTAGAGACTTATAGTGAACTTACAGTAGAGACTTGATATATTGGACTTCATAACAAGGATACTTAGAAACTCTTGACTTATAACTACATATAACCAACACTAATTAGCTTAATTTTCAGTCTTATACTGTTTAAACTGTTATAATGTGCATGATTGTTTTAAACTGTGATAATATGTATGATGAGAGGAGAGGATACTGCCGTAGAAACCGGCAAACCAACGTCAGGAATTTTGCCAAGAGAACCCTATGGACCAAAACAAAAGGCAAAACAAATGGGGCATTTTAGATGTAATAGGATGCTTAGTACATCAGATCAGAAGAAGGGGAGGGACAGGAAAGGGGGAGGAGAAATACAGTGTTGCAAGGAACAATACTGTATAGGGACGGGGAATGCGAGATCTATGAACCAGGGAAAACTGGAAGTGGTAAAAAAGGAAATGGAAAGAATAAGCATTGACATCTTGGGAATCAGCGAGTTAAAATGGACAGGGATGGGTGAATTCATCTCTGGAAACCATCATATCTACTACTGTGGACAAGAAAACCTCAGAAAAAACGGAGTAGCCATAATTGTCAATAAAAGGGTGAGAAAAGCAGTAATGGGATATAATCTCAAAAATGATAGAATGATATCAGTCAGAATACAAGGCAAGGCATTCAATATCACTGTAATCCAAGTATATGCACCAACCACTAGTGCAGATGAAGCCACAATTGACCAATTCTATGAGGACTTAGAACAACTCATAGAACAGATACCAAGAAATGATGTCCACATTATCATAGGAGACTGGAATGCCAAAGTAGGAAAGCAAAAAGTTACTGGAATAACAGGCAAGTTTGGTCTTGGAACACAGAATGAAGCAGGCCAAAGACTGATAGAATTCTGCCAAAATAATACACTGGTCATAGCAAACACTCACTTCCAGCAACACAAAAGGAGACTTTACACATGGACATCACCAGAGGGACAACATCGAAACCAGATTGATTACATACTCTGCAGTCAAAGATGGAGAACTTCCATACAGTCAGCAAAAACAAGACCAGGAGCAGATTGCGGCTCAGATCACAACCTACTGATTGCAAAAGTCAGGCTTAGACTAAAGAAAATAGGAAAAACCATTAGGCCAGACAGATATGACCTAGACAACATCCCTAAGGAATACACAGTGGAGGTGTGGAACAGATTCAATGGCTTGGACCAGATAGACAAAGTGCCAGAAGAATTATGGACAGAGATGCGGGACATCATGCAGGAGGCAGCAAAGAAAACCATACCAAAAGAAAAGAGAAAGAAAGCTAAGCAGCTGTCCGATGAGGCTCTTAAAATAGCAGAGGAAAGAAGGGATGCAAAAGGCAAAGGAGAAAGGGAAAAATACAATCACTTGAATACAGAATTTCAAATAAAAGCAAGGAGAGATAAGGAAAACTACCTGAATGAACAGTGCAAAGAAATAGAAGAAAACAACACAAAAGGTAGGACTAGAGATCTTTTCAAGAAAATTGGAGAAATCAAAGGAACGTTTAAAGCAAAAATGACCATGATAAAGGACAAAGATGGCAAGAAGTTAGCTGATGCAGAAGAGATTAAGAAAAGATGGAAAGAGTACACAGAGGAACTCTACATCAACACCCCTGATAATTATCACAATGATGAGAACATTGAACTTGAACCAGACATCCTAGAGAGTGAAGTCAGAAAGGCCCTAGAAAACACTGCAAAAAACAAAACCAGTGGAGATGATGGTATTCAGGTTGAACATTTCAAAGCCCTAGGAGATGATGGAATCAAATTGTTACATTCTATATGCCAACAGATTTGGAAAACACAAAAATGGCCACAAGATTGGAAAAGATCAGTATACGTTCCAATCCCCACAAAGGGTAATGCCAAAGAATGTTCAAATTATCGAAGAATTGCGCTCATCCCTCATGCTAGCAAGGTGATGCTCAATATAATACAGGATAGACCGCAGCAGCACGTGGAGAGAGAATTACCAGAAGTGCAGGCAGGGTTCAGAAGAGGCAGGGGGACTAGAGATCACATCGCCAACATAAGATGGATCATGGAAAAAACAAAGGAATATCAGAAACAAGTCTACTTCTCTTTCATTGATTACACTAAGGCCTTTGACTGTGTAGACCACAACAAAATGTGGCAAGTAATTAAAGAAATGGGAATACCAGAGGACCTTATATGCCTCATGAGAAATCTGTACATGAATCAAGAAGCAACAGTTAGGACAGATTACGGAATGACAGAGTGGTATGGAATAGGAAAAGGAGTAAGACAAGGCTGCATTTTGTCACCCTGCTTATTCAATTTATACACAGAGCAAATAATGCGCAATGCAGGGATGGAGGAATCACAATTTGGGATCAAAATTGCTGGGAGAAACATCAACAATTTGAGATATGCAGATGATACCACCCTAATGGCAGAAAGTGAGGAGGACCTAAAGAAGCTCCTGATTAGGTTGAAAGAAGAAAGTGAAAAAGCTGGCTTGAGACTTAATATCAAGAAAACCAAGATCATGGCCACAGGCCCTCTCAGTCCCTGGAAAATAGATGGGGATTAAGTAGAAGCAGTGACAGATTTTACTTTCCTAGGATCAAAGCTCACTGCAGATGGGGATTGCAGCCATGAAATAAAAAGGCGACTGATTCTTGGGAGGCAAGCGATGAGAAACCTGGGGAGCATAATGAAAAGTAGAGAAATCATATTGAAAACAAAAATTCGTATTGTCAAAGCAATGGTATTCCCTGTGGCAATGTATGGATGTGAGAGCCAGACCATTAGGAAAGCTGAGCGCAGAAGAATAGATGCCTTTGAGATGTGGTGTTGGAGGAGAGTTTTGAGAGTCCCCTGGACAGCGAGGAGAACAAATAGGTCAATCTTAGAAGAAATCAACCCAGAATGCTCCTTAGAAAGTCATATTGTAAAAATGAAGCTAAGGTACTTTGGACATCAAATGAGAAGAGAGGATTCACTTGAGAAGGCCTTGATGCTGGGAAAGGTGGAGGGCAAAAGAAGAAGGGGGCGGCCAAAAACGAGATGGTTAGATGGTATCGTAGAGACAATGGGCACAGAACTGAGCGAGTTGAGGAGGATGGTGAAGGACAGAAGTGCCTGGCGGACAATGGTCCATGGGGTCGCAGAGGGTCGGAATCGACTGAGCAACAACAATATTTGAAAAGGCTGACCATCAAATAAAGTTGGTTGAAAACTATATGCCATTTGGATGTGTGAATACACATACACAATGGCATACCAGACCTTCTGGAGACCCTATTTAGCTAGACCTAGCCTGAACCTGCATAGGCTTGTAGAGAAACCCAAATTTGTCTGCTTGCATAGACTTCATGCATAGAGGGACAGTGCAGACAATCTGTTCAATGTCTGTAAATGCCATAATCCTTCTTCCCTTTCCACATGTATATTTGAACATATGGGGAACGGTTTGGAAAAGATTAGTATTAGTTTGGAAAGAAGAAAATCACCACAGATTACAGTAGGTTGTTTTAATATTTTTTAAAAGTCCTTTCAAGATAAACATAATTTAGTTACATTTTTAGATTTTTAATGATCAACCTAACATGTATCCATTTTCACAAACTTTCTTGTCTTTGGTGCATAGTTGTTGTTCAGCCACATAGTCGAGTATGACCCTTTGCGACCCCATGGACCATCACACGCCAGGAACCCCTATCCTCCACCATCTTCCTCAACCCACTCAGCTCTGTGCCCATTGCATCAACAATACCATCTAGCCATCTCATCCTCTGCTGCCCCCTTCTTCTTCTACATTTAACCTTTCCCAACATCAAAGCTTTCTTGCGTGAATCCTCTCTTTTCGGGGCTGTAGCCAGGATTCTAGATTGGGAGGGGGGTATTTTTTTCAGGAAGGGCAACAATGTCACACACAGACACACATATATAACGTTAGAACTTTGCCCAGGGTAGGAGGCAGACTCTTCGCTCGGGGGGCTGATCCCTCCCTGGTCTACGGCTCTGTCTCTTCTCATTTGGTGTCCAAAGTACTGTACCTTCATTTTCAATATTTGACCTTTCAAGGAGCAGTCAGGGTTGATTTCCTTCAGGATTGACCTATTTGTTCTCTTTGCTGTCCAGGGTACTCTCAACATTCTCCTCCAGCACCACATTTCAAAGGCATCTATTCTTCTGCGTTCTTCTGAGTTCAACCATGATGGTGTCACCAAAATTACTGAATTATTAATTTTTAACTTAATTTAATTTCCCTTGAGGTAAGACATTGAATGTGTAAGCCACTTACCCAACTTCCCAGGTCCCTTGGCAGAGAAAGATCAGACGGAATGCCTATAGTTCAAGAGATAGGTCATTTATTGAGGGTACCAGTCAATACAATGAGCGCCTGCATTCAACAACCAATCTAAAGTGGAAAGACATTGTGCAGTGGGAGCCAGATACATTTATACTTTTTCTCCCTGTCATGGTTGAAAAGATTCTTGTCATGGTGCTAATGACCCTAATATGGTAAGCACTCTCTATTCCCAAGAAATTAGATACAACAAATACTTAGCCTATATCTTAAGGAATTTCCAATTCTAGATTGTTGCCAAAAAAAATCCCAAACCCCCAATTAAATGTATGTCCCAGCATGCATGTGTAACAATTTCATAGATTTACACCTTGTAAATTGACTTGAGAGGCCATTTATTTAACTACTTGTATGACTACCTGTGCCAGTGGGAGTTTAAACAATGACTAAATGTTCCCCTCGATTTAGTCAAAATTATTATTATTACTTTTATGAGAATTCCCTGCATATGGAATCCTGTCAGGTAAAAACTTAGTAAAAATTATTTCTCCAAATGTCTAGTTTTTTGTTTTGGGGTTGGAGAGCTTCCAAAGTGAGCAAGAGAAGGTGCTTAATACACACACACACACACACACACACACACACACACACACACACACACACACACACACACACACACACACACACACACACACACACACACACACACACACACACTGTTATTGCTGATATGATGCCGATCCATCTGATGGCAGAGAAAAGGGCGGAGATTTACTGGTGGAGGCGAGAAAATCAGGTGATGGAACAACACACAATTGCCATGGAAGCCAGGACGGAGAGGATAGCGCGATGGCAGCAGATCTGGGATGCATCGACCAAGGGATGGTGGACTCATCACCTCATCCCAGACATTAATGCGTGGTCAACAAGATAGCATGGAGAGGTGGATTACTACCTCACACAGCTGTTGACAGGGCATGGCTGCTTCAGAGCCTACCAACACCGATTTAGGCTGGATGATGATGCTTTGTGCCCTGTCTGCCATCCCATGCAGGAAGACATGGAGCACGTGTTTTTTCACTGTCCACGCTTTGATGCAGAATGGGAAATTCTACAGAAGCATCTCCAGAAGCATCTCCAGAAGCATCTCCAGAAGCATCTACGAAAGCATCTCGGAGACGACAGTTGTCTCCGGCAAGATGTTGAGCAGAGAGACTACGTGGGCTGCAGTGTCCAATTATGTGGCCAGTGTCAACTTGGAACATAGACATGTGGAGAAACTGAGGGCACCCAGAGGCATAGAGGAGAAGGAGGGCAAGTAGCCAAATTGGAGGAGGGTTATTAAAAGCAAGTCTGCCTGCCGCCCCCCGCGAAGTAATGCCTGATGGCAGTTCCACAGGGTGGCGGAAGCTTGATATTCCTGTACATGTACACAAGCAAAACCTACAGTCAGATAGAGAGTCCATAGATAGGTAAAGATAAAGGTAAAGGTCAACCTTGCTAAAAGCCAATCATATCCAAATCTAGGGTTCAGTGCTCATCTCTGTCTGTGTCTGCAGACATTTCCATAGACATGTGGCAGGCATGACTAAAGACCAAAGTTACACAGAACATTGTTTACCTTCCCACTGAAGTGGTACCTATGTATCTACTTGCAATTTCTTGCTTTCAAACTGCTAGGTTGGCAGAAGCTGGGACAGAGATGGGAGCTCACTCCATCGTGCAGCACTCGGGTCTCAAACTGCTGACCTACTGACCTTCCAGTCATCAAGTCCATCATTTTAACCACTAAGCCACCACAGTCCCTGAGCCACCGCAGTCCATGGATAGGCTCTCGCCAAAGAGCTTTTTTTATCTATAGTCAACCTGTGGAGCCTCTCCACCACAGAATGCTCCACCAACGTATAAAAATCTCTTTCATGACCACTTCTGCATAAATAAGTCAAGATTGGGGCAAAGTCTATCTGTGGACTGTAGTTTTTGCCTGGGCCTGAACTGGCAAAGATTTGCCTCCTCAGGAAGAATGAAGGCCCAGATAACGATAATGCCTCCTAGAACATGCATGGGCTGACAGCCCATGCAGGAATGAAGCAGCCAGTGTTTCATAACATCGTCCCTTGAAGCTGCCCCCTCAGCAGAGATGAACAGCCAAAGAACAGGTGGTGAGATTTGCCTGGAAATTACCTTTGTCGCTTAATTAGCTCTTAAGTGATAACATCTAGCTACTGTATTTGCCTGTGGTCTTCCCCAGAACACACAAGGCTCTATCGCTGTAAGTCACTTTAAGCTGACTGAAGCCCCAAGATCAACCTGATTTATTTCATTTAACACGGCTCTGTCCCCTGGTTATTCATCCGTATAAGAACACTACCTTTCCAGGACTCGGAGGTGGAAGGACATAAAAGCTCTAGCAAGAGAGCCGTTCTAAAGGCGATGGAAAGAAATTACTGGCAAATAAGAACTGTTTGTTCAACAGCTCAGGAGAATCGCTTACTGGCAAAGCTTATCTCCAGATGGAGCCAAGAGGGTGAGACACTTGTGAGCGCGGCTGACCCTGTTGCAAACATCTGGAACAGAAACGCTAAGCCTTTGTCTGCTATGATTAACCATACAGCAATCTTACGAGCAGCACTGTGGTGGTTTATTGGTTAAGATTCTGACTGGAAGATCAGTAGGTCAGTAGTTTGAAACCTGAGTGCTGCATGACAGAGTGAGCTCCCATCTCTGTCCCAGATCCTGCCAACCTAGAAGTTTGGAAGCAAGAAATTGCAAGTAGATAAATAGGTACCGCTTTGGTGAGAAAGGTAACTGCAGTCCGTGTGCTTTGGCACTTAGTTATGCCTGCCACATGACTACAGAAACATCTGCAGATGCAGACAATGCTGGCTCTTTGGCAGTAAACAGAGAAGAGCACTGAAACCTAGAGTCAGTCATGACTGGCTTTCGAGCAAGGGCGACCTTTACCTTTAATCTGTACATCTTTGAGGTACAGCAGAGTCTCTCATTCATTATCAAAAGTAAAGGGGCAGCAACAGCCATTAAGAGAGTAAATTTGTATTTTGTATTTGTATTTTCGACTTACATGCCGCCCCACAGCGACTCTGGGCGGCTTACAGAAGAAACAGTTACAATTCCATAGCACATTCCATAACATAAAAGCAATTACAGATATCACATAGTAAATTACAAATATCGCATATACAGTATATATACCTCCAATAACAGTTGCAATTACAAAACATTAGATTAGAACATCTTAAGATATAATCAGAGATACTGTAATATCAAACATTACAGCATCAAAATTCACTAAGCAACAATATCAAAACAACGATAAAAAATTCCAGTATCAGTTCAGTTTACACATACCAAAGCAAAACTTAAACAAGAAACAGTTGCTAAATCCCACAATAAGTGACAGCCGGTCTGCCCAGCCATAGGTAATTCTATCAGCCGTGGCTGCTCAAAAATGTCCTGCTGCCGTAGCGGCTTTTAAGCTCCGGGACAGATGGAGAGAGTCCCGGGGATGGACACGGTGGGCTCGGAGGGAAAGGCGGGAGCGTCCTCACTCCACCGCCTCCTCCGCCGAGCTTTTATCGGCCACCAATGGGATGACGTAGCCTGGGGGGGGCAGGAGCATTGCCTCACCACCCACAGCTGGTAGTCATCTCCTCCGCTGTGATGGCAGGACTGGAGGGGAAGGCCAGCGCATTCTCCTTCCACCGCCGAGCTTTTATCGGCCACCGGTGGGGTGACTGGGCCCAGGGAGGCGGGAATGTTTTGGTTAGGTGCTGGAGAAGTATTTTAAGAGTTTCCTAGAGTGCAAGGAAATCAAATCAGTCCATCCGAAAGGAAATCAACCCTGACTGCTCCTTGGAAGCTGAAGCTCAGGTCCTTTGGCCACCAAATGAGAAGAGAGGACTCCCTTGAGAAGGCCTTGATGCTGGGAAAGATTGAAGGCAAAAGGTGAGGCGGGCAGCAGAGGATGAGATGGTTAGACAGCATCGTTGACACAGTGGACGTAGCTTTGGGCAAACTACAGAGGATGGTGGATGAGTAAAGAGCCAGAGGCCCTTTGGTCCATGGGGGTCACAAAGGTTTTGAGTCGACTGTGTGACTGAACAACCACAGCATGTGTCAGTGAGGCAGCCGGCTTTTTTAGATGCCAAGGATACAGCTACCAATAACAGCAACAGCAGAAGCCATAGGCAGCATGGACCTCCCTCCATAGATGCATTGATTCAAGCAGGCATGGCTGGATGTGAATTTAAGATGACTTTGTGTATACAGTATATGCTTAAGGATTAAGAACTATAATGATTTTTTCACTTTTAAGAGTGTCTTTTCCTTAATATATTTTTATTTTTGAAACCTTAGATTTTTGAGAGTTGTATTCTCTGCTTTTGGATTGTTCCTTTTCGGACTGAAAGCCTCTATATTCTTAGGATGTATTTAAGACATCCTTTTCTGGCAACTGTATTGTATTCTTCATGTTGTTGTATCTTTGGAATATATTTTCGGAATTCTTAGAAATTCTTCTCAGTTTTGTTTCATATGCTTTTTATCATCATCATCAGCACTACAGAGTTGGAAGAGACCTATAGATCATCAAGTCCACTCCTTGTCAAGAAAGCACAGGAGAGGAATCGAACTCTCAACCTCTAGCTCCATAGCCAGATACCTAAACTACTGAACAGTGCAGTAGTTCTTGTACCTAAGGTCTTGATCCTGGCTTATATCAAGCTAGTATTTCGAGCATTTTTTAAATTGCCTTTTTATGCTGTTTTTGGATTGAATTTTGACTTAAGCATTTGTTTAGTTTCTATTGTTGTTCAGTCAATTCTGACCCTTCATGACCTCATGGACCCTTGCACACCAGGCACCCCTGTTGTCCTCCACCATCCTCTTAAACCCGCCCAGCTTTGTGCCCATTGCGTCAACAATACCATCTAACCATCTCAATCTCTGCTGATCCCTTCTTCTTTAGCCCTCAACCTTTCCCAGCATCAAGGCTTTCTCATTTAATGTCCAAAATACTGTAGCTTCATCTTCAATATTTGACCTTCCAAGGAGCAGTTGGGGTTGATTTCTTTTAAGATCAACCTACCGTATTTGTTCTCTTTGCTGTCCAGGGTACTCTTAAAATTCTCCTCCAGTTTCTATAACCCTATATATATCCTGGGGCGATGATCAGGCATCAGACATCTGATCTTGATACAAGGGTCTTCGAGAAGGGAATAGTCAAAGACCCCTTCTCTGAGAAAGCCTCTTCTACATGGCATCTCCCCAAGCACCCTCACAGCTGTCTTTACTAACAGAGTCCACGTCCATATACATCAAAAGGAAACACTGAGATTTGGATGGTCTTGACCCTAGTTTCCTGTGACACATTTCTACAATAGTTTTTGCATAACATCTTAGTTTCTTTTGCTTTCTGGGCTGTACTCTCCATTTGGATTGATGATTGAGCTAACTTACAAACAAACTTCTCACTATTTCAATGTTTTCTCTATCAACATGAAAGTAATTATTTTATTCTGCAGTCATCACTTTGGGCTTCTGAAATTTCAGTTGTAATCTTCCTTCTGCAGCTTCTTCTTCTAACTTCCTCAGTGGCCGTTTTCAAGCTACAGTATTTCCATTTCCTTCAACTAATATGGTGACATTAGCTTTCAACTATGTCTCACTTAAAAGAAATGGAAACGAAACTCAACAAATTGCAAGGCATTTTTAAAAAAAGAACTGAGTGATCTGCCTGCCTGCTAGCCAAACGTTTGTCAGAATGGAGGCATTCTGATTCTTAGAAAAGAAAAGCCACGTCCCGTTTGCTTTAAGGAGTTCATAATTCAAATTAATGGCCATTACTGTATATAATTTCAAGAGGAGTAGGAGGTCTTATAGCAGCAGTGCTAGGTTATCCTCTCATGCATTCTCAAACAACACATAAACCCACACAAAAATAGCCCAGCCGAGCAATTTCAGTGAATTAGACATTGCAGGCTTAATCCACACACTAATTCTATCAAAGTGCAACAGTTTTTAGGGATTTAAGAATCGTGAAGCCCAACAGGCTGAATGTCATTGCTGAAAGGTTTTTTAAGCCAGGTGGCAATTCCCCAATGGAGCAATACACAAGGTTCCCCACACACACACACACACACACACTCACACATCTTTGTAGACAGAAAAGGGTAGATTAAAAATGGGCCCAGCATATACACAAAATTGTCTCCAAAAAACAATTATTCAAACATCACTTTAACATGTGAATTTAGATTCCTTGCTAGCAGCACATTTAAAAGAGAGGTGAAGATTTTTCCTCAGATACTCTTAGGCCTATAGGAAGCTATCTTACATGGCATTACACTGAGGTAATAATAATAATTTCATGTCAGAAATTATTCTGGGTTGAAAGGAATTTTGCTAGAGGAATTTCACTCAGGGGACACCCGAATGAGGCTCCTTTCATGTCCCCAAAGATATTTTCCCAACGAAGAGGTCCCTTTTTATCTACTTGCAATTTATTGCTTTCGAACTGCTAGGTTGGCAGGAGCTGGGACAGAGATGGGCACTCAATCCGTCATGCAGTACCCGGGTCTCGAACTGCTGACTTGCCAGCCTTCCAGCTAACAAGGTGAGCTTTTTAACCACTGAGCCATAGGTAGACAATGGTTCTTTCTAGTCCAGTACTGTCAAAAATGATTAACAGAAGGTCTCCTGTTTTTAAGGCAGAATATTTTAACAGCCTTACCTGAAGAAACCCGGCATTTCCTGGAATGGTAGCCATGTTGGTCTGTCTTTCAAGTATATCAGAGAATAAACAAAACAAAGCAAAAACGTTGTAGCACTTTGAAGACTAACTGTTATATTTTAATGTTAGCTTTCGTGAGTCAAGTCTGACAAAGTGGACTTGACCCACGAAAGCTAACAATAAATTATAACAGTTAGTCTTCAAAGTGCTACAATTTTTTTTGTTTATTCTCTGATGTGCTGACAGTTTCCTGACAGTTTTCCAGTCAAGTGCTAACCAGACCTGAGACTCCAAAGCTTCTAAAATCTAAAGGTGTTCCTGTGTGCAATGGTGGTTGGTTGTCTTCTAGAAGAACTTCCCTAGCAAACCCACTGAACATCTAACCCCCACACACACCTTTTTTAACACTTGTGCATTCTCTTAAACAACTGAATAGGGTTGTGGCTACATAACATCAGAGTACAGTCAAACCTTGCCTAAAGAGCTCCTCCTCGCTTAGAGACTAACTCGCTTAAAGAGCAGAATTTTCTCTGAATGGTCGCCTCACTCAACAACTAAAACCAGCCAAAAACTTGCTTAACAACTAAATCAGGGGTCACAACCACCACCGCCACCACCGCCACCGCCCAGCCAGAAGTCACAGTTGGTCACTTACAATGGTGTTTTGCTTAAAGAATAAACTCACTTAAAAATCAATCCCATGGAACGCATTATGCTCTTTACGCAAGGTACCACTGTATCAGATATTTTTGTGAAGTGCATCATAGTTAGCAGAAAAGAAGGAACCAAACCTCCAGAAAGGTAGGAACAGGGAGAATTTCATTCTTTTTAATGTGAACTTCCTTAATTTAATCTTTTGGAACCAGTACATAAAACACAACACAGTTATTCTTGGAAACTTTGCTGGCCTTCAAATTTTACATTGACCTTCTGCAGTAAATTATGAAAAATACACTCAACTGTTCATAAATTAAGGGGAAGTTGCACATAGTGGCAATAACTTGGTAGAGGTTTTTTTTTTTAAATAAGAGGGAAATGGCTTGCAAAAATGTGTGTTAGAAAAACTCAATACAAATTTGCATGTACTGTATTATGGCAAACAGACACAGTTAATCCATACAAAGTTTCACATAAATTAAGTGTGTGTGTTTTAAAAAGACAAATTAAAATAAACTAATGTTAAGACTGCAGAACATTAGAAATAGAGAGTAACCAAAACAGACTGATGTGACCATCCCTATAAAATAGACTCAAGCCTATTTTTCCTCACTTGCAATGCTACATTTTGCATCAGATTGGAAACTTCTGAAGTCCATTAAGGATGGTCTGCATTGTCTCTGAAGATCATGCTGTGGAAGAACTGGTGTAAATTATCCTCAGAGATGGCCTATCAGAAGTTCATTCCTGATTCAGGGTCCATGAGTCTTTGTAGCTTAATTCCGACAAATGTTTCCAGGGTTTTCGAGGTATGAAGCACTCAAACGTGGTTTACGGTTCCCTCCTTCTGCGCATAGCCTGTGACGGCACATCCAGCAGTGACCTTTTGTTAATTCATCACACGAGCTGGAAACAATTCAACATTCACTTCTGTCCAGGAAGCAAACAGACTGTGCTAAAGTGCGACAGAAACTGCCGGCCCTGCCATGTGACAAAGTGATGCAGGGTGTTTAATGGATGGATGGAATTAATGGAGCCTAAGCACCAAAGCGCCTTGAAATGGTCCTCCTTCAAGCCTTCAGGAATGTTGTTCTCCCTGAACCATCCTTTTTTTAATGTTAAAGGAGTATTCAAAAAACACCACGAGGGACTTCTGTCCATTTCCCATTTTGTTTTATTTGTTTCTTATTTGGTGCAGGTTCTGTTGTGGATAAATACCTGTAGAGTTTGCTACTGAACTGACCTCAGGAACAACTGAAGGGAGGAACAGATGTCTGAAAAAAAGCAGGAAGACTTTTTGACGTCCTGCCGCTAACATGGTGGGAGAATGGTGTAGGACTCTGCTTCAGGCAGTAAAATGTTTTGGGCTATCTCTTGTGCTAGAGAGGAACAGAAAAGAAAGAAAAGAAAAGACCCAAATCTCTCAATACTGGGTTGTGATGGTCAAAACATCTTGCATGAGAGGCAAGACAAAAGCAAATCAAATAACAGCTGTGCTATAGAAATATCTACATCCCAACAGATTGGTTTATTTAAAGTACAATAGTTGATTTTTAAATCCAGTTGAATTGCTTGCTTCTAAGAGAACAGCATTTACAACAAACTGTCTTTCCTCATGGAAGTTGTAGCCGAAACCTTTCTTGACACTGCTTGGGGGCCACATTGGAACAGTAGGTTTAATAACCGGCGACGCTCACTGCCCTCAGTCAGTGCACAATTGCAGCCCAGAGAATTGGCTGGGCCAAGAGAATTCACCAGAACTGACACACGCAGAGCGCCGCAAGGAAAATCCAAGAGCTTCACAGCAGGGTAACTATTTTACAAAATGTCTTCTATTGGGGCAGAGGGATGCAAAATAATGATCACTTGCAGTCCAGTGAAAGAGGGACTCCTGGTCCAAATATTGTTGCGTTACATTGAGCCTCATATGTTTCTTTATTTTTAACGTGCCTAAGTTCAACATTTAAAAAAAAATGATATAGCTTAAATGGAACTGATGTAGAAATCAGCCATTGCAGCAAGAATGACAATAAATTTCAATTAAATGCATTTATTTATCATGTGAACAAAATTGCCAGATCAACTCAACTGAGGTTCTTATTGATCATTCTTTATGAAGAGCTGTTTCACACAGTAGATAGGTCAAGGGTATACACCTGGTACATTATAAGTGTACACCTAGATATGAGACTGAAACAAGCCCAGACCTAACATATCTTTATTAGGACTTGCAATCAGAGAGTGCAGATATTAGCCAAAGCTCTCTGTCAAGTTGCACTGCTGTTGTTGCTGACTGGCCCAACAGACCAGCCAGGTAATTTTAGACTCAGATCATCATGCTTTATCAGGAGGTGGTGATGGGAGGAATTCTGTATGGAGCAATGTCTATTGCAGGGGCAGTGATGGGATGTAACAGGTTCGCACCAGTTCGCTAGAACCAGTAGTAACTTTTCCCAATGTCCCGGAGAACCGGTAGCAGCTTTTGGGGGAAACCACCTTCGGGGCTTACCTTTTCACTGGTTCCCCCACTGCGCATGTGCACCAAGCACTTGGTGTGCATGCATGTCTACAGTACTTGGTGTGTATGCACGGCCTCCTTGCTGTCCTCCCAAGCGGGGAGGAGGAAGAGAAGCTGCTAGTCTGAAGCTCCCTATAGCCTGCTCCCCAGGGTAAGTGACTCACCTTTGGATGTGTTATGTCTGTGTGTATTTTAATGTGTATTTAATACCTTTGCCTATATTGACGTACTACCACAGTTCCTAAAAAGGCCTTGCAGCTGTCAGGCCTGGCTTGGGGTTTTTAAGCAAAGTCTTGGAGTTACCTCATCAATAAACTACACCTGTGCTGTCCCAATTGAAGAACCCTTAAGGAGGTACAGCTGTTTTACATTAAGGCATATTATCCTAGAGAATTGGTTAGGCAAAGACTTAGTACCTAACTTCTTTAACTGTTGAAAAGTTGAAAAGTGCCAAAATGAAGCCATCTTGTGGTGAGTTCATTCTGTAGTTCCTTCCATCTGACCTAGTGTGAGAAAGATTAGCCAGAATAATCTTTAAGCTCTGGTTTAAAAGCTCTGGTTGATTTATGTTAGGGATGTTTGGGTGGGTGTTTCGGTAAGTGGGTGTATTTTAATGTATTTTTTATTTTATTAATTTATTTAATTTATTTACGGGTTTGTGTTGTGGGTGGGCAGGTGGTTTGAGGTGTGTGTGTGTGCGCGCGCGCGCATGCGCGTGGTTATTTTAATTTTTTAAAACTTTTTCTTTGGCACCGCCCACAGTGTCATGACGTAGGCATCGCCCACGACGTCATGATGTTAGCTCCACCCACACTGTGATGATGTCACGGTGTGGTAGTAAATTTTTTGACATCCCACCACTGTGCAGGGGTGCCCAAATCTTTTAAGCTGGTCACGTGGTTCAGTGGGCCGGTCACATGGTTCAGCGGGCCAGTCATGTAGTTCAGTGGGCTGGTCAGGTGGTTCCTCCCACCAGAAGCAGAAGTAAAATGTCCCTTGCAATCTGTGTTTCGCAACAGGATGAGCTGCCATTTTCTTTGCTTAAACCAGGGGTGCCCAAACTACGGCCCATGGCCCAGATCTGGCCCCCAATGCCAATTCATCCAGCCCATGCCACCCTCAGCTCTCCTTGAAGTGGAAGTAAAACACACCCATCTTACTTCTGCTTCCAGGAGTGACGAGGGTGGCATGGGCCAGATGAATTGGCATTGGGGGCCTGATCTGGCCCACGCACCATAGTTTGGACATCACTGGTGTATTGTTTCACTTATAAATGTGACGAACTACATTAGCTGGGTTGGGGGGGGGGCACCTGTTCATTCTGTTGACTACAGCCAACCTATTACTACACAGCTTTGACCAGGGCAGCCTGCCTACATACCTCTAGGGAAGGAGGAGGTTAAAGGTTATAGAAGTTCCACCCACTGTGGAAGCCCCCAAAGAATTGTATGATTAAACAGGAAAGCAGGCACTGCTAGTAGAGAACCAGGGATAACTTGTCCAAAGCTTCCCAACACCTGGAGACTGGCCTGGTATAAATTGACGGAAATTCTGGTATTTTTATATTAGGAAGAGGGGAACATAGAACCTTATCTTATACTGAGTCACAGCATTAGTCCATCTACTCCAATATTATGAACCCTGGATGACATTGACTCTCCAGAACTTCAGACAAGAAAGCCGCCGCCGCCGCCGCCGCCGCCGCCGCCACCACCACCACCACCACCACCACCACCCAACCTGCAGATTCCCCCTGGAAATTCCCCATCCATGGAATCTCTGAGACAAAGCTGGCTTGAGCCTTGTTCTCAGCTTTGTTTCAAAATGGTGACTGGTGACCAAGGATTCAGTTTAGTTGTATCTCTGGAGAAAGGTTAATATGGAGACAAGGCTTGACCCTGCTTAACTTCTGACATCAAATGAGATCAGGTGTGTTCAGTGTCATTTGGCAGTAGTGGTACTCCTTTTGTGCTTCTTCTAGATGTCTTCTCAACTCAGCAAAGGTTCCATTCAGGAGGGGAAATGGGGTATGAGTGTTTAAAGCAATGAAAATGAAAAATGACAGTGATGCTGGACCTTTGCCAATTTAATACATTTGTTTTGTTTACTAACTGGCCCAGAGGCAGGCATTAGAATCACATTTTCCTGATGTAGATCTAGAAAGAAATGAGTCAGCCCTGGCTTTGTTAAAAAGGAGCCAGAACTCAAGACTGAGCAGCAGGATCCTTCCCTAACAGTATCATTTCTGTTTACAGGGGGTATTTTGGGGCAAAGCACATCTGTTCCATGAGCATTTTTCCAGAGGCTAAGGTGAAGGCTACACTTTGATTCATTTATACACACATGAATAAATGTTTCCCATCTCTGAAACTAGGACAAAGAATGGATATATTTGTGACGTGATGATGTGAGAAGGTCTTATTTTTAATTTGCTGTCATTGACTGCACCAAGTGTAAACTCCGTTCAAGGCATTACGTTATTGTAATAAAAAGACACCTCAACAGGGAAAAATAGGATGCAATGCATAAACCAATGCATTCCTCTCTGATCTTCTTGTTTTTGTTTGAAGATCTGGATCCAGAATCTGCTTCCTGTGGGATGGATGAAAGAGTCGTCTGTCCAAGGGAGGCTTTAGATGCCATGAAAGAGACCCATTGCTAAGAAGGAGGGAGGCCACCTCCTCTGACGCCCCCATCACCTCTAGAGGGGTTCCTCTGATCTTGGCATGTTGCTTTGAAGATCAATGATTATTCTGAAGTGGCATGCTGAGGCCATCCATAATCGAGTAGTGGGAGCATAATCAAGTTCTGGGACCTATACTGGTCCAATGTAGAGGGCTTTAGCTGCCTGGATAGCTTAGTGCAGGGATTCCCAACCTTTTCAAGCCGGGGGCCGGGTCACGCTCTCTCAGTCAGATGTCATGAAGTCATAGGCGGGGCCAACATCATGATGTCATGGGTGGAGCCAATGTCATGATGTTGTGGGTGGAGCCAAAGTAAATAAAATAAAATAAAAATACAGTACACTTTAAAATAGAAATAAAAAATACAAATACAAATTATAATAGACATTAAATAGAAATAAAAAAAATAAAAATACAAATTAAAATAGACATTAAATACACATAAAAATGCACTACATAAAACACACACACCTCAAAACCAAAAACAAACACAAACCCTAGTCACTTACCCTGGGGTTGGGGAGCAGCAGGCAGGCAGGCAGAAACAGCAGCAACAACTGTGGCATGGTGGCACGGCAGACTGGCGGCGCAGCCTAGGTGGTGCGCCAAGGAAAGGCCGCCGCCGCCGCTGCTACCGCCACTGCTCCAACCCTTCCTTGCAGCCCAAAATGGCTGCTCGGAAGTGCACATGCATCAAAATACCATTTGATGCATGCATACTTCTATTTTTCAGTCCGCATGCATCAAATAGTGTTTTGACGCATGCGCACTTCTGAGCAGCAATTTTGGGCTGCCCAGAAAAAAAATCCAGAGGGTGGCCGGAGAGGAGACTGAACCAGTCGCCTGGGAATTTACTACCACCACCACCCCCGGAGAACCCCTCCGGATTTTTGTTACTGGTTCAGCTGAACCAGTCCAAACCAGCAGCAGCCCACCACTGCCTGCATCCCAAAATAAGCTAGCTTGTGTGGTATTGAGGAAGCTGCACTGACTTAGGACACCCCAACAAGAAGGTAAACCATTTTTGTACATTTTCAACTTTTAAAACCCCAAAAAAAGGCTTGCCAGATGTCAGAATTGACTTGAAGGTACACAATTATTTATTTCAGCTTCTCAGTACAACAGTCCTGGATTTAAAAAAAGCTTTCCAAGCAAGGAATCTTGGCTGAAAATTCCATGCTGAAACTAGGATTCAATGAAAGTGTTGTTGAGATGGTGTGCATGTGGATACCATTGACAGGTGGCAGGAGCTGAAAGGAAGCATGATGCAGAACACTTGAGGGTCCCTCCCTCCTCTTCCTCCTGCCACCAGCAGCCCTGAGTGAGAGAGGAGGGGAGGAAAGAGCTTGGCTCCACCAAACTTCTCCTCCTCCCTTATGTTGCCATCTCCTCACAATTGGTTGGACTTCTATATCGCACAACATACCAATAACAAAACAAAGCACACAATCCAGTGGTGACATTCAACTAAATAGCCTACACAGTGGAATCCCAGGTTACGAATGACTTAGCTAACATAATTCTCATGATACGAAAGGGGATTCATAGACAATAATGCTTCAATATATGAATATTTTTCAAGATACAAAACATTTTCCCTATTAAATTACATGGCATACAGTGGCCTCTAGTGATAATGCATTGTGTTCTGCACTGTGTTTTGAGTTATGAATTTTATCGTAATATGAAACATCCTGAGGAATGAATTAATTTGGTAATTGAAGGTACTACTGTATTTCATTACATGTTACCTCAGTCATGGCCAGGCAATCCTCCAGCTCTGGACCAAATTCACTGCAGAAGTTGTAATGGAGAGGTATTGTGTGTTTTCAGCATATTGATGACAATGCACTCAAAATCTTCAGATCCCCCCCCCCCCCGCATGACTTGACATTAATGTTAAATTACTTCTTCTCTTGATCCTGCCTGCTGATCCTTCTTTGGATAGCTGGCCCCTTTCCATGTCCCTTCCTGCTGCTACTGTCAACATGGCAGACCCAAGAGACACAACATACACCAAGACGTTCATGCCCAGACATAAATACAGTGATTCCAGAATCACTTCCAAATAACCAATTTCCAGTTATCTAAAATAACCTGCATTTTGGCAAGCTGATGCAAGTTTCAGTTGTGAACTGTGTATTCTTTGGTCTTCGAATCAATTTGAAACTTGGCAAAACCAGCACAGATATAGGACTTTTTACTAATTCAATTGCACCGAAAGCTGACTTGAGACTTCAGTTCCGACTATGTCTCAGTTCAGTTGTATCTAAGGAGAAAAGTGATTTAAAGCAAACAGAGCTCAGAAAACAAACTGCTGTGTTTCCTTCCTTTTACCCCCTGCAACATCTGGAAGATAATAATCTGTGATCGCACCACAGAAACAACACTTACATCTATGTTACACGGGAAATGCTTTCACACCACTCAAAGAGCCCGTCCATGTAGGCAAGAATTCTCTTCATTCTCTGGCAGTGGATCATCAAGGTTTTCTGACAAGAAATTGAAGTTAGAGCCCCAACTTGGAAGTAGAGAATTAACTATTTGTACTTGATTTCTTTCTCCTATAACAAAGGTATGCTTAAGTTACAGAATGATCTGCATCTAGGAATAACATCACTCTTTTGGCAGTTTAAGTGGACATTTTAAGCCAGGAGTTCTCAACCTTTTAAAGCAGGGGGTCCAGTCACACTCCCTCAGACAGCTTCCAGGGCCGGATGGCCATTTTGCCCTTCCTCCACCACATGGCACTTCCTGGTGTGGTGGAGGCAGTGGGAGGGCCACATGAAATGGCACTGTGGGCCATGTTCAGCCCATAGGCTGCAGGTTGAGAATCCCTGTTTTAAGCTGTTTCTGAAGTTATTGAAGGATAGGCTTGAGACTCAATATCAAGAAAACCAAGATCATGGCAACAGGCTCTCTCAGTCCATGGAAAATAGATGGGGAAGAAGTAGAAGCAGTGACAGATTTTACTTTCCTAGGAGCAAAGCTCACTGCAGATGGGGATTGCAGCCATGAAATAAAAAAGGCGACTGATTCTTGGGAGGCAAGCGATGAGAAACCTGGGGAGCATAATGAAAAGTAGAGACATCACATTGCAAACAAAAATTCGTATAGTCAAAGCAATGGTATTTCCGGTGGCAATGTATGGTTGTGAGAGCTGGACCATTAGGAAAGCTGAGCGCAGAAGAATAGATGCCTTTGAGATGTGGTGTTGGAGGAGAGTTTTGAGAGTCCCCTGGACAGTGAGGAGAACAAATAGGTCAATCTTAGAAGAAATCAACCCTGATTGCTCCTTAGAAGGTCAAATAATAAAGATGAAGCTAAAGTACTTTGGACATCAAATGAGAAGAGAGGATTCACTTGAGAAAGCCTTGATGCTTGGAAGGGTCGAGGGCAAAAGAAGAAGGGGACGGCCCAAGATGAGATGGCTAGATGGTATTGTAGAGACAATGGGCACAGAGCTGAGTGAGTTGAGGGGGATGGTGGAGGAAGGATGTTTTTGAATTGCATGACAGCAGCTTGTAGCATTCAGATTCTTTTTAGAAGAAATTAGTGAAAGTAACTCCTTAGCTGTTTTCAGAAATATTATTCCAGGTGCTGTCCGGGACTCTTCACTCCATTTCTGATACTATTCTGAACAGCTGAATATAACCTATAAAGTCCTAAACTACATGGGTCTTTTGTTGTTGTTGTTCAGTCGCACAGTCGATTCCGACCCTTTGCAACGCCATGGACCACTATGCTCCCTATTTGTATTTTTGAGGAAATATTTCTCTTTGTCTCACTATTCTCACCCTACATTTGATGAGACCCTTTTGGTGGTTATTCCCAAGTTGTGGATTTTCCTTTTAAGGAATACCAAGCTTGTCCCTCCTTTCTCACATTAGGTCAGGAAAAAGGAACGAACTGCAGAATGACCTCACCAAATAATGGCTTGATTTTGGCAGTTTCATATCTGGCCTAGACATGGAAGAAGAAGAAAGAGAGGGGGAAGGAGGACAATGAAAAGAAGGGGAAGGAGAGATTAAATTATTTTATTCAGATGCTATTATAATATGTATGATAAGCGATGAGAAATCTGGGAAGCATACCTAGTTAAAAGTAGAGACATCACCTTGCAAACAAAAATTCGCATAGTGAAAGCAATGGTATTCCTGGTGGCAATCTATGGTTGTGAGAGCTGGACCATTAGGAAAGCTGAGCACAGAAGAATAGATGCCTTTGAGATGTGGTGTTGGAGGAGAGTTTTGAGAGTCCCCTGGACAGCGAGGAGAACAAATAGGTCAATCTTAGAAGAAATCAACCCTAAGTACTCCTTAGAAGATCAAATAGTAAAGATGAAGCTGAAATACTTTGGACATCAAATGAGAAGAGAGGATTTGCTTGAGAAAGCCTTGATGCTGGGAAAGGTGGAGGGCAAAAGAAGAAGGGGGCAGCAGAGGATGACATGGCTAGATGGTATTGTAGACACAGTGGGCACAGAGCTGGGTGGGTTGAGGAGGAGGGTGGAGGACAGGAGTGCCTGGCGAGCAATGGTCCAAGGGGGCGCAAAGGGTCGGAATCGACTGTGCAACTGAACAGCAAAAGGTTGATTGCTTTTTAATATGCCCACTTATTTTATTTTAACTATATTTTTCTTGTAAAACTTAGGTATGCTGCCTTTATTATTATTATTATTATTATTATTATTATTATTATTATTATTATTATTATTATTATTATTATTATTATTATTATTATTATTATTATTATTAGTTACCCCACCCCAATCGGGAGAACCCGACTCTGAGCGGCTTACATCAAAATATCCCCCTTCTCAGGAGAAACATTGAGCATAAACAAAATGAAGGAAGGAACGAATGAACATGCATCTACCATACAGCTACCACTCTTCTATGAACACAGCTTGCATGTATTTGAACAGAAGGAAATGATGGCAAATAACAAAGTCATTTGGACTGTATACTTATCCTTGTGCTTGTCGGCTTTCAGCTCTCAGTGCTACAGCAAAATCAAAAGAAGGAGGAAGCAATATGGATCAACAATAAATGATGAACCGAGAATAGAAAATCTAATAGTCCCAGTTGCTGGATTAAGCAATAATATAAATGTCCAGGACATTTCTGCATACTTTCCCCCTGCCAGCCTCAAATTCACTAAAGAAATTATCTTTGGATGAATCTCTCCCCCACCCGTTCCTCCTCTTTAATTTAGCATTCTGCAAGTTTTGTAAGCATGTCTCCCCTTGCTCTGGCATTCTAAGAGTTCAAAATATTGGATTTGCTTGTTATTACATTTGATGTTGGGGGAAAATACTACTTTATATAAACCACTAGCTTGTAGGGTGTGGGGGAGGGGACTTGCCAGGTTTTTTGGGTGATGTTAAAAATCAGTAGTCACCCACTTTCAAATGTACAACTAATTTAAGGGCTTGGCAGTTTTCCTAAATGCCCTAGTATATTTATTTATCCCAGAAATATTTTCCTCTCTGTAAGCATACAGCTGCACAGAATCATTTAATTAACATAATCTGTTCTGGTGCCTGAAAACCCCATTTGCTCAGAATTTGCGGTCTGTATTGGAAATTTATTGGCATGCTTGTTATTCCTTAACTTGGAAGATTCTTCTTATGGAGCCTCAAGGGAGGCATCCTATTGTTCTACTCCCTCCTCTTAGGGATATCATGACAGTTTATTTCATTCCCTGTTGCCAGAGCCCAGAAGGAAGAGCTTCTGCTGTTCAGTATTCCCTCACAAACCCTAGCTAAAAGTACATGACCAGAATAACCAGGCTGAATCCACAGCAGTTTCTATCATATCACATTACGTCAAGCCCCGCTGTAATTCAAAGGTGATGAAAATGATTCTTTTCCCAGGGATTCATAGTCTTGAGAGATAGTTACAATTCTCTGCCAAAGATCACTGGCTTTGTCAGACTATTAATACTTCTACTGTTTTTTGACCATAAGCATGAGCAGTGGAGAAACTTATTCTGAAATGTTTAGGTTAGGAGTTCTCAACCTTTTTAAGCTGGGGGCCGGGACACCCCCCCCCCCTCAGACAGCTTCGGGGACTGGATGGCCATTTTGCCATTCCATCACTGCATGGCACTTCCTGGTGTGGTGGAAGCGGTACACCCCCTCATGAAATGGTGCCATGGGCCGCATTCGGCCCATGCGCCGCAGGTTGAGAATCCCTGGGTTAGGTGAAGCACACACACATACACCAGTCAAATTAGGTTATCTTACCTTCTGTCATTTCCTGACAAGCTCCAGGTTGGAAATGAGGAAGGATTAGATAGATAGATAGATAGATAGATAGATAGATAGATAGATAGATAGATAGATAGATAGATAGATAGATAGATAGATAGATAGATACCGTATATGCCGGCGTACAAGACGACTGGGCGTATAAGACGACCCCCCAACATTTCCACTCAAAATATAGAGTATGTTATATACTCGCTGTATAAGACTACCCCCTCTTCTGCACACCTTCCACACACCAAATAAAATGTAAAAGAACATCAGATTTGATTTCAACATGTTAATTTATACAGTAAAACCTCATATAACACTAAAACCTGGTTCCACAAGTCTTGGTGTTATATGATTTTTAGTGTTATCTGATCCTCTATGGGATCCATAGAGATACATTGTAACCACACAGGCTTTAGCGGTTGTTATCTGAAGCATCCCATAGGATCTTAATGTTATCTGATGCAATTCTTCCCCCCAGATTCCTTAATGTTATGCGATTTTCGTGTTATTCGATACTAATGTTATATGAGGTATTACTGTATTCAAATGCTTATGACATGCAAAAAAACTGTCACAAGGCTGTATGTTATCAAACATAAAACAGTGCAAACATAAAACAGTGCAAGTTTATTAAATGTAATTCACCAAAGACAACACACTCCTCTCCTCCTCAGCGCAAGCAACACTCCAAGTGGACCCTATGGATGGGTAGATGCTTCTCAGGAACACAGGCAGGCAGCCCACAACCCAGAGGGACTCTGGCAACACACTGTAGAAGACAAGAACAAAAACAGCAGGCACCACCTCCTCGTGTAAAACCTTTTTAATAGATCCGTAATTCAGAGATAAAAATGATACTCACAAACATAGGAGTATGACAGGCACATCAGGAGTATAAACACTGGATCAGCAAAACCACGGGATAGGTAACATGTTTCTGGGGACGCGCCCCCTTCGTCAGACCTTGCTGAGCTCCCAAAGGAATGTTCATAAATAGTGTGAGGGTGGCTAAGACCCCCCTCCCCATCCTGTATTAATACCAGCCAATAGTAAATGCCAGAGGCTAATTCACTAAAGCTGAATGGAACAATAAACCTATGGGAGCTGCCATGCTGTTTGTTTTCTAATGTGTTAACCAAACTGGAACTGTCAATGATAGAAGGAAGGTAACAAATAGAGGGAGAGAGCAAGCGCCAGGCAAGTCCCTAGCAAGTTTGCTGGCGTGACAGTTTCCCTTTAAAAGCCTTCAAACTCCTCCTGTTCGTCATCTGATATTAAAAGTTGTTATCCAATCCATCCCATAGGAGGACCTTAACGTTATTCGATGCAATTCTCCTCCCCAGATTGCTTAACGTTATGCGATTTAAGCGTTATCTGAGGTAAACGTTATCCGAGGTAAACGTTATTCGAGGTAAATGTTATCCAAGGTATTACTGTATTTTATTCAACTGAAGTGCACCCAGTGTACAAGACGCCCCCCCCACACACACACACACACACTTGGAGGCATGTTTTTCAGGGGGGGAAAGTCATCTTATACCCCAGCATATACGGTAGATAGATAGATAGATAGATAGATAGATAGATAGATAGATAGATAGATAGATAGATAGATAGATAGATAGATAGAAAGGCCCAAAATATAAGGCTAGGAAGGCTTTGAATACCATGTATCCAGAGTCTCTCAGCTTTTACTTTCCAGCCTCCTTCTCTGATAACCCAGTGTCAGAAAGTGAAGGATCTTTCCTGGCATGGATAAAGGATCCAAGATCACATCTTTTCCTCCTCGAATGTCAAAGAGAGAAAGATCTGCAACCCTAAAATGGATGGGAGGGGAAAGGCTCCTTTGACCAAACCATCAAACTTACCGGATCTTGCCATATTTTGGAAGCTACAGAAAGCTGAACTTCAGTCTGGCTAATATGTGGATGGGAGACCATGAAGGAATAGCAGAGATCTCCAGGTAAGTATATAAAAGCCTGGAAGACTGTAGAGCTGCTGCGAGTCAGAGTTGACTGTATGGAACTAGATGGACCTATTGTCATGCCACCATACAATGCATATACCCACTTTTCATCACACTCTGGTGAAGTTATGAGCACTGGAGTAATGAGATTAGCATGTTGCCTTGTTGAAGACCTCTTAAGGTTAAATGAAGCAGTCATTCCCTGAGGTGTCAATGTCTAGCCTAGCAGCTACACCTGATGTTTCATCTCTTTATTGCTGGGATTCAAGTGAAAGTAAAGTATAAGGTAACCTTACATATTCACTGTGAAGGCACACCTTGTCCATATCCTCAAGGCTGTGGCAGTCCCTTGCAGTCCCGATGTTGAATCCTGCATGTCTGATTTTGTGTGCGCCGCAGGAGATGGCTCTGCGATCTTGGTGTGTGGGTCACTTCATGGCAAGCTGGGATCCACCTTAAACAAATTCACACCAATGACATTTTTCATGCTTCAGGGGGTTGCAGTCAACAACATATTCACTGTACAATGCTACTGGATCATATCTCCCTAAATAGAAATCCCAATGTTCCTAGGCTTCATTATAGATAAGGTCATAGAGATGTTAGAAAGATTGGCACATTTGTATAATAGGATCACTCTACTCATTTCCAATGCACACAACTACAGGTATTGCAAAAACTTTTTGTCCAAGCAAAATAAACAGTGATTTCCTGGGTGATTTCTGAAAGCAATCGGAAGAGGAGGATAAATCAGATCTTCAGAAGAACTATTGGGAAGGGAGGGAGGAAATGTGCCTCTTTCTTTCAGCCAAACATTTTAGTATACCAGTTAAAGCTCTGGTTTAGGACTGGGCAGATCTGGAGCGGTATCAAAGATGGAATAATTTTTCTCTTCAGATGTTTATTCCAAACAGATTAGAATTTCAAGGTATTTTACACACCAGTTCTTTTTGAGATCAGTTTTATGAACATTTAGGAGTTCATTATTCAGCTTTCATCAGGAGAAATCCATTAGAAGCCCTAATTATTTTTTCAATTATACATGCATTTAAAATCAATAAAAGTAAAATCCATGCTATTTGCAACTCAGATTTCTTTAATTGGTTGGTAAACCTGATTAAAAAATACTGGCAGCTGCCTGTTGAACACCCTAAATTAGACTACTTATCTGTCTCATCTAAACACAGTTCCTGTCCAAATAAAGATCAACAGCTATTCAACTTAAAGGAAAAATTGCAGTCCTTTGTGACACAATGGTAGTTAATTAATTTCATAATTTCAAGGCTAATGGAGGCTTAGTTTTGCTTATATTTCACCAATTGATGATGACCTGGAGTTTACCATGATTGGATTCTCCCAAGTGTCCTATTGGTTTTGTTGTTTTGTTGTTCAGTCACACAGTCAATTCCGGCCATTTGCGACCCTATGGACCACTGTCCACCAGGCACTTCTGTCCTCCACCATCCCCCTCAACTCGCTCAGCTTTGTGGCCATTGTGTCCACAATACCATCTAACCATCTCATTTTTGGCCACCCCCTCCCATGAATTCACAGTAGTACTACTATAGTCATGAGATTTGTGTTAACTCACCATTCAACACCTGATTCAATGGATCTCCTCTAGCTGTCAATTTAGGCCAGCCAAATGAATGCATATACAGTCAAACCTTGCATAAAGTCTGCCCCGCTTAAAGAGTAACTCGTTTAAAGAGCAGAATTTTCTCTGAATGTTCACTTTGCTTAACAAAAAAAAAAAAAAAAAAAACCTTGCTTAACAACTAAATAGGGGTTCACAATCCTCCCTGCCAGAAGTCACAATTGGTCACTTACAATGGTGTTTCACTTAAAGAGCAAACTCGCTTAAAAAGCAATCCTGTGGAACACATTATGCTCTTTAAGCGAGGTACAACTGTTACTAGATATAAATGGACAAAATATAGTATAATTGTCAATGTTTCAATCTATTCTCCTCCCCCCCACCCCCCGGAAACTGCTATTTATATTGAGAAAACGGGTCATGCTGTTCTTCCAGTCGCATCATGCAGCAAATGACTGCTAACGATCCAAAGCTCTTCTAGGAACAACTGTGCCTCTCTAGAAGGTTTTACTCACTGGGCATTGTGACCAGTTGGGAAATTGTTGTTCAACTCCACTGTGAGTAATGTAGCCCTTTTTGGAAAGGGATCCCCGGTTGAGCTTTCGTTGAATGATCCAATCTAGGTGCCAGTGTATCCCTTCTAACCATCTGGTTGTCAAAAGGCAATCAAATTTACAGTGTAAGATGAAATTTGGAAGGGATTGATTTGCCTTCCAGAAGACTGTCTTGAATATATAGGTGTGACTCATGAGTCCCCACATTAAAAAGAGGGAGGTGAGCCATACTGTGTCTGCTTCTTTAAAATTACATATGCAAGGAAAGCAATAAAGAAGCCTCCCACTGAGTCTGGGTTTAAGAGGCAAGCACACAGGCAGCCGGACTTCTGATATTGCTCAGCTACAAGGCAGACGTGCAGTTCAGCTTATGGTACCATGCACAGCATCTTTCTTTAACCTTCCGTGCTGTGCTATTCGCAGCACTGAGGGCTTTCTGAGGACCACAGGATACAAAAAATCCATTCTCAAAACAAGTCAGAGGCACAGGCAGAAACTCTGGAACAGGTATGGGGGGTAATTTCTACTTTTAAAAAAAAATTACTATTCTGTCAAGAAGTTGATTTAAACCTGTATGAATTCTTACTTTTAAAAAGGCAGGTGCTCCTATTGAGTTTAGACATCTTCTGTTCTTCTTTTGTAACAAAGAGTTGAGGTTCTGACAGATAATTTCCCCTCTCAAAACACTGGTACTAGCTTGACTGTTAGAAATTATTTTCATCTTGATCCTAAATGCATTCTGGCCGAGGCTGATTGCTTTCCGCAGAACTTCAAAATAAGACAGCTTTGTTCAGCATGCTATGTATACTGTTAGCTATAAATTCCAAGAAAGTGCATGTATTCATGTACAACAACAAAAGGCAGTTACTTTTCTAGGGACCTTTGGAGCTAGTCATCTTATTGGGCTGTCCATAAAAGATAGTGCCTTGATAAATGACTGAAATTCTCCATAGTGCTATGTCTTTAATTCGCTTTTACTCTGCTAAATGGAATTACTTAGAATAGATGAAATCTGACAACACTAGCCTCCTCTTAATCTGGATCACAACTCCCATCATGCTATTCTAAATGCTTCATGAGCATAATAGTTGTTGTAGTCCAGAACATCCTGAATGGGACAGGTTGAAGGGAAGTTAGCTAATATAAATGAGATAAATGTGTTCATACATCCATTGTTAGAAGATCAACTAAGAATTTCACTTAAGAAAGTCAGTCAATACTACCAAAACTGTTTAGCTGTAAGTTTCTTGGTAAATGTTGTTTGAGTGACAAGAGTGTTCCTCTACTAGGCTGGCTCTTTTTAGGTACTTCCAAAAGACAGATGTGATATTTAGAGACTTCATGAAGAGCCACTGCTAGAGTGGAAGGAAAACAAACCATCTTTTCTTCAGTTGCTCTACAGCTTTTTGAAAAGGTGCAAGGTGGTACATACAGTCTGAATAATACTCTGAACTTGTGGGTGCAGAGTTCTTCAAACTATTTATTTGTGCTTAAATGAAGAGAAGTAGCCATGAGGCCATAGGTTGTTGTGTCAACTGATAAATGTAAAGAACTATTTGCACAAGAAGAAGCAGACTCAAATTTTGAGTTTTGCTTTTGTCATGGTGAATTTCATCTTAGAGCAGCCAAACAAGATGACACATTTGCTCCCCCATCTTTCAGTGAAGTCTACTTGACCGACCACTAGAAGACATGGATTTGCTAAAAGGCATCACTTTGTCTGCTGTCCACAAGCTACTTAAGCAACCTGCGTAGTGTTGATTTCAGAGACCAAAGCAGTTTCAGAGCCAGGAGGTAGCAAGTACTACTTTTGCCAATGTAAGCCTCATTTCTGGGTAGATACAACTTGTGAATAGACAATTGAGTAGCGATGAATTTTCTAATGTAGGAGCTCATCATGACACCCTTGCTCTAAGGCTAGCTCAAAAAGGCAGGAAGGTGTACTGTTCAATATCAACAAATCAGTTCTAGAAGGTTTACTCTCCACCAGTAACAAGACTTTTGTAAAACTGCTATATTTTAGACCAAGCCACTCATAAGAAGCAGTATTAGTATTTTAGTATTAGTAACAGCAGCAGCAGTAGTAGTTACAAAACTCAAAACAATGCTTGGAAAATCACTTTCACTCCTGGATACTACTAGAGCAGTCTTCTCCAACCCTTGGTTTTTGCACTTCATTTCCCAGAACCCTAAGTCAGTTCCCCAAAGCACTAATCAACCAATGTACTGACTTAGGCTTCTGGGAATTGAAGTACCCCTGTGGGGCGTGGGGCCCACGTTGGGAACCACTGTACTAGAGTCACAGCCAAGCACAGTAGAACCAGAGGGAAAAACAAGGAAGGGGCCTGGTTTCCACTTTGACACTAAAAGTCCAGCTTCTCCTAGCACCACTGCACATAATTAAAAGCAAAAGCCTGTAAAATCTGAAGCTAATTTTGGAAACCATAATTTCACATAGTCACCAGTTCCATGTTGCAAACTCATGCCATTGTTCCGAGGCAGCAGTTCCAGGGTATATATGGAAATTTCAGTAAGGAAAGCCTTTAAATACGGAAATAGGGGAACCCTTTCCTTGGCAGGACTTGATGGACATTTTGCAGTACTAATACAACTTTAGATCAGGGCTATTCCATTGTAACACAAGTGTACAGATGTCTGGGATCTGTCAAATGTAGACTCCCAAGTTATTTACAAACCCTGTTTTTAGTTGCTGCAGGGCAACCATGTCAATTTAAGTTTCATTGAAATATCTTCCCTGGGTCTTTTTGTCAGATGAATGATGGAAATCATTCTATTGATTGACTGCTTCAAAGGGTTATTATGCCTCTGTACAACTAGGAAAGCTGGCAACTGTATGCCTTTTCTCACCATAAAATAATTTTGATCATGAGATCCCATTCACTCCTCTTAATTATTTCCAAGTACACTAATCGTAAGAACTGCAGCATAGGTCCTAGAAAAGCCCTTTAAAGCCTGTAGAAGCAGTATGTGAGAAAGAGGGATGGTGACCTTTACAGTGCAATTATAGATACTAGAGATTGTTTTTTACAAACTCAGCCCTCTGCCCGAGTGACAAACAGATGGGACAGGACTAGAAGATATATAAGCTAGAGTGGAAAGTCAACTCATTCCCTGTCTTGATTTGCTATGTCAGTCTGTAAAAAAGGGGGCGAGGGGAACAGATCTTGTCAAATACGGCTGCGTGACAAAGCGTTGCATTTTGTTTTTGAAAACTGGAGAGATCCCTTGCATGTGGTTTAAATGCAAGGACATTTGAAACTGCCATGGCCCTGGAAGGATTTGTCTTTTCCACTACAATGTAGGGTGGTTTTAGAACAGGGATGGCTTTGCGTTTGCCTTTTCCCTCTCTTACAGATTCTGTTTTCCTTCTCTTCAGATTTTAAAAAGGAAATAAGTGCTATGACAACTGGCAAAGGCATTGCAATCATGATTTCTGCAAGCATGAGCAATTTCCTCTGGACATCCCTCTCTGGGAAATATTGAGACGGCAACACTCCAGAAATCTGGGCTAAAAAACATAAGAGACAATTGCATCACCATGAGGCAGGAAGGGCAGTATCCCAACGATACACTCAGGAACACCAATTTTGCTGCCATCTACAGCCACCTGAATGGAGATTTTACCTCTTACCAAAACGTTGCTTTCCCCTTCAACTTCAGCTACAGCGACTATGATTTGCCCCTGGATGAAGATGATGATGTGACCAAGACTCGCACTTTCTTTGCAGCCAGGATTGTCATCGGCATGGCACTGGTTGGCATTATGTTGGTCTGTGGCATTGGCAACTTTATCTTCATCGCTGCTCTGGCCCGCTATAAAAAACTCCGCAACCTCACAAACCTTCTCATTGCAAACCTGGCCATCTCAGACTTCCTCGTGGCCATCGTCTGCTGCCCCTTCGAGATGGACTACTATGTGGTACGACAGCTCTCTTGGGAACATGGCCATGTGCTCTGTGCCTCTGTCAACTACTTGCGCACTGTCTCTCTCTACGTCTCTACCAATGCACTGTTGGCTATTGCTGTGGATAGGTAAGGAGGAATATTGCGAAACTGAGTTGTTGTTTTTGAACCAGTAACCAGTAATGTTCTGTTCCTTCCACATACCCATTTTGCCAGGCTCATTTTCCTGTCACTTTCTCATGCTCCTAATCTATTAGCAACTGTAAGCATAGATGCAGAAAATTTCTTTCCATTGCATGGCCCTAGTCCATCACTTCATTAAGAACATCCTCCATGTTCCTTTTACAGCAGCAGCTGAGGGTTCAGAAGAGAGAGTGCCAAAAAAGAATATCTTCCAACTCAATGGGTGCTGTGGGCTCTGACTTTCTTGGGTGAGTTCTGTGTAGAAGAAGAGTAGAAGATTCTTCCAGCACAGGACAGCCAACCAACCCTGGGCCACCAAAGTCAGCATTACTATCCTGGGTTAACAGTGGCATTCCTTTGTGCTGTGGAAGTTCTCAGTTCTTTACCAGCAGAAGGCTCAGCTTGGCTTGGCACATGAGTCTGAACTATCCTGACCCTCCCCAGTATTCAGTGAGTATCTTTCCAGTCAGGACAGGCACAAGTCATACTTCTGCCTCAGGCAAATAACAAGATAGCCTCTCTTCCAAGTAGAAAAGCCTACTCAACCAACCGTAAAATCCTACACCAGCATTGATGTTAGGACAACACTGTTCCTCTGACCTGAAGCTGGCAGACTAGCTTAGAAAGGAGTTGGTTTGTCTGATTCTCTGTAACATAATCGAGCTGTTGTTTTATTCCACATATAGGACAAAGATGTCATTGGTGAATTACCTTGAAAACATCCTTTTCTTTGTAAATATCTTCTTTTGCATCCTTCTTCTGGCTATCCATATCATCGCCTCTTCTCCATAAAAATCAAGCTGTCTGAAACAATTTGTAATTAGTGGAATTGCATACCTGAAAAGAAGAAGAAAGAACCAGCTTTCAACGTCATTATTATGACCATAGGTCAGCCATGTTACATGTGCAAAACTGAAATGCAACAATAGAGCATATAACGTTTACAATTGAAGCAGACTGAAATTCAGATTGCAATTAAGTGTGTGTTCCTGATCTACTGCTTCTCAGTCTTTAGCTAAGACTATGTGTAATAAAGCTAGAAAGAAAGGGGGAAAAAAGACAAAACCTGGACTTGGGATAGGTAGAAAGGAATGGATACAGAGAGAAAACTGGAATTTTGTAGCTTTTTCCAGTTAGAAGAACCTGGAGGAAAGACTGAAATAGGGTCGGAATCGACTGTGCGACTGAACAACAACAACAACAAAAATAACAAACATAATGATATTTTGTTTTTTCCTGTGAGTCAAAAGCACTTAATTTGCAATAAATATAACAACTTCTGTACAGAGAGAAAAGCACAGAGGAATATTGGCTTTTGCTCCTGCTATGATTTGTAATATAGAAATACAGTACAGTGGAACCTCAGATAACGTAATTAATGCATTCTCTGGGACATTTATTACAGAGAAAATTACTTTAACCAAATTTCCCATAGGAATGCATTGAACGCAGTTTCCCATAGGAATGCATTGAAAGCCAATTAATCCGTTCCCAAAAAAATTCTTCAAACTGGGCCACTATTTTCTATGGATTTCCTTTTGTTATACAATTTTTATGTTAACCAAGTCTTTTGTTAACTGAGGTTCCACTGTAATGGATTCTTTCCAGTGGATGGGTTCAATTGTCTTGTATTTATAAAGTCATGTTTTATGAACAGCAGGGAAGATTTCAATCCTTGAGAAATATCTTTGCAGTATTTTTTTTTTTTGTTTTAATCCATAAGCACCTGTTCATCCAGCAATTTGTTTAAAAATAAATAAATGGTGATACGGTACCTCTTGAAGAATTTGAACATTGTATAACAAAAGGAAATCCATAGAAAATAGTGGCCCAGTTTGCAGATTTTTTTTGGGAACAGATTAATTGGTTTTCAATGCATTCCTATGGGAAACTGCATTCAATGCATTCCTATGGGACATGAGCAAGATTGAAGGAGATGCCTTGGCAACTGGCTAACATTTACAGTATACAGTAATTATTTAGAAGGCTGCAGCGAGATAGTTATAGTGAATTGACAATTCTGCCAAGCAGAAACAGTATAAAACAGTGCAATTAGCAGTATGGTGCTCCTTGTTTGCTGACAAATTCCAATGATTCTTGAAATGGTGGTCAAAGAAGAGGAGAAAAGTTAGGTATGACTGTTCTATCTACATACCATATTAGGCAGCGTATAAGACGGATCAAAGTATAAGATACACCCCATTTTTAATGCAAATTTTAAAGAAAAAAGATAATTTTCTACATTTTTGTTTCCTTTGGAAGCCCCTTCCCCAGCTAATCCCACTGCCAGTGATCATTAGGAGCCAGGGAGGGTGGGATCAGTGGGGGAAGAGAGCTCCTTTAGAAGCCTCTTGCCCTACCGCATCGTATAACACACATTCCATTTTCCCAGTGTATTTTAAAGGAAGGGAGTGCATTTTATATGCTGTCAATATTGTATATGTGTGTATCTGTTTTTCTGAACATCACCAGTTATAGGAAATTGGTAGTTTGCTCTGCTTTGTAGAGATAATAGCTTCAGGTATCTTTCTTTATACTCAGTTTCTTAGACAAGCAATCAGAGACTGATCAGTTTTCCTATAAAGAGGATTCCAAAAACCTAATCCAAAAGAGTGTGGTTTTGGCATTATTGTGAGCTTCAATCCCACCGCTACCTTGTACTTCAGTTCTTTGCAGGCTACTGTTCTTTTCTCCCTCACTACTTTGCTGAAACAATACTGTGTCATTGGCCATGCCTCCCATCGCAGCCATGTTGTGAATGGGCAAACCATTTCCCCTTTGCTAGCCATTTTGCAAGATTATCCACAACATTCTTAAAAGTTCAAATTTGCCCTCCAAAGTTTGCAGCTCTTAATCTATTGAATCTTTCTGTTTGTGAGTGTATACATTTATGCTCCAAGCAGTGGTGGGCATCAACAGGTTCCCACCAGTTCACTAGAACCGGTAGCAGAAATTCGGGCTGGCCCTGCCCACCCAAGTTTTGAAATAAAGTAGTCCTAATTCAGGTGCAATGCAGGGCTTTTTCCCTGGCCATGCCCATCATACCACATCCACAAGGTGGTAGTAAAAAAATTTGGAGCCCACCACAAGCTCCAAGTCTACCTTGGAGATCTAATTCTGGTAGACCTGTCAAAAGATCTATTTCACATAAAGTAGATCTAATACTAGTGGTGACCATTATTTAGTGGCTACAGGTGATCATTATCTAATGTGGTTTTCAAAGTGGTCGCTGTAGTACTCTGTGCAAACATATCAGACAAGAAACAAAAGAAAGGAAAAAATTGTGCGCATTAAAAACTAATTGCTATATTTTAATGTGCGATTTTGTGGATTACATTCACTTCCTCAGACTTCTTCCATTGGGTAAAGAGTGAAAATCAAACAGGATTCTTAGCCATTACAAGGTGGGAAATTCCCCATTGGCTCACATAATTTGCAACCTGTGTCCAACCAATCACTCTTTCTTTATCTTGAGGCCAAGTATGAATGATTGCCATGTAGTCACACACTTATTTCTAAACAAGTGGACTTAAGTCATAAAAGCTCACATTAATACCTACCAAATAGTCTTTAAAATGCCACACCATTTTTGTCATCTTTGTTCTGTTTTTGCTTTGCCTTGTTTCTTCTCTGATATATACTAACAACAATTTAAATAATATGAGCTTGGAGATGTGGAATATTATGTCTCTTTTTAATCATAGGTCAGCCTTAGAAAATATCAATCTGACATTTGAAATTACATTTGGTACCAAAGAAATACAATTTTGGATATATATATTTAAAAGAATGGAGATGAATAGCAGTAGTACACAAAAAGATGTGCCTCAGATTGTTTTTTTCTGATGCAATAGTTCACATTCTTCACATTAAAAAAAAACCCATTGCATAAATATTTACATTATGGCTGCCACATAAGGAAGTGTTAATTGAGAATTTAATTCTGAATTAGAAATAATAGGTAAAGACTTGTTCAGCAAGAACTAGATGGAAAATATTGTGAAGAGAGCACAGTGTAAAATCTTATAGTGCAAGAAGGCAAATTCATTTATGGCAAAAGAAAGAGGAGAAAGGCTATAACAAGCAGCTGAAATTAGAGGATTGCTATAACCTACAAAAGAACTAGATAGCTGAAGGATAAAGCTAGTTCATCATCATAGAATGGGACGAGAACTAATCTTATCTGCAGATTTAACTTGGTAATTAAGTGCTCGTGAGTCTAAAACCACAGAAGGTAAACCAGCCAATTAAAGGTGAAAGATTTATATGATCTGAAGAGAAACCAAGTTTCCTTCTGTGATTTTAGACTCAGGGACACTGATTTTCTCCAGCTGTTCACCTTCTGTGGTTTTAGACTAGATTCCATAACATGGATGCCCGAGGTTCATCTTGCAAACGGCTTAATACCTGGAAATGATCTGCCAAGTTTTCTCTGCCCTCTCTGCCCATAGGTCTTATATTTTTGATTTCCAGGCTGCCAATCTTTGTTCCAGCTCCTGCCAACCTAACAGTTCAAAAGAAAGAAATTGTACATAGGGACCACTTCAGTGGGAAAAGATCTTGGAGACATGAAAGGAGCCTCATTCGGGCATCCCCTAAGTGGAGTTTCTCCAGCAAAAATCCTTTCAACCCAGAATTAATTTCTGACACAAAATTATTATTATAATGTGGAGGTAGGTTGAAAGTCTGGCCAGGTTATCCTGCTATGGTAATAGAGTAGACCAAACTGCCAGTGACTCAATGCCGAGCATCAGGTGGCGGTTAACTAACCTGACAAGCATGAAGACTAGCGGCCTTGGTGAAGTCCACAGGGAAGGGTGATGTTCCCAAGTGGATTAAATCCCACTTGAATTCATCTTGATTGAGGGCAGCAGCTTCATCAAATACTGGCCTGGGGCTGAGGAGGACTTTGTGTCCCAGAAGGGCTCAGGACCAGAATGTGACTTCCAGAGCTGGATCAGTGGTACTGGTGTCATGAAGTAACACAGAAGGTAGATGAAAAACCATAGCATTATATTCACAGGACAGTCTTCATGGCTGATCACCATGAGGATCACCAATATTCAGATTCTGGTGAAGAAGAGGAGGAGGTGGTGGTGGTGGTGGTGGTGGTGATGGTGGGTTGGTCAGGTGGTTCCAGCAAACACGGTCTTAAGCTGGAGTCCAAAACATCTGAAGGGTCAAATTTTCTCCATCCCTAATATAAAAGAAGCAGTTCTAAATAAGATTTGACATGTCAATGTATGGATATATTTTACCCGCACTGAGAAAAGACCAGCCAAGTAATTCCATGTCTATTCTACTGCAAGAACTGGGATACGACTGTGGCATCTTCACATAAGCAAATGCTTTTTCAGAAGAACTGGAGCAATACACCAACACTGGGAATGTGTGGATCCTCCAGATCTTGTACAGTAGCTCTCCTCAGCACCAACCCATGTAGCAACAACAAACAATAGTAATTAAACATAAGCCACTCATAGTGCTTACTGTACTCTCTGGGCAGTTCTCAAGGTCATTAGCATTTTGTTCCTAACACACTGGGTACTCATTTTACCAGTGTCACAAAGATAGAAGGCTGAGTCAACCTTTTCTGTTTAGAGGAATTCTCCACTGGTAAGTTTAGAGAAGCTGTTAGAAATCAATGCAAACTAAAAGAAATTGACAGTGTGTATGTGACAGAATGAGTGTTTTAACGAAATGTGTTGATATTGTCAGCTCAACAAGCTTGCACACTTCCGATTATCTTGTTGATTGGAAGTGTTGGAAAGACTTCATATTTCAGGAATGGTATCAGGGTGAGAAGTAACACAGCAAGTGAACCAAATGCCCAGTAAAAACAAAAGCATTAATTAAAATGTTAGCTGGCACATATGATTCAGGAACACTGTCTTGAACATGAAGTCTTCTTCCTGTCTCTAACTGGAAGTAGGAATGCCAAGCCTCAACTGGACAGGCATTCTATAAGGTTGGGAAATGATCCATTAAAGGCCCTCCTTCTTGTGTTATGCAAGCAGGTCTCATGCCCATGTGTAACAAGCTCATCAGAAGACCTCCTTAATGGAGAAGATGATAGGGAGAAGGCATGTCCTCAAGTATCCTAGCCTTACATTGTTTAGGAATCTGTACTCTCAGCAGCAAGCTGGCAACTAGTGGAGAAGTTTCAAAAAAGGGAGTACATGCTGATAAAGAGAAGCACCTGACCCCCCACTCCGCTGCATGGTTTCATTTCTCACTAGTGGCAGCTTCTGGACAGGTGTCAAGGGCAGCTCCCTATTCTTTACTTTCCAGTAGTCCAATCTTCTCAAGATGGGTTTCAGGAGGTGAAGATGATTTTATATATTATCATGTGTGGTCAGGGTCAAGTAAGCTAGCTTGGGGGAAAAAGTTCAGTTGAAAAACATGTTTAAAATGAATTTGTAAACATCTCTCTTGCAGGTACCTTGCCATTGTTCACCCACTGAAACCTAGGATGAATTACCAAACGGCAACCTTCCTTATTGCTGTGGTCTGGGTTCTCTCTTTAATTGTTGCCATACCTTCTGCCTATTTTGCAACTGAAACAGTACTAGTCATGGTAAAAAGCCAAAAGAAAATTTTCTGCGGCCAGATTTGGCCAGTTGACCAGCAAATATATTACAAATCCTATTTCCTGTTCATCTTTGGCATTGAGTTTCTTGGACCTGTTCTCACCATGACCCTTTGCTATGCCCGGATCTCACAGGAGCTTTGGTTTAAAACTGTCCCAGGCTTTCAAACAGAACAGATCAGGAAGAGGCTTCGCTGCAGAAGGAAAACAGTGTTGGTGCTCATGTGCATTCTGACTGCTTATGTCCTCTGCTGGGCACCTTTCTATGGCTTCACAATTGTCCGTGACTTCTTCCCGACTGTGTTTGTGAAGGAAAAACATTATCTGACAGCCTTCTACATTGTTGAGTGCATTGCCATGAGTAACAGCATGATAAACACAATGTGCTTTGTAACAGTGAAGAATAACACCATGAAGTATTTCAAGAAGATCATGCTACTCAGATGGAGGTCTACCTACCGTGGCCCCAAATCAAGCGTTGATATGGACATCAGGACAAGTGCCATGCCTGTCACAGAAGAATTAGACTGCATTAAGCTAAAGTGAAGTCATGTCATTGGCCTCCTTGCAGCAAATACTACTTTGGGTGTATAACGTTATTTGTTCATCTCTTTCCTCTTTCCTTTGTGAATTGACTAGTAGGACAAGAACTCTTCAGAGAGCCTGGGAACATGAAAGATCTTTGCTACGCAATCATTCCATTTTGTCTTCTGAGACATTGTGATATATACACCTGCAGTTCTGGAAGTCACAAATTGTGTGTGTGGGTGTGTGGGTGGGTAGGTCTAATGAAAGAAAGTAGGATTGTTCTGTGACTTGGGTATGGATTTTCCCTCTGGTCATTATGTTCACAGTTTTTTATGCAAACTGTTTGCCAACCCTTTTGTTGGGCTAAGACAGGAAGAAGGCAGGAAGCCATCTCAAATCAGCAAGCTTCTCAATGGACCAGTGGGCTTCATGTATACTTCCAGAACTCAAGTAACTGTAGTGCTAAGGATCAGCATTTTCATCATAGATAGCATTCCTATCTGATAGGCACTAGACTTTCCAGACACTGGATATTTTCCCTGTAAAAATTGTCCATGTCCTTAATATTTTTTGTACAGCGCAACAATATTCTTATCCTACTGAAATCTTGCAGTCCTTCAATGTCTGCCCAATAATGGCACATGGGTGGAATGTGACTTTGTTTGTACTGTATGCTTTGGTCAGTGGAGTGGCTACACTATGAGGCAGCAATTCTTTTGAGTTTCCCAGATATATCAATGAGGTATGTTAAGCTAACGTACATTTACATGTGTGTCGTGGGACAGATCTGAATTTATAAATCCGTAGGTAACATACTCAAGATATCAGTTAAGAGTCAATTGCCATTACTTAATAACCAATTTCTGTCCACTGTTTTAAGAGAGGAAATTTACATGATTTTACATGATGTTAGGGACTGCGGTGGCTTAGTGGTTAAAATGCTGAGCTTGATGACTGGAAGGTCAGCAGTTCGAGACTCAAGTGCTGCACAAAGGAGTGAGTTTCTATCTCTGTCCCAGCTCTGGCCAACCTAGCAGTTTGAAAGCAAGAAATTACAAGTAGATAAATAGGTACTACTTTGGTGGGAAGGTAAACAGCATTCCATGCGCTCTGGTGTCTAGGCATGCCTGCCACATGTCCACGGAAACATCTGCAGACACAGACATCACTAGCTCTTTGGCTAGAAACAGAGATGAGCACTGAACCCTAGAGTTGGATACAACTGGCATTTGAGTAAGAGTTATCTTTACCTTACATAATGTTTAAAAAGAGCAAAGCCCATTTGACTCCTTCAGTTAAGAGGAACTTTTGGCTTTCCTGATGGTGGACTGTAACTTTCCTTTTTCCCAATTTGCTTGTTCTGATATATTTGTGTCTAGCTGAGGGGAAAATTTTATTCATTCATTCATTCATTCATTCCATCTGGAATGTTCTCCCACTCTGGACATTGTACAACAACTAGAAAACCCCATGCAATAAAAAAAACAAGCATAATACAATATGAAAAGACATCAACAATAACCCATCAACAATAAAACTATGAACTATAGACAATAATAACCATCACACTAAAAAGTATTTAGATTATGTGGGGAAATGTAAGAAGGCCTGATTTTCCTAACTTTTATTCCACTTTTTCCTCTGGCCTTATCTTCTCTACTTGATCATTAGGGAGATAACAGACTGTGGGCACCTTCAGTTTCTTGGCAATTCAGGCACTGAATTAAGACCCTTCAAAAATATTTTTGCGGGAAAAGAGACCTAAGAAAAATATTAATTAAATGATTCATCAGTTAACATGCACATTTATAATTCTGTGGACTTAAAATAGATTGCTATCATTGATTCCTTCATTTGATTTATTCATATCCTTGCCTTTCTCCAAATAAAGGGACACAAGGCAACTTGCAAAATATTTAAAAGACAAATATTGCTGCCGCCACCGCCGCTGCTGCTGTGTCTAAGTCAGACATGAAACTGCCAAAATGAAGCCACCTTTCAGGAGTTCATTCTATAGTTCCTTTTGCCTGACCTAGTGTGGAAAAGATTATCCGGCACAAGGCAGCCATCGCCCGGGGTACACCCAATTATGGTTTTAAAAATGCCACAATTTTCAAGGAGGCTGTCTCTGTGTACCCCAAAAAATATACAGCTAAAATACAATGAATGAAACGTTTATAACTAGTACAGACATTGAATGCAAAATGCTCTGATTCCACATTTAATAATATATCAGGTAGCTGAACTGAGAAGAACTTTGTGAAGAAAATCTTGTAGAGTAAGGAAAGACAATCATAGGGGAAATGGACCTATGCACTTAGATTAGGTACAGGGCAGCCTCTGATGGCCGGCTGAAGGGCTGGACACTGAGGACTTTGTGCAAGGAAGGTATTCATATGAATGTTGACATGTTAATAAATATCTGGATAAAGTTTGGAAACTGAAAGTAGCCAACTGCATAATGGCTTCACTTTGCATGCAGAGTTGTAAGAGTGGCAAGCTGGTTGAACACTGGGTCTTTCCCTTCCCTCCTTCTCCAGTTCCCAATAAACCCCCTTCTCAAAAGCCTCTACATTATGTTAGAAGAACCTACCAGCTATTGCATGGAGTCTTATAGGACTGCATCAGAACCAAAGAATTGCTCCAAAGTGGGCGAAGGAATCTTATACAAGGTGCTCAATTTCAATATGCTTTTATAGAAAGATGTTGACTGTTTCCTTTTAAAGTTCTCCTTCCCAAAATTTAATTGTTCCTTTTACTGTATATCTTTTCTTCAGCTTCTCCTAAGATGAGGGTGCACAACCTTGTGGGATGGCTGGCAGCAGGACACATATGCCCATACACCTATGCACCTGTTTCGCTACATGGCTTTGTGACATTACAACATTCATTGTGTGGCCCTGAGTTGGCTAGAATCACTTTGCCAGGTTGAACATACTATTTTTATTTCAGTTCATTTCAAAATGTGGTCTTGAAGCAGCTGCCAACTCCACAAAAACAAACCTCCAACAGCTAGGTATGGACTCAGAAGGGACGTATGTATTGGGAAACATTTTGTTTACCCGTGAAAATACTCTCCTTGCCAAAAATGTTTGTGGTTGTATATTGGTGTGTTCCTGGTTATTTTACTGCTCCAAACATTGGCCTTTGTCCCATAAAAGGCACCGTCACAGGAGATATCTGCAGGATTTTGAGAATTTGTACCTCTGTAATTTTTGTCCCTTGCAGCTCAAGCCTGTGTGCATTTACTCAGCTTTATAATCGGTCTTATTCCCATGTAAATGAGAACACCGATTTATTCAATGTTTTATTCAATGTTTTGACTATGGCATGGTTGTGGAACCAATGAGGTCTATGTAAAGTTCCAGAAGTCTGTTGTCATTGTAAGTATTGCACAGCTCTAAGGCCAACTCTTAAAACTCTTAAAAACCACAGTTGTGATAGTTTATAGAAGTCAATGAACTGTTTAAATCTACATTAAAATACTATAGTGGCTTTGTCTGTTATGGTACTAGGCCTTTGTATGTTCTTATGCAAGACTGCCATTTTGTACAACATGCAATGCTATGTAGTGTTGACATCACTGGGGATTTAAAACAGTTCCAGCTATTTATGGATCTAAAATTTTCCCCTATTAAAAACTTAACATGTATTCCCTACTCCTGGTAGTAATATAGCAAATTTGGAACTACAGGGCTCCATCCTGGTTGTCCCCATAGCTGCCACCATCACTGCCGCCCCTGCCAAACCAAAAAAATCAGGAAGATGGATTGATCAGTATCAACAGATGGGAAGCAGGTCCTTTGCAAAGCTACTGCCTCCTAATTGCACATCCAAGACCAAACATCTCTCAAATACTTTGCATCCCAGCAGGGATAGCTGGGAACAACTCTCTGTTGTTGGGAAAATTCACCTGTCCCTTAGAAGAGGATTGAATCCTGGAATCAGCGAATGTCATGGTCCCTGCCAGTCAGAAAGTCCAGAGTCTTGACTCTTAGAACCTTGACTCTGCCCAGGAAGTTGGAAATTAAAGGTGAGAGCTGGGGGGAATTTCCAGTCTGCTCTTACAATTCAGAATTTGGGGGAAGGGGAGAAATCCAGTTTGTGTGCATGGCTTGAAATATGTTCTTAAAGGGAAGAAATTTCTCCCTCACCAGGCATTTCTCCACAGACGTCCTCAACCCACATCTATATCCCCCATGAACTGTTTTCTCTGCCCTGTGTGACCCAAAGGGGAAAAATTGCCCCATAGTTTGAGAGTCACCATGTCAAGCTAAATGTATATGGCTTCATTAACTCATTAAGGATTCTAATACTGAACAAAGTAGTCAGTTGATGTGATTGACCAGCAAAAAGCTTCTTTAAACACTTCCCTTGATTGCTGCTGGCTGCATGGAAGATGAGCCCCAACCTGGATTTACATACAGCCAGTGGCGTGATATTGGCCCGTTCACCTTGAGTGTTTACAGCTAAACCGAAATGAAGCTAATCGCCTGTAACAGTCAAAGAAGACATTCTAAAAATACCTTTGACTTGTTTCCATGTGGCACCAAACCATGAATATTCCATTATATAAGGCTAGTTACAACATCTCTCTCAGATGCTTGTGTGCCAATGATGTTCTGACAAAGCTTGGGCAGAGTTCAACAAAAACCACAACAGTGACAGACTGTTTTCCAGCATCCTTCTGAACTCATTTGGAACACCTCCCATGTGCCTACAGTTACTGAGGCAAATTGTCTAGTTGAAGGCTGTGAAAGGATAATGCAAAAATACTGACAAGATGGGAAGTACTACCTTTTCCTTCTTCTCACGATCTCTCCATCTTTGTCCCCTGAAACAAATAGACCAGTAACCATACCAGCATAGAATATGGGATTTAGGGCCAAGGTTTGAACCCCCCAAAAAAGCAAGTCTTACAAGCAGGTCAATTTTGTACAGTGAAGTAGACCTTTGTCTCCCTTTGTAATTAAAGACACAATACCTGACCTCATGTCTGGCCGGACATCCCACTACAGTAATGGAGTAGATAGTACAGCCAGTGTCTCAATGCTGAGTGTTGGGCGGTGGTAAATATCCTGACTCCCTAAATGGGCCAAGGGCTACAGGCAGATGAGCCCCTTTAGGTAGGGTGATGGCCCCCTCAATGGAGGAAATGCCACTGGAAACCATCATATTGGGCCCAAAGGCAAAATGAGCAGAAGAGGAACTCTGATTCTCAATGGTCATGGAGGCAGAAGAGGCCATGCCAGATGGACTGGCTGTGAAGGCACACCTTGATAATATCCTCAAGGCTACAACAGTCCATTTCCGTTCCAATGTTAAATCCTACAAGTCTCATTTCATGGCTCCATGATCACAGTGTGTGGGCCACTTCTTGGCAAGCTGGGGTCCACCTTAAACAAATTCATGCCAGTGGCATTTTTCCTGCTTCAGGGAAAAAAATGCATTCTTGGATACGAGTTGAAGCCTATGACAACCTGACCTCAACCCTTCAATTCTTCCTTTGCCCAACCCATCCCTGCATAAAATATGTATCCAGCTTTAGAACAGCTGGATAGGTTTAAGTATCTGGCTGCAGAACTAGAGATTGAAAGTTGAGTTCCCCATGTGCCTCTTTGGCAGGGGCTAGATCCAATGAGCTATAGCAGTGCCTCCCAACCTTTGGTTTTTGGACTTCTATTCCCAGAAGCCTAAGTCAATTCTCCAAAGCATTGATCAGCCAATGTACTGACCTTAGGCTTCTGGGAATTGAAGTCCACCAGTATTCTGCGGAACATAGTTTGAGAAATGCTGATCTAATAGAATACCTTCCAGATTTGCAGTTCTAAGATTATGACGATGATTAATAGTCAACATCTACTTTCATAGTCCTACAACCACAACCAGTTACATAACATGAAGACCATTAATGTTTACAGGCACATAAGAAACATACAAGACAAAAACAGAGCAAGCAAAAAGTGGGAGAAGTAGGGTAGAGGGACTTCTAAGATGATGTCCCTTAGAGAATGCTGTACTTCATGTTTACATTATGAGCTTCTCTTATAGACACCCAAACATCTGGTTGTATTCTTGATCTCTGCCTTTATTCTGAGGAGCTTAGCTGCAGGCAAAAGCAATTTTGGCATCTGTCTTCTCTGCAGCTGCCTCTTGTGAATGGTTTTTTTCCCCCCAGCAAAAGTCTAATTAAGGATCCGCAAATGCCACAAGGATCCCTGACCCGTTGCAGGCATATAAGACCTTAATTAACACAATCATGCCCCACTCCTTAATGTTCTTATTTATCTGAAGCAAAAAGCTAACATAATGTTCGAATGATGCTGTCTAACATAGTCAGGATTTATCTGCAAGTCAGAAAATGGGATTAATCCAGTCAAGGTTTCCTCCATGAGAAGATGTTTTGGCCAATGTTTGGTTCACTATAACAACCTCCCCCAGCTGGCACCTTCTACATATATTGGACAACAAGTCCTATCATCATTTAAAGACAGCTTGGCCTTTAAAAACTTGCCAGCTGTATTTATATCCTATTCTTACCCATAATAAACAGTCCAAGAGCAGCTTAAAAATTTCCCATCAAGTCAATACTGTTTCCAGGGTGTTTTATGTAGAGAATATGCAGAAGAGGTTTACTTCTGTATATATTCTTCTTCTCTGGGTGGCCCCCTGGGACTGTGTGCAGCTTGCCCAAGGTCACACCAGGCTGGCTCTTCTCCCTGGAGGCACAGATGGGAATTGAACTCCCAACTCTACTGCCAAACACCTAAACCCCAGAGCTATCCAACCAACTACACCTACATAAAACAAACTCCAAAAAATATTTTTAGAACAGATATAAATAATAAGACATGTTGGGTAAATCAAGGAATAAGCTGCAATTAGAGTAAGTGGAACTTACACAGATGTTGACTCACCAAATCCTTCCTGGTTTCATGGGTCTGCATTAGTTGTGAGTTACTACTGGATTTCAACCCACAAAACAAAATTATTACCTGCCTATCCCTTCAAGGCTTCTGCAAAAGCTCGTGTCTTTAGCTGGTATCTGACTTGTGAAGGAATGATTGTTGTATGGTATGGGTAGTGAATAGTCCAAGATCTACCCACAGCCCTGGTCTTAGTCCTTTAAATTTCTACTTCTCTTTGGCTCTGCAGTGGCTCAAAAGGTTAAGAGGCTGAAATTGCTGACTGGATGGTCGGAGTTTGATTCCCGGGTACTGCATGACGGAGTGAGCTCCCGTCTCTGTCCCAGCTCCTGCCAACCTAGCAGTTTGAAAGCAAGAAATTTCAACTACTGGTAGATAAACAGGGACCACTTTGGTGGGAAGGCAAGCAGCATTCAGTGCACTCAGGTGTTGAGGCATGCCTGCCACGTGTCCACCGAAATGTCTGCAAATACAGTCAGCATTGACCCTTTGACTGTAAACAGAGATGAGCACTGAACCCTAGAGTCAGATATGGCTGGCTTTCGAGCAAGGACAACCTTTATCTTTACCCATTATCATTGGACTTGCTTGCTCAGGACTCTGGAAAGTGGAGTCCTGAACATTTAGATAGTCAAAGATCCCCTATAGTCTATGCTGACTGGCAGTGGCATGGCAGTGTATTGAACCATTGTATTGATGGCTGGTGTGACCAAGTATTAGATTAGAAATTCAGGAGACCTGGGTTCAAATGCTGCTTGTCCATGGATCTGACCTAGTCCTGCACTGAACCTTGATACAAAGCAAAAGGAACCCAAGCTTTCTTCAAAGCACTCTGTAAGGAGCAAAACTATCCATCCTTTGCAAAGACAGGACCAGGGGAGCTGTGGGACATATATCCCCCTCGAAACAGATTCCCATCCACTTTACAAAAATCCATTCTGAGGATTAACACTGCACTTTCAAGAACTAGGTTTATTCCATGCACTGAAAAGAAAAAGAAATACATCTAGAGATCATGATGTTAATCTAAGGGGATTATAAAGATCACATATGGCAAACATAAAACTGGAACGATACCAATGGTAAGGTTTTCCCCACCATCTATCGATAATTTGGATTAAAACAAGGCATCCAAAAAGGAACAGTTTCTTAGGGAAGGCTTTATGTGAGCCATGATGAATATGGATCAGGCCACACGTGTGTTTTTCCTTCTCTTATACCTCCAGCCATGCAGGTGTGTCATATTCCCGAGATATCAAACACCCAAGCAAAGCTGGGCTATGTTTCAGTCCAGCAGTTACAAGACAAAAAGCAAACTTGTTTGCTGAAGACAGATTAAGGCAAATTTATTCTGGGGGGGAAACATGCAGTCTCCTCTTTTTTATATTACTTCTGAGTACAGAATCAATATTTGATCTCCTGAAAGCTTAAAATTAGCCTTTGATGAATGATACATACTAGCAGTTCATCCAACAATAAATGCTGTGTTTTGTGACCCATTTCTGTGTGTCTTTACTCAGAAGTAAGTCCTCTTGTGTTCTGTTGCACTAATTCGCAGGATATATAGATAGCACTGTAACCCAGACGTTTAATATAAACTCATGTTTTGTATTAAACTGGTGGGAAGCATAAATTTTTCTTGGGAGCTATTGCAGAGACAGAGCGGTGATGTGGACTCAGAATCAGATAAAGATTCAGGAGACCTGAGTTCAAATCCCCACTGCTATGAAAGTTCATTGAGGAGACGTGACAATGATAAACTACTCCTCGAAGATCTCACATACAGCAACTTGAAAACCATTTGAGGGCTACTATAAGGTAAAAGCAATTAAACAGTATGCAGTACTTTGGAGCTACTGTGGTATGCTTTTCAAAGTGTTGGACTAATACTTTAAATTTCTGGGTCCAACTCCCTGTAAAGCCATGAAATCCACTGAAAGTTCTTGGAACAGCTGTTTTCTCTCAGGGTAAAATGAGCAGAAGGAAAAGACCAGTGGAATTGTCTTGGGCTGACTGGAGCAGTAATGCAGCATAAATGTAACTAATGGGTAACAAATTAGTGGATTTTAGAAGAGTAAAAATCCAAATTGTTGGAACAAATTACTAATTACAGTACATTTTTTCATACCATTTTCTGCCTCCCCATTGGCTGCCTTTGGGGAAATGCACAAATTTTGCTCAGATCTGTCTTTTCCTATATCAAGCAATATAAAGAGCTGTGTGACCAAAAACCAATACTAGAGAAAGGTGAGGCTCAAGCAGGTAACCAATCAATGGAAGATAACACAAATTAATGTACCAGACAACTACATGACTTTTGTAGTCACCTTGGCCTTTATCATGAAGTAAACTTTTTTGTGAAAAGGAAGTAGATAAGGGTGCCGTTCATGTGGAAGCACGAGTATAGTTGATGCAATATGTTACACAAAATGGGGCTTATAGATAATTTTAAAGTGCCAGGAAGGCGATATCTGTCTTTTCTCATTAATGGAACATGCATGCAAGAATCAGGAAGATGGCTACTGCCCTTTCATCAAGACTGAAATAATGATTCTGTGTGCTTAATTACTTTTCTTACAGATATTGCCTGGTGAATTAATTTAAGAGCTTTTAGGTAGAATGAGTTGGTAGGTAAGCTATTAGAAAAAGCCAGCTTGCTTCAGGGTTATTGTAATAGCTGATTTACAGTCTGGATTCGTGCCAAGTCATTTGTAAATGGTTATATGTTGCATCCATGCTGCAATAGCACAAAAATAGATGTTAATGCTGATTCTGCAGGAACAAAGTACAGTATTAGCATTGCGATTCAATTTGCCTTCAAGAACTGATGACTTGTGCTTTCTAAAAAAAAAAATGACAAATATTTCTATACCCTTTTTTATTTATCAATTCCAAAGCAACTTACAGTTTTCATTAAACATCTAAAAGATGTTGCTGTTGAGGTTTAACATGGTGCAGAAGGGAAATCACTTGACAAGGTAGGTGGTTGTGGAGAAAAAGTTCACCGTCCTGTCACCACCAAGCTGAAATCTTTACAGTGACAGGGCCTTCCTTGAAGACAGCAATACCATTGACCATAGTTATGGGGAAGTCATTCCTTGAGATAACCTGGTTTAATATTGGATATTCCATTCTGTTCTAATGGCAGTACCTTACATTTTATGGTGTTCTACAGCTCTTGTTTAATTAGTGGTACTAGCTAAGCCCCTAACCCCACCCTCCTATGATACCCATGTAGGCCTACTTTTCTACACATTTTGCTAGAAAATGTGATGTAGGGGAACCCAAATGTTCCCTCCCAGGAATGTTATGGATGAATCCAAATACATTAAACCCATTTCACTACCCATTTGATATCATCTTGTACTTTCCCTATACACATGACACAGAAGTACAGTAAAAACCCAGGTTACGACGGAGGTCCCTCCCAACAGCCTCCGTTGTAACCCAAAAAAGTGTCAACTGAAACATCCATAGGGATGTACTGAAAACTTAAAAAAATGGTCCTGAATTGATTGTTGTAAACCGGGGGGGAAATACATTTAAAAATTGTAAACCAGGATGGCATTTCCATAGGATTTGCTGTTGTAAACTGCAGCAAACTTAAACCGAGGAGATTGTAACCTGAGGTTTTATTGTACTTAAAGGTCAGGGGGAAATATTAGATGTTGATTTGTCCATGGAAATGATAAGATTCCCCTAGGTTTTATTGTAGCTAGGATTAGCACAAGAAGAAACAGGGCAAATATAACTTGTGTTAAAGGAGTGATTGTAATTTCACTTTTTCCAAACAGAGATAGACACACACGCAGCAAAGCTGAGAATGCAAAACAATCCTTTTAATTAATATCTCATATACCTTCACCCTGATTTTCATATGTATGTGGAAAACTGAGTTAAGCTTTTGAATTATTCTGAGAGAAGCAATATGCAAACCAGAGAGAGAAGAAAATAATCTGTTTAGTTCTGTCAGATTAACTGGTTCAAATTTGTATTCTGCAAGGTCACAGTCTGTGCCTGGGATAAATTAATCCATTATTAATTAATGTCACATAGTGTTAAGATGTTTGTTTATTTATTTATTTATTTATTGTTCGCATTTATATGCTGCCCCATCCAAGAAGTGACTCAGGGCGGCTGACATAATATCAGAGAACAACAATCCATAATTATCCGTAAACCTAGCTAAACCCATAGAAATTTAAAAGATTAAAATCTTTAAATGATTAAAAGTTAATTAAAAATTTAAAAGAGAGAAAGAGGGGATGTCAGATCAAACCAACCACCCAACTGGGGTCCCTGTGTTACTGGAGCCCCACACATGTCCCGCCAGCCAGGTTTTTATGCCCTTCCGAAAGGGCAGAACCTCTGTCTGGAGGTGCAACTTGGTTGGAAGGAGGTTCCATAGGGCCTGGGCGGACACAAAGAAGGCCCTCCTTCTGGTGCTAGAGAGATGCACCTCTCTAGCTGATGGAATGATAAGAGAGCCTCTCCGATCCACCCTGGTGGGACGGACAGAGTTCTCGGGGTGACGCAGTCTCTTAAGTATCCTGGCCCACTACCATGTAGGGCTTTAAAGGTAATGACCAGCACCTTGAATTGCACCTGGAGGCACACTGGCAACCAGTGCAGCTCCCAAAGCAGTGGTGAGGCACATGCATAATGCCTGCAACCCATCACCACCCAGGCAGCCACATTCTGGACCAGCTGCAGCCCCCGAATGGTCACCAAGGGCAGCCCCATTTAGAGCGCATTACAATAATCAAATCTGGAGGTGACCAGAGCATGTGTGATCATGAGCAGGGAGTCCCAATCTAGGAGCAGGCATAACTGGCATATAACACGAAGATGTGCAAAAGCCCTCCTGGCCACAACTGCCACCGTCATGAGTCAAGGAGGACCCCCAGATTACGCACTGAGTCTGTCTGGGGCAAAACAGTCCCATCCAGAACCAAAGATGGTAGCTCCTGAGATAACGCAGGACTCCTGACCCACAGCCACTCAGTCTTGCCAGGATTCAGTTGTAGCCCGTTGTCCCCCATCCAGACCCTGACAGCCTCCAGACACGTGGAGAGGACTTCCACTGTATCACCTGGATCTCCACGGTCCGAGATGTATAGTTGGGTATCATCAGCATATTGATGATACCTCATGCAACATTCCACTTCAATTTAATAGCCTTCCTGTGAAGTACAGTACTTTGTGTTGGAACTCCAGGTATCTCTTATGCCCAAACATAACATGATGCTTGACACGATATGGCGGATGCGTGTTTGTAGTCTTGGACTACAACACTACAAGGGGGGGGGTGACAGTTCTGTCACATATTTTGGCTAAGGACAACAAAAACTGTACCCCAACATATCTGGAGCACATCACATTGGGAAAAGTTTGTATAAAACAAAAGCTGGCTCGTGTTTAATGATTATTGCAGGATCATTATAAAATTATTGTAGTTTATTGTAGTGCAGGATCTTTACATAAACCTAATAAAGATAATGCTAGACAAAAATAAAGTTCAACTTTCAATATTGCAATAATGTTCCTATAAATATTTCCCGAGTACCTATTTGCTTAACAACATTACACTTTTTATACTTCCAGCACTTATCATTCACACTATAGTGTAACCTTGGTATTTTTTCTGAAGTTAAGTTTTGAAGTTAATGTTCTCCTTGTAGTCTCTCTTTAATGTGGTACATCACGTCTTCTTCCATAATACCTGTAATGCCATTAAAAAAGCCCCCGAGTGTTCAAAATTAAAATGGCTCCTGCCTGGCGCACGCACGCACATGCACACACACACGCGCATACACGCGCACACACACGCGCACACACACACTGGTGTGAGTTAAATTTTGGAATGCTATAGAAGTGTGAAAGGAAAATATCTAGTCCCTCTGAGTTCTTCTCTCCAGGTACAGATAAGAGACCAAGGATGGAAAGGTAGTGAAGATGGAAGATTGAAGCTGACTCTTCAAAGTCACAGCATGCCAAATGCCTTTCTTAATTGGAGTAATAAACAGACACTGGGCATGAGAATAGACTTTGGGGGCAAGGGAGAAGTGAAGGGATGGATGCAATGGAATCCACTCTGGCTGGTTAGATCTGGAAAGAGAGGTAAGACTGATTGCAGGCAGATGGGGAATGTAGATTGTTGCTTTTTTGTTGTTCAGTCGCACAGTCGATTCCGACCCTCTGCGATGACCCCATGGACCACTGTCCGCCAGGCACTCCTGTCCTCCACCATCCCCCTCAACTCGCTCAGCTCTGTGCCCATTGTCTCTACAATACCATCTAGCCATCTCATCTTGGGCTGTCCCCTTCTTCTTTTGCCCTTTTGCTAGAGTTGGTCTATCTGTCTTTTGTCTTGCAAGAATGGAGCTTTCTTAGTGGGGAGAGAAGGTTACCCAGAGACCCTCAACAAGACTTATTCCTATTTCAGGGTAGGAGGGACTGTGGTGGCTCAGAGGTTAAGAAGCCCATCTTGCTAGCTGTAATGCCAGCAAGTCGGCAGTTTGAGACCCATGTACCACATGACAGATTGAGTGCCCAGCTCTGTCCCAGCTCCTGCCAACCTAACAGTTTAAAAGCAAGAAATTGCAAGAAGATAAATAAGGACCACTTTGGTGGGGAAAGATCTTGGGGACATGAAAGGAGCCTCATTCAGGCAAAAATTGAGACAAAAAAGTATGGCAGATAGAGTCAAAGGACACTACCATCAGGGATTTAGTTAGTGAATTTGATTGTGTACTTTTGACAAGTTGCCACAATGAAACTACAGTACTGACGAAAATAAGGACTATGCCGGATGAAAGGTATGAAAATATCATCTCGGCAACTTTCAGGAATGCTAGGACTTAATGGCCGAGAATGCAAATTGATAATGTCATTGCACTTGGAAGTTGCCATGTAAAAATGACATTTTTGCTAGGGGCGTCCAGTTGTCAGTGAGCCAGTGACCAAACCACTCAACCAATCGTAGTGATCCAAAGTGTGTTAGATAGAGGATAAAATAACCTATGTTCTGGCACTATTATAATTTTGTTTGGGCTTTCCAAAAAGTTTTTATGATGTTTATCCAATTCCTCAACCAGAATCCCGAAAAAACTCAGATAAAAGGGACAAATCTGTCTGAAATCAAACTAAGCCAGTTTCTGTGGTTGATAGAGGTTTCTGATGAGGATGTTGGATGGTTTTGCCCAGTTTCCAACAGATTTGTCCCTTTCATTTGTGTGCTTTTGTGATGTCATTTGAGTTTTTTGTTGTAAACGCTGTCATAAAAACTGTTTCTGAAGTCCAACCAAAATTCTAATAGTGCCATAACAAAGGTTATTTTATCCCCTATCTAACGCACTTTGGATCACCTCGATCGGTTGCGTGGTTTGGTCTCTGGCTCACCGACAACAGGACACCCGCAGTTTAATGATCTCATCATTTTGCATTCCCGGACTTTGGGTCCTAGCAGTCCTGAAAGTCGCCGAGATGATCTTTCATATTGCATAATCTTCATTTTCATCAGTGCTGTAGTTTCGTTATGGCAACCCATCAAAAGTACACAATTTTTGTTACATGCCAAACGCAGTCAGACCACCCTATTGAAACGTAAGACGTTCATCGAATTCAGATCAAAAATGGAAAGAAAATTGGAGTATTAATGACACAGAAGAAGTAGACTTGAATATATTATGGGATGCTATGAGAGCGATCTTTAGAGGGGATTGCATAAAGGAAACAATAATAAAAAACAAGAAACAGAAAAAGAGACAGGAAGGCTTAGAGAAAGAATGAAAGCATCTAGAAGAAGAACATACAAGAATACATAGAAAAGATGTACAGATATTACAGAAAGTACAGACTCTTAGGAAGGAAATCTTAGGTCAAGAAATAGAGAAAATGGCAAAAGGGACCTGATTTATTTGGAGAGGGATAAGTTTGAGTATAATAACAAAAATATAAAAAGACTAGCAAAAGCAACTCGGGGGGGGGAGTAAGAGAGAAGTCAAGGTACTAGTTGATAAAAACAGAAAACATTGCAATAAATTGGAGCATAAACTAAAAATCACTGAAGAATTTTATAGCAGACTGTATAAAGGAAATTAATATAATGGACCTAAAATTGCACTTAGAGAAATACCTAACAACAAAAATAAATGATACACACAGGAATATGATGGAGGAAAAGATTTCAGATATGGAAATAGAATCTAATAAAAAATTGAAAAGTGGGAAATCTTCAGGTGAAGATGGTTATACAACAGAATGTTACAGATAATTCAAAGATTTACTTATTTTGAAATTTAAAAGGCATCAAAATCACATCTTAGAGGGAGGCAAGATTCCAGAATCCTGGAATCAGTCTGTTACGGTCTTACTTCCTAAGCCAATTCCTTCTTATTTTTTTTAAATAAACTTTTACATTTTTTAGCAAGTTGTCATCTTTTTTTAAGAAGGGTTGGTGGAGTTATTTGCAGTTGTTTCAGAAGGAAGGCTTCATGCTATTGGTTGGTCTACCTGGTCTGGCTGTTGTCCTAGCAGGAACAACTAGGAATAAGAAACCTAGGAGAGACTTTTTCCGAGCTCAGGTTGGCAATCCTTTGCGCCTTGAAGCAGTAAAGGGTTTTTCACTGGCTTCTTTAAAGGTGGTGGGTTTAGAACAAGGTGGCACAGGTCCTTTCCTAGTTGGACCTAGTAAATTGACTTCCCTGAGTCTATTACAATACCTCCCATCTATCCATCAGAATATTATTTCCTCTTCCAACCACCTTACCATACAATATTTCACTCTTTCAAACCCTGTTTCAATTGTCAAAAATAATTTATATAATCTCCCAATTCATCTTTTTTCATAAAGACCTGCATGTCTTGCAGGAGACTGTTCTATTTTCCAGAAATCCATATTGTCTTTTATCTAATTTAATTCTTTCGTTGCAGAAAGTGGGCAAACTCCAGCTCGGGTGGCTGTATGCTGTAAGCCGCCCAGAGTCGGGTCTACCCGATTGGGGCGGGGTACTAAATGTGAACAATAAATGAATAAATAAATAATATAAGTTACCAAAAGGAATAAACTTTCAAAAGCTCCGAGTTATAGAATGAGAGAGTATCCTTATTCCAGAGATCCTCAACCTGCGGCCCATGGGCCAAATGTGGCTCACGGCAACCATTTCATGTGGCCCACCACCACCTCTACCACACCAGGAAGCCCCATGTGGTGGAGGAAGGGCAAAATGGCCATCCAGCCCCCGAAGCTGTCTGAGGGAGCGTCACTCAGCCCCCGGCTTTAAAAGGTTGAGAACTCCTGTTTTATTCTAAAGATACTGTATTCTTTTTGCAAAACAGAATTTCCCCCTCCAGCATTGGGTATAGGTTTTAACTGACATTGTGAGCCGCCCTGGGTACCTTAGGTGAAAAGGGTGGTTATATAAATCCAACAAATAAATAAAAAAATTAGGAGATTGGCCTCACCCTTGTATCTCTCCCAAAGGGGCAACACACACTCCAATGAAGGAAACACACACAACCCTCCCAGAATTCTGCTTTTCAAGATTCTTTCTTCTTCAGCCAAGTAGCAGATATCAAGGGGAAAGGGGAAAGGAGGTAGATGACACTTACAGTGAAGCCCTACTCTTGCTAACAGGAAGAAGCCCAGATGCAACCCACAGGTCAGAGTCCCACAGGAAGAGCATGCAGCAGTCAAAGGAGCAGGATGTCATTAGGTGGTTCAGGTTGTGACCAGAAGGGGTCTTTGAGAAGCTTCCCTTGACCCCTCTCCTCCTTGCAGTTTTCAAGAAGGCACATGTAAACAGCATTGAAGCTTCCATCATAGGCCATCGTCTTAGATGGATGGGGCATGTCCACTGTATGGATGGTTCCAGGCTTCCTCATTAAATTATTTATGGGGAATTTAGCTCCGGTACAAGACCTCACAGAGCTTCTTTGAAGAGTTATAATGACCAGCTGAAACAAACCATGAAAGTGTCAGGCATAATATAAACCCACAAATTTGGGAGGAAGGGGCCGCAGATCGCCCACTTTGGCACCAAACCATCTCTGCTGCTACCAATCACTTTGAAGGGGAATGCCACAGACACGAAGAGGCTAAGCGACAAGCACAAAAGCTTTGTCAAACTCAACTATGACCCCCACCATCTATTCAGTGTAATGTGTGTGGTCACATGTTCAATTCCAGGATCAGTTTAATGACTTCCAGAAAAATTGGATGCTCAGATATGAGTAGCAGCCAACAACAATGAGAATATGTCTGCTTCTCCTTCTTCTGGCAGTGTGTTGCTAATGCCATAGCTGCCACCACTTTCTCCCCCTTCTGTATACAATGGTGAATGAGTCATCTACCACCTATTCTAGTGCAACTGGGTTTGATATGTGCACAGACAGGAGTGATGTTCAGGCAGTTGTCTTTGGGGTGCAGTGTCTTTGGGTGGTTGAAAGAGTGTGTTTCAGATGTGCCTGATGCCTAGCACATCACTTAACTGTGGCTTCATAAATCTGCCAAAAAGGTTAAAAAGTGTGCACCTACCTCACGTGTGACATTTGATGAAATCTATTACATTTCACAATCCAGAAGAGCTTCTAAATCAATGTTTCCCAACTTCTGGTTTTTGGACCTTAATTCCCAGAAGCCTAAGTTAAATCCCCAAAGCACTGATCAGCCAATGTTCTGACTTATGCTTCTGGGAATTGAAGTGGCCCACATTGGGAACCACTGCTCTAAATTCTCATTTCTCAGTTCCTTGTAAGATCACAAAAGTGACTGTACTTACAAGTTTGCTTGAAGTGAAAAGATTTAAATGTTGCCCAAAGTCAGAACTAGCTATGCATTCTGATCATATCTGGTGGGCATACCCATCTGATACACTGAGTCAAGGAGATTAAAAAAACACATATCCATCAGCTTAAAGTCAATAAATAGATTTGTAAAGATTTCAGAAGACCAAATTCAGTTGGAGAGCCAATTTCTCCCCAATAGAAGAAGCAGCTGCCATATGCTAGAGAGAATCTATGAACCCAGCTGTGATTTTCCTTTAGAGTTCCACTGAACTTTAAATAGCCGCCTTTTTAAATATTGCTTCTAATTGTAGCAAATCTGCCTAGCAATCTAGAAATTGAAATATAATCATCATCATCATCATCTAGGTGAAAAAGAAGGAACGAAATCCTATTAATTTATTTCAAGGTCCTTGGAGGAAAACAGCAAACTTTTGATGTCAGTCTGACTCTTTTTCATATCATCTGAAAATAAACTAAGCAAAGTAACAGTGCCATAAACATCAGTTTCCCTCACGTGTGCTTTTAAACATCAGGGGTTTCCAACCTTTTCAAGCTGGGGGCCGGGTCACATTCTCTCAGTCAGCTTTGAAGTGCCGGACAGCCATTTTGCCCTGCCTGCACAATGGTGGTGGCCATTTTGTCCCAACAGGTTCAAAGGTGTGGCCATTTTGTTTCTTGAATGCCTTTGGAGGGGTGGGGCCCACATGAAATGGCACCGGGGCAGATCAAGCCCACAGGCCTTAGGTTGGGAACCCCTGTTTTAAGCTACTGTATAATGATCTGTGGGTTCAGCTGCAAAATAGATGAGGAGGAGGGAAAACTAACTGCTCCACCAAATTTCTATAGCAAATATTTTGTGGAGAATGAATTGGAGAACTCTGTCTCCAGTTGTTTGTTTCGTTTTTGGGTTGTTGCTTTTTGTGCAGAGAAAAAGGGAGCTTGACTTTTAGCATGCTGGCATGCATATAATGCCGCCGCCGCCGCCCCCCCCCCCCAAAATCACCCCAGTGAAAACCTCAGTAAAATTGCCTCTAATGTCAGGACGGAGGAACCATACTGGAAATAGAAAATAGCCATACTCTTATATATCCTTATCCCTGAAGCTTCCTGCCTCCTGGGCCCCTAAGGTATAAAAGGAAATTGTTTACTAAGTGTTTCTCATTTGTGCTGGAACTCGTAATACCCAGCTGCTAAAAGTTCTCCTATCGAGAGATTCACTCTTTGTGTAGGCGAAAGCTTCATGGTGCAGCTAACAAAACGGTGTCATTAATGGAAATGACTTCCCACTTAACATAATATCTGTTTATTGTGTCTCTCATGTTGCATTTTCACAGCATTCGTTTGCCAAAAATTTCCCATGCTTCCCAAAGTAATATGAAATCCTTTTCTGTCCATAAATTCACATGAATGTATACAATTAAGCTTATCAAACCATAGCTTTTAAAAATAAAAATCCAACTGTTCATAATGTGTCATTTCATATATGTCACTGCAGCCATCTGGGTCTTCCTCATGCAGTCAGACACCAGCATTGTGATCGAATTAATCACTGCCTATTTTCTATTAATAAATATTCTTAATCCAGGAAAAATGCAACCTATTGAAGTCCTTCCCTCACACACCCTCCCTGCCAAGAGGTTTCAAACTCCACCCAGAAAACAGCCAGTTTATTCATTTGAAGAAGTGTGCTTGAACACACAAATGAAAAATAAAATAATGAAAAATAAAAATGAGTTAGTCTTATGGGTGCTACAAGAGTTCTGGATTCTCATTTTAAAATGAAAGTAGAATATGTGTCCTACAAATAGATAGCTGCTAGTTTGACACCTATGGATATGTAAGCTTAGGATGGGCATGTTTCCTAATTAAGAGTTTGGGGATGAGGTCTCTCCTGCTTCATACCATCAATCTCTTTCCCAGACAAAAAGTTTTCACTTCCTTAAGTACAGTATGGCCGTTCATTTGTTTAATCTCCATTTTACTTGATCATTGCTCATATCTATGATCTATAGGTCGCTCTGGATCTAGACTGGCGACAACAGGAGCAACTGTAGATTCAGGAAAGATTTTAAAAAGATGTGTAGATATCTTGGTTGCATGAAAACTGTGCGATCTGAGGATAATAATTTTGTGTCAGGAATTATTCTGGGTTGAAAGGATTTTTACTGGAGAAACTCCATTCAGGAGATGCCCAAATGAGGCTCCTTTCATGTCCCCAAGATCTTTTCCAACCAAATTGATCCCTATTTATCTACTTGCAACTTCTTGCTTTCAAACTGCTAGGTTGGCAGGAGCAGCTCTCGAACTGCCGACTTGCTGACCTTCCAGCTTACAAGGCAAGCTTCTTAACCACTGAGCCACCACAGCTCCTAGATATGAGGATGATTTCAATATTGGAATTTATGTCAGATACAAAGAGAAGCATAGTGCCATGAAAGCCTTTGGATCTGAGGATGACTTTGGTTCCTTAAGCTGATGGATCTGAAGAAAATCTTGATTCCATGAGAGCCTCTGGATCCAAGGATGACTTCAGGATCAAAAGAACAGTCAGAGACAGATTTTGATGTTCTCCACATTTCCTGTTAAGTTGGCAGCCCAAACTTATGTTACTGAGGTGTGACTTGGGCAACACTGATGAGTTGGTAGAATAAGTATGTCATCTGGATCTGAACTTCAGTAATTACCTCTCATTGGGGTCATTACAATGATGTCCATATGTCCATGGTTCCCCACCTATGGAACCAGGAAATGGCCAGTCACAACTTCCATGAGAGAATATAAAAATATGTTGCCAAATATGAATAATCTCCTCCAAATCCTATATATCCTTGTGGTAATTTTTGATGTCCATGTGGCACAGACTTCCCCTGAAGGGAATCTGACCTTGATTTTGAGCAATTTCTCTTAAGAATATTGTATGTCTTCATTGTAGGAGACAGATCTGGCACCATCACGATCAAGTAACGGCTGACAGGGCCCAGATTCTTATGGGAATCTCATTTCTCCAATGGAAATAGATCCAACGCAAACAACCTGATCAGATCTAGAACCTGTTGTGTTTGTCACTGTTGGTGTCTGCAAATGACCTCTGTAGTTGATGATCTTTTTTCAGATGAAAGGGCACATGGTGTGTTGTTCTGTATGAGGAATTTCAGACTTATGGACTGTACTCCTTCTAAATAGACCAACAGATGCCATTAACTTGAGGCGGGGGGGGGCGTTTTTCTCTGAGAGTGGAGAAAAATAAGAGGAGGAAGCAATGTACAAAAAAGGAAGAAGAAGGTAGGCTGCCTCCTATTTTTTAGGATGGATAAAGTAGAATAATGTTCCCAAGCGCTGTTATGTTTGCTGCTTGAGTGGTAGGCAGACGTGGACTAAGGGAACTCATAGAGACAGTTGGAGCTTGTGTAATAGAATAGAGGAACGAGAATTTTTCTATTAAGTCTCTTCAGCTCTGGAAGATTCCATCTGCTGTTCTGCATTGGCACAAAACCCAAGTGTGTTCTTTACCAAGACCAAAAGGAGAGCACTGTTATTCACATTGATTCTCACATGACACTTTTATTTCACCCATTTCAAGGAAGAAAGCTAGCTCCAGTCCTTGTACCGGTGCTAGTGCAAAAGCAAGCATGGAAACATGTGTTTCAGCTGGCTTGTCAACAGCCCTTGAGCAAAGAAGTCGAGCAGTGAGAGAGAGAGAAAAGGAACTGTTGGTTTGAGATAACATTTCCTTCAAACAGCTTCAAGAAAACACCTTGCTTCTTAATCAGTTGAAGTGCCAGGAATGAGAAAGGAAGTGTTTGCCATCTCGCTGTAGTCAGAAGGAGAAACTGCCATTTTGAAAAAATACAATGCCAGCTACAGCTGCTGCTAGGTTCTTGAAATGACTACTGTAGATATATATCTCCATAACCATAAAAGAGGAGTGTATTCCTTTTCCTCTTGAGGTCAAAATAAAAGTTTAAAGGGTTAAATCACCCATGTTATTTGTTGCCAAATAAACTTTGACTTAGGGTAGCCCTAATATTGTTTTCAAAGTATGGGAGATGTTCAAATGGTGGTTTAAAAATTGCTACCCTCCGGTAGACTTCCATAAGTGGACAGTGATTTGAACCCAGTTCCCCTGAGTCCTATTGTCAAAGTAGACCACCCTGGCTCTCAAAAGTATCACCAGCAAGGAAGCAAACAGCCAACAAGACTAAATTGTTATGGCTAGCCTCTTAACTGTCACTCACAAGCACCTATGTAGTGGAATGTGCAGTGGCTGAATGGTTTAAATGAGAAATAATTTCCCCAGTGGTTTGTGATTTCATTGGTGTCCTTGAAGTAATTTCCAGCTGAAATATTAATGCCTGTTAAGCATCTCCTTCTGAGGAAGGCTTAATACCACACTAGATGCTGATTCCATTTAGATTCTCTGTGTAACAATAACAATTTCACCAGGAAGCTCTTCTTCTTAGATAGTGAGCTGCCTCTCAGCTGTGTATAAGTGCAAGCATTTACAATCGTGATTACAGCTTTGTTGTCTAAGGGCTGACAGATGTGCTCATGAATGCCATTTCATCTCTTCTCTCTACAATAACCACCTATTCATGTGAAGTGAAATGCATTCAAAGCTCCCCAAGGAATCAAAGACAGTGCAGTGTTTACTTAATTTGGTAAGGGTGGTGCTTTCAACTGCTGTGAATGCTCTGGGGAGAATCACTGTTCTGTCTGCTGGCACGGTTTCCTGGGGAAGTGCCTTGACACACTTACCACACTACTGTCCTTTGGTTAGGGCTTCTTCCTCTTCCATCAGTGAACCTAGCCAGTCAGGGGTCACACCAAGGAATCAGCAACAAGGCATTCTAGTCAATCAGGTTTGTCGATATGTGCTGATGTTACTGGAGGAACTTGAGGGTGACCGAGGGTGGACCAAAATTGCTTTGATCAGTCATATGGGTGATTTGTGAACATGTATATTTAGATTTTGTCCATGCACACATGGACAATTTGGATCTAGCCAAACATCCCTAGAGGAAGAGACTTAAACGAGTTCACATTTCTTAGGACTGGGCTATTTAGCTGTTCTTGTTTATCGTGAATATTATAAATGTTAGACAATCATCAAATTGGCCTTTACGCAAAGGGTTTGTGCTGAGATGCTTTGGTGACATTACATTTACAAGAGTAAAATTTGCTTTCATTAATCAATCCATCCATTTCTCATCGCCATGAAAGCTAGCGTTGTGTGTCCCAGCATTTAAACTTTTGCGTCATCAAAAGTCAGAAGTGATTTGACAGCACACAACATAAGGGGTTTTACCTTTTAAGATCCGCTTCGTTCGTATTGAAATTTTTGACCCCTAAAGAAAAAGGATGACTGCTCTACCTCCTGTTGTTTCACAGCCCCCAAATCTCATACTTCAGCCTTGGCGGTTTCTGTTGAATTATGAGACGGGAAGGTTTTGTTTTGTTTTTTACTAGAAAGCTCCATCTCTAGCATCCATTTCAAGTTCTGCAGGTGACAAGGGAATACTATGGGGACAGGCTGTTTTGCTCCAGCGGTTACGTTGTTGTGATTGTCAGAAAGAGAAGCCGCCCATCTCATTCCAACGGCTGGCCAAAGAGTAGGACGAATACCTGCCTGATTACACCATGCATATATTATATATTGACATTATTTTAGTGTTCTTCTTCAGCTTTCCTCTGTTCTTTGATGTTAACAATTTACAGCCAGTACCACAGTCTTCTCCTAGTCTTCTTTCGGCAGACAGCTTCTCCATCCACTACACTTCCAATTCTATCTGCTTAAATCCTTACGTGAGGTTCCCAAGACAATATGTTCCTCCACTAAGCAACACCCACTATAAGAAAGTCACTCCTAATGGTCAGGCATAAGCTGCTTCCCTTCAACTTCTACCCATTGGTTAAAGACATGGCTTTCAGAGCAAAGAACAGAGATTCTGTTCCGTTCCCTGCATGAGAGTGTTTCAGCTTTTTGAAAAGCACTATCATGCTTCCCTTCATCTTCTCTTCTTTAGTCCTAATAGGTCCACCTATTTAAACCACTGTTTTCCAAATCTCCCCCCCCCCCTTCTCATCACTCTTTTCTGGAAGCACTTCCTGTTCACTGTTATCCTCAAGGTATAGTGCAAAGATTTCTCTAGATTTAGTGTAACCAATGTAAAGTAGAGCCAAAATGCTGCTCCCCATGACCTGAATATTTCTGGTAATGCAATCTAAGATTGTATTTGCTTTTTGAACAGCTGCATCAAACAGCTGGCTCATAGTCGTCAGCATGTGATCAAGAGCTCTTTTATTGCTAAAATGTTCCTTCCTTCCCACTCGTTCTCTTTCTTTCTCTCTCTCTCTCTCACACACACAAACACACACACATGCTTGTCCACTGTAGAGCAATAGTAACAAGTTTGAAAATACAAGTGCTCAGTTTCCATAGCTAGTCTCTCTTCCCCAGGAGAGTCCAGAGTACAGTTTGCTTGATCACTCCATATCGATAAATAGCTAGCAGGTTTTATGTAAAGTGAATAGTTCTCAACTGTCCATTCAAGACCAAACTGTTGAGCATATCAGCACAATCCCAGCATGCAATGGGTTATTAATGTAAATTCTGTCTCAGACCAACTGATAAGAAAAGTCATCAGGTTTTTCCCACCTCTACGGTCACCTGACATGGTTTGTATGTATTAAGCTGTTGTTGTTCTGGTCTCTTATCCTCCTCAGTACTGCTGTTCTTCTCTCTATCATCATCATCAAAAAGCTGAAATATCATTATCATCATCATCATCATCATCATCAGAAGCACTATCAGATTTAAACATTGGTATTAAAATTAATGGGGAATACCTGAATAACATCTGATATGCTGATGACACAGTGTTGTTGGTCACAAACCTTGCAGATCTTAAGTTGATGCTGGATCAAGTTAGAGCTTCAAGTGCAGAACATGGTTTGGATCTCAACACCAAGATGAACGAAATATCTGGTTATAAGCTGGACACCAACTCACAGCAAACTAATGGCAGGAACACAAGAAATCAAAAGAGTGGATAAAATTGTCTATTTTGGGGATTATGTTAAATGAAAATTGGGATGCCGAAGTAGAGAAAATTGGGATGCCGAAGTAGAGAAAATTGGGATCCCAGAGATTAAAATACAAATAGAAAAAGCAAGATCCACCTTCAAAAATGCAATATTTGTTATGCAGTAGAGACCTAACTCTTGCTACAAAGATCTGAATAGTGAGATGTTACATATTCCCAGTGTTGCTATATGGAGTTGAAGCTTGGACATTGGCTAAAACATCTCAAAAGAAAACTGAAACTTTTCAAATGTGGATCTACAGATGGCTGCAAAGGATATCATTGGTTGACCACGTGACTAATGTATTGCACCGGATGGATGGATAAAGAACAAGAACTTTTTAAGACCATTAAGCAAAGAAAGCCCCAATATCTTGGCCATATCATGAGGAACAACATGAAATACAGAATGCTCCAGCTTGCTCTGTAAGGGAAAATAAAAAAACTTAACACAAACTACAATCAAATATTCTGCCTTACAATCCGGACCCACAGCAACAATAAAGCCTTCATTGGGAAAATCCATTTTTCTTTCAGCTTCTGTGAGGATCTTCTCTCCCAGTTCCTAAATTCAGAAGGTGCAGGAAGGCCTGAAGAGAAGTGGCAAATTATGACATGGAAACTGAGTTCTGGCTGTGTTAGACCACTGATCCACACTGTAGTGATCAGAAACCTGCTTCACTACATGATCACATACACTAAATTCACAGTAGGGTTTAGACAATTTTTCACTCATTTGAAACAATCCTCAGGGTTGTTTATTACTATTGTTTCTCTGTTGTTTTTTACAAGCTGAGGATTGTGTTAATTATCCAGAACATGGTTGAAGGTCACTGTTTCATAGTTGTAATTCTGCAGACTTCCCTTGTATGTTCTAATTTCATTTCCCCATCACCATTTTTAACACAATGTAATAGCATACACTGAAGTGAACACAACTGCTAGCAGACCAGCTGCCCTGGAAATGTAATCCTGTGTTTAGTTCTTCAGAAACATTACATTTCCTATGTCTTTAAATGTGGTTAAAAAGGAGAGTCACAAGCAAATCACACACGTCTTGGGGAATAATGACACACAAAAAGCCTGCCAGACTCCTTTTACCCCATGTTGTTCCATTCCTTTATAAACGCTTGGTAATGGAAGTTAACGGTTATTTCTGTGACCTGCATTCAAACATCATTGAGCAGTAAAATTAATGGTCTTTTGTTGGAGATGGGCACAGTAATTTAAAAGAAGCAGCTTCCATGGTGAGTCTCTGGAAATAACCTTTGGGCATTGATTAAACATATGATTTCATCATTCCATGGGAAACAGATGAATGGGGGAAGAAATGCCTACTAAGGCAAAGGGTGATATAGGCAATAACACAAATATGCACCATTATGCTTAGGGTAGAACAGTGGTTCCCAACGTGGAGTCCACACCCAATAGGGGGATTTTCATTCCCAGAAGCCTAGGTCAGTACATTGCCTGATCAGTGCTTTAGGGAATTAATTTAGGCTTCTGGGAAGTAAAGTGCAAAAATCAGTAACATCGCGTGAAATTCAGCTGCCTGGGGCTGAAGCCAAATTTGCTGCCCCCTGGTGGACGTTGGCACCCGCTCCTGCTAGGGCTTCTGGGAATTGTAGTCCAAGAACACACATAGACCAAAAAGTGCCGTCCAGGGCTAGCCGCCCCCTAGCCCCCTCCCCCCAGCTACGCCACAGGCAAAAATCAAAGGTTATGAAATACTGGGGTAGAAAGTACCCCAATGCTAAGCTCCCATCCTTCCCCCGCATCATACAAAGTGATACTACAAATAAATTATGCTTTCAAGAGGAATGAAATGGTGTACATTAAATACATGAATTATAACTCAAATAAACTATAGCCCAAAATTAAAGGTAAAGGTTGCCCTTGCTCGAAAGCCAGTCGTATCCGACTCTAGGGTTCAGTGTAGAGTCAACAATGTCTGCATTTGCAGACGGTCTGTGGATATGTGGCAGGCATGACTAAACACCAAAGTGCACGGAACTCAGTTTACCTTCCCACCAAAGTGCTCCCTATTTATCTACTTGCAATTTCTTGCTTTTGAACTGCTAGGGTCGCAGGAGCCGGAGCAAAGATAGGAGCTCACTCTGTCATGCAGTACTTGGGTCTCCAACTGCTGACCTCCTGACCTTCCAGTCATCAAGTTCAGCATTTTAACCACTAAGCCACAGCAGCTCCCATTATCAATGGAATTAGCAATAATTAAAGAAAACTCCCACTCCATGTACAGTATTCCAGAAGGCAAGACATAACCGAGAGAAACTGGTTTATCCACTTTCGGTTACTTATTAACTCTAGCCTCTGGGGGTGCTGTAAGCAATAATTGGCTGTTAGGCTCACAGCCAATACAAACATGGAGTTTGTAATTATCGCCTTTCCTGTGTTTTCTGTTTGAAACATTGGATCTAATTATTCTAATACTTCTCCCCCTGGCGGTTCAGTTACGTAAGTGGCCAATTGATAGTTTCCACTTTCAAATCAGTGGTGAGTCAGCCCAGGCGAGACTCACCCAGCAAGCAATTTTTCATTTAATTTCATTGTTTTTTGAGTGGCTTTTTAAAAAAATAATAATTAAATATTAGATAGCAATCAGAGATTCAAGAATTGTCTTCCAACCCTGCCCTGGGCAGGTGACCCCCAAAACTAAAGATCTGTGTTTGGACATAAGAATCACCTTTTCCTGAGGCAATCTTGCACCTATTGTGTTCCATAGGAAGATCCATCGTGGCCATTGTTTTGCTAAATTCCTCAGAAGGTACTGCCCAATTTATTTCCGTACAACTCCGCCCCATGCAGTATATGTATTAATTACTACATGGGTTCTTTCAACATCTCATATGGATATAAATATGTGCCTTGCTTTTAGGGAAGGGTCATTTTGTCACATATCTCAAAGGCATCTATTCTTCTGCGCTCAGCCTTCCTAATGATCCAGCTCTCACAACCATACATTGCCACAGACAGGGAATACCATTGCTTTGACTATGCGAATTTTTGTTTGCAATGTGGTCTCTACTTTTCAGTAGAGACATCACATTGATAATCTTTGCTAACTTTCAGCGCTCTCTCTCTCTCTCTTAATTATTTCAGAAAGTAAGGGGATATATTTTTGATACCATGGATCATGGTATCCTTCTGGAGCGACTGTCTGAGTTAGGAGTTTGGGGTTCTGTATTACAGTGGTTCCACTCCTTCCTTGGAGACTTCTCTCAGAGGGTCCAAAGCAATGGTATTCCCAGTGGCAATGTATGGTTGTGAGAGCTGGACCATTAGGAAAGCTGAGCGCAGAAGAATAGATGCCTTTGAGATGTGGTGTTGGAGGAGAGTTTTGAGAGTCACCTGGACAGGGAGGAGAACAAATAGGTCAATCTTAGAAGAAATCAATTCTAACTGCTCCTTAGAAGGGCAAATTGTAAAGATGAAGCTAAAGTACTTTGGACATCAAATGAGAAGAGAAGATTCACTTGAGAAAGCCTTGATGCTTGGAAAGGTCGAGGGCAAAAGAAAAAGGGGGCGGCCAAAAATGAGATGTCTAGATGGTATTGTAGACACAATGGGCACAGAGCTGAGCGAGTTGAGGAGAATGGTGGAGGACAGAAGTGCCTGGCGGACAGTGGTCCATGGGGTCATCGCAAAGGGTCAGAACTGACTGTGCGACTGAACAACAAAAGCATAGAATAATGTACTGTAATTGCATTCAGGTCAAACAGAGTAAACCATGTTTGGTTCAATCACTTTGGTTCAACTTAGGTGCTATTACTCACGTTTGTGCAAGTGCTTTAGCCAAGCCCAGAACCAAACTAGGCTGATACAGTTCTGAAACAGATTATCTGCTTTGGAGCTAGAGTGCATTAGACCAGTCTGACTCACTTTAGTTCAATTCAGATTTATCCAGAGAAAGAAACTGTTTCAAAAAAGAAATAGTATTAAATAATCGATGCCGCATCTACTGGACTACTCATTTTGCTTCCAGTAGAACAAAATTAAGAGAATCTTTTCTGCTCAATATCTAGTTCCTTCTGTGCAGGCAGGCAGCATATGCTCGGTTAAACAAACCACCTAAAGCTAGCATTTCTCTATCAGCTGGGACTTGAATGCATAAACTGCTAATGAACAAACAGTTCTAAGCAAATGAGTTTCTGATGACCAAATTCTTGAATCATTAACACTGGTCACCAAGTGGGGCAGATGGGCAAAACAAGAAACACAGAAAATCTGGACAATTCTCTCATCCAAGCCATTCTACCTCTGACGTGTTCTTCATGTACTCAAATCCACTGAAAAATGTGAGCCAGGTCCTTTGAGAAAGTGAAATTGCTTTTCCCCTCTTCTGTCCCATTGTGTGGTTTTCTCTCTTAAGACTAAGAAAGAAATGATTATTATAATGACAATGGCTCTGACATAGTTTATTGATAAAAATTGAAAACAGATTGTGGATTTGAATTGGAAGATTGGTTTAAGGAGAGGTGGAATAAATAGACTGACATCTGAATTAAAATTTAAAAAGGGAATACAGTATTTAAAAATGACTGATTTTAGATAGATAAGGGGAGAGTTTATTGAATATGTCTTACGGAAGGGGAAAGGAATAAGGCCAGGGTAAGAATACTTATCGTTCTGAAAAGAGGGGACAAGTATATAAATAAAATTTATACACCCGGCCTGCGATGGCAAATCATCTGGCTCGCGGTGACTGCCCCGGAAGCGGATGCATTTATGACACCTGTGAACATGCCCACGCATGCGCAAATGCACCCGCTGTAGTTTGCAGCAGCATTTATGATGTGGAAATCCACAGCTGAGGTGAGTGGTCCGGCCCGTGGCATAAAAATCTTGAGAACCCCTGGTATATAATGTCCCACTAGGTGCATGTAGTTTATATTGTTGTTGAGCTTTTGTTTATATTAAATTTGTGCATGTTTTTTCTTTTTATATTATATAATTTTATATTTTATATTTTTTAATCTCTTTATCTTTCAACCTTTAAAAAGACTGAAAGTCTTCCAAAAACAACTGCCAAAAATTGCCCTCTTTCAGGGACTCAAAGTAGCCTTTTATATCCTCATGTCAGAAGAAGTCTGTGTAGTATAATGCATGGCATGCAGAACTGGGAATTGGAGGCTCCACTGCCCACTAAGCAACTGAACTTGGGGGAGGATCTTGGGGCTCTCACTCCCCTTTTGACTTTCACAGGGTGGCTGTGATGATAAAATGTAGGAGGAGAACCAGTTACACCACCATCAGCTCAATGAGGGAAAGTTGGGTTGTGAATGTCATTGATTTTGCAGCAATGGGGAGCATGTAGAGGAAAAAATATTCCAGTTCCTTGAACCGAAGACATTCATATTGTGATAGCCAATGCTGTAAATTAAGCCAAAAGATTTGTGTAATTATGTCCATGTCATAGAATGGGCCTCCTTTTTAAAAGGTGCTTTTATGTTAGCTTCGTACCCACTTAATTGAGTTTTAGTACACTTAACATGGCGATTCTGGATCAGAGGGAGAAAGAAGAATTCAAAACAATTGAAGCTCATGGAATTGCAAAAATGAAAGTGAACATGTGATTGACATGCCTTGCTGTAAGATCATGGGCTGGAATCCTAAGGAGGAAGGCCAGAGGCGTAACGCACGCACACACACAGCATTTCCTTTCCCGGGAATGCTGGCAACCATTCTGCACAATGTGAGGCGTGTGGAAGGAACCCCCCCCCCCCGAGCGCTTTCCCTGGAACCTTTAATGGTTAATTTCTGCTTTGAAACGCTTGCGGTTCTTGTGATGGACTGTATCCTGTATGTTACAATGCTTTCAATATAATTCTTGAAGAAACTTGGGAGTGGTTATTTGGCCTAAGGCTACCTTTTCTACACAAATCCGGGGCCTGGGTTGTCCAGCGGGGGAGCTGCAACCCAGAAGAACGTCGGGGCCTACCCGAGAGGCAGGTGGTCCCTTCTGTTACAGTCCATAAAAAAGGGGGATCCAAAATTTAGTTTAAAAATGCAAGGCCCTTACAATATTAGTGATGCACATTATAAAACAAATATTTAAAAAAATGGGATACGGGCAAGCAACATTCTTTTAATAGGACGCCATATCCAAATGCAGATCTTATAGCAAAGCTCTGTTTTTAAAAAAAGCCCCACCTGCAACACTGGGCCCCTTTAGCTATATTTCTTCTTGTTATTTGCTATTTTCACGCTTAATGGATATCTTTTGAATTCTGCCATGAATGATACTTAAATTGGTGTCCAGGGAGATTTCAACGTACAGCATTGCAGCAATCCTCACACCGCCATGCCAAACCCCAGGCAAGCCCCACCCCACCTCACCCCGCCCCGCACTGCTCCAATGGCAGCGCTGCTTCCTCACCCACCCCTCTCTTTCTGCCAACGGGAAGGCAAGAAAGGAAGCGGAAATCCCACCCAGGAGACGGGGAGGGGGCATGCACATGTACCCATTGGTCCCGGTGGGGCAGGGCGGGGCTTGCCAGAGATGGCATGCGTGCCCACAGAGAAGCCTCTGCGTGCCACCTCTGGCACACGTGCCATTGATTCACCTACACTGCCCTCCCTCATTTCTGCACATGCACCCCTACCCACAATAACAACCAAAGAAACCTGTGTCCTACAGAGCACACAATGGCATCAGAAAGGACAGAAAACAGAATGCTACTGCAAGCATCGCTTAGACCCAAGTTTGGATTTGTGCTTAAATCACATGTTCTCTGTCCTGTTAAAATGACAGTTAGTCCAATTATTAATCATAGAGGACAGAGCAAACAAACAAAAAGGAAAACTATATGTTTCTGTAGACAAACTGCCCATCTCTGGGAAAGAAAGTGTCCCCGTGTTCTTATCCTTTTGACCCTTTAGATTGACGTGCACAGAATGAAATCACTGAGCTGAAAGATACCTCTCAAACATGATGCTGGCTATTGCATTCCCAAGCCAATTGGATCTTTGCAACATGTCTGACACCGTAAATAATTTATACCATGTTCTGAATCTTCATAACATCTGCCAAATATCTTTTGGTTTTGTTAGTGTTGTGCAATAAAAATCTTTTTTAAAAAAATCTGCCAAATACTGTTGCTGGCTGCATGTTCTGACCCAAATTCTGCCAAATGCTACATCCCCCCCCCCAGCCCAACATGACTCATGAAGGTTAAAGTTAGATCGGTTTTAACCAGTGGTGGGTTGTTCCCGGTTCGCACCGGTTCGCCTGTACCGGTAGCAACAATCCCGGGTGGTTCTCCGGGGGGGGGGTAGTAACCACCCGGTATTATTATTATTTTTTGAGGCGCCCGATTCAGACACCTCACTGGGAAAAAATATATTCAAAATTGGAGCCAAAATGGCTCCGGGAACTGCGCATGCGTCAAACCTCCATTTGATGCATGCAGTTCTATTTTTTACTGTGCATGCATTAAATGGAGATTTACTGCATGCACAGTTCCTGGCAGCTATTTTGGCTGCCAGGAAAGGAAGGGCGCAGGCAGCGCCTGAAGAAGCGATGGCAATGGCGGCCTTTCCTCGCTGGGCTGTGCACGCTGCACCGCCAGGCCGCCACACCGGTTTGCAGCAGCAGCGGTTTGCTGCCGCGCCACCGCCTCTGCTGTTCCCCAACGAGTCGACCCAAGGTAAGTGACCCAGGGTTTGTGTTTGGGGTGGGTGGGTTGATTTGATGTTGGGGTGGGTGGGTGGGTTGAGGTTGGGGTGGGTGGGTGAGTGAGTGTATTTTATGTAATTTTTATTTTATTTATTTATTTAGTTTATTTATTTACAGGTTTGTGTTGTGGGTGGGTGGGTTGAGGTGTGTGTGTATTTTTATTTTATTTTATTTATTTTAATTTTTTTATTTGGCTCCGCCCACGATGTCATGATGTCATGACATTGGCTCCGCCCATGACATCATGTCATTACATTGGCTCCACCCACACTGATGACATCATGGTGTGGTAGTGAAAATTTTGACAACCCACCCCTGGTTTTAACTTAGGTAAAGGTCACCCTTGCTTGAAAGTCAGTCATGTCAAATTCTAGGGTTCAGTGCTCATATCTGTTTATAGCCAAAGAACCAGCGCTGCCTGCATCAGCAGACTTTTCCGTGGACATGTGGCAAGCATGACTAGACACCAGAGTGCACTACTTGCAATTTCTTGCTTTCAAATTGCTAGGTTTAGCAGGAGCTGGGACAGACGGGAGCTCGCTCTATCGTGCAGTACTCGAGTCTCTATTCTTTATGTCTGTCATGGGGAAACAAAAACTTCAAAGTAGTATAAGGCACCTACGTGTAATTTCACAAGCTGCCCTTTTGGAGAATCTCTTTCAGAATCTAGAAAAGCCTGGAGTCACCATCAGTCAGAATTGACTTCACGTCATGCAATTAAGAGTGGCAAATTAGGTTTTAAATTAGAAGCAAGCAGGCCATAACAAAGAGCAGGGGCAGCAAGACCACTTGGCTTTGAGCTCACCTCAGCCTACGGATAAAGCTCAAGAGGGTTACACCATCATGCATTCTATGAATAGTTTTACACACCATTCTTTGGATTAATTTTTTTTTTAAACTCTGGGTCCTTTCTTGATCTGCAGTTTAAAGGTTGTAATTATCATATATTAAGCAGAATGAGAAAGGGAGGAAGAATTGCTCAGTTAACTCCGGAGCTGTATATGAATTCCTTTGCTCCAGTTTGAATCAATTCTTATGATTCTGACATATTCTGCTTACGGTATATACTCGAGTATAAGCCAACCTGAATATAAGCCAAGGTACTTAATGCTGACCTGAAAACCCAGGAAAATAGATTGACCAGAGTATAAGCCAAGGGTGGGAAATGCAGCAGTTGCTAGTCAGTTTCAATAATCAAAATACATGAAAATATGGTAAAATTGATTAAATTGTTGGCACATCTCAATCCAGTGTGGTCTTGGGACCCTCGTGGTCATTGACCCGAGTATAAGCCGTGGCCCCTTTTTGGAGCTCATTTTTGGGGCTAAAAAACTCACCTTATACTCAAGTACAGTAAAACCTCATATAACACTAAAACCTGGTTCCACAAGTCTTCGTGTTATATGATTTTTAGTGTTATCTGATCCTCTATGGGATCCATAGAGATACATTGTAACCACACAGGCTTTAGCGGTTGCTATCTGAAGCATCCCATAGGATCTTAATGTTATCTGGTGCAATTCTTCCCCCCAGATTCCTTAATGTTATGCGATTTTAGTGTTATTCGATACTAATGTTATATGAGGTATTACTGTATATACAGTACATGAAATAGGGGTAACCTACCTCCCCTTATTCACTGCAAGACTAAAATTATGTATATATTTTGATGTTTTTTTGGGGGGATTATATTGTTATTTTCTTTTATGTTAATAAACATTATTTATTAAGGAAAAGAAGACTGCAACTTTCTTTTAACAAAAGTAGATTTGTATTTCATGGTCTTATTTTACATCATCAGGTTTACTTTGCTGAGCTGTATTAACTATTGGGATTTTTCTTCATGTTCAAATTTTCAATCTTTAGCTAGTTGGAAGTTTTCCTGCATGGTACCCTTAAGTGGACAAAAGTAGGGTCTATGCAGGTCAAAATAAAGAATCTCAAACTCAGAATAATTTAGTTGGAAGGGGCATCTAGTCCAACTCCTTGCTCTAAAAAGTAATCCAAATTCAAGTATATCTGACAGTTGACTGACAAGCTTTCTCTTCAATGCCTCCTGAACTGGCAAGATCATCACCTCCTGAGGTAGCTGGTTTCATCATTGTACTGCTCTAAGAATTAGGTTTCCTTCTGATTTTCAGCCATGATCTGGCTTCCTTTAACTTGAGCTCATTATTCAGCTTGTGATCTACAACAATTTCAAGATCCTTCTTGCTCCTAGTATTACTCAGCCAAGTATCCCCCAATTTTGTAAGTGTACACTTGGTTCCCTCCCTTAAGTGTAGAGCTTTGTACTTATTCCTGCTAAATTTCATTCTGCCCAATATTCAAACCTATCAAAATCCTTTTGGATTGTTTCCGTTTTCCAGCGTATCAGCTATTTCACCCAAATTTTTGTCATCTACAAATCTGATAAGCATTGCTTGCCCTCACATCTAAATCCTTAATAAAAATGAGGAAGACCAACAGCCCAATACTAACCCTTGTGGTATCCCGATTATGTCATTCCAATTTAAGAAGGAGCCACTGATAATCTCTCACTGAGTACGATTTTGTAACCATCAGTGCATCCACTTGACAGTTATTCTATCCAGATCATACTTAGTTAGTTTTGGAGCACTTTTTCAAAAGATTTGCTGAAATCTACATATTAAGTCTACAGTATTCCAACCATCTACCAGGAAGATTACATGATCAAAAAATGAGAGAATATCAGTCTTAGCAGGATTGGTTTTTGACAAATCCATGTTGGCTTCTAGTATAGCATTGTTTTCAAGGTGATTACATCATCTTTTACTCTTTCCCCACACTTACCTATATTTAGTAAAGGTAAAGGTTTCCCTTGCTCAAAAGCCAGTCATATCCAACTCTAGGGGTCAGTGCTCATCTCTGTTTCAAAGCTGAAGAGCCAGTGCTGTCTGCTTCTGTAGATGTTTCCGTGGTCATGTGGCAGGCATCCCTAGACACTGGAGAGCACGGAACGCTGTTTACCTTCCCACCGAAGTGGTCCCTATTTATCTACTTGGAATTTCTTGCTTCGAGCTGCTAGGTTGGCAAGAGATTTATATGTTTTATTTTTCTTTTTACTTTGTGCAGCACTTCAGATATGAAAACTGGATTTTTAATGGAATGTAGGGACTGATACGATTATTTTTACTTCATGTTAAGCATTTGTGATGACAAATTTCTCTAATTTCTTTTTGGTGAAAAGTTAACTATACAGTACAGTAGTTTCCATCTTTTGTTGAATGGTAATACTGTATCTGTTTTAAAATTTTGTTATTTAAACACAGTGTTGAGCACCCCAGCCTCTCTTCTTCCTTTGGAAATGATTACTAAATCAGGATAATATAGCTAGATTTCAACTGTTCATTCACATGGGATATGGTTAGCATTTTAATCCATTCAATCAACTAGAGCATCAAAGCCATTAATTCTGGCTGAATTGTCACCAATGATTTTTTTCTTTATTTGCTGTCAAGTATAGATATATATCTATAACAATCATGTATCACAAATATCTTCTAACCACATCTATCTTCAACACAACAGCCACAATCTAGGGGTCATTTAGAAACCGCTAGAGAGTTTAAAACAATTTAGTGCATGGTAGATCGAAAAACTTAAAATAAATCACAAGTAATTTTTTGTATTTTAGTAGAATTTTTACTCTCAAGTTATTAACTCTACCAAAAAGCCTGTAATTAATTATTTCTTAGATTTCACAAAATTATGTCCTTCTTTCAGAAGTGTGTGAACATCTTCATGATCCTGATCTTGAATATCTGGATCCCACTCAGAATCTTCATCAGTCGACTCACACTCTTCATCCTCTTCATGAGCTACAAAGCTGTTAGTTGAGCTGCACTCGTCAAGACCATCATCATCATTTTGCTCAGAGAAAGTCCCTTAGGAGGAAATATTTTTAAAAGGAAATTAAAATGCTAAATTTTAATTAATACAAAATCGTGATGGGATATGATCACTACAGACTTTGAATTAAATGACTTGATATTTGATCTCTTATATACAAGTGTTTTATAGCAAACATGGCTTTGTTAATAGCAAATATGTACCAGAAACATGGGTCCAGATTAAAGGTTAATATTACTGACAGCTTGAAATACTGAAAATGACCTTCTCAACCTAATTATGAACTAAGCTCATGCATCCATTGAAGTCTAGATCCTTCTAATATTAAGTTCACAACAGCACTTATATATCTGTTGTCAAAATTCCATCCTAACAGCTCTCTCAATTTGCTAAAGATTTACCTTTGTAAAGGTATAGTTAAGGCAGAGCCTGTAGCAGTATCTTTAATGCACTCACCCAGCCAGCTGACATGTGGGGATATGATTCTACCCAAAATCCTGACTCTCCAATGCCCAGCTTTCCAAGTAGTATGAAAGGATCAGATGAGAGAGGAAGCTCAATGTGGAGGCATTGACAGATAACTCAAGAAATTCTCCTCACCATTCGACTCACCTTTCCAAAGGGTAATATGAATGGGGATATTGTGCATGGCTAGGAAAAAAATACAGGGCTTCTGTCCAATGTCCATAAATGGGGAGGACCAAATTTGTGGGGGCAATGGCAGAGGGGGCATCTCTTTCAGACCTCCTGCAGATTAGATTCTGCTCACTGGCATGACCACAACATCCACTGATGCTAGAAAGCCTGAGCAAAGGAAATGCCACTGCTTCTTGATTCAGGGGATTGACCCATTGAAAGCTTGAGAGCTTTGGAAATGGAGTTAACAACTGAGGTGCAGGAGGAAATTTTCACTTCATAAGACTAGGCCATCCAGCTTGGAAGTCCTCTAGGTCTGGTGGAGGACATCACATGGCATGAAATATTTAGGTGTACAGTTGGTTGCACATGAAGTCTGGTTCATGCATTCTCTGTCTGGCTCGCTTAACTACAGGCATTTAACTTTTAGGAAATAATGAGAAGGGTTTTCATAATATTCATGTCAAACTACTTTCTGGCTGACTTACTCAAAGTTTATAGGAACTACTGCATATTAGCTATATGAAATTCCACAATGGGACATCAGCCTGATTATCTGCCTTTTCCAAACTACCTAAAATGCATAGTTATTCCAGAAAACAGTGTTAAGCCAGACTTTTTTTGAACATTAAAAGTAAAAATCAGGTTATATCTTTAAATCTATCCAAGACACTGTAGTGCTAAAATCCTGATACAGCAATATGAATATTCTGAAAGAGAAATCCTCCTGAGTGGCTCCAGCAGGTGATCTAAGGCAGGGGTGCCCAAACTATGGTCTGTGGGCCAGATCTGACCCCTGACACCAATTCATCTGGCCCACAGTGTCCTTGCTGCTCCTGGAAGTGGAAGTAAAATGTACCTATACAGCCACGTTTTACTCCTACTTCCAGGAGCAGCAAGTGCGATGCGGATGAATTGGTGTCGAGGGTCGGATCTGGCCCACAGGCCGTAGCTTGGGCACCCCGATCTAAGGGTATGTGAAGAGATCACCTTGCTAAAGATGAAGTCAGGAGTCTAGGTCTGCTTAGAGCCTCGGTGGGAACGAAGAAACTACCCTTTCTGGCAGAAAGAGGATGGGATTGGGATATACATGGATTAAACAAATTAATTATGGAATATTGGAATCATTTTTTATTCCTAAGGATAGTTAACACAGAAAGGTCTGCTTCAGCACACCATACAGAATCAGAGAAAGCCACATCATTCTGCAGGGCTTGCTTATGGTAAGTATATATTGCTATGGGCTGTCAAGTCAAAAGCAACTTATAACAACCCCAATAGGGCTTTCAAGGCAAGTGGGATGTTAAAAGAGAAGTCTTATCAGTTCCACACTCCCAGTGAGCTTCCATGTAGGAGTCCTAGTATGTCACTCTATCCACTACACCACACTGGGTAGCCAGTATATGTTACAATTTTTTTATTAATTAAAAGCTGTTCTGTTTGTATTGCTATATTTTCTCACCTTTTTTAACAGTCTTTGGTCTCAACTGCCTTCTCTCAGCTTCTAAAGAAAGAAAAATAAGCACCATTACCAATGCAACAAAAAAGGTGAAGCACAAATATATTTACATCTTCAGTACTGGAGTGTAGCACAGCCAAGATCTGTTTTTGCCGTTTTCATCCTGAAAACCAAACTAACAAATTCACTCACAAAAGCCAGGGGAGAAAAGTTTTCATCTCTTAACTACATTAGGCGCAAAAACCATTCAGCAACACTTTAAGGGTTATACAACTAGAAATGATGCCCACTTCCATCCTTAAAGAATGAGAGGATATGTTGCATAAGCCAATACAATTTCCATAACCCGCTCTCCAGACATTCCCATCCTGACGCTTGTATCAAGTCATACTGGCAGTTATAGGCATCTCTATTTCATTCATATGGAAATAAAACGCTTTACCTGGGAGAACTGTGTGTTTGTATTCCAGCTTGTGCTGTGGATTTTTCCTGCAAAGAAAAGCAGATGAAAAAAAAAATCTTTCCATCCTAAATTCTTTATAACTTCATGTTTTAGGAACACTGAAAATTATAACAATCATAATACAAAAGACTACATTTAAGGAGGAAATCAATCATTTTGTGTAATGTAACTTCAAAATTCTAAAACAAACCTTTCGAAATAAACAAAAGCTTTTCATCACTGCATGAAAGGGAGAACAAGTACAATAGGTTTAATCAAACTTGTATTGTTTCTTTTCATTTTCAGAGAAGAACATGTCAGCACAAACCATCAGATTTGTTTTTCTTTCACATATCTATATTGTCCAGTAATGCATACATTTCCCCAAACACTGACGGAAACGCTAAAGAGTAAATTGTACAGCATATGGGTTGTTTTTAAAACACAGAAAATTGGGGGAGGGGGGGAAGATGAATGTTTACAAGCCACTTGGAATGAGAGCCAAGAAACCATACAGTTTTACTGTTTTCCACCTCGGTCTAAAATCCTGTGAAATTAATTATCATTGCCAATAAAATCTTGTTTCAATGTTGATTTCCTATAACAGGGGTGGCGAACCTATGGCACTTGAAGCCCTCTCTGTGGGCACCTGTGTGTTCACCCCAGCACAGAGTTTGCCCTGCCCCTCTGCTCAGCAGCCCAATGGAAGCACTTCCTCCCTCCCCCAGCACTGAGTTTGTCCTGTCCCTCTACCCAGCAGCCCAATGGGACGCTTTCTCCCTCCCCCAGCAGTTTGCCCTGACCAGCAATGCAATGGGAGCACTTCCTCCCTTCCCCCAGCACAGATTTCACCCCGCCCCTCTGCCCAGCAGCCCAATGGGAGCGTTTCCTCTGTTGCAGTGGTGGCACTTTGCGATAAATAAGTGGGTTTTGAGTTGCAGTTTGGGCACTCAGTCTCTAAAAGGTTTGCTATCACTGCCCTATAACATATGGTTTTTCAAGTGTGACCCACTAAGTGACACCTTTTCCCAAAAACTTTATTTTGGTTAATAAAAACTTATCAGAAAAGCAGTCTGGCTGAAATTTTCCCCACTCTGACCTGAAGTGTGTTGCACCACTTCTTCGTTTGTTCTAAAAGTAGGTAGGTAGGTGGGTAGGTCGGATGGAAATTCAACAGATGCATTTCCTCCCCTGTTAAAATTAATGTCTTCTCCACAATTTTTTAAAAAATGCTTTACATGAGGAGGTGAAGATAGGAAGTAATTAAAACATTGAGAATTAGTGGATGAGAGCATATAAAGTACTAATTTCCAACCCTCTAACCGCAAACGGAAGAAAAATGTCTTTGAGATCCTGAATCTTGTTGTCAATAAGAAGTCGCGCCACCTGGCCCTGGAGCCCTGCCCTGGGCTTTAAAAGAGAGACGCCGACGCCGGGACCCTCGCACCGCCGCCGCTCTCGCTGGAACATCTGTGGCTGGGCGGAGAAGCCGACACGGCGTCCAGCCCGGGGATTCGCGTCACCTGTGCCTATAAGACCTGCCGCCGCCCGCCCCCCCCAACGAACTTTGGCTCCTCGTCCGGTCCGGCCCGGAGAGTGAGCCCAGCTGCTGCGCGGCACGGGCGGGCGGCTATAAGACCTGCTGCCACCCCCAACGAACTTCGGCTCCTCGTCCGGTCCGGCCCGGAGAGAGAGAGACGCCAGTCCCGCTATTACCGCCACAGCTGAACCACGGCCAGCCACTCTCCAGTTAAATGTATATTTATTAATTGAAATATTTATAAGGGTTGAGGACTTTCCCTATTGCTTTGTACTGTATATCCATGATTGTTTTTGTATTTCTTTGACTGTACTGTATTTATATATATATATTATTATTTTTTATGAAGGTCTTGTTGACCACATTGATTGTATTATACTTGTTATATTGTATGTACATTATGTTTTTTATTGTAACATTGTTAGCCGCTCTGGGTTGCTTCGGCAAGGAGAGCAGCATATAAATTTGAATTTAATAATAATAATAATAATAATAATTTCACTTTATGAATCAATACATTGCATCATAAAAATGTATGTAAAATATTGTACGTAACTGACTCTTGAAACCATTTTCTATGCTTATGCAATTTTAGGATAGCTGCTTACTTCTGCTATTTTCATGAAATTTAGTTGGATTGTATTTTCTTTTTCACCTCACTCTTGCCCCACTGGGCATAATCTTTAGCACTGGTATTTGAAATCTGCACTTGATGTCACAGAACAGTGTCTCCTTAGGGCACTCTATTAATCAAAAAATTCAAGTGACAACTTGAAGCAAAATAGCCAAACTTAAATACAGTATGTAAAATATTCAATCTATGGGTTCTTTATTGTTGCATAATAGTTTATCTGTGCTCTAAGTCAGTGGTTCTGACACTTTTCTCTCTTACTCTCAGAAACTGTAGCCAGCATTGTTAATGGTTGGAAATTCTGAAGTGTCAAACATGGTGGGGTGGGGAAAGGTTGAACATCACTGCTCTAAATCACACATTACTGAATCTACATAACTGTGATTATGATGCCACACAGTACTCAAAGCTTTTTTACAAAAGAGCAGTCAAAAGAATAATGATTAACTATGTATTTAGAACAAAGACCAAGACAGAATGTATGAAGCAGCATCAACACAATTTATAAAATTAGAAGTCAAACACAAACTTAAAAGCAGCAACCACATATCACAGCTGTACAGTTAACCAAAGGATGTTTGTTGAAATGAATACATTTTGGTAGTCCAGTTCTGAGCACCAGTCTTCAGTAGGAAGACAGACTGAAAAACTTAAGTCTTGTACGTTCATATACCACTATCACCTGATATAACACCAAGGCATACCTTGCATAAGCCAAGCTAAATTTAGATTGCTTAACTATCACTTTTTGGATAAAAAAAACCTAAGGGAAATAAGTCCATCCTTTCTCTGGAAGAAGAAAGCTTATGTATCTGTCAGGCTGGTTAGGTGGAGACATCTGAACACATACTCCTAGAATGCCAGTTTTATGATAACCTTAGATGTGACCTCATTGCTGGCTTCCCTCAGATTGAGTTGAATAACCATATGATTAGAACCATGCTCAGATAGAACCACTGACGTGACGGCCGCTCTTGCCAAATCTGTATGGAGGGCAACCAGGTACGAAGCATTAGAGAGAACCAGCTACAGTGGGGACAGGTTAAAAACCAACTACAGTGGAACCTCATACAACAATCGCCCTGTATAGCAACGAAATTGTATAACAATTAGGTCTTGGGGGGGAAATGGCATCCTGCATAACAATTTTCCCAATGGAAAAAAATCATACAATAATTTTTCAATGGCAAAAAACCACATAGTTTTAAAAAATTGTTGTACGATGCATCCCATAGGGAAAATTGCTATATGATGCGTGTATCGTATAGCAATTGTTTCGTACAACAACGAACCCCATGGAACAGATTAAAATTGTATGACATACTACTGTAGAATGATTTTTATTTTGCATTAGTAATTCTATTTTATATCCTATTGATGCAGTTATATCCACTATGTGAATATAGACATCTTTATCCTTATTTTATAACTGTAACTATAACTTTTAAACTGTTTTATGTGCTGTTTTATTCTTTTTAAACCAGATACCTGTCCCAAATGTAGCATAAAGTTAAAAACTGATTTTATTCTATTTTAATTCAAACAAATGTTTGTGGTGGTGCATTTTGATGGTATTTCATGCACTTAAACCCTTTTTACTGCACTGGTCATCAATCGCAATAAAGTTTGAATGATTAAGAAATTGCCAGTATCAGGCAGTGTTCCTTACCTGTAACAAGCAGTTCCATAAGGACACTCCGGCCTATTATCAGTGTCATCTTGAGTTACAGCTTCTGTGACATAGTAATCGCTATCACCAGGGTGGCTAAATTGTTGAAAATGTAAAGGATTCTTCCTGTGAAAATCAGAAATAAATTATAATATACACTAATAAGGTGTGATACATATAAACATGAGGTAGGGAAATGCAGTCACGAGCTAAACTATGCAAGTGTGTTGCAAGTACTGGCAAGGTCATAAAGCTGGGGTTCTCAACCTTTTCAAGCCGAGGGCCAGGTCACACTCCCTCAGACAGCTTCGGGGGCTGGACAGCCATTTTGCTCTGCCTGCCACACATGGCACTTCTGGGTGTGATGAAGGCTTTTTTTTTTGGGGGGGGGGACACTGAAATGGTGTCACAGGTTGCAACCAGCCCCCAGGCAGTAGGTTGAGAACCCCTGTCATAAAGTATAACATCACAAGTCTTCAGAGCAGCAATACAGTGAACTACATGAAAGAGATGCAAAGATGACAGCTTCTTTTAAAGTTTAATCCTATGATGAAGATGCAATGAAAATGAAGTAGAAGTTTTTCTCAAAGCACTTAGAACAAATAAATTTCTAGGAGTATGTAGGATACTAAAAGAATCTATTGACGCTACAGAATGAAATCTGTCAATATCTTAGCAAGAATATGCCAACAAATATACAAAACATACAATGGCCCATGACTGGAATTGTTTAATATTGCATTCTAACCCCAAGAAAGGACACACCAAAGTGTGCAGTAACTATAGATTAAATTATATTAATTTCCCATACATGCAGTAAGAAATGCCAGTGTTTAAACTGCATTTCAAAATGGAAAAGGCACTAGAGCAGTGTTTTCCAACCTTTGGCTTTTGGACTTCCAATTCCTAGAAGTCTAAGTCAATTTCCCAAAGCACTGGTCAGCCAATGTACTGACTTAGGCTTCTGGGAATTGAAGTCCCCCTGTGGGGCCTGAGTCTCACACTGGAAACCACTGCACTAGAGAGTACAATTAATTGATCATGGTTCATTTCCAAGAATTTCAGAAGATCTGTCGGTGTTTAATAGACTACAGCAAAGTTGTTGACTGTGTCGTTGTGAGGAGCTATGGGTATTCTAAAAGAAATGGATGTGCGTCAATACTCAACTGGTCTAACACATCACCTATACTCTTGACAAGAAGCTACTGCTAGCATAATATGGCAAGACATAATGCTTTTCTATAGACAAAGATGTCAGGCAATAATGTATTTTATCTCCCTGTCTCTTCAAACCTGCATAAGAAACATATCATACGTAGGATAAATTAAATTCAGATAAGAATGGGTGAAACATCAATAATTTAATATGATGCAGATGGCACCAAATTACTGGCAGAAAGCAGCAATGACCTGAAATGAGTCCTGAAAAAGCAGAACAGAGCTGAACATTAAGATGACAAAGATCAGACCAGTATTTTAATGGAGTTGGTTTTAAAAGATTTGGTTGTTTTTAGAACAAAAGGAAAACTCTTCTAATGCATAGGATAGCTGGTGGTCAATGGACTTAAATATTTCCCTATGGTCTGTCAAGGCAAGCTCATTAGCATAGAACATTGATTGATCATTTGTGAAATGTTAAAAAGTAATAGTGGCCAAGATGCTACCCTGTAGGAGACTATTCCTTTGATTTCTCCAGTGACTGTGCCTCCCTTGAAATTCAAGAAAGAATCTCAAGTTTTGAAGCAAAACAGAAACCATTTCTATTAGTCCACAATCTTTAGTAAGAAGAGAAAGCTTTTTGAGCAGCAATTGATGGTGGGCAGTACCACTTGTTAGCAAATGCTGCTCCTGGTATTTTAGGTGTTTCAAAACCATTTTCTATACGTTGGGTTAGATTTAAGATTTGAGCTGTACTGCAAATGCTAGGTCTAAAGCCTGCCTGTTCTGGAATTAGAAGAGATTTAATTTGAGATGTTAGATGACCTGTATACTTCTATACTTCATTTGCTGGGTATTGCAAGATTTAGGTTCCTGCTGCATTGCTGTTCTATTTACAGCACTTGTTTTTCAAAGGTTCCTGTTTGGCCACTGTACAAACAGGGCTTTGGGCTGGATCTGTCTTCGATCTGATCTTATGAGAAAACATTCTGGAGCCTCATACTACAATGATCAATTAACAAGCACCATTCTTCTATATATCTATTTATATCTTATGAGAGAACATGTTAGATGCTTATTTTTCTATACAGTCAAACCTCACATAAAGAGCACCTCGCTTAGAGACTAACTCACTTAAAGAGCAGAATTTTCTCTGAATGGTCACCTCGCTTAACAACTAAAACCAAGCAAAAACCTTGCTTAACAAGTAAATCAGGGTTCACAATCCCCCTCCCACCAGAAGTTCCAATTGGTCACTTACAATGGTGTTAGGCTTAAAGAACAAATTCACTTAAAGAGCAATCCCATGGAACACATTATGCTCTTTAAGCGAGGTACCACTGTATAGCTATTTATTCTTATGTGAAAACATGCTGAATCCTTATACCAGGATGATCAATTAACTCCATTCTTCAATATATGTATTGATATCTATTCTTCTATATACTTTATCTATTAACAGATATGTAGTCTCTCTACCACCACCACCCCAAATTTAGGGTATGCAGGTTTAATTTCATATGCTGTGACCCAAACTTGCTTATACCAATTCAATAAAGAAGAAGAATAGGGAGATTTTTAGTTATAAGAATTTTTCTATTTCCAATTGCTAAGAAAAATATATAATTAATTCTAAATTACCCAGAAAAAATAAATTAAATTAAAATTAAATATTTGCTGTCAAAACCACGCACGTTACCAAAAATGTATGTAACAAAAAAATTGGCATCTCCCAAAAAATCTTACCCACATCTACCTATAAGTGAGGCTGAGCAATGTAGTTCGTAATCAACTTAGTAGCTAAACTTTTACTTCTGCTTTAAAACAGTAAAAGCTAAATAACTGAACTGAACAAAGAACAGCGAAAGGAAGTATGCAACAAAACCAGTTTATCTAAAGGCTGCCTTTTTATAGACCAGCATTTCCTAACCTGTGTTCCATTGAACAGCAGTGGACTTCAATTCCCAGAAGCCTAAGTCAATGCATTGGCTGATCAATGCTTTGGGGAATCAACTGAGGCATCTGCGAATTGAAGTCCAAAAACCAAAGGTTGGGAAATGCTGGTGAAGGCTATAAAGTTTTGACTGGCTCATAACATTCTTTTTGTATTGCCTGCCATTAGCTTGGTTTTATAAAAACCACTGATTATCTCCAATAATGTATCATAATACCCTTGGGTTATTTGATGCAATAACATGCCTCAGACTTGCATCTGAAGAGGCAGGTCACTCTAGTTTAATTAAAACAAGCATTTTAAACATAAAACTTGGCAACAGTAAATCTCTGCTGCCATAGGTTTCATTACAAGCATAAATAGGCTATGTGGAACTGGCCACTGAGAACATTAACAATGGAAATTTTTACCTGTAGCAGCTTCTCCCATACTGGCAAACTGTCCTTTGATGTCTGGGTATGTCTGAGTTTTGAGGTAGATTTTGACTTTCAGCTAAATTAGTAACGTCTCTTTCAGTGCTCTGTTTCAGAGCCAGCGCTTCAAACTCACCCTGGTGAACTACTGATTCTGATGCTCTGTCTTCAGAAACCCACGCAGTTTTAGAGCTAATACCCTCCAATTGATTTCCTGTCACATTTGTTGTTTCTGTTTCAGTGGACAGGCAAGCCTGTATGTCAAGGTTAAGGGCAGACTCCTCATTCTCCAGCCGATGATGGTTACACTGTTCTGCAGAACTTTCAGTTCCTTGAGGTACTTGTTGGCTTTTGACCTTTTCCATTCTTTTCGCATCGGGTTTAGTCAACGTTTCCTGTACATGCTGTAAAATCAGGGAGTGAAATTCTTTGTGAAGTAGATTTTTTTTTGTTCTTAACTGTATAAGAGCAGAATACAGTGAAGGTATCTTATGTCATCAAAGTACATGATCCAGGGGCAGGGAACAGCCTGCAAGTCAAAGTGACTGTCAGAGAGAGTATGTTCTGGAGTGGAAGGATTAGTGGTGTCCCTTTGCTACTGCCCAGGGGAGGAGACCGCTTATGCCCAAAGGCCTTCCATTCTTCAGAAGAAGAAGTGTTCCAGTATGGACAACATTAAGAGTGCCTAATGGGTACTGAAAGTTAACAGAGTTCCAGCAAACAGAATAAGCAAATGTGACTTTTGTGAAGTTGTTAACTGGCAATCTTTTTTTTTTTTTTTGGGGGGGGGGAGGGATTAAAAGTAGCACAAGAATGTAGGTACAAATATCCCCCCCCCCCCCGGTATGTTAGGATTCAGACCATGTCCTATCAGACATCAGTAGTCTGCTCTTTCTTCACTAATCAAATCAAAGACAAGGGTGAGTCATATCTTTACTTTAAAAAAAAAATCACAAGAATAATCTGGCTTTCACCTCTGCATGGGTCTCCATCAAGCTGGACACCATAGAGCAGGCACGCCCAAACTATCTCTTTAATCCAAAAATGTCATGGAATCATATAGTTCAGTGTTTCCCAAATGCTGGTGTTTGGACTTCAATTCCCAGAAGCTTAAGTCAATTCCCCAAAGCACTGATCAGTCAATATACTGGCTTAGGCTTCTGGGAACTGAAGTCCAAACACCAGCATTTGGGAAACACTGATATACAATAGAACCCCGAACAACGTGATGACATGATTCCACAAGTCATGACGTTGTTCGGTTTTTCACGTTGTTCGATACATTGATCGAACAATGCTAAAAAAAAGCCCTGACGTCAGGGACAAACCACGCCGAGGCAAGGCTCGGCATTCCCCCCCCCCCCGGTAGGCACGCGATCGCGTGTCGTTCGGGGTTGGGCAAGGTACGGGAAAGACCCCCGTCCCCTGCCCTAACCCCGAACGACATGCGCGCGCACGCCTGAAGTTCCGAAAGTGTAAGGATCTTTACCCTTTTGCAACCTCGGGCAGCTTGGAGGGTTGCGCGGCGCGGCGGCAGTGACGGGAGGATGCGAGGGACCCAATACACTTCACCTCGCAATCTCTGTTTGATCCCAACATAAATTATCAAATGGAGTGGGGAGAATGGTCCCCCCCCCTCCATTTGATGAACCTATGTTGGGATCAAGCAGTGATTGCGAGGTGAAATGCAATGGGTGATAGCACCCAATACACTTCACCTCGCAATCTCTGTTTGATCCCAACATAAGATTATCAAATGGAGTGGGGAGAATGGTTGTCCCCCCCCCCCTCCATTTGACGAACTTATGCTAGGATCAAGCAGTGATTGCGAGGTGAAATGCAATGGGTGATAGCACCCAACACACTTCACCTCGCAATCTCTGTTTGATCCCAACATAAGATTATCAAATGGAGTGGGGAGAATGGTTGTCCCCCCCTCCATTTGATGAACTTATGTTGGGATCAAGCAGTGATTGCGAGGTGAAGTGGAATGGGTTCTATCACCCTTGACGTGCGATCCTCCTTGCTATAGCGAGCCCAGGAAAGAGGCTGCTTGGTCGAAATCCTCACCCCCGCGGAGTGAGAGGGAATTTCGGCCAAGCCGCCTCTTTCCCAAGCCTGGGAGACCCCACGGAAAGGCGCCTCTCCTCACCCGTATCCTGCACTAACCCCCACCGACACGCTCCACTCGCGCAAAGTTTCGAAAGGGTAAAGATCCCCGTACCCTTTCCAAACATCGTGGGGGCGGACGCTGGGGGGTGGGTTGGTTTGGGTAGATGTTCTACCCAATCCAACTGCCCCCCCCACGCATACGCTTGTATCAAATAACGTGAAAATCGCGTTCTTTGATACAAGATTTTCCCGAAAATCTTGTCGCGTTATTCGGTTTTCACGCTATTGGGTACTCGCGTTATACGGGGTATTACTGTAGTTGGAAAGGACCTTGAGAGTCATCTGGTTGAGACTTCTTTTTCCAGTACAGAAAATCCAGTTGATACATCGCTATCCATTTAAGATTCTCCAGTGAAGGAGAGTCCAGCACTTCAACTAGCCCCATGGTTCCTAATGTGGGGCACATGCCCCACAGGGGTGCAATTTGATTTTTAAGGGAGACAATTCAAGAATGAGTTATTAACAGTGGATGGCATTTTAGGCTTCCTGTGTGTGAACAGGAGTTCACTTTTTGAATAATAAGAATTGTATGTCACAGAGGGAGGGGCATCAGAATTTTAGAAATGCTCAGGTGGAGCATGGCCAAAAAAGGTTGGGAACCACGGGACTAGACAGTCTGTTCCACTGCAAAGCAGCTCTATTTGTAAGAATGTTCTTCCTAACATTAAGTCAAAAACTTTTTTCTTGCAGTCTGAATCCACGAGTTTGAGTCCTACCCTTGTGAGCAGAAAAAAACCACACATGAGTTTGGTCTCTTCTACATGACAACTCTTCAGATAGTTGGAAAGTGGTCATCTTATCACATCTCAAGTTTGTCTCCTCACGTTTGTCTCCTCAAGGACCTCAATAAACCCCTTCAATCAATCCCTTCAACTTTCAACCCTTTCAACTTTATGAGGACCCCCCCCCCCCAATTCATTCATTCTGCCCCTCTCCAACCTGAAATGGCACAGCGAGAATGTTGCAACAATTTTTTTTAAAAAAATCTAAGTATCTTTAAAACAAGGCATACAGGAAGCCTGCACCTTCTTCTCAACTAGAGTTGCACTCCTAAAAGCACGGTTCATCTGGAGATCATGCTGCAAGCCCCTCGCATGCCTTGCTTTATGTGAACAATGTGCATACACATGATGGCAGCCCACATAGGGTGTACCACGTAGGGTGCACCTTCAATGAGATAGAAACTAATACCTGTGTTTCAAAGGCATTTTCATTTTCAGTTTTCATCTTCTTTTTTCCATCAGGTTTTTTAACCCTATTAGCATTTCCTGTGGGGGGGGGGGAATTGCAAAAGACATTAATAACACTACACAACAACGATTTTGCTACAGCGGGTACTAAAAGTTAGCAGAGTTCCAGCAGAAAGAATAATCAAATGCGGCTTTTGTGAAGTTGTTCATTGGCAATCCTCTCGAATTTTTTTTAATGGCACAAGAATATAGGTACAAATGTTCATTTCCCCCGTATGTTAGGATTCAGACGTCCTATAGGACAATGGTGGCAAATCTTTTAGAGATAGAGTGCCAAATTGCAACTCAAAACCCACTTATTTATTGCAAAGTGCCAACACAGGAACAGAGGAGAAAGGGAACACTCCCATTAGGTTGCTGGGCAGAGTGGTGGGGTGAACTGTGCTGGGGGAGGGAGGAGCGTTCCCACTGGGCTGCTGGGCAGAGGGGCGGGACAAACTATGTGCTGGAATGACTGCACAAATACCCGCAGAGAGGGCTCCGAGTGCCACCTCTGGCACGTGTGCCATAGGTTTGCTACCACTGCTATAGGACATCAGTAGTCTGCTCCTTCCTCGGTAATCAAATCAAAGACAAAGATGATTCGTAACTTTACCTTAAAAAAAAACCCCACAAGCATATTCTGGATTTCAACTCTGCACAGGTCTCCAACAAGCTGGATACCATAGTTAGGAGTGGAGCAAAAGAAACATAAAAATTCCAATAATCAGGCATGTGGGACAGATGTCATTGTTTAAAGCAAATTTCAAAACAGGATGCAGAATCAATTCAGAGGAGACAAGTTTCAGTGTCTACCTCTGGTAGTGTGGATTGGACCAAGGATTGCCAATCATTCAGCATCCCAGCCCCACGTGGCCTATCCTGAAACACCTGGTTCCTTTTGGGATGGGAACAGAGGCACATACATACCTTGACCTTTGCATTTCATAAAACGATCACATGTTTTGTTTGGGGATTTCTTGTTTTGTTTGTTTAGGTTTTTCGCAGGCCATAAAGATTATCGAAAGAGAAAACTTTTAAGACCAATGCACTAGAACAAAACTGATAGCCTTTCTTACGTACGGAGTAAAAGCATAATACTGTACGGTATATGTGTAGTGGAGTACTAGTATGAAATAAAATTTACTTTCAGAATGAAAAATGTATCATTCAGGAGAACAAATCATGATGCTTTTATTATGTGCACCTGCCCCAAGGTCCCATCCAGCCTGGGGCTTTAAAAATCGTGCGGCGGCAAGACTGTTTCACTCCGCCACCGCCAGGAACATCTGCGGTCGGGCGGAGAGGCTTGTAACCTTTCTGTAATCTTTGTAATTTTTGTGTCAACTTGATTATGATTTGGAATTTTCGATTATTATTTGTTATTGATGCCTATGGAATTTTCGATGCTGTAATGATATTGTGATTTTTGATGTTTTGTGGTATTGGTGCTGATTATTTGTAACATTTACATGTTGTGTTTATGAATCTGTAACTTTATTTGTGTTGTAAACCGCCCTGAGTCGGACCAACCGAGTAGGGTGGTATAGAAATTGAAATATAATGATAATGATGATGATGATGATGATAACGATGTTGAATGGCTCACATGAATGGCAAGTATATTTTGAATAGAAAAGCTTACCACTTTCCCCATATCATCCCTGATCTAGTAGTGTCACAGTGGTTGAAATGCTGCACTGCAGCCAAAACTATTGTGAATTTGATCCCGATGGAACCAATGTAGACTCAGCCTTCCACCCTTCTTAGGTTGGTAAAATGAGTATCCAGCATGTCGGGGGCAAATTGTTAATTACTTTGTAAACTCCCCAGAGAGAGCTCTAAGCACTAGGGGCAGTATATACAAGTGTAATTGCTATTGCTAATACTAAATGTGTCCCTGCTCCCACTTATGGAGATACATCATGCAAAGCATAAGCAAAAGAAAGGCAGCAACCCACACTGGCAATTTAGGAAAGTGTTCCTTATTCTGCCCAAAGTAGATCTGTGACCTTGCATCTACTACAAAAAAAAATGGCACCATTAGCAAGTACAGTATATCTATATTTAGCAAAAATACATACCAAAGAGATACGGTGCAGCTGCCTCACATCCTATCAGTTAGCAGACCTCAGCCATCTTTACACCAGTAGCCCAACTCATTATTTAATTAACAATAGTTATATAGCCTTAAATTCATTATGAAGAGCAGCAAGTATAAAAATGAATTCTATGCTGGTACAGTATTTGAACAATGTTTAAGGTATGCATGCAACTTAATTAGTTACAGCCGTCCCAATGCTGACATGTGCCTGTGGCATCTAACACTGACCTTCACTGAATTGCATCACTCTCTGTAACATGATGCCTGCCATGTGTTTGAAGAAACACCATGAGGAAAGGGCATCATCACTTATCTTTTGAGACAAAACATTTAGCAAGAAGCATTTGATAAGAGCCAATGGGCCAAGGATGCTAACATCAGCTAGAACTTTAAAGCACTGTGGTTACCAGATTACTCTTTGCTTTGAACCACTGGAAAAGGAAATGTGTACATAGAAATGTTAAGGAAGGGACATGTTTGCAAAGAGACAGACTCAGTGCCCACCCAAGGTGCCAGTCCTTGCTTATGAATACTGGATGCTACATATAAGCAAATGCATGAATAATTGCTGTCCACTGACATACTGTAGGTTTAACGCAGGCCATCTCTATACCCCATTTCTGAAGTGAAAGAATGATGCATTACAGGGTCTACGAGCACAGAAATTAGTATACACTGCCACCATTTACATCTCACATCCAAATCAGAGTCTCACTGCATATTAGAATTATCTGATATTCTCAACTCAGGCTAACAAAGACTAAAATATGGTGACAACACAGGCGGGGCAGGTGTGGGGTACTTGTCACATGATCACCCCAGCCTGCTGGCTCATCTGACAGCTCCTTCTTTTATCCTTCTTCTATCCCTCTTTTTAACCTTTTAATCTTTTAACTTTTCTAAATTTTTAATCCCTTTAAATTTTATGTATTGGTCAGGGTTGTATTGACTACTGGATTTTTTGTTTTATTGCTGTTTTGTGACGCCATGTTAGCTGCCCTGAGTCGCTCTGCGAGTAGGGCAGCATATAAATGTGACCAATAAATGAATAAATAAAATAAACATCAAAATGAAAGTAGGTTCATCAGTGTACTGGTATTATTTTTACTGCCATACAAAGAATACACTGATATCAAAATACCACCCCAAACACCATCTGGTCTCATCCAAATCTAGAAGCTAAGCAGGGTTAGGCCGTCAGGGAATACCAACCCACCAGCAGGTAGCGCTAGGGAAGAATCTTTCTTGAAAACCTGGAGATCTGCTGCCAGTTAAAGTAGACAACAGCCAGCTAAACAGCCTATGATAGTAAAAGTAAAATTACACAAACTATGCATTTACAAATTTGGTGTTAACTATAATTCTTTAAAATAAAACCACAAATTCAGCAAAAACAACAGTGAAGATTTTTACAGGAAGTGTTATTCCATATCTACCTCCTGCAGAGGACGGGATGGATGGATTTTGAACTGTTATCTCTGTCTGGCACATCCATGCTGGAAGTGTCCTTTTCCTTTGGACAGGCTGTTGTTTTTCAGCATCAGAAATGATGACAGAGGACTGAAAAAAGAAACATTGCGTATCTTTCTGCTCAGTGCAAAGGGTAAGACAGTAATGGGCAAAAGCTTTGGTACCCTTAACTCATGCTTTTTATCATGTTCTGCAGTCCCCTAGTTGGATTTCTGTAGCTTGCCAGACATGGTTTCATATATCCAAAAGAATACCTAAAACAACCATTTTTCTTTCAATTTCTTTGCCTGTACACTGGAAAGTAGCCAAGGCAACGGCATGTGTTCTGAGCATACAGAACTTTAGATCAGCTCTGATGTGCAAATTCTGCCATGTTGACATTTCTGCAAACACTCTGGACAAAGGTTTATACAATAGATCTGCCACCATTGCTGAATTTTAAATTGGTGGCTCTGCTAGAATGGTCACTTGGCATAGGTGCCAACTGCACTGTGGTTGACAAAAAGCATTAAAGAACGGGAAACAGTAGCTAGACTGAATGTGTTTTAGATCACTTGACTACACGACTACACTTTCTTTCAACCCCAAGCAATATGGCTCTCAGCAGCCCAGATTTAAGAGTACACTCCTTATCTTGGGCTGAGAGTAAGGAACATTAAGTCCAATGAGACTTTGTGAATAGAGGTGTATAAGAACACACTGTTAAGTGCCTGCTGTAGAGTGACATTGTGGAGTTAATTTTGAATGTAACTTAACAACAACTCCACACTGTTCCTCTCAGTGTCACAAAAATTACAGCAACTCTGTTCAAAACAACCCCTGTGAAGGTGCTGCAATTCACTAGCTGTCATATTCAAAGTAAAGGTCGCCCTTGCTTGAAAGCCAGTCGTATCAGACTCTAGGGCTCAGTGCTCATCTCTTTTTATAGCCAGAGTCTGCAGATGTTTCCGTGGACCTATTTCAGGCATGACTAAACACTGGAGTGCACAAAACGCTGTTTACCTTCCCACCAAAGTGGTCCCTATTTATCTACTTGCAATTTCTTGCTTTTAAACTGCTAGGTTGTCTGCTCGGACAGAGACGGGAGCTCATTATGTCATGCAGTACTCTGGTCTCGAACTGCTGACCTGTCGACCTTCTAGTCGTCGAGTTCAGTGTCTTAACCACTTGAGCCATCACAATCCCTGTTGTATTCACAACAGCCACATTATTTGATATTTATCCACTGTGACTCTGCATGAAAACTCCATGAATTCACCTATTTAAAAGCAACAACTAGACTTTATTCATCTCTGCAATAGGGTCCAGTATTTGGAAATTACCTTCTTTGGGATTTCAGTTGCTTGTTCTAGTAGTGAAGTCCCTTCCAGGTGTTGGCTCTTGCTGGGAGGTTTAGTTTCCTGTAATGTAGGCCGTCTCTGTGCCATCTCTGTTGACGGAAGAGTTGCAGGAGTTGGATTTGTTATGTCTTCTACATGGCCACCACAGTTTTTCCTATGACATGATAATACACCACTTAATAAAAAGTAGGGGTACACAGAAAGAGTCTCCTTGCCTCGCAAACTGTGACATTTTAACCACAATCAGGCGTACCATGGGGAAACAGCAACCTTGTGTTACTGGCTAATCTTTCTCACATTAGGTCAGGCGAAAGGACCTGCAGAATGAACTCACCAAAAAGTGCCTTCATTTTGGGAGTTTCACGTCTAGCCTAGACAAGGAAGAGGAAGAAATAAAAAGTCGCAGTCCTAAAGGCGAAGATAAAGGTCACCCTTGCTTGAAAGCCAGTCGTATCCAACTCTAGGGTTCAGTGCTCATCTCCATTTCATAGCCAAAGAGCGACCCCGATTGAGTTAAGTGAGTTTTTGGTTAGTTTTATTTGTTAAGCGAGGCGACCATTCAGAGAAAATTCTGCTCTTTAAACGAGTTAGTCTCTAAGCAAGGCACTCTTTATGCAAGGTTTTACTGTATTAGGTATTTCAATATTTTATTGAATAGTTTTAGACCTGCAGATAACTGAAACTGTGGATACTGAACCCTTGGATGTTAGAGGGCCAACTGGCACATTCTACAAGCACAGAACTGACACTTTTTTTAAATTATGGAATATATGAATTTTTAGTAGAAGACAATAATATCCACAAAAGAAACAGGAGGTATAGATCAGGTTAACTACCTTATTTGCTGGCCAGTATATACAGTACAAGATGCACTCCATTTTTCCAGTGTATTTTAAGAGGGGGAGTGGGTCTTTTATACCAGCAAATATTGCAATTTGCTGAACCAACTTCCTAACTGAAATGTAATAGGATTCAATTTGTATACCTATATCAAAGTATGCAGAAAATAACACACAATATGCAATGCTACCTCATGGTTTCCACAGCAGATATCATTACCTTTGCTTACTTTCCGAGACAGTGTAGAGAACCTTGAAGATATATTTGTCTACCAACAGGGAAAAACTGTCACCTGGGCTGAGCTGATGCCATTTATCTGTGTCTAATGGCAACGGTTGGCCATTTTCAGTAGGTTGATAAAAGCAAGGGTTTATATGTACCTGCCAATTAACAAAAAGGCTCTTAGTAGAGATACTATGTCAGCCACAGTCCCTTATAGATATTTACTCTAGTTCCACTGCAAGCAACAGTACAACTTAGTTTTGGACCCAATACAGTAAAACACCGGATAACACTAAAACTTGGTTCCACAAGTCTTGGTGTTATCCGATTTTTAGTGTTATCCGATCCATGTTAAAATCCACAGAGATACATTGTAACCACACATGCTTTAGCGGTTGTTATCCGATCCATCCCATAGGACCTTAACTTTATTCGATCCAATTCTCTTCCCCAGATTACTTAACGTTATGCGATTTTAGCGTTATCCGATCCAATCGTTATCCGTTGTTTTACTGCAGTTAAATATTATTTTTAAATTATGTAATATTTTTCAAACCTCCAAATGAAGAATCCATCCCACCATCTCCAACATTTTTACCACTTATGGTTGGAGCTTAAGAAATGAAAGCTAAGACATGGAACAGCAAACCCAACTCTATAAAACCAAAACTTTTCAGGTTATTTTGATACACTGAGAAATAGAAACCAGAGAGTTACCGGTCTGATGCTAAGATGGTTGCCAGCTACTTTCAAAATAGCATGTTTCCTGGATACTCTTCTATCCGCAATCTAAAAGAAAAACAGACAGTTGTTAAGAACCAATTAGGAAAGAAAAGCAATAGAGATCTCTACAAACAGAGCCGCCTCAGTACAATTTATAAAAGGAGAGCAAACCTGTTTGCTTTTGTAGAAAAAAAAATGCTTCACTGAGGCATACAAAACCTAGTTCTCAAATTTGGTTTTAAGCCACTTAAACAAATAATACAGGATAGACTGCAACAGTACGTGGAGAGAGAATTACCAGAAGTGCAGGCGGGTTTCAGAAGAGGCAGGGGGACTAGAGATCACATCGCCAACATAAGATGGATCGTGGAAAAAAACAAAGGAATATCAGAAACAAGTCTACTTCTCTTTCATTGATTACACTAAGGCTTTTGACTGTGTCGACCACAACAAAATGTGGCAAGTAATTAAAGAGATGGGAATACCGGAACACCTTATAGGCCTCATGAGAAATCTGTACATGAATCAAGAAGCAACACTTAGGACAGAATACCGAATGACGGAGTGGTTTGGAATAGGAAAAGGAGTAAGACAAGGCTGCATTTTGTCACCCTGCTTATTCAACTTATACACAGAACACATAATGTGCAATGCAGGGATGGAGGAATCACAATTTGGGATCAAAATTGCTGGAAGAAACATCAACAATTTGAGATATGCAGATGATACCACCCTCATGGCAGAAAGTGAGGAGGACCTAAAGAAACTCCTGATTAGGTTGAAAGAAGAAAGTGAAAAAGCTGGCTTGAGACTTAATATCAAGAAAACCAAGATCATGGCAACAGGCTCTCTCAGTCCCTGGAAAATAGATGGGGATTAAGTAGAAGCAGTGACAGATTTTACTTTCCTAGGATCAAAGCTCACTGCAGATGGGGATTGCAGCCATGAAATAAAAAGGCGACTGATTCTTGGGAGGCAAGCGATGAAAAACCTGGGGAGCATAGTGAAAAGTAAAGACATCACATTGCAAACAAAGATTCGCATAGTCAAAGCAATGGTATTCCCTGTGGCAATGTATGGTTGTGAGAGCTGGACCATTAGGAAAGCTGAGCGCAGAAGAATAGACGCCTTTGAGATGTGGTGTTGGAGAAGGGTTTTGAGAGTCCCCTGGATAGCGAGGAGAACAAATAGGTCAATCTTAGAAGAAATCAACCCTGACTGCTCCTTAGAAGGTCAAATAATAAAGATGAAGCTAAAGTACTTTGGACATCAAATGAGAAGAGAGGATTCACTTGAGAAAGCCTTGATGCTTGGAAGGGTCGAGGGCAAAAGAAGAAGGGGACGGCCCAAGATGAGATGGCTAGATGGTATTGTAGAGATAATGGGCACAGAGCTGAGCGAGTTGAGGGGGGTGGTGGAGGACAGGAGTGCCTGGCGGACAGTGGTCCATGGGGTCGCAGAGGGACAGTTGTCCATGGGGTCGCAGAGGGTCCGTGGGGCTGCAGAGGGTTATTTTTAATTGAGTTTTAAATTTCAGAACATACATGAAAAAATAAACAGGAAAAAACAGAACAATAAGGATACATAAATCAATGCAAGCTTTAATACATCATATCTCTTGTTTCTTATAGTTTGTGTCTAACAAAAATTCTCAGAATTAACTCTAAATACAGTAAAACCTCACATAAAGAGCATCTTGCTTAGAGAGTAACTCGCTTAAAGAACAGAATTTTCTCTGAATGGTTACTTCGCTTAACTAAAACCAACCAAAAACTCGCTTAACAACTAAATCAGGGTTCGCAATCCCCCCTGCCAGAAATCACAGTTGGTCACTTACAATGGTGTTTTGCTTAAAGAGCAAACTCACTTAAAGAGCAATCCCATGGAACACATTACGCGCCTACAACTGTAATTACTACTTTTGTTCAATTTTTTAAATATATTCCCTGATGTATTTCCCTCTCTTATTTCACTCAAGCATTCATTTTAAACACCATTGTGCTATAATACAATGTCCTTGAATCCACCAATTGTCTCTTAAAAGCTACCTTTTTAAAAGCTACCTTCAAATGTGTATTTCAGTCTGATGTTGTGGTGGGGAGATTAAAAATCTACAGAATTCCCATAGTTAGACAAGTCATTTCAGAGGGAAATATATACATGAAATTCATCTGTCTTGTGCAGCTGCAACATTACCTCTTGTGAAGTTGTCAGTTTGCTTGGGATGAATTAAAATACCAGTGGGTTGCCTATTTTCTTAGTGACATGTGTGTTCATGTACAAAACAAATGACAACAAATACAGCTCCATACAGCAGCTGTTCTCAAAGCATTTATGTTTCTAAGATAAACACACTTATAGTAGGACACAGAGTATACAGCAGGAAAGAGGCATAATTCCTACACCTTTCATAAAAGTATAGAAAGGGGAATTTTAGCATGGCTGATTGGCCATACCAACTATAATCAGCTATAATCCCTTCTTCTGTGGTGTTACTAAAGGAGCTACTGTATCTAACAAACACCATTCCAAATGTTAGAAAACCCAGAGTCAAGATAGTACTATAGGCATGCCACAGGAGATGATTTCAAACTCTGGCAGCCAAGACAAAAATAAGCAAATCAGCAACCTTTCCATAGTTTCACAGTAGAGTTCCTTTCCAAAAGTCACAGCTAAAAAGGCCAGGGAACTACTGGAAACAGTTCCTTTTGAGCTGCTCAAATAGTAGCTATAAAAATCTCACGGGGGGGGGGGGCACACCTATTTCCCTGCTGCAGGTGAGAAAAATGCATAATACGTTCTATAGCTGGATACTTAAGCTGGGAAGATCTTATTGCTGGCACCAACCGGGATGTTTTGTTAACTCTCTTCCTCCTGCACTGGGTAGATTTACAGCTAATTGACAAACAGTACAACCAGTGTTTGATTCATTAATTGCCTGACAGCTTCAACCAGTATTTGATTCACAAGAAATATGCTAATCTATCTTCTTTACTAGTATGCTTACCTGTCACCTATTAATGAGCCTGATTTTTCAACAGACAAAAAATGCCACTGCTAGTCCAAGAGTAAATCTGCCTTATTTAATTCACTTTACTCTTCAAATTCACCACTTCTACATGAATCCTTTACAGCTGTGCTGGGAACTCATGGTCCTCCAGTTATCATTTCACTACAAATCCCTTTATTCTTTACTAATTGGGAGTCATTGGAGCTGGAGTTGAACACCACTAGAAAGCCACATCCCCCATGTCTTTATACCTTACCATAAACATCTTATCTAGTGTACAAAGTAAATTTTACAGAAATTAAGAAACAATATTACAGCTATAAAAGAAAGCTCATTAAAAGCTCTAGGGTAAAAACATGTAAAAACACAAGGGAGCTCACAAAAAATGAAAGGGAAAGTAAAGCAAATAATTAAAAAGTAAAGCAAATAATTAAAATATAAAGAAGTAGATTTCAATAAACAGCCTCTGATTATTCTGGAATGCATTAACTGTAATATGTACTATATACAGTACTTTAAGAGGCAAAGCCAGGAGAACTGGCACAAGACATAGTATATTGTGACATCTAGTGGGCTAAAAAATGTGCATTTTCATTTGAACAAATACATCCGAAAAGCATCAACAATAAAATATTCGAACTAATGAAGGAAAGTTATAATTAAGTAACATAGCACTATACAACACCCAATACAGTGTAGAGTACAAAATAAAAGATCAACAAGTGCAATGTTTTTAAAAGTACAGTAAAACCTCGCATAAAGAGCCCCTCGCTTAGAGACTAACTCACTGAAAGAGCAGAATTTTCTCTGAAGGTCACTTCGCTTAACAACTAAAACCGACCAAAACCTTGCTTAACAAATAAATCAGAGTTCACAATCCCCCCCCCCCCCGGAAGTCACAATTGGTCACTTACAATGGTGTTCCGCTTAAAGAGCAAACTCGCTTAAAGAGCAATCCTGTGGAACCCACTATGCTCTTTAAGCGAGGTACAACTGTAATTGTTTAAAATACTATGGATCTCATTATTTTCCCATCAGACAATAACAATAAAAAGCAGCAGACTAACTAATGCAAGTAGGATGCACTAAACAGGTAAGTACTGTATTCTCATCTCATCTCCCTTCCTCCACCCCAAAAATCACTGTAAGAACAGGAAATAGTCAACTCAGATGAAAGAATGTCAAAAATCAGTATGTATAAGTGTGGTTTCTGAGGATGGAAAATCCAGCTGTAGTTGTTGCAGAATAGGGGAGACTTTATCTTCAAGGAGGAAAAGCCTTGCCTCTCTGCAAAATTGCCCCTGATGCTGAGTCATGCAGATGTTTTTCTTTCATCTTGTTTAAGCATATTCTAAGCAGCTGATAGCAATTTGTTACTAGTCCTATATCTGTAGGTTGGGAAAATAATATAAAATCCTCACACACCGAGGGAACTCAGGAAGAACACAGAATGCTGTGAGCCACCATCTCCACATTTGGGGTTCCACACATACAACAATGAACATGTGTGGAATTTCACAGACAGGCAGGAATCCTGAGCATTGAGAATTCCACTTCACATGATGAGAACTTTCACATCTACCCCTATGCACAAGCCTTATTCATTCAATAATTAAAGCCATGAGGGGAATAAGTAGTGCCGATATAATCACAAGCAGTACAAATCCATATAGGTAAAAGTAAACTAAAAGTAAATTATTTGTAAACTTATATGTTATATTGTGTACCTCTATACCTGATATAAATTAATGCCATTAAGTTTTAATTTTATGTATGACGAAAATGACTTGAAAGCTAACATTAAAGACTAAAGTTCCACAATGTTTTTTGTCTTTTTTGTTTGTTTGTTTGTTTACTCTCTGATATATTTAAGGATGGTAGAGTAATGCCATTGCTGCTTTCTGGGATCAGAAATCCTTTTTGATACCTTACAGATCGCCTTAAGATTTATCAGTTGACTCATATGTGCTTTATGCTCACCCCTTCAGGTCTAATCTAGTATTTTAGAGCTCCCTATCCAGGTTCTGGCTGACAATAGTATTTCATAAGCAAACACTCGCTTAACAACTAAATCAGGGGTTGCAATCCCCTCCACCAGAAGTCACAATTGGTCACTTACAATGGTGTTTCTGGGTGGCTCACATTAAAATCAACATAACAGTCTAAAACATTTTTTTAAAAAAACCATTAAAAACCCAATTAAAAATACTACAATAATTAAAAAAGCATGAGGTCTAGTTGGCATTTCTTCAGTCTTCTATTCAACAACCACTATCTCAGATGTACTTGACATTTCTGCTAAACTAATAGCCAGAATCCTGTTGTTTAGCATAGCAAATTGCATGAGAATAGACTCATTGTATTAATGGGGATTTAGTGACTCAATGATGTAAGTTCCAATGGGCCTACTCTAATTGCAATTTAGTGTGCTAAAAGTAAGTCACAGTTAGAGTAGGCCCATTTAATCAATGGTATTTACAGAAGAATTGATGCAATGGACCTACTTTAGGGCAATTTACTGCACTAATGAACATAATTTGGTATATTCTTTACACAATGGAACTAATATTATGTCCTTAAGCACTTCAGAAAAATTGAGTAAAATGAGAATATTAGTGTATCTTCAGTGGCATGTTTGTGCTTTTTTGGGGGGGAATATCAACACTTATTGCTGAGAGTTTAAGAATTAAGTCTCAGAATCAGAAATACTAGAATATTGAGGAAGAATATCCAGTGAACTCTATGAATGCTCTTTTGCTTCTTTTGAATGTGTTTCAGGTGCCCAACCAACAACACACAGACTTAGTTCACATCCAGTAAAGAAACACTATTTTGCCACTTCCCAATGAGGTGCATAAGACTGCAGTCCTAGCCCTGGATTGTTTTTGCTTAGTACTTTTCCATGTGTACAAAGACAGCCAAACTGAAACCTGGCTCTTAAAACAGTTTCACAATATACAGCATACACAAAGTATAAAACCTAAGAGGCTGGGAACGCATTCTCTTGAATCTAATGCAGGCATCTGTATAGACTCTTTTTTTATGACTAGGTAGTGTGTTTACACTAGGTCAGGGGTCTGCAAACTTGGCTCTCCAGCTGTTCTTGGACTTCAATTCCCAGAAGCCCACGTCAGCACTCCTGCTCATCAAGGCTTCTGGGAACTGAAGTCCAAGAACACCTGCAGAGCCAAGTTTGCTGACCACTGCCCTAGGTAGTGGCTTAGTGGTTAAGATGCTCAATTTTGTCAGTAGGGCAACGGTTTGAGACCCAAGTACTGCATGGCAGAGTGAGCTCCCATCTCTGTCCCAGCTCCTGCCAAGCTAGCAGTTCGCAAGTAGAAAAAAAAACTGCAAGTAGATAACTAGGGACGGTAAATCGGGAAGGTAAACAGGCGTTCCGTGCACTCCGGTTTCTTTCGAGGCACCTCCACCCCCCGCGTCTCCCCTTCGGTCGGAGCACCGGCGTGGCACTTACTCCCAGGAAGGCCCCTCTGCCGATCACGGTCTCCCCGGGCGGCAGCGCCACGACGGGGCAGCCACCCCCGCGGCCCACCGGCGACAGCACAAACCCTGACATGGTGGTGGCCCCGCTCTCAGTGCCGCCCAAGGGCAGGGCTGGGCTGGGGGAACCAAAACCCCGACGTACCCACGGTCCGTCCCTCCACTCCTTCCCCCTGCTGGTTCCAGAGGAAGAGTTCCGGCCCAGGACGCGGTCCTCCTCTGGCCCTTTGGAACAGCGATCGGGTTACTTAAGAGGAGGGATGATGTCGGAACTTCCTCCTGCTTGGCATTCTATAGATAGAACAACAACAACCAGCCTCAAAACACACCTGAGATAATTGCTGTAGAAAAGAAGAAAGTCTGGTTTGGCTCAAGGGGTTAAGACGCTGACTGGAAGGCGGTAGGTAGGTCAGCAGTTCGGTACCCGAGCCACGAAGAATGAGCTCCCGTCTCTGTCCCAGCTCCTGCCAACCTAGCAGTTCGAAAGCAAGAAATTGCAAGAAGATAAATAGGGACCACTTCGGTGGGAAGGTAAACATGCCTGCCACATGACCAATTCCCCAGAAGCCCAACCCAGCAGAAGCAGACAACACTGGTTCTTTGGCTATGAAACAGAGATGAGCACTGAACCCTAGAGTCAGATACGACTAGCTTTCACGCATGGGAGACCTTTACCTTTATACCAGGAGACACACAAATTGCTTTGCTGTTTTAATGTTTTAAATTTTTTATTAACTTTTAAGGTTTTAGATATTGATATGATTATAGCTTATCCATGACGGTAATTTACGCTGTAAGCCGCCCAGAATCAGGTCTACCCAATTGGGGCTGGATACCAAATGCGAGCAATAAATAAATAAAATAAAATAAAATAAGACATACAACCGGAGAAAATTACAAAATACTGTATCGTGATTTGCAAATTGAAGTCGAGCATCTAAGGAGGAAGACATCTGTTCTTCCCATAGTGATCAGAGGCCTCGGACCAATACCTAAAGGACTCCCTTGTTGTTGTTCAGTCGCACAGTCGATTCCGACCCTCTGCGACCCCATGGACCACTGACCGCCAGGCACTCCTGTCCTCCACCATCCCCCTCAACTCGCTCAGCTCTGTGCCCATTGTCTCCACGATACCATCTAGCCATCTCATCTTGGGCCGTCCCCTTCTTCTTTTGCCCTCGACCCTTCCAAGCATCAAAGCTTTCTCAAGTGAATCCTCTCTTCTCATTTGATGTCCAAAGTACTTTAGCCTCATCTTTATTATTTGACCTTCTAAGGAACAGTCAGGGATGATTTCTTCTAAGATTGACCTATTTGTTCTCCTCGCTGTCCATGGGACTCTCAAAACTCTCCTCCAACACCACATCTCAAAGGCGTCTATTCTTCTGCGCTCAACTTTCCTAATGGTCCAGCTCTCACAACCATACATTGCCACAGGGAATACCATTGCCTTGACTATGCGAATTTTTGTTTTCAATGTGATGTCTCTACTTTTCACTATGCTCCCCAGGTTTCTCATCGCTTGCCTCCCAAGAATCAGTCACCTTTTTATTTCATGGCTGCAATCACCATCTGCAGTGAGCTTTGATCCCAAGAAAGTAAATTCTGTCACTGCCTCTACTTCTTCCCCATCTATTTTCCAGGGACTGATAGGGCCTGTTGCCATTATCTTGGTTTTCTTGATATTGAGTCTCAAGCCAGCTTTTTCACTTTCTTCTTTCAACCTAATTAGGAGCTTCTTTAGGTCCTCCTCACTTTCTGCCATGAGGGTCGTATCATCTGCATATCTCAAATTGTTGATGTTTCTTCCAGCAATTTTGATCCCAAATTGTGATTCCTCCATTCCTGCATTGCGCATTATGTGCTCTGTGTATAAATTGAATAAGCATGGTGACAAAATGCAGCCTTGTCTTACTCCTTTTCCTATTCCAAACCACTCCGTCATTCCATTTTCTGCCCTAACTGTTGCTTCTTGATTCATGTACAGATTTCTCATGAGGCATATAAGGTGTTCTGGTATTTCCATCTCCTTAATTATTTGCCACATTTTGTTGTGGTCGACACAGTCAAAAGCCTTCGTGTAATCAATGAAACAGAAGTAGACTTGTTTCTGATATTCCTTTGTTTTTTCCATGATCCATCTTATGTTGGCGATGTGATCTCTTAGTCCCCCTGCCTCTTCTAGTAGAATGATATTTGGAAATTTTGGACTTATCCGAATTGAACATCCTAACTCTAAAAAAACAACCCTCTACTAGGAACTGCGCGCATATATATATATCAGTCCTCACCTGTCACTTCATCTTTATTGGCTAACAACCTTGGCCCTCCACGTGTTCTGGAACTTCAATTCCCAGAAGCCCTGATCAGCAGGAGTGCTGGCTTGGCTTGGGCTTCTGGGGATTGAAGGCCAAGAACACCCGGAGGAGGGCCAAGGAGGTTGGCCATCACGGATCTCTATAATAACCCCACTCCTTCTTTACCCAACTACAGTTCCCAGGATGCCCTTCGGTAAACTATGCCTCTTTCTCCGAGGTAGGATGACGTAATTGACATGGTGCGGGGGAGAAGACGGGGAGTAAACAAAGCCCTTCGACCGAGGATGCCTTCTTCTAAACCGTCAACGGGGCTTTTGCAGGAGGGGTGAGGAGAAGGGGCGGTCGCGAGCGCTCAGCCATCCAATCCCTGAACGGGGGCGGGGTTGAGAGGGGGGGAGGTCACTCCCTGGTTCTGATTGGCTGGAATGGCCGAGGGAGGAAAAGGGAATTAGGCGGTTGGGGTGGGGCCAAGGTTCGCCTCAGACAGAGGAGGAGTGAGGGCTCCCCTTCTTTGACCTTGAGCCCCCACAGAAAAACTCGCCCTTTTTTTCCCACTCTCGCGCACATAATATGTTCGGTGTGCAACCCCCGTTTAGAACCAAATTTTAAAAGGCACATCATAGGTAGATTAAAAGGAAAGTCTTTTCTTTATTCACCTCAGACCGCACCACCAGCGTATAATAACATACAAAGCTGAAATTAACACATCTAAAACAGAATTAAAAAGGGCTAGGTATGGGGCGTCCAAACTACGGCCCACAGGCTGGATCTGGCCCCTGATGCCAATTTATCCTGCTCACGTTGCCCTCCTTGGCGCTCCTGGAAGTGGAAGTAAAATGCACCGGTATGGGCCCATTATTACTTCCGCTTCCAGGAGCAGCAAGGGCAGCGCAGGCCGGATGAATTGGCATGGGGGCCGGATCCAGTCTGTGGGCCCTTGGTTTTAGCAGAGAAAATGGCAGCCTAAAAAATTGTCTCCTGTTGCAAAACATTGCAAGGTGCGTTTTACTTCTGCTTCTGGTGGGAGTAACCCCCTGCCCTGACCACGTGATGAGCCCACTGATTGAACCATGTGACTGGCCCATGGCCCAAAAAGTTTGGGCACCCCTGAGCTACATGACATCCTCCCAATATTGGGCCACCTCAACAGCATTTCCTCTTGCCAACATAAGGTCCTCCTCACTGCACGTTGAGGGGCATCATGTGCATTGTTTCATATATGAGACAGTTGTTCTTCTCCACATTCACACAGGCTGTCATCTACAGGCGAAACCCACTTTCTCATATTAGCCCTTGGATCTTCCTATCCCTACACAGTCTGTTTAAAGCTTTCCACACAGACCAACATTGTTCTGGGCCAGGCGGTAGAGAGTCGTGTGGTAGTAATTGTTGTTGTTGCAACAAATTGTGTTTGGGACATCACAAACTTTACACACAGAGAATTGTTCATTTTCCTCAGTTGTGGGTGCATTCCTCAGGCGCCAAGATGGCTGTGGGCTGGCTCTGCTGACAAAGCCAATAGTTGCTAGGTCTGAAAAATAAACTCATTAGCAGATGTGTAATGCCACAATGATTATTTAGCTTTCATCTACTAACCATTTGCAACTCAACAGAACCAAAATCCACAGTATAAAAATCCGAACACCCATCAGGTGTTGTTTCCAATTGTAAAACACCACACTGATTAGTAAAATTATCTGTTCTACTAGCCAACCATTGTGTGCTTCTGTACTCCCACCTGAGATGTACATGTTAATGCTATTATGGCTTACTTCTTATGTCTGGTGAAGTGGATTTGATCCATGAAAGCTAAACATTTAAATACAGCAGTTAGTTTTTTAAGTGCCACAACTTTTTTGTCTTTTTGTTTTGTTTACTCTCCGTTATGCTTGCACAGAAGGAACATGGCAACCACTTCAAAAATGTCTGTGGTGTGTGTCTTTGGCCTCCATGCCTCTCCAGCATATTCCCAAATTGCTGGGGATTACTCTGTCCCTGGGCCTAAGTGGTTTTCAGCCTAGCAGCTGTGAGTTTGGGCCAGAGGAATTTGGATGTGATGTAACCCAATTCTCCTCCTCCTCCTCCTGGCTGTTTTGTCTCTGACCAGCTGATCTAAGCCAGTAACACTCAGTATTTGGGCTGGCAAATCCAGTTGCTCTGGCAGACCTGAGATCAGTTATTAGCACAACAGCAGTTATGCTGACACACAATGGAAGGTGGCTGGATTCCTTGTGAAGCAGGTGAAATTATGTATCATGGAAGAGAGAAATATGACACATAGAGATACAAGTTTGCAAAATTCTACATTCTAAGCTGAAATGTTTGAAGTGGTAGCCGTGTTAATCTGTGAAAACATATCAGAGAGTAAACAAAACAGAACAGCAAAAAAAAAAAAGACAAAAAATTGTTGTGGCACTTTAAAGACTAACTCCTGTATTTAAAAGTGAGCTTTCATGGATCAAGTCTGATGAAGTGGACTTGGTCCACAAAAGCTCATAATTAAAAGTTAGTCTTTATGGTGCCACAGCATTTTTGTATTATTATATTATTTATTTACTGCTGTTCTGTTTTGTTAACTCTCTGATACACTTTAAGCAAAGACAACCTTTTGCACGTGTCATGAATGCATTAGTAGTACCCATCCTTATTAGGATTAGGACATAGCCAGAACTTTAGCTATGACAACCCCCATAGCGTTAACAAATACTGTAAAATAAAATTAGAGTTCTGCAAAATGTGAACTGTAGGAAGGGTGGGTTTTTTTTTAAAGGCCCTCATATTATGATGATGCTTTAAACCAAGGGTGGGAATTGTGCAGGCCATGAGTTGTATGCCTTCTGTGTGGCCCTTAGAGTTCATGAAAATGACTGGGGAAAGGCATTCATATCCATAGAATTCATTTAATCATTGAGAAACAACACAGATGTTTTCTGGAAATTGGGTTTTCCTATTTAAAGCTACTTCATGCCTTTGGAGACCCAAAATATCATGTGGCAAAACAGATAGACAAGTGGCTGCATCTCATGCAGACCAGAGGTGGTGGGTCATGTGCATTCCTCAGATGTCTACAATTGCCTCTCCCATTCTAAACTTGAGCATAACTAGCTTCTGTGTAAATCCGGCACTATTCCAGAAAACCATTTCTAATATCACAAATTATTCACAAGTATTCCTAAGCAGACATGATGTTAGTGGTTACATTTCTGTGTCTGCTCACTGACAGTTTTGCCTTTTCTGCAAAAGATGACTGGTATTTAAACAAGCTCTGAAGAATGGCTCACAGCAGACAATTTCCAGAGGAAAGCCTGCAGATTCTTGCTCGTACTGTGTGTATGAAATCCGCTATTCATTCCCCTGAACAGAAGAATAAAACCGTTCGAAAGGATTTTGTGCAACTGCTCCCTCTTGAAGTCACCCTGAAGATTTTTAGTGAACTTAACATCCAGAGCTTATGCTATGCTTCAATGACATGCAAGAGCTGGAACCATACCATTGAAACATGTGATCATTTGTGGAAACCTCATTGTTTAAGTGTCAGAGGTGTTTGTCAGAGGGAAATCGATGGTGACAGAGGAAATGGGTATTCATGGAAGGTACGTGAGGAAAGGAGGCCTCCAGAGCATCAGTCCAAAACACACACACACAAACTCAGGTTCTTGACTACCATTATCATTTGTTAGTTCCCTCAAGTACTATCCTTAAGTAATAGTACCATTTAGCACATAGCAAAAGCACAACTTAGCTGCTCCTTTTAAGTACCGAGCAAAAGTATAACTGCTTGAACAGAGCATGAAAATGAGAGGTACAAAACCCATGGACCTACAGATGTTTCTGAATTTCAACTCCCATTTTCTTACTATTGACCTAGGTCTAGTAAAGGTAAAGGTTTCCCTTGCTTGAAAACCAGTTGTATCCGACTCTAGGGTTCAGTGCTCATCTCTGTTTCAAAGCCGAAGAGCCAACGCTGTCTGGTTCTGCAGACGTTTCCATGGTTATGTGGCAGGCATGACTAGACACCGGAGTGCATGGAACACTGTTTACCTTCCCACTGAAGTGGTACCTATTTATCTACTTGCAATTTCTTGCTTTTGAACTGCTAGGTTGGCAGGAGCTGGGACAAAGAACAGAGCTCATTCTGTCCTGCAATACTCGGGAATCGAACTGCTGACCTCCTGCCTTCCAGTCCGAGTCTTAGCCACTTGAGCCACTGCAGTCCTAGGTCTATGAGAGTTGAAATTCAGAAATGTCTGGAGGGCCACATGTTGCTTCCTGGTGACTTAAACCAAACCCTAGGATTACAGCTTCCAGGACTAGTTCCAGGAGAGTTTACTTCCCTTGTTGATGTACTGGGAATCCACTCTTTTCATGTTGAGAAGCAGTGCAGTCACTCTCATTTCTTTTTACCTCCCTGTGATGCTCATGCTGTGAGTGACGGTTTCTTACAGGTAAACAAAGTTGAACTGTCTGATTGTGCTCCTTTAAGCATAGAAGATCACAGGAATCAAAACAGATTCCTTCAAGACAAGATGGAGTCAGGCTGCTTCTCAGACAAAAGTATGTGCGGAGTGGGGGTGGTTCATCCAAGGAAATTTGACTGTAATAACAAACAGTTGTAACTCTTTTTTCAAAATAAAAATAAAGGACTGCCACCATGTCACAGTTTTCACATTTAGTTATTTAGAAGACATAGCATTGATACAGCTTCTTCTCACATAATTCATGATGCCTACAACAGCAAGAACTAGGTACAATGTAGAAATTGTACGTAGATGAAGCTTATTTTTCTGGAGTGACAAAACCTCCATTTTTTACAGTGAATCTACCCACTAAACCTATTTCATTCATTTGTCACCTCAAGCACCAATAAAGCAGGACTTGGAAACCTGTGGCCCTTTAGGCAATAGATCACATCTTGCACTAAACTTAGGCAATGGCAAAGATTTGGGAACTGCAACCAAGCAACATCTACCAACTGCAGAGAGGCTTCTTTAGCTTCAAGAGAAATTAATGTTGTGGGCATATATTCAAAAGCTCATCTTGTTGTGCCTTGCTTTTCAAGAGGTATAGTAGCCTATCTTAGTTAAGGCTGGCAGGCCATGCCTCAAATCTCTCAAAATCCCTATGAACATCCTCCACCATAATGTTGGCACTTAAGTGTCTCATATCCAGTAAACATGGCGGTTCTCCTAGAATGACCTTAGGATAACTTAGCCAATGGATTTGAGCAGCTCTCTCTGATACTTCTCATGCTCCTTTACCACTCCATGGTCGCTGCTGATTGATTGGTTTTAGGCCTAATATAGAAATACTACTTCCAGTCATAGTGGCAGCTCTTGCGTGTACACTTCATGTTTAGAAAGTATACAGACAAGGGCCTGGGACAGAATATCATTTCTATGCAAAATGTGCATCTCCACCAAAGGCTAAAATCACTTTTCAACTTCTGATATTCGTATCACAGGGAGGGAAACTTTTGCCTGCCAGTATTCTTGGCTTTTTAACTCTCAATTCCTCAACATTCTAAGTGGAGCTGACAGAAGTTTTAGGCCAGGGGTGCCCAAATTATGGCCTGGGGCCAGATTCAGCTCCCGATGCCGATTTATCTGGCCCGCAAAGCCCTCGTTGCTCCCTGAAGTGGAAGTAAAATGTGCATTTTACTTCAACTTCTGGGAGCAATGAGGGCTTTCTGGGCTGAATGAATTGGCGTTAGGGACCAGATCCGGCCCCCAGGCCATAGTGACCAGCCCCCTGAACCATGTGACCGGCCCACGGCCTGAAAAGTTTGGACACCCCTGCTTTAGGCCCGCACAACAGAAAGTGAACAAGCTAATATTGGTTCTTCTGTCACATTACAAGGCAATTGTAAAAGAATTCATCTTAAATGTGACATATTAGATTAAAATAAATCTATAGTTGTTATATATCTATACATCTAAATGCATTTTAATGGAAAATGGTGCTCATCCTCTTAAATCATCTTAAATCCATTTTCTATTCTAAATCATCTCTTCCAAAGCAG